>CM037472.1:25973704-26639538 GCA_021014325.1 Plazaster borealis
CCTTTACAAAATGAAAATGGCCCTGCCCTCTCAAAAATGAAATTCCAGGCCTAAAACTTTAGGTAAAAATGTTCGAACAGTGAACAACCTTCAAGGGTACCGAGGCATTGACCAAGGAAAATAGCTTTTGGAAGGTTTACAGTCTGATGGTAAGTTCTAAATCAACCTTGGTGTAAATACTTGCACTAATTAAACTCAATCAATTTCAATGTATTTCTTTTCTTTTTTTACTGGAAGTTGGAAGTAAATTGTAGAAATCATTCTTGTGATTCAAAAACACAGTTGTCATTCGTATGGAAAAAATGGCAAAACATTATGAGTTCTTTCAATGTAAGGTAACGTTATTACCTTTATAGTCAAAACAGATGATTTAAGACAGTCACACAAATATTTCAAATAATTTGAGGTTCCTTGAGCTCCCCAGTGGGGTTTTCTTATACTTCGATGGGTTGGATTCCATAAATTATTACCTCAAGCCAATTTGTTGGGAGGGAAATCATAGGCAAATTTGCATTTCATTTAAAGGCATCGTACACGTTTGGTAATTGTCAAAGACCAGTGTTCTCACTTGGTGTATCCCAACATATGCATAAAATAACAAGCCTGTGCAAATCTGGGCTCAATTGGTCATCGAAGTTGCAAGAAAATGATGAAAGAAAAAACACCCTTGTTGTACCATAGAGCAAGATTGGTGTGCTTTCAGATAGGAATAAAAACTTCTTGCAAGAAGTTGTTATTATTTTAGTGAGAAATTACCTCTTTCTCAAAAACTACGTTACTTCAGAGGGAGTCGTTTCCTACAATGGTTTATACTATCAACAGCTCTCCGTTGCTTGTTACCAAGTAAGTTTTTATGCTAATTATTTGTTTTAAGCAATTACCAAACGTGTACGATGCCTTTAAGCTCTTTACGTGCTACGATTATCAGGGTAACTATTTCCCCTGTAAATTCCCTGGCTGATTCCCGGGAGTTTGCCAGGGTCCTGTGTAGTGTGAAACGATCATTCAACCTTTATTTCCCCGGGAATTTGTCTGGTGTGAAAGGCGCTTTGGACAATGACCGAATTCTCATTAGAAACATCCCATGACAAGGTTTTCTCAGTATTAAAGGTTCCCTTCACACGGTGATTTTCGAGCACGTCCTTAGTCAAAACTTCCGCTGGCGGAAGATTTAGTCCGTAGGTCCGGAACTCCCGACTTAAAATTTAGCAATGTTTGAGAAGATTTCACAAGGGACCTTGGACAACACAAATATAATGACCTTTCATAACACGAGGTGCATTTCGTAAAATTTCGCAACCGTACTAGCATTTGGCAAGGGACCCTTGCTAAATTGCTGTCGTGTGAAAACGGCTTAATAAAAATGATCATCAGGCTACACAGCAGATTTGATATATTAAAAGGTATTCAATGCTTTTGCATACTGATGGATAGAAAAAACAGCGAGATACAGAGGAGGTATATAGGGACAATAATACTAGAATGTATGTGTCATGAGACAGAAAAGAGTAGTGGAAGAAAGATCAGAATGGCTGTATCCAACAGTTGATAAACACAGCTGCATAGTGAAGCTGTTGCACAACAGTTGTTTCCAATTTCTTGTGGTAAAACCAGCCCCTTCCCTCCAACCCCTCTCCCTTTGTCTCCATGTGTGCTCTAGTGCCCCCCCCCCCATCTCTCTCTCTATTCATGTATTTCCACTAAACTGCTTATGTTACACTTGTATACCTGTTCATGTGTGTCGTCTTGTCATTTAGCCTTCGAGAAGGACTCTGCTAGGGTCGAAACGTCAGGCCATTAATAATTTTTTGCATTTATACCATAGGTTCTTTTGGTTGGTAAGCAGTTTGCAGCTAATTCTATTTCCAACAAAAGAACATTTGGAAGAAACTCATGGGGAGCTTCAACCGAACAAAATGATGCATCCACATACATTAGACTGATTATGAGACTTCTATTTGCACAGGGTGGAGAGCAAGACGCAGCGAACAATGGGTGGAACATGACATTCTATTGTAAACAAGGTTAGCTCTACCAACCATGTTTTTTATAACCCGTAATAATTAGGATGGCTACATCCAAACAATGGACGGTACATTCTAATTATGATAATGTTGCACAGTAAATATACACGGAACAACAGTGTAAGAAACATTAAAGGAGGCTGCATCCAAACTGTCACAGTCTGACGATGATGTTGCACATCGAGAGGGCTCCGAGGTAAAGTTTCAGTTTTGTGATGCACTCATTTTCAAACAGATAGAGTCCTCATGAAAGTGGGAAAGCAATAAATTACAAGCCTCAAACCTAACATCAAAACGGTGTAAAATGCCATTGTATTTTGATATCCTTCCACAGTGCGAATTTTGTCAACATCCTAAAACATCCAATGACATCACATTGGGTCTGAACATTTTTTTGTACTGGGAATTTGTTAGTTCATTCTTGAATTTCCAGGATATCCAATCAAAACGACGACGGATTTGACCTGTTGACTGATGAAACGATTCCCGTGGGAAATGTAAGCAGACCCATTTGTTGTTGACATCCAATGACGTCACTGTTTCAAATTCTGCTCTGAAAGAGTATCAACTGAAATGACTGTTTATTACACCATTTTAACGTGAGGTTAGAGGTTGACGTGAGGTTAGAGACTCGTAACTTGTTTTCCAAAATGAGTGCCTCATAAAATAGAATTTGAGCCCCTCTTGAGCCCCCTCTTAATACTCTTCCTTGAATCTTCTCTAATTATTTTTTATTTTATTTTTATAAACCTTACACTAAAAAACAAGTTTTTCCATCATGCAGTGTGCGTAATGCGTAGTGCGCAATCCTTCAAAATAAAAATACACGCCACGCAATGCACATCATTTTTACGGATAAAAACGCAGTTCTCAATACGGATACATGGAATAGCCCAGTGCATGTCCCGATTGCGCATGATCGGTGCGCAAAGGATTCTGGGTGAAATTCGAGACCCAGCAACACCGGCAACCATCATGGCGCGCTGATTTTGAAGCAATATGGAAAACACAACTATCAAACCTGGCATAGTTTAACATGTAAACTACAGCATGGCGTCCATCTTGGCAGCTTGATTTATTTGTTTAACTGTACTCGATTTCCCAAGATGCGTTGCGGTTTATTTTTTAAGATGGCGCTTGTACATGTTGTACGCATAACGCATGACGCAGACATAGATTTCCGGCATCATACATTATGAAATGACTGGATGAGTAGAGGTGCCCTCTCATCATAGAGGTAAAATAAAGGTTGCTCATTGGCCCAAACCCAGGGGTGTGTTTTGGCGACCATAACCGGAAACAAGTTTCTGAAGTAAAATTCACTGACCGAAACAATTTCCGAGAGCTACGCGATAACGGGTCGGTGACCATGGAAACGGTTCATGACGTAGATATATCTCTTGAAAATTCATGTTCTTAATATATACAACCCTCAGTTTATTTTCAAGTAATGAAACCTAGTCTTTGTAATTTTATCGACATTATTTAATTGTTGCTTGAACGTATTTAATTTTAAAATTCCATTGACACTTTCCGATAGTTTTTAGAGTTTGCCATCTTGAAACCAAGCCCAATCGAGCCAACAAGTCGGTTACGGTTTGGTCGGAACAGCCGCGTCACCGCGGTTCACCGAGCACGTGAAAACGCTCAACCAATGGCCAAAGCTCAAACATGTTTCTGGTTGGGGTCGCCAAAACGCACTCCAGAGCTGTGTAATGAGAGAGTTGCGACATGGAGGGACCAGTTCTCTTCGGTCGCGTGGTTGCTGGACGCCATTTTCGGTCCAAATGCAGCACACAACCATTGATCTCTATTATATAATAGAGATCAATGGGCACAACCCAATGGGCAGACTAGTCTGGCACCCCGTATTCGCCCTGTATTTTGGACACAAAATGGCTTCTAATCGCAAGTTGTCGCAACTCACTCAATACACGGCTCTGGCCCAACCTTGCGCCAAAGGTATATACAGCTGTGTGCTTTCATTGTTTTTAGCCCTAAAGATAGCAGATGAATGACGTCAATGGAGAAGGCCTATTACAAACTATAAATGGATGAAAATACCTCGTTCAGTCGTTCTCAGTGGTACTTTATCTAGGAACTGAAGTGACCATGAATTCTCCATAGGTCCTCCGATAAGAATTAAGTTATATTCCTTGGATGTCTCATCGCTAAGATGCTTGTCTTCCATCACAGAAGCAATGGTGTCTGAAGTGATATAGAAGAGGTTGGCGATGTAAACTGCCTGTTGAAGAAGGTCAACGCTTCTGGTTTTATTTAGTGTTCCTGGAAGATTAAACAAATTGAAATGATCAGCTGATAAAGCCAATGTGATAAAAAAAAACACATTTGGATCCAGAAATTAAACCTTTAATAGTCTCAGGTTCAAAGGCTGTGTGTGCAGAAACAAAAGTTGTTAAAGTTCAGCTTATTTCTATAATCAGAGAAGAGGAAAACAAATTGAAGATTATATTATTGTACACATTTCAATTCTGAAATTATTATATTATAAATAATAATAAGCAGTTCGTATATAGCGCTTTTCACATCCGTCTCAAAGCGCTCATTATGGTATACAAGGTATATGGGGCTATATTCGACCCACTTCCTCCACGGTAGTACCATGTAATGGTTTACAAGGTGCTGTGGCGCAATCAGCAGCCAACCATACCAGAAAATACTGGGGTGAACCGCTTCTCTTTAAGTGTACTAGATTCTTTCACGTGCATTACATAACTGACAGGACGGCTTTACATCCCATCCAAAGGACGAAGCAAAAATGGGTAAGTGTCTCGCTTAAAGGCACACGAGTGTCAAAGCCAGGACTCGAACCCACACTCTCAGTTGATTCCAGTGCGCTTGACCGCTCGCCCATGACACGCCGTTCGGTCTTGACACGCCATTATTGTCAAAATTTCCCTAAAATTACTTTAATTCAGGTTGAATAAGCCTCTGATGGGGTGATATACAATCAGTGATTGGCATTCATTCAATCTAATTTACCAAGGGTTTATATCAGGGGCATTGTCCAAACCTAGGTTTGGGCTCCGGATTGTGCTCCGGATCGGGCTCCGGATCGGGCTCCGGATTGGCCTCCGGATCGGGCTCCGGATTGCCGGATTGGTCTCCGGAATTGGCTCTGTCATCAGTTTTGGGAGCAGGTGTGCATTGTGCACGAAGCTTCAACTTCAAATGGACCAGGAGACGGATCCCAAGCCCGAGCCGATGTCTGGAAAAAGCCTCACATTGACCCAATTCATCTGACGTCATCATCACAATAATCTTGGTTGCGCCATTTTGGAAGTCAAAGTCCCCGTGTCTTATACAGTGTAGTGCACATTTTAGGAGATGCGGCGCTTTGACTCTCAAAATGATGAGCGTGGCACAGTCACCGGATGTGACGAGCGTGCATGTGAACAATACCAACACATTTTAAAAGCTTGGTATACATAAACACATGACACATCATTTGAAATACCTCAATTCAAAAAACATCAAATATTATATTACACAGGTAGGGACTGAGACAATGTCTGCAACATTTTGTGCCCGTAATGAAATTGTTAAAATTTATGTTCAAACAATCTGTTACCTAATGTCATTTTTATGCAATTTGTTACCCTCGATAATTATGCCGAAGGCATTTAATTTACAAAGATAATTCATGCACTAGGTTTTTTTTTCTGAATGACCTTTGAAAAAAGCGTTTTCATTGTTAATTAATAGTTATCACTAATGCGTTCAATTTAATTGTTCGATGCTAATGGATCTCTCAGCCATCAATCAGACACAAATTGCTAAAATGATGAAACAAGTGTACGACATGCAGCGTTCATCAATAATGCATAAGTCAACTCTTGTTCGATGCAAAATTCAATTTATGTCAGTTTCAGCTATTAAAGGGAGAGAGCACCGGTGTCTATAAAATAAAATGCACCCAGGCAAATCATCTGGTCTCCATAAATGCAAATATCATGGAAATTTCATTCAAGTTTAATGGCATTCTCGCTTTTTAGAGGAAAATGTCTGAGGCTGCTACATGTTCTGTACGGGGTTTTTTCTCTTCATGCTGAAATATTCCACAACAACATTTCACACAGAATTTTTATCTCAGGACCCCTTGGTTTCCAGTAGATGTACACAATTCATAATTAGACTAGCTTCTAAGTATGTCAATTCCAAACCTTTATATATCTGTTGTTTAAAGAAATTCACACTAAATTTATATACATCATGTCTGTATAATAATCATGCGATTAAAAATTTAAAAAAAAATAAAAAAAAATTTAAAAAATTGTTTGTTAAAGGCACTGTGGACGTTTGGTAATTACTCAAAATATATATTAGCATAAAAGCATAAAAAATGACTTGGTAACGAGCAACAGAGAGCTGTTGATTGTATAAAACATGGTAGGAAACGACTCCATCTGAAGTAACGTAGTTTTTGAGAAAGAGGTAATTTCTCACTAAAATAATAAGACTTCTTGCTAGAAGCCTTTTATTCCTATCTGAAAGCACACAAATTTGTACAACAAGGGTGTTTTTTCTTTCATCGATGACAAATTGAGCCCAAATTTTCACAGGCTTGTTATTTTATGCATATGTTGAGCTACACCAAGTGAGAACACTGGTCTTTGACAATTTCCAAACGTGTTCGGTGCCTTTAAGAGTGAGTGGTGATCATATTACTTGACACTCGACTGTAACCGTTGCTCAGGGTCACGTGGCCGTAGACTCAGAGCTGGCCAGTTCAAAATATGAGTTTTACACAATCATTCGCCAACAAAAATTTCAGTAAAAATGCCCTTCACTCAAAGAAAGGACGACCTTGCACCGAATGATATTCATATTGTCTAGAATCGTTCTAGGCGTATTGATGGTTTGCACCATGTGTGTTGCAAGGAATTATTTTATGCAGAGAAGAAGAAAAAAATTATACCCACTCATGTCACCACTCCCTAACAGTGGAGATTCTGACATTTGTGAAATCTAATAAAGAATTTCTCTGATTTGATAACGACTATGCAAGTTCTGATATGTCCATATCGGAGTCTATTGTAAAGACAGAGCAGCTCAAATTATCAATACCACTTTTTTAGTGAATTTTAAATCTTGATACAAAAAAAACCCAGTTAATTTTGTATAATAGCTGAAACATATTGGGGATGTTTTTTGTTTTTTAGCAGGATAGATGATGTATTTATATGCACTCCTATATTATTCTGGCTACTCCCTTGGCAATGTGGAAGGGATTTTCCCCCAGCATGTCAATTTGCTTATTAGGCAGATAATATATATAGGCCTATATTTGGTTTGCGGTAACACCATGTGTATATCTACTAGCTAGGTAGATTTTTTTCTTTGAGAACTTGTCTTGCTTATTATTCTACTGCCGCAGAGTAGAATATTCGGAATTCGGGAGACTTCTCAGTTCTTAAATCTACTTGTATTTGTTCTATGGGAACTTGTCTTGTTTATTATTCTACTGCCGCAGAGTAGAATATTCGGAATTCGGGAGACTTTTCAGTTCTTAAATCTACTTGCTAGGTAAATTTTGTTCTATGAGAACTTGTCTTGCTTATTATTCTACTGCCGCAGAGTAGAATATTCGGAATTCGGGAGACTTCTCAGTTCTTAAATCTACTTGCTAGGTAGATTTTGTTCTATGGGAACTTGTCTTGCTTATTATTCTACTGCCGCAGAGTAGAATATTCGGTAAACTCAACACTCAAATGTTTGAGCTCTGATGAAGCCCCAAATCGAGCCCCAAATCGATCACCAAACTCGAAATTCATCAGAACTCTGCGATAAATTCTACGGACCGATTTCACTCAACTTCGCGATATCAGCATACTTAACGCCGGTTATGCAGTTAGCGATGGATATCTTGCGATGACAAATTAGCGTCCGCAAAATGTGTAATCTTAAAATAGAGATCAGCTGGTTGGTCCTCTGCGGTATGAGTACTAATTAATCATCATTTCATTTAATTATTTTATTAACAACGAACAAGCTATATGCAGACAGGGGAGAAACTGTGTGCGAATGAAATAAACTCATTCGAAACGTACAGTGATGAAAGGAAATCATAAAACCATTACAGCGATGACAGGAAATTATCAAATTATGACAGATTTTACACAAAATGGTGTGGTATGAGTTATTAACATGTTGAATACAATCCCTCAACTGTTTATGATATTTCTATTATTGTTCCAGTCGGCTGCGTCTATCCACTTTGTCAGACGCTATTTTTAACTGTTTTAGGTCAGAAGTCAGTGCGGATTTTATGGCGACCAGCCTCGTCCACTGCATTTCTTTGTTGTGTCTCTCATTACAAGTGCGATGGCTTCTGCGAAACACAAAATCGATGAATCTGAGCGGTTTGTGAAATAGAGCCCTTTTCTCATGCTAAGCATGGTCAGTTTGGCTGAGCTGTGCAGAATCCATAAAACGTTGGCAAAACCAGGGGATGAATTTTGGAGGTAGTGGAGCTCAATACGTCACGTAGCTCTAAATCTGTCATTTAGATGCATCTAGGCCTATTTGCATTTAACATTGGCTGTTAACACAGCAAATTGCAGCCAACTACAAATTTAAGATCATGCAAAATGTTTACTTTTGCTTGACTTTCCAAACTCGGTGATGTATGATATTTACCAAACAAATCTAATTGTCAGTTCATATGTGCAAGCATTGTGATTTCTTCTTTTGGAGATTAGGCCTAATAAAGTTTCTTAAAAGCGCTCCAAGGTTAAACTGAGTTTTAGGACGAATTGATTTTCCAATAGATAGAGTCTTCATAAAAGCGGGGAAACAATTACAAGTCTCCAACCTCACGTTAAAATGGAGAAAGGTGTCATTTTATTTGATACACTTTCAGAGCAAAATTTGAAACATGACGCCATCGGACATCAACAACAAAATGGGTCTGTATCCAAAGAGAAACTTCTGCGCCAGGCAGTCAATAGGTCAAATTCAATGCCATTTTGATTGAACATCATCAAACTTCAGAAACGAGTTGAAAAAAGCTCTTTACAAAAGTGTACAGACCATAAATGTGACGTCATCGAACGGTTTTTGACTTTGACCAAAACAAAATGCACTTGTAGTGGTATCAAACACAGTTGCATTTTACACCATTAGTAATATCTTTTCCATTTTCATAAGGACTCTGTCTATTGGAAAATGAGTGGATCATAAAACTGAATTTTGGCCTCGCTCATGTGGTGGATGTTATTATGTAAAATAAACGGCAGTGTACTTCCATTTAATACCCACCTGTATAATAAAACAATTAAATAAAAAAAGGTAAATATAGCAGCATGTTTACTAATATGTAAATATACAAAGTAATGTGCAGGTATTGAATATATTCAATAACACTTAGAGACAATTTGCACTCTCTGGGCTACTCTCTCAAAGTTTTAGACTGAAAATTCACTATAACCGATTGAAAATAGGAACAAAATCATCTGCAGTTGTCACTAGTTTCAATCGATTACAGTTAATTTCAATCTAAAACTTTGAGAGAGTACTCTCTATGAGTCAAGTGAAGGTTCAGCCTTGTTTATGATGGAACAAAATATGCCGTGTTAAATACACTGGTATATGCTCTGACTAAAATTACCACCCTCACACACAAAAAAAATACAATAAATAAACACAACCAGCAACAACAGCAAACCAACTTGCATGAAGAAAAAAAACATCTGCCCTTGTTGATCTTAAAACGGCTTCAGTACAAAACGAGTATCACACAAAATGCAAAGGATCATTACGTACACGCTATGTCTCATATACTTTAAACTTACTAAATAATTCATAGGACACCCACTTTGTTTTTGATTGTCCGTAAATCATCTTCAATTTGCTGGCAATGTTGCTACCATTCATATTTCATTACTGGTATTGTGTAAGAGCAGCATTTGGAACTAATATATACTATAATGATAATCCATGCATTATTGTAGCGTTCTATGGCAAAGGGTACCACAACGCTTTACAAGAAATAAGACATCAATTCATCAATACGAAACAGAATGAGAATTTTGAAATAAATACCCTCGGCAAAAAAATAAGTCTGGAAAAGTTGAGTTTTTAGAGATGTTTTGAGTTCAGTAAGAGAAATGGCATGACGGATTTGATAAGGAAGATATTATTCCAAAGGTTTGGATCAGCTGCATAAAAACCTTTGGCAGAAGAAGAAAACCTGGACGGTATACCAGGTTTATACCAGGTTTTCTTCTTCTGTCAAAGGTTAGAGGTTTTGTAAGAATCCTGGTATCTGAGTTGGAACGGAGTGTACGATTTGGCTGGTATAGGGTGATAAGTTCGGTGATTTAAGGAGAAGCGCTTTTGTTCACACAGCTATCCATCGATTCTTTTCAAGTCACTGGGCATTTTCGCGTTATCAAAAAGTAGCTCTGGCCTACTTAGAGTGAAGCAATGCTTAAAGGCATCGTACACGTTTGGTAATGACTCCGATAGTTAATGGCAATACAAACTTACTTGGTAAGAAGTACAGCAGCTTTGGATAGTATAATGCATTTTGAGAAACTTTTCACCTTGGTACTGCGGTTATGGACAGATATATCACTTTTTATCCCCCAAAACATTTGAATCTGAGAAGCGTTAATACGCGTAACGCTTCTCAGAGTGTGTATTCCAATGAAGATAATTCTTCCTGGACATAACCGCTCCAGATTTTCGGCAATATCTCAAAAACGCTACCATCTTTTGAAATGAAATTTTCACAGGTTAGTTTTATGGTATATATCTACAACTATATAGGTTTGAAACAAACAATAGGCTCCAATTGCCACACGTGTACGATGCCTTTAAACAAAATTATCAACTGGTAAAATTTAGCAGGGACATCTGGTCACATATTTTTATTCGAAAAAATTGTTAGGGAAATGTGTACTTTACACAATAAGGAGCTGCATGAAAAAAAGTTACCCTGGTGACTGAATGGTTTTTTCCGACTGTATGACTATGCAATATCCATCGACTTTGCTGTGATCAGTGTGTATTGCAACGTAGCGGTACAGTGGTACAGCTCCTTCCAAGCAACTGCAGGGCATGATGGGGGAACACTTGGCTCTGAGAATCATCGGTCTGAGAAAAAAAGCTTTGGAATAAAAGGGTCACAGGGTGTAGAATTACTCTGGGTAGACATCAAATTCCTACGACTCCGGAAAACACATCAGATACGACCGAAATATGATATTGACTATACTAGCAAGGCAAATGTCAAACTCCATAATGGTCTCTCTGTGTATACGCACCCAGCCCACATGAGTTTTACTGATGGAGGGGGGGGGGGGTGAAATTCTGCACACAAGAGAGCGTTTTGTAGCAGAGTAATTTATCAGTAAGGGTTGACCCAGTCTATAGCTCTGAAGGGATGAACTTACCCGTTACAATGAGAAATTTATCCTCTGCGATTCTTCGTGCCGGCCCGAGATTGGAGAGCACTCTTCTCTTATCTGCCTCAGGATCACATTCAATCCACAGCCCTAGCAACAAGGAAAACGAAGAGGAAAACAAAAATGAAGAAAAACAAATTCTTACTTCTTGTATTAAAATAATCAAGATAGAGGGCCACTGAACAAAGAGACCATAACAGCAGAAATGAAATTTGCTTGGTTTGATGGCATAAATGCAGCCAAACAATGGCTTAATAGTATCAAGTGGAGAATAATTGGTTATGATTTGTGTTAACCTGATGAATCAATATACAACAAAGTAATTGATATCGTCATAATTTCCCCTTGCATTCAGATGTACTGTTTTTATTGTATTTTAGAACTCAACCATTTTTTATTTATTACAACAGACATTTTATTGTGTACATGTATATTTTTATATACTTGTTAACATCTTCATTCAAATTTGGTGTAGGAGCGTGACTATGTTTACTGTTGCAGTAAAATTTTGTGAGAGCAGCTAGGGCGACATACGCAAAAATGCAAATCAGCACCTATTCAGAAGTTATCTATAAATAACACTAGAATTTTCAATACATTATAACGAGGCTATTATGAACAGCACTAGAAACTTCAATACATTGTTATGAGGCTATTAATGAATAGCACTTTATGCACTAATGACGTCACTATTGCGAAACAATACCCGGATGTCAGACAAACATTCCCGCCACATTCATGCGATCGCCGTATCGGCGCGCCAGACCGCAGCAGTATAGTTACTAGTAGTAGTACAGTCAGTACGAGTAAACATAAAGCTTTGACATGGTATACGAGCGCGAACGTTAGTGAAATCCGACACGTTGTCTGAGAACCGGGTGTACTGAGCTTCTATTTTTAGCATTTTGTGCGGAGTTCTATGGACAAGTTTAGTTTTTGTTCTTTCAAATCTCAGATTAATTTTAGACCCTAGCTGCACCAATCAATAAGTTATTACATTTTTCTCGTTAACATGTTATCAGTGTAGGATTCGAACTGCCTCTAGCTACCGGGCAATTTCGGTGGTCTAGGGGTAAAGACATCTGCTCTAGTATGGCTAAGGTCGTGGGTTCAAATCCCGCCCGAGTAATTTGCCTGTGGACTGTTTTCACAGGACTCTGGAAAGCACCGAGTATACAGTGCTTATAATTAACACACACACATTGGTTACGTGTATCTTTGTAAAACACAAATAATAACATTATTAATGTCTTGTTTCATTTTTTTATTTTTTTATTCTCAACTCAATGCTTTTTTGAAACCTCCATCCACACACTGTCCATGTAGGCCTCCATGTTATTTCAGTTATATAATATATCACATATAAATAATATATATCATAATTGGTGGGTATGTGTTTCGTGAAAAATAACAAAGAAGAAGACATACCCCGGTCATTGCGACACACAGCAATGTCTCGATTCAGCTCTTCTGTTTCAAGAACAAGATGTTGGTCGTCTACCTGAAATATGTATTATCACATTACAACATCTGAAGGTATCATACATGCACATAACTATTACTGACTGAGAAATTAAAAACATATAAGTGTTTGGGGGCATTGTTTCGAGGTATTAATGTATATATTTACATGTACTTTGCTGTAGATAGAATAAATAGCGAGACAAGTTCCCAAGAACAAATCTACACAGCAAGTTACCGCAAACTGAAATACAATAAATAAACATATTTTATTTTTTTAAACCACACTTTTCATCTGATATATTACTTTTCATACAACCACTTGACCCCGACCTGCTGACGTTCACATACGGTTACTATAGTGTCTGTCTATGGTCTACCATTTTGGTAATCAGATTGCATGTAAAGATATGGTGCGCGGGTCAAAATGTGCGTACGGCGCCTAAAATGTAAGGCCGTGTACGAATTGGCGGCTACAGCTTTACGGCTACGGTTATACGGCTGGATCGCCGCGTCATCATGCGTTGAAGTATAGGACGACTTCAGCAACACGCTCAGCAACAGTCGTAGCTGTAGCCGCCAATTCGGATACGGCCTCACACACTCCGAGGCCGCATCCCAAATGGCGACTACAGCAACGGCTACGCTGTTGCTAAGGTTGTTGCTAAGGACGTCCTATTCTTCAACGCATGATGACGCGGAAATCTAGCCGTAGCCGTAGCTGTAGATTTAACGTGTGATGACGTCAGAACAGAGTATAATAAACAACAACAAGGGAATGTTTGGGAACATCACAACAATTTAGACGGAAATATTTCTCAGGAAAACTGACCCACTTCAGCTGATGACTTCACCACAATAAATCTTGGTTGCACCATTTTGGGAGTCAGTTTCTCCCCGTGTGTTATGTATACTGTAAAGTGAGCATTTAAGGCGATCCGCCAATAAAGATTTGTATGCATTATTGGAAACCTTTTGCTGAGAGGTTGAGGGTTAGAAAGGTGAAGTTTGCTAGTCACTGTGACAGGAAGGAAGAAGAAGCCGTGTCTAAGGTTTCTATGGCAGCCAAAACACGGAAAAAAAGCTTAGAGAGGATTACATCAAACCCCTATAGCAGACGATACAGGCTTAATTGGACAGGGCACGAAGAACTGTATGCTAGACAGAACTGTGTGGACGACAACCTCGGAAGTCGCCATGAGCAAGCAAGCAACGCGACGGATACGCGCAAATACGCTCACCATCTTTACAGATCTTTACACCATATTTGTTATCTTATCCCTTTGGCTAAATGGGCAGACAGTATACCTTGTGTGACGTCAGTGCACTAGTTCTATGGACCTTATGTAAGTGACGTCATTTGAGGAGGGCGCCCTCGGCTAGCTGTCAAAAGGAGACAGCCCATTCTCCATTGTTTCATCGTCCTTTTTTTTTACCTCTAACATGGCGGCGTGATGACGTCAATGCAGCGGTCCATTGGTAATGGTGTCTAGTTTAGAAAAGTTATCCAGTTTTTGGTAAACTAAACCAATGGTGCATCATCGCTGTAATTGCATCCACAGCCAGTGATCCATATCAACTTTAATTCATGTACAAACATGACCAAGTTCCGACACATACCCTCTACTCTCGGGATCGTTTTTGCTCTTCTCATAAGCCTGCATCAAAAATAAGCTGGTTATGTCTCGGTTTCTAAAAAACATTTTCAATGATTGGCACTTCGCAAAGTCAAATCATATCAGCTCACCATTGGGAGATAAGCAATCATTCTTTGAAAACTGACATGAACGTCTCAATGTAATAGCAAGAGATACCCTAAGATGTTGATCTATATTTGAGGCGTTTTTAATTTCTCGATTTCAAGAAACTCTTGAAATTCAGTACATTCTGAAGAACATTACAAAGACATCTTAGGGCAGTTATACCCGTACGCTATGGTTCATCAAAACTATAGCACTCCAACATATTCAAGCTAATAATTTCAAAACATAGACAATTACGAGTTTAGGCTGCATTTACAGACAATGGTACGTTCATATTTCAAGGTCTCGTCCAACAAAACAAATCTCAGAGCAATTAGGTTACGAAAACCCACAATAACCATTATACGTTAACATTCAAACCACCACCGCATACTTGAAAGGAAAGAAAACCCCACGATGTTGTTAGATCTACAAGTTCTAATTTATTCCGTGGTCTTGTCGTTTACAATTACGCAGCAAACAAATTTAGACTATTAATCGCGCGAGGCTGGCAGAAGTTCTCCCGACACACATCGCCCATCGAAAAGGTGACCAAGCTGAACCAAATACGAGGATATATTAATTCTACACCGAGACCCTAGGGGCTGTTTTCACAGCATCGGTCTTGTTTTTTTTCATCTAGGGTAGGCCAAGTGACAAATGTTCAATACACACATTGTTAAAGGGAACCACTTGGGTGTTTTTGGTTTATTTGGGTGTTTTTTAAGCTTTAATACAGCAGCAGTCTTGGAAGAGTGTGTTAATTCAAGCCAGGTTTAACATGAATGTTTGAAGCTTTGCATGGTGTGGACATAGGACTTAAAGACTATAACAGTCAACCCTCGTTATAAAGAGAACGGTTATAAAGAGGTTCTGCTTATAACGAGTAAATTCTGAAATCCTGAATCTCATTTCTGCTTTGTGTTTCATTATGTTGCTGTCCTCTTGTGTGGCAACATTTCTGTTATAAAGAAGTAATTAGGCCAGTCACAGGATCTTGTTATAACGAGAGTCGACTGTACTAGTAAACTTGCGGGTACAACCACGTGTAAATCTCTTTTTGGGGGAGTGTTGGCTCTGAAAAGAGCCGTTATGGTCTGGACGTTTCGATTAGTGCTCTCATCATCTTCATTCTGAAAATGAGCAGAGTATATACAGTCTGAAACGTCGAGACCACACCAGCTCTTCTCAGAGCCAACACTCCTCCCAAAAGAGATTTAAACACGGCTGTACCCGCAAGTTTTACTAGCAGAAGTCATGTTCCATCACAGAATCACATTAATCTAAATTACATGTCATAAAAAATTGAACTATTGTGAATTTTTAAAGTGAGATGCTTTGTTATTAATCATTTTTTTGTGTGCAACAAATACTTTCATTATGTTTTCTATACGTATGCACTCATGGAGCTATTATGGTGCACTGAATGATTGCAAAACTTGCACATGTTGTTTTTATGATGTATTTCCTTTCAGTCGAGTGGATTGAGAAGACTATGGGACTCTTCCGAAACGACATATATTGTACCTTCACTTTAAATTATGCGATTAAAAGCAACATGCCGGAAGTAAAATTGTTCAAGTAACGGATGGGTAATGCTCTGTGACCATAGCATATAATGTGCTTCGTTCCATGCAGTATGCTGGTCTGACCAGCTGATGCACACACGAAGTCATTTTTTCACTATTGTTAAATCATGCCTATGTATGGCACTTAAAGGTATAATAAACAATAGTCGTAGACAGTGTTCATGTGTTGTGTGATCAACCATGAAATAACAAATCTGTGACAATTTGGGCTTAACCCGGAGAAAATATGTCCGGAGAAATAGCAAAAACAACACGCACAATTTTCAGCATGTGAACACATTGACCTTAATTTTGGTTGTAACCGAAATTAGCTGTTGCGGTGTTTTTTTTAAGGTTTTCAGATACAGTTTTCTCTCGACTGTGACTTCATTTCAGAGGGTAATTTTTAGTATGAACTTATATTATCAGTAAGCTTTCAGACTAAAATTAAGCAATGATTTTTATCCTCACCAATCCTGTAGAATACCTTTAAATATAACTTCCCTGATTGATCGTAATATTGCGTGTCCAGATCATCCAATGAGGTATTGTGAAAGAGAAAAAAAACAGCTTTCATAAAAAGACTTACAGAATCAAGCTTTTAAAATTCCTTTTCACAGAATATAGTTAAATTTTACAAAACGAAATTGCCACAAATCCCTAGGAGTGAGGACAACCCATATAACTGCTGGACAACAAATGATGATTGCTTAGCAGAAAATAGTAGGAAACTAACCACAAACAATATCATGTGGCACTTGCGTTGGTTACCTGTTTGTTTGTTTTTTTTTTTTTTTTTTTTTTTTTTTTTTTTTTTTTGGGGGGGGGGTAAATTAATTTTTTTAATTTTAATTTTTTTTATAGTTGGATTTGATTGGTGGATCGGGCGAGTTGGTCAGGTTTGTTTTTTTATCGTTTATTTATTAAAATGGTAAAAAAGTAAAGAGAAATATATAAAATAAATAAATACAATAATTCACAAAATTGCCTGGATTTTGTTTGTTACTATCGGTTTTACTTTTTTCATTTTGGCGGTCGGAGTCAAAGTTTTGACTTCACAAAATGGCCGACCGTGTTTGCTCACGATGTAAAAGGAAAAATTTCGAGACATTTGTTTGGATCATTGTATTCTACTTTTAAAACATCTTTCTAACCATATGCATTTTATAACGAACGGTTACAAATGCTTTTTATAGACCAACTCGCCCGATCCAAGGCAACGTGTCCCTTTTATTTATTTATTCATTATTTAATTGATTTCATTTGTTTGTTATTTATTTATTTTATTATTATAATTACTAAGTGTTGTTTGAAGCTTTGTATGGTGTGGAGAAATAAGAAATAACTACAAATAATTTAGTAAACTTGCGGGTACAACCATGTGTAAAATCTCTTTGTGGGAGTGTTGGCTCTTAAAAGAGCCGGTGTGGTCTCGACGTTTCGAACAGTATACTCTGCTCAAGAGATTTTACACATGGTTGTACCCGCAATTTTACTATTTATTTATCGTTATTTCTTATTATTTTTGCTGTTTTATTTATTTATTTATTTTATGTAATTTTGTTATTACTTTTTTGTTATTTTGTATTATTATTATTATTATTATTATTATTATTATTTTTTTTTTTTTTTTTTTTATTGGGGGGGGGGGTGCACAACTTTCCGAGTTGAGCGGGTTTGTGAAATTTGATTTAGGCTCCATCTGCCTGTTTAACCCCCAAACCAAATAAGCATGTTTTCAAAATTACTGATGGAGCCTAAGCCGGAGCCAAAGCCGTAGCCAAAGCCGGAGCCAAAGCCGGAGCCATAAACTGGAGCCATAGCCGGAGCCAAAGCCGGAACCAACGCCAAGGTATACAAAAAGGACGCCCTATACCAACACCGATGAAGTGTTCATCAAGGATTCAAGTTCTTTGAGCTCTTGCCTAAAAGTATAATGGCATTTTCAAAAACATTTAGCCAAGTGACACATGTTCTTGAAGGTTGAATAAAATTACACCGTAGTTATACACAAAGGTGTCACTACGCTTGTTCTGACAGAATATCCTATGGCAAAAGTGTATCACTTTCATGTATCCCTGACATGAGATCCCGCGGTGATAAAAAGAAGCCGCTCAACAAAATTCCATTGGCAAAAAAGCGCCCTCTAACGATCACTTGCACATCATAACGACCTGAGCAATTTCTGGTTCTCAAATAAAAATTATTGATGTACACTGGAGAGCAAGCTCGCCGGGAGATGCGACGTAATCGGTTTGGCAAATATGCGTATAGCAAAGTGCAAGTGGTAAAGTACACATTGTGGCTGTGTACACAATGTTGTCAGACGCAGGGACTGATCAAGAATTATTAGTCTTAATTAACATTTGCCAATAAGTGAAGCTACCACGTTGCTTTTGTGGACCCTGCACTGCTGTGGTTTGGTGGAAGTCCGCAGACTCAGTTCCACCATGTACGGTGGAAAGACATTGTGTAGGTTTGTTGGCGGTCACTCGAAAAAATCAATGGAAGATTTTTTCATTTTTAAAGAATGCTTGCAAAAAAGTAACAAAGAATGGTTTCCGTCTGAAATGATGGTTTCTTGATTGTATTTCAAAAAAATACCATGAGAAATAAAGCATTACACAAAATGTCCAAAACAAAACAACACATGAACTGTAAACAACAATTATTTGAGCACATATTCAATAAAAATGTCACGTTGGGCTTACAAGGTGTGCTCAACATTGGTAAAATTGAACATCTTTTAAAGATTTACACGAAACGCATGTATGTATGTATGTATGTATGTATTAGTGTACAGACATAGCAAAAAATTGATATGATGTATGTATGGTATGGTATGGTATGGTATGGTATGGTATGGTATGGTATGTATGTATGTACGTACGATATGGATAGCTGAATCATTAGAGTGTGGGTTCGATTCCCGGTCATGGCATTAATTTATACCCTTGGGCGAGGCACTTAAACCATGATTGTTCATCTTATCCCAGGTGTATAAATGGGAACCTGAGATGGCTGAGACAGTATTGTGTTGGATTATAAGCAGCTTGGGGTTGTATGCTCCCCAGGGAGTTGAGAAAGTTTGAGGTAAGGACCAAGTATAATGCCTGATGAACAGGATGGATAACAATGTTGTAAAGCACCTTGATCTAGCCATTAAGATATGTGCGCTATATAATAAGAACCACGTACTATCAACAGAGTGTGATGTACGTTTAAAATACACGATAACTTGGGACAGATGTCAGGGTTAATAGCAATGGTCAGGTTATTTTCAAGACTTGCAGTAATTTCTCATGAAGAATGTAGGGTAATGCATTGCCCCGATTTTCTGACCCTCGCAAATTACAGCTAAATCAAGCTTTAAAAAAAAATACCTGAATGGTCTCCGTTCTGCAATGGCGGGAGAGGTGGCTTCCTTGCGAAATCTTGAAGGCCTCCACATTGCTCGTCGTTAGGCTGGCACGCTCAGTGCTGAATGTTATCTAAGAGATGTAGAGATAAGAGAATTGCCATTCAAAAATATGCGGTACGACCCCCGGCACTCAAATACAGATCTTAAAAATATCTCCGAGTGTTTATTTGTTTTTCCGACCTTCTCCGGTTTGTATCGGATGAAATATTTCCCCCGTCAATAAGATTTGAGGTGTTGGGGGGGAGGGTGACGGTAGGTACCCTAGAAGAGACTGGAAGATCAGATCTGGACTCGAGCAAAATTCATTAAATCAAAGCTAATCATTTCTGAGACTGGGTGGGATTTATGGGACGCCCTTAAGCAAAGTTTGGAGTCGCTTAGATGGGGTGAGTTGACCCATTTAAAGGGCACGCACACCGTGTAAAACTACAGAGCAAAATTATAATTTTATGGGTGAATATTAATGGTGCTTAATACCATGAGATAGGCCTACCTTCCAACACAGATGTCCTTTTTTTTGTTTTGTTTTTGTTTTAGGGGTTAAAATTGCTCATGGTTGCTCAAGATTGCTCATAATTAGGCCCCTATAAAAAGGAGGAACTTTGACTAAAAGAAAACTACGAAAACAATGCCCTGGAAATACTCTGCATATATATATTATATTAAAACAATAATGACAATACTAAAATGTAGGTTCCAGAATCACATGAGATTTAGTCAACATTGCTTTACATAGTTCAAACGGATTGAAACAATGGCAGTACAAGTATGTTACACCACTAGCCCTATAAGGGCCGCTTTTAACACAACCACAAATCTCCCTGGCTTAAAATGGTGTCATTGTTGCTGGTTTTATGAAACAGAACAACCTAAAAATTCACAGAATACATTTGACTTCATTTGATTCTTCTATACACTGAAACTCCTGAGCCGTATCTCCCTACCACATCACTCACATGACTCATTGCGTTATTTCAACATGAAACAACGGTTTACCTCACACCTCTTGAAGGTTAATTCCAATTAATGCTTGTTCACAACTATTTTTTGATGGCGCTCTATGAGATTGGACTGGACTATGTATACGTGTGATTGTACAACACCTATCCTCACCACAAGCTCTGCCTTTAGGGACCTGGGATCCCTTTTTTCAGAATCAACAGAACCCCTCTTAATCAAGAGTTTGGTTTCATCGGTCAAACCATATAGCTCCATGGTCAAAAAGACCACAAAGTATCCATTACAAATTTGTAATGGTGAACAAATCACAGTACACATTTTAGTTAAGACCTAAAAACTGAGACTCAAACTGAGATCTTGGCCCAATTTCATAGCGCTGCTTATAAGCAGACAAAAATGCTTACAAACTTTCTGCTCAGCATTAATAAAGAAGGATACCAGTCACAGGTGTTACATGTGACATGTTATTTTTTGTTGGTAACCTTATTTATCCTGGCAAGTATATTTCTGTTGTATTTAGCTGCATTTTGTGCTTAAGCAGCTCTATGAAATTGGGCCCTGGAGGTTTGGGACAAGACAAAAAGACTGACTCAAGAATGTATTAGTTCAATGCAAGTAAAAACGTTGACACCCCGGTAGCCAGACTAAGACTAAGAGGGCCACATTTTGTGAAGCACAAACATTTGCTTGCACAGAACAATCTTGCTAGAAGAAACAAGTTACCAGCTATACCATGCGATTCACATTGCTTGTGACTGGATTTAAGATAATATTTTGGCTTAACTGAACATTTCAGCACAATTTTTAAGCACAATATTTTCTGCTTTACAAACAGCTTTAAGACATTGTGCCCTGAAGGTGTCGAGACTGATGAGACTCAACCTTAACCTAATAAACAATGTTTTTGTGAAAAGATGTGAACATTGAACACCTGTCATGATCGAATTTTCAATATATATCTTTTTGAAAAACTAATAGAACTTAAAATTTGAGCAGTTGTACTCCATTTTTACTTTGAAAAAGTATGAGGAATAAGTATGACTACTTCAAAGTTCCGAGTACAACTGGAGAAGCCGATCACATTTAAAGGCAGCTTTTCCAGGGGAGGTTGTGCTCTATCCATCCATCTGAAACGTCTTCCTCAGAGTACGTTTCGATTATGAATGTATTACTACAACAAAAAATGCATTAAAAAATACAAAAAAATAATCAATACATCGGGCTATTTTTTGAGAGACAAAACAATTTCTTTTTCCTCCTTCCAGTGGATTGCTGGATAAAAATGGTAAATGTTTGACCGTTCGACCGTTCGACCGTTCGACTGTTTGGCTATTTGGCTATTTGAACATTTGAACATTTGAATATTGTTGACCATTTGTACGACAGAGTTACATGTTACAGAGTTACATGTACGACAGAGTTAAATGTATAATAAGGTTTGACGATGAGCAAGCTGAAACTCTATTATTATGTCCTCCCATGTTATAACATATCAGTTGATGTGAATGACAAACATTACTCTTTTGACGACACCGATCATTCACTGGTAGATTCCAACGTGACAACCACTGAATAAGTTACCATGGTACCGATGGTCCCAGCGATGCTTTGTAGCCATAGCAACCCCATCAATTACTTATGTTACGAGGCAAATACTATCCTATATATACATGTACAATCTGATCTGTTAAATATATGAACTCTAGAAGCAAATGCTTGCGCACTGCCCAATCCCACTGTTTACATGTTGCCATGGATTCTATTATGTATGGAGCAAGGCCGGTCAGACATAAAACAGAACAATTATTTCAATCTCATTGATTATTCAATTTTACATGTCAATGTTGTCTAAGTGTCTGGGTTTTTTTTTGACAACACAATTATTATGAAGGGAAAAAGTAAATTAAAAAAAATATGTTTTTTAATTATTATTCAATTAGATTGTATGATGATATACTCTTCAAAATTTCCGAACAATTTTGTTTTCCCTTTTCACACAAAAAAGGTAATCAAGAGGCTAATACACTGCAGATATCATGTAGCAGTATATCGTCTGCCATTACTGTAATGCAAATTCGCCAGCATTCACTTAAAAAAAATGCATCACAGGTAGGCCTATTTCCAACTAATGATGTTGACGCAACTATTATAAAAAAAAAAAACAGCAGAAATGTAGTATGACGGAAAACGCAAAGGACAAGGTGAAATCAACAGTGATGCAGACAAAAACATAACATAGTAATCCCCTTTAATTCATGCCTATTTTGGAAGTGAGGCTGCCATAATAAATGACGCTCCAACCCCTAGTAGCTTAAGCTCAAAATCATTGAAAATTACCATTAGTCCGATAACCAATAACCTTTTCATTCCTGACTTCAAGAATAAGGAGCTTCACGAAGCCATTTTATTCACCAAAATAGTTGCTATTTTTAAAGTGAGGTCGCCCCCTGGAAATAGACCAAACCAATCTGGTTACTTAGTGAAGCTGGAAAGTCATTGCGCCAAATTATGAACGTGCATTGGTTGCGCAACCTGACTCTTTAATACACGTACTTGGTACTAACTCCCGCGCACTAGCATGATTGCACACATATCGATTTTTGTAGTCGGGGAATAAGACTTAAAGCAATGTACAATATTGGTAATTGTTAAAGACCAGCCAGTATCAACACTTGATGTGACCCAACATATACATGAAATAACAAACCTGTGAAAGTTTAAGCTAAATCGGTCTCTTCGGAGTCATGAGAAACAGTGAAAAACCCCATTATATATTTTCACTGGTTTCAAACATCGGATTTTATCACCAGTGACAAAGACTAATTGTTTTACTCATTTCCTAAAAACTGTAGCATTTCAAGCAAAACTATTTCAAGGGAATCTTTCCACCATGACCAACATTTTTATGTTCAACCTTACCAATGTTTGTACACACCCTTTAAACAGCTACCGGTACTTGAGCAAAAAAACAAAAACGGGAATGCTGTTTTAACTTGTTTATATTGTGTTTGTTTATCATTTAAATGTAATTTGGATATTTGTACACTACTGAATTTTCGCGTAATTATCGATCGAAATATTAGGCCCCAACCTCAAGGTTTTGAAAAACCTAGAAACACCTCTGCCGTTGACGGCGTGCGTCAAACTGACAATACATTGACGTCATTTGTGGGATGTTGCTTTGTTTACCTATATACATGCTGCAACAAAGCGGATATACAAAACGGAGCTCCCACATGATGTAACATGAGCGATAACGTAACAGGGATTTTCGCGAATCTTTTTGAAAAAGCACTGGAGAAGGGTATTCAAAATGATTGGTTTTTTACACAATTAGAATCTGTTCAATCTCATGTGAACTCAATTTCCTTATTGATTGAAAACATTATAAATGAACTTCAGCAAAGATCACTTGTTGCCGTTTTCGTTCAAGTAGGTCTTTAACAAGGCAAACTCGTGAACATAAGGCTCATAGTAGTTGATATAAAAACACAATCAAAAACAGGCATGATCAATATCTAACCAAACGTTTCCGTTTTGTAGGATTCCCTGTCTTTTGGGGTAGAGAATTCAACAATAGAACTGATCAGAACAGGTTTAAAGGGACACATTGCTTTCAAATATTATGTCAAATTTTTGCAGTTTGGAACTACTCCTTGTCCATTTTAAGATCTGCTCATGCACAAAAACACTACAGTGTGCTGTAATTATAGTGAGTAGTGATTAAACAAACATAAATTTTGCTCTTGAAATACAACCATGCAGGGGAACACGGTCCGTCATTTTGTGGAGTTATTGGTTGACAAAATAGCGGACCGTTTTTTGTCATGAAATTACACCAAAACCACACAAGTTTGAGGGACATAGGGAATATTATATTCTACTTTTGAAATATCTTTCCGACCATATACATTTCATTACAAACGCTTTTTATAGCCCAAAAGCGCCCAATCCGAAATTAACGTGCCCCTTTAACGGACACTCATTACATGGCAACAATAGCAAACACATTGAGCAGGAATGACACCGAGCCCGTTCCTTCCTAAATGCGAGTCCCCGGTAGGTAAATAAAGCTGATTGGTTCTGACTGCAAGTCTAGTCCCCAAGCTACCACTCAAAATGTGACACACAACAAATAGCCCGAGGTGAATACTTGGTACTCTACTTCCTACAAGTAAATTAAGAAAACGGCCATTTTTTTGTCAATATTCGATTCAGTGTCCCTTTATTTGTTCCCCTCTGTCTGCCGTGTTCTTGCCACTTTTCCTCTGAAACAATCAGCTATTTAAGTAACCCGTCTGACTGGTATTTTCAATCCACCATTGAATGAATGCCTTCATGATGGCCCTTCTTTCATCTCTTTCGTGACTATCTCTGCGTCAGTCTGAAGGTTTTTTCTTCTTCCTGAAGAGTATTGTGCATTTCCAACCGTCGATAATGAAACTATAACTATATTAGCCAAGTCTCTCGGATATTATAAATGACCAAACACCAAGATGAAAGAAATGTAAGGTTCATTGCCATGGTAACGTCTGAGTGAGGACAGGGCCATACTTTTTATGTTCCATATAAAGGCATGTAAGAAAGGATAACAATCTAATTTGGAGCCTACACTTTGGGGAGTTAACTACAACAACAAAACTGAGTGAATACCGATTAATCTACAAATCAACAATATCAATGGAAAATTTTAAAAAAAAGATGAGGCGTACCATCAGCTAAGGAAAAAGTCATTGTATGCAAAAACTTAATATGTATGATATGTAATATAAACGCCATTGAGTTCAATTCATTTCAATTTAAAGGGTGCATGTGATTTAAAAAAAATAATTTATGTGGTTATTGATTGATGAGATAATACTTTGCATCTTCCTTTGTATTTATATTTCTTTTAATGAATAACAGTCCTCTGGAATGCCAAGAGATAATTAGACACACACATTACAAAAAACAATCCTAGACTTTCTCTACGAAATAACGCCTATAGGCCTACCTGTAACTTGATATTTATTTTAGGTGTCCTTTCCCTAAAGACTATTAAATGAACAAAAACTGTTCTTGGAACCATGTCTAGCTCATGAGGGTGGGGTAGTGGAAGCAAGTGGATGTGGGCAGGCCCGTAACTAGGACGGGGTCGACGCCCCCCCCCCCCCCCCCAGTATCCCAGAATGGCTAATTTACAAACCAAGTTTTGAGTTACCGCTCGAACAATAATTGCACACATTAGGCCTACACAGACACACACACAGCTCTGTGTTGCATCTCTGTGGACATTTCTTTGCTCTGTGCACTTGAAGAAAGGTTCTTCAACACTGTAAACAAAACTGTGTGATAAGTGTGTAAGTCCACATAGTGTTTCAAGTCCCCACACTGTGTCGACATCTTTTGTTCTCAGGTCCACACACACTTGCAATTGGGGACCTGCAATTGGGGACCTACGTTTGTACTCAAAACCTTTTGGCAACAGCTCCCATTGGTTTTGTACAATATCCAACTAGGAACCTTCCCACAACCGGGAACCCTATTGTGCTTACTTTAGGTTGGAGGCCAAGGACAAAACAAAAAAGGGAAAATAAAAGGACTCCATAGGGGAATTCTAAAGACCGGGGTAACTGTCGATGGGAAACTGTTAAGTGCAGGGACAAAGGAAAGAACAAAAGAATGTTCCACAAGGATGCATTTTTCAAGATGTGTGTCCTCTTTTGTAATAGGTACCTGGTTTGAATGTGTATGGGTGTACACACACCCGACCACGAAGACGAACGGACAAGGCAAACGCCGGCAGGACATACCGGTAACAATCAAAAGATTCAAACTATACTAACAAATTCACTTTTGGAATGTGGGTCAAAGTTTAAGGTTCAGCCATAGTCAATTGCATTTGGTAATTAAGTAATTAATTAAATTAAGTAAGTAATTAGATCTCGCCAAATTATAGTGTGGAAAGAAATACTGGATGAAACAATCCTTCAAAAGCGACAAAAGAGAGCAAATGTTACTCACCCGAATCGTGCTTAATCTGAAAGGAACCCGCTGCCGCAAAACTTGTACCCCAAACAATCCCTCGCTGGATGCTGGATTTACCACACTCAGAGTGAAGTCCTCCTCTTCAGCTGATGTCTCCAGCATATTGTACCGACTGTATCGGTTCCTAGTCGGGCAAGAGGTATCACAAGTCTCGGCAGTCCCAGGGAATGGCGGCTGATTTTCAAATCGTTTTGCGGCCTTTTTGGTAAAATTATTGACATGGGGATCATTGACTGCACCTCCATCATTTGTCTTCCTGGTATCAAGAAAAACAGAATAAAAACAACATTGATAAAAAATATCACAGAATTACCCATGAAGAAGTATTGAAAGAATGGTAATTTCTACAACTTCCGCCCCCCCCCCCAAAAAAGTTAAAATCTCATGGCAATATTGTTACTCCAAAACCAATGGATAAAGAAACTGGTATGCCTGACCCAATGTTTGTGGTTGGTTTGGTTATGCAAGACAATGCAAAGGATTTTGGAGGATTGAGTTTAGTATGGGTAAGCCAAAGTTCCTAGCAGGGCTCAATATTATCTCAAGGCTCTGCTTACCGCGGAATTCTGTGCTTATTATAGTCACGAATCTCAGCTGACACGGTTAGCGCCATATTTCCGCACTAGCGCTTGGGCAGTGTAATGTGAAGAACGCTTAATACTAACAAGAAGCACGCAATCACACACAAGCAAACAAAAATTCCTTGCTAACCTGTGAAACACACATACAATAAAGAGGGGCTCCAAGGTCGAATTCAGTTTTGTGATGCACTTATCTCATTTTTCAATAGATAAGAGTCCTCGTGAAAGTGTGGGGAAATTACAAGTGTCTAACCTCACTATAAATGGTGTAAAATGCCATTTTATTTAATACTCTTTCAGAGCGAAATTTGGAACATGGCGCCATTGGACATAACAAACAAATGGGTCTGTACCATTCCAAAGAAGAACATTTGCGCCCGTCAAAAGGTCAAAGTCAATGCTGTGTTGATTGAACATCATCAGAATTGAGGAATGAACTGAAAAGTCTCTGTAGAAAAAATGTACAGACCATATATTTGAAATGTGACGTCATCGAATGTTTTGGATTTTGACAAATATTGCACTTGAAGGGCGTCAAACACAGTGGCGTTACACCATTTTAACATGAGGTTATAGAGACTTGTAATTGTTCTACCATTTTTCTGAGGACTCTATCTATTGGAAAATGAGTGCTTCACAAAACTGAATTTGACCTTGGAGCCGCTCTTTAAACGTGTATTTTTCTGCAACCGTAAATGCACAATGTTTGCTCACACAGTAAACAATGCCATAAAATTGGGCCCAGGTCTGAACCACGTCAACTGCCCTTTTTAAAATATTCACCAGGTCAACTCCGCACAGAAATATCTTTGTTTATTTATCACTCCAAGTGCACCTTTAAAGGTATCGTATCGTTTGGTAATGACCCTGAAAATTAATTGCAATACAAACTTACTTGGTTAAAAGTACAGCAGTTTTGGATAGTATAATAAATTTTGAGAAACTTTTCAATTTGAAGTACTGCGGTTATGGAAAAAGATATCACTTTTTATCCCCAAAATTTGAATCTGAGAAGCGTTTACGGCCTACGGTATAACGTTTCTCAGAGTGTGTATTCCAATGCAGATTATTCTGCCTGCGTGGACATAACCGCTCCAGATTTTCGGTAATATCTCAAAAACTCTACCACCTTTTGAAATGAAATTTTTCACAGGTTAGTTTTATGGTAGCCTATCTACAACTATACAGGATTGATACAAACAGTGTATTTCAGTTACCAAAAGTGTATTTCAGTTACCAAACGTATAAAGCACCGTAAATAGACCTTTAAGGTGCTTGTAATATTAAATTATTTTCCATAGTTTTCAAAAACACACCAAACGAACAACCTGTGGAAATATCATCATTTCGTAAAAACAAAGAAGAGAAATCACGGCATGGCTCCGGCTTGAAAGTCCGTCCATTTGAGGCCCTGTAAGGAAAGCGCACGTTTTCTAAATAACCGACGGAGCTTGAGCCCCAGCCGCCATTTCGAGAAAGGCAAATAATTTTGAGTCAATTCTATGATCAGCTGGGTGGGTCAAAATTCATTTCTCTGCTTACCACGGAATTCTGCGCTTTTGGTCACCATTCTCTGCTTACGGGGTAAGCATCAAATGTTGTTTGTGCTAGGTGTGTCATAAAGAAAGCATAAGTTATACGCACAATGCCAAACTTCCTTGCTAGCCTATGAAATACACCTAAATTAAGCCTAAATTATGCCGTTGTGCTTGAAAGGGGGTATCTTTAGATCTTTAGATCCTTAATCTGATATTTTAAAGAAATGTGACTTTACACATTATTGACTTTTGGAAGAGTTCATTTCCATGAATTTCAAGAAACATACACAGGTGCATAACTTCTTAGGTGCATAATTTCTTTACAATTTACGAAATTCAGGAACTACAAATTGCTACTTTGTTTGTTTCAAACTAATCAGGTATATACATTCGGTTCAGATGCAACTAATTGATAGGCCTATTTTTATATAATTTTGTTGTTCAATATCACCCATTCTGTCTGAGGTATATAACAACGAAATGTTTGGTAATGCATTAGTAAAAGTTGTCCAAGTTCGTAATAGCTGTTTACTCAACTACCTTTATTTAGGCCTAAGGCTTGGTATTAGGGGTGGGGGGGGGGTCCCATGCTTCCCATGTTATCCCGGAAACCATTAACACGTGTCAAATACACACGTGCAGTTAGTTCACTCTTATCATTTTTTTGTTATATAGGCCTATAGCAATAATTATTATTATGTATGGTTTATTAAAAACATTCAATTTGGTTGCCAAAGGCAAAATTACATTGAATTTACAATTTAAAAAAAAAAAATCTTCAAAAACTTGGATTGGATTAAGAGACAGGTGGAGCATTATAACGGTAACCCAAAAATTATACAACAAGTACACACTAAAATCTGAGCGGATATAACAGAAAATGTGAACATTATGTTTAAAAACTCACAAGAAACCAAGTGTAAGCTCACTTGAACAAAGATGACCATTTGATTAAAAAGCAGCATATGGAATGCAGCAGTATTAAGTGAAGGCCATGCTCACATACAAAGAAGTTGTATTTTATATAACACAAAAAGCAATGAATAACAGTAAACAAGAGTATGCCACATGTACAAAACAATACATAATAATTATAGAATAATTATATAATAACTATTGACATGATTAGTACTAGTAGTTATTAACAACAAAACATCATTCTGAAAGCTCATTGATAAACACAGCTCGTACAAGTACCAATCCTCTAGAGTATTTCCCTCTGAATTACTGTCAAAGTTGAGAGTAACGCCTGACAACTCACCAAACAAAATCACCGTTGCTTAATTCGATTGCCGCAATCAAAATAAAAATGCATATGAACGTGCACTAAATCCCTGACAAATCATAAACCTGTACTTTGCCGTATATAGACGATGTGACCTCTGACGTCATTCGAAAACCATAATATGATGCGCGCGCATGTCGCCGGGCAAAACCTTTGTGTACTGACAGCCAGCTATAAAGGACACGCAATGTTACCATGAGTACGCGTCTTCTTGCCCGGCGGAAACATGACTTGGACCAACAGAGGGCGGTTTGAATGTAAACAGAGGTCACATCGTCTATACACCTTGTTTGATGAAATGTCCACAGGTTCCTTGTTTGTTGAGTTAATTGAAATCAAGGACTGGACATGACTTTAACCTTCCATAAACCACTGATGCTATACACCTTTAAGAAGTGCTATACCGGATTTTGTTGTGATAAATTGAATGTCAGTTTGAGATAGTAAACGGATCCCATAAGTACATGGGACAGATTGCAACAAGTGGATCAGCTCAACTATTGTCTCAGTAATGTGATCCCTTGAGCATTCTATTTTCCTGAGGCGTCAGACGAGGGAAAATAAATTCCGGGATCACCAAGAGACGGTAGTTTGTGTTATTTCACGAGTGATATGCAGTTAATGTTTGTTTTGTAACACCTCTTGCAGAGATTCTGAAAAAAAATTGATTAAGGAGCGTTGGAGTTAAAGGTAGGGTCTTAGATGGGTAAATACTCCAACAATTAATGACAATAAAAACTTACTTGGTGAGAAGCACTGCGGCTGTTGATTAGCATAAAATATTTGGAGAAAGGATTCCCTTCGAAGCTGGTTTGGATAATTTTTCACCCAAAAACACTTCGAGTCTGAGAGACGATTCATGCATGAATCGTTTCTCATTTTTTTTTAAAGTTGGTGTCCGTTCGCGAATGCTGCGCCCAGAGATACAGTTGGTACTCGCTTTTACCTCGCTAAAAGTGAATGATTCGACGTTCTTGTGAAAATACTGCGACAGTTGTTTGTTTTTTTCTCAACAAGTAGACACTTTATTCAGCTAAAACTTTTACATGTGACTTTCATTGTATCTTTCTTTATAATTTTGCCTTACGTTGATATATGACCCTACCTTGAAAGCTGTTTGGCTCAATTTTCACAGAAAGACATTGTTTTTATATATTGTTTTCTTTCTCTGAACTAATTTGGACAGATGTGGAAACGAAAAACGAAAAACATACAAACTATTTTGCATATGACACGGACAATGCACAATATACATGTAACATGCAAAACATTTTGTAAACGATGCCGTGAGATAATAGGGATTCTGACAATAATTCATTTTTATTCTTTAATTAAACTACCACTTATAATTTGCAGATTTTGTTCGTGCATTTAAATGAAAGCTTATAACTTTCTAGAATCTATCAAAAATAGCCATTTCAAATTTTTAAATTGAGCTTTGAGCTTTGACCTGGCATCTTTTACTCAGCAAGTCTTGATAGAGGTTAGCCGGCAATTACGAATATGACGATAAATGCTTTGGAAAACGGTCACCACAACTCGTATTCCAATAATTCTTTATTAATACAGAAAAAACAATTGACTGGGTGTCTTAAATGAACAAGTTGTCTTCCTGACAATACTTTTTGTTTTAACCGAACAAAAACAAGAGGTGTTCCGGGCAGAGTGCCCGAACACCTAAAAAAGAAAGAACAACATTAAGAGGTGTTCCGGGCAGAGATACCCGAACCCCCTAAAAAAAATGAACAAATACAATGACAGTACAACTAACTTTACAGTCACACAAAAACAAGAGGTTTTCCGGTACCGAACACCTAATGAACATTTCATACCGGAAGACGAAGAAACCAAACAAAACATCAGACAAATTATGTTATCAAAAAACATTGATTGAGTATAGTCCTGGAATAATTTGCTTTCCTCACACTAATCACATTAAAGGCACTGAACACGTTTGGTAATTGTCAAAGACCAGTGTTCTCATTTGGTGTATCCCAACATACGCATAAAATAACAAGCCTGTGAAAATTTGGGCTCAATTGGTCATCGAAGTTGCAAGAAAATGATGAAAGACAAAACACCCTCGTTGTACAAATTTGTGTGCTTTCACATAGGAATAAAAGGCTTCTTGCAAGAAGTCTTTTATTATTTTAGTGAGAAATTACCTCTTTCTCAAAAAGTACGTTACTTCAGAGGGAGTCGTTTCTCACAATGTTTTATACTATCAACAGCTCTCTGTTGCTCGTTACCAAGTCAGTTTTTATGCTAATATATACTTTGAGTAATTACCAAACGTGTACAGTGCCTTTAAATATAAACAAATACAAAAAAGTCACAAATGAAAATTGCATACCGGAAGACGAAGAAACCATACAAAAACATCAGAACAATTTAAAAAAACAAAAACAAAAAACATGATTCATACATGTACGGAACATTTCTTGGAAAAATAGATGATTGTTATGAATGATCGATTGAAACAAATCTATGTTTTGTTTGTTTGTTCAAAAATAGATTCTATACCTTGGCTGTAAGGACACAGGGATTGGCATTAACCTTGGATTAATAATTAACCGAACACTAGACCGAAAGACCGAAAGACCTAGATCAAAAATGCAACGTTACAAATTAAAATGGCGTCCTCACCACGGGTTGATTACTTACAATGTTATGGTCGGGTGAATTTTCAACGGAATTTCACTTGAAAGGTAGTTAGTAGTTAAATGTTTAAAAGCCCCCTATATAATAAAATAGTGCCTATTATTAACTGTGTACAAATATAAAATTTCACTGAAAGAAAAATTAACATTTGACGGCTCTGTTCACATTTGACTCATTCACTGACATTTAACCAGAGGCCTTTTAACCCCTTTAAAGCCAATCGCTCGCAACAAAACGACCACACTGACAAACTAACCCTCTGATAAATGCACACAGCACTGCTAATAGGTTGGGCAAATGTTCCGGCTAAATGGGTTTTCCCTATCTTAATTTTGTTTCTCGTTTATAAACTAATTGGGAGCAAGGACAAAACACATAGAAATTGTCATAATAGCTTGCAGGCAAGCAGAGACCAGCATTGCAAGCAACCAAACATTGTTCAATTAGTATCACAATGGTCGTTGACAACTCAATGCAATTAAGGCTTATTTATATCCTTGATTTGAGGGACAGAGTATACCGTCCACGTCTACGGCATATGGCACTCTTGTAAAGTCATAATGTAATGTTGACATTCATATGTGGAACGACTTAAAGGGGGTGTATATACATCAGTCAAATCTGATCTCCCACCAACATGAGAGAAAAAAATGACTTTTCCTTCTGATAACTGAAGGAAGAGAGGTTTCCACCAATGTCAAACACCTGCTAAAAATTCTTCCCGTGGTATTGCCCGAGTTAAGTGGATTTCAGTATTGTACATGTAGGTCGGGTTGGTGTAGTGGCATCTTTTCTTGCCTTCCACCTCTAGGACCCCGGTTCAAATCACGGTGGGGCACTATGTGGATTTGGTTTTCAGTCCCTACCTGACCGCATGGGTATTCCCTGGAATAAGTCTCTGGGGTTTTCCTCCCACATCTAAAACTGAAATTTCCTTCCTTGTCTTCTCTCCATTGGGGTTCTTGGCCAAAATGATTGAGTTCGCTTTTCTGAGAGTCCTTGGCTTCACAACCAGAATTAATACATGAAAATAAATAAAGACCAACTGTACACGGAAGACAAGCCAATCTCAACCAAGTCAAAAGGATGGAGTACAGCCCTAACCATTATGCGCATAGGATTCTGGTTGAGTCATGAAGCGATTCTTGCTCAAAATCCCCTGGGCTCAATTTCACAAAGAGCTAAAGATTGATCTTTAAGTTGTGTGCCAATCTAAATTGCTTAGCAAAGTGTGATGTCACAATGCACATTTTATGATGAACCTTATTGCGAAACCGAGTCCAGGTTCTTTAGCATTCTGGAAATCCAAATTCTAGATTAATCTCAGGTGCTGAATTTATAGAAGAAGTCAGTTTACAAAGACTACACTCAAATTGAACTGGACACATACTTTACAGGTAATTTCAAGTTGTGACTCAGATGTAACAGATGTTCCAGTTTGTTTCATATGTTCCTGTCATTATATATTTGTTTTTTATATACCACACAAACAGATCCCTTTCATTGAGTGGTGGAACACACGTGTCATCCATTTTTTTCGCCATGTAACCGCGACGCTGCACAATTTAATATTGGAGTCCACTATGGATAATTATTGGAGGTTCGCAGCGTCGTTTCCAAATTAATCGCTCCCCGCCCGTTTGTCCAAACGAAGCAAGGTGGTGTCACGGTAGATAAGGTTGGTGTCTACATGTTGTCGTCCACGGTGGTTTGAAGGGGGTTTTTGTTTTGGTTTTTGGCTTTGGTTTTTGGCCTTACCTGGTCATCAGCTCTTGCAGTACTATTTAACTACTCAGCATCCTTTACAAACACCACACCTTTTTAAAATCCATCTCGGCTCAATGCACACGCATGCTCGGGGCCATACCGGTACCTTTACAAGCTATGCTTCATTTGGGCTTCTCCGCAGTGTCCCCCATTTTCAATATTTATTGTTTACATCAGATCCATTTTACATTTTCTATCTGTTATTCTCCCTATTGTAGTTGATACTTGAAGTTGAAGAACATGCAATATTTGGCCAATACGACCAGATAAAGGATACAAACAAAAAGCAGCAAAAATTGGTGTTAAATAAAGACAAAATACACAAATTGCCAGACTCAGTGCACTAAAAATGCTCCAGCATAGGGCATCAAAAATCAAACTAGGATAGACCCTCTTCGCACCTTTAAAAACAAATTTGAAAAAGAAAAGAAAAAAAGGATGTTTACTTCCGTGAAGCATTACTTCGGTCCCAACTTTCTTAATTTGCGTCATGGATAAACAACATAAATAATGCAGCTGCATAATGAGTGATTTTTAAGTTTTTAAACACATTACCTAACTTTGACCATAATCTGTTGTGTTCAAGCAGAAATCATTCTGCCTAACTTTGAGACCATATTGACTTACATAGAGCAGAGTCTCTTTTGCCTAACTTTTGTATTAAAAATATGTTATTGTTACTATTATTATTATTATTATTTATTCCGCCTATGACAAGGAAGCAACTTAGGCAGTAAAATTATAAAATGTAACTTAAATTCAAGTAAATTGCACAAATGGAATATTTATCAACGGGGTAAACAACATTTTGTCTTTAAAGGCACTGAACCTTTTGGTAATTACTCAAAATATATATTAGCATAAAAACTGACTTGGTAACAAGCAACAGAGAGCTGTTGACAGTATAAAACATTGTGATAAACGACTCCCTCTGAAGTAACGTACTTTTTGAGAAAGAGGTAATTTCTCACTAAAATAATAAAAACTTCTTGCAAGAAGTTTTCATTCCTATCTGAAAGCACACAAGTTTGTACAACAAGGGTGTTTTTTCTTTCATCATTTTCTTGCAACTTCTATAACCAATTGAGCCCAAATTTTGACAGGCTTGTTATTTTATGCATATGTTGGGATACACCAAATGAGAACACTGGTCTTTGACAATTACCAAACGTGTACGATGCCTTTAATAGATGTTAAATTTGCATCGGGGATAAAGAATTTGGTTTTGCCCGTATACACTGATGTGTGTAAAGCACTGTATACCTAGTACTTTCCCGAGTTTCACAGGACTTGGGAAAGCACCGAGTATACAGTGCTTTACAAACATCGGTGTACGGGTAAAACAAAATATAAAATTTTGTCTGTTTTCCTTTATGTCAGATGTCAGAAAAATGGTCTTCATTGAAAATATCAGAATAGAAAACGGAGCGCGGGGGTTTTCAGAACACACTACTGTATCTATGAGGCTAATCATCCATGTACACATAAATTTAATCTCATTATAGACTGTAGAAGTCTCCTGCATAATCTAAAAATAGGACCTGTGAAAAATGCATGGTTTGTTATTGTTATTTTTTTTTTACACTTTTACACTTTAGAGACCATAGCGGCCTTGTGCCAAAATGCCTACAGCGGCCACAAGATGCCACAAGATTTGACCTATTTCTGCTCCAGCAAGAGGGTTAGAACAAACGTAGTCACCTAAATTTACATGTTCTAATATTTTGACAAGTACCATATAATTCTATTTCTTTATGATTTTCCTGATATTTTTCCTGAAAATACCTAGGTCCAAATGTTTGAATGCACGCGAGACTTGCACAGCCTGCAGATGTAGTCCTTATATGAAAGCGAAATAAAAATATTTAATAAGTCTCTACCTCACATTAAAATGGCATAAAATTTGTTGACCCTCCAGTGGGAAACTTGTTAACATTAAAAGTCAATGAATATATGGGGTCTGTACATTTTTGTGTAATGGGACCTTTTAGTTCCTTACTGAGTTTCCATGATATTAAATCAAAAACGGCATTGAATTTGACCATTATTGACTGACAAAATATTCCTGTGTGGAATGTACTGACACTTTTAGTTTTGACATCTAATGGCGTCATAAAATGTTTCAAATTTCATTCTGAAAGAGTATCAAATAACATGACATTTTACACAATTTCAACCTGTGGTTAAAGTCTTGTAATTTGTTTTCCACTTTCATACGGACTCTATCTATTGAAAATTGAGTGCATCACAAATTGAATTTGACCATTTAGAGCCCCTCTTTATTTAAACACATTACCGTGTTTACTGGGATGTAGGTTTTTTGCCGTGCCACCAATAAATATCAATTTCAGAGAGATAATTGGCAGAAATGTTGTACCTATTTGAAATTCATCTTTAGTCGAGTCTTCAAAATGCTGATGCCGTTATGGTCCAGTAAGATTGTGTATTCTAGCATACTTCTCATTCAATGCAAGATGAGAAAAAAGAATGACTTACCAAGTGTCCCACCACCAATGATCCTTGCCTGGCAACTCACTGTACGTAACATTCACTGCAGTTTCTTTCAAGAGACGAACCGTACGCCTAATTTTAAAAAAATACAACATTATTCAAAACAATTGGTCAAAATGTGATGAATGAAGCTAAACAGTACACAGTTAACCCAATCAACGAGTTGTTATTAAGTTTGTCTTGTTATCATATTAATTGTTGTCATGTTTTATTTGTTTTGTTATTGTATAAAGAGGGATACCCACTTGACAGCTTTGGGTGGTCGGGTTGGCGTAGTGGTATCTTTCCTCGCCTTCCAACTCTAGGACCCCGGTTCAAATCCCGCTGGCGGCACTATGTGGTTTTCAGTCCCTACCTGACTGAGTGGGTTTTTCCCTGGAATAATTCTCTGTGGTTTTCCTCCCACATCTAAAACTGAAACTTCTTTCCTTGTCTTCTCCCCATTGGGTTCTTGGCTAGTACAGTGATTACGTTTGCTTGTCTGAGAGTCCTTGGTTTCACAACCAAAATAAATGAAATGAAATGAAATGACAAGCTATGCTTTTTGGAGACCTCCAATCACACAATTTCTATGTGCAAGTTATTGCAATTGCATGATGTAGTATAAAGTCAGGCATGATATTTGGTAGGAACATAGGAACATTTTATCAAGTACAAGGGATGAACTACATGTACATATGGTGTAGGCTGTAAATGTACATATAATAGACTTGTCGGGCCTTATTTATAAAAAATATTTTAAAAGGCCAAACAAATCAGAAAACATACTTAGGAAGAATATCATGCCTGTAAAGTATACTACTCATGTTCTGGTGTTTATGTGTGATGCAAAAAATTAAATCAAAAAGAAGAACCCTCTTACTGACTGATCACAAGAAACTTATTGAACATGTTGTAAGTAGCTCCTGAGACGATTAGCTTACAAATTGTTTTTTAAAGACGATGAGAACTTTCAAGTTTTGACACACACCTTACGAAATAGGGATGGACTGTTCTGTCATTTGCGCCCACTCTTGCTAAAACTGGAATACCCTGAAAGAACAAAAATACATAAAAGAACAATTAAACCCCTGAAAAACATGCAATTTATAAAGAGAAGACATTTAAAAGTAAGACCTGAATGATGTCTTACAAACATAGATCGATCTTTTAGGAGAGTTCGATCTATAGCTTTTAAAACTACTATGGTATCAGAAATAACTATGAATAGATAGTAAACTTGCGGGTACAACCATGTTTAAATCTCTTGTGAGAGTGTTGGCTCTGATAAGAGCTGGTGTGGTCTCGACGTTTCGAACAGTATACTCTGCTCGTCTTCAGGAGAACAACTACTTACTACAGTATCATCCAATGATGGATTTCTGGTTTGATGTTTTCTTTAAACCTCATGAGTTTTTGGATCTCCCTGTCTTTGACCTCTATGAACCCTAGTTTGAATCCAGATTTTAAAAGGATCCTGATAAACGGGCAGGGTTTTTATTTCCCAACAGTAAGATGGATTGAGTTCCCATCGTTTCAGTTTTCATCCCACAACTTAGAGTTAACAATCTGTCTTCTCTAAACAGGTGTTTCCAACCATATGGGCTTAAAGGTATTATACAGGATTGGTAGAGCTGACAAAATAGTCGCAGACAGTGTTCGTGTTTTGTATGATCAACCATATACATGAAATAACAAAACTGTACATATTTGGGCTTAATCCGATGTGTGAGTAAGGAGAAAATAGTGAAAAACCATGTACAATTTTCACCATGTAAACAATCCTTAATTTTGGTTGTAACAACCGATATCAGCTGTTGCGTGTTTTAGGTTTTCAGGTAGTTTTCTCGAATATGACTACAATTCAGAGGGAAATATTTCACAGAAAAAATGGCTCTAGTATGAACTTAATAATCAGTAACAGGGTATCTGCACACTTTAAAAAGTCAAATTTAAGACTTTAAGACCCTTTTAAGGCTACCCTTTACACAATTTAAGACCAAAAATATTAAACTAAGCAGGGGAAAAACAGCTATACCCACTCACACTTTAGGTTACTTTTTTTAAACACAGCGTTATTTGGTTCTTTATGAGCTGATAGGAAAATTCATTACACGCTTCATCAATTTTTTTGAGACCTCAAATAACTAAATTTAATACTTTTTAATGCTTCTTAAAGGTCTAAATTTGGATAGCTCAGTTTAAGACTTTTAATACTTTTTAAGGATCCGCAGATACCCTGTGTAAGCTTTCAGACTAAAATCAAACAATGTTTTTATCCTTACCAATCCTGCATAATACCTTTAAGTAATAATTATCCTACTCTCATCTCAGATGTAAACTGATGATGAAACAATAAATGCACAGCTTTGTATGCAAAGCATATATGATGGGCCATTGAGCAACCTTTTTATGACCTGCATGAGGAAACCATACTCCAGTGACGTCAACAATGCTGAAAAGTCTCTCCTCTTTATAAGTGTGACGTATCTCCACTGTAAGCCACGCCCACTTCACACAAACTGGCTCCACTAGCTACCAGAAGCCCATAGGAGTTGCATTGAGCTAGTTTTTCTTTGATGGTTTAGGCAAGCAAAGTTTCATAATTGGACTTGGCTTTTACATACATTCTTCATAGACTAAAGTCTTCTCAGAATGAATAGGTCCTGTCATGATGAGAAATGCTTTTGAACGATGAAATGATGATTTAGTTAAAATTACACATAAATGCATCCCAGCTTTGGAGTGGGAAGCAGCCGCCAGTAGTGCAAACTTTGGGCGTGAAGCGGATAAGCATGGATGTGATGCAATGACTTACCAATAGGATATACGTTGTTGAGATGACTGTGGTTTTATAACCAGAAAGAACTGATCAAAGTACCCTACATTTACCTTTAGATTAGAGACATGTCTATCTGCATCATTTTCTGCTATACAAGCCTGTAAAGAAAAACCATTGTTAAAAAGTATACCTTTAAAGACAAAGTAACAACTTGATCTGTACCTAACAATAAGTTATGAATTGTTTCATACACAACATAATGCCCAAAAGGTGGTAGATAAATGAGGGCGCTGTCTCATTCAGTGACACTCCAACACTGTTGACTTGAGATTTACATAAAACTGTAAATGTGTTTTTACTTGTTTTATGGGTAGGGTCTACGTCTTGGTATTATGTTTGAATTTTTTGCCAGATTGACAGGGGTAGTTGACAAACATAACGAGGACCAGAGGAACCGGTTGACAAATGTGTCAACAAAATATTTTTAGTAGGGGGAGACCGCGAGGATATTTTTTCAGTTCCTCTCCGAGAATTACTCAATAGAATCTGTGAGAAAGTGAAAGCTAGATAGAAGTGGATTGGCCATGTTCCAAAAGGAGCACTACCTGTCACTACAGGACAGCAATGAGGCATGTCTGTACACCCTGAAACAACATTGAGGCACGGGGTGGAGAAAAAAAGGGGACAAGTTGGATGGAGGTCTTGAAATGAAACCAAGGTTTTGGCCATAAACAGAACGGAGAGGGTGTACTGCAGCTTTACATGCCACAAGGCCCAAAGAGGATAGGCAAGGTGTGAGAGGGGAGCACAGTAAAATCTTGGGGCAAGGAGTGGGGAGGGAGAAGAGGAAACTGTGGCGATGGCCACCTTCTTAACCTGTCCAAAACCTGTCCCAAATTTGTCTTTAAGTTCAGGGCCTGATTTTCGCCAAAAGAATTTCTTTTAAAGAATTTGTTCTCTGAGCGAACTGACAGATGTCGTTTCAAAACGAAAAAGTGTACAAAAGCTTTTGCATATATGCCACGGAAAATGCACAAAAAATACATGTACCATGCAAATTTAATTGGCTGATGGACGTTGAGATAATAATGATAATAATAATAATAATAAACCGTTTTTGTATAGCGCATAATCACTGTTAAGTCCCTAAGCGCTTTAAAGGAATAAGAAAATAACAAGAGACAAATAAAATACCAACGGAAATTACTGATAGACGGTGAATAGATGTGTTTTTAGGCGACTTTTGAATTGGCCAACTGTGACTGCTTCCTTAACAGACTCAGGTATGCCATTCCACAGTTCAGCTGCAGCTACTTGGAATGACCGAGCTCCGTATGATTTTGTAACAGGGTTGGAAGTAACAAGAAGAGACTTTGATTTGGAGCGTAAATTTCTAGAAGGAAATACTTGTGAACTAGGTCCTGGAGATAAACTGGGGCTGTGCCTTGTAAACATTGAAAAGTAAGGAGGAGAATTTTAAACTTGATTCTAACTTGAACAGGGAGCCAATGAAGATTCTGTAGAATGGGAGTTATATGATCACGTGGGCGAGTGCGTGTGACTAGTCTAGCAGCTGAATTTTGAAGTCGTTGGAGTTTATTAATTTGGGAATCCGGTAATCCAAAAAGGAGGCTATTGCATGAGTCAATTCTGGACATAACTAGAGAATGAACAAGAATTTCCGTCATTTTGGGGTCAAGATATTTTCTTATGGAGCTGATTTTGTGAAGTGCGAATGAGGCCGTCTTACAGATAAGATTAACTTGATTACTCATATTGAGATTTTTGTCAAAGATGACGCCAAGATTCTTGGCAAATGAAACAGGATTAATAGTGTAATCGTCGGACTGAATTGGCACAATAGGAATATGAGAACGGTAACGACTTGTGAAATGGAGAAGTTCTGTTTTATCCTCATTCAACTTCAATCCATTCCTGGTTGACCAGTTTTTAATTTCTTTGATGCACGATTGAAGTTTTAGAACGCTGTTCGACATCTGATTATGTTGTAGGGTCAAGTAGATTTGCGTGTCATCTGCGTACATCATGAAGAAATATCGTTGGATTTGATGATATCTTCGAGGGGAGAAGAGAACAAGGTAAATGCAAGAGGTCCTAATACAGACCCTTGAGGAACACCCTGGGCTGGAAAATGAGTAGCAGATTCATGCTGGTCAATGACAACTGATTGAGTTCTATTGGAGAAGTATGACCTGAACCAATTCAGAGCACTATTCTGAATTTCAAATCTTTCCTGCAGTCGCTGGATCAGTACATCATGACGGATGGTGTCAAAAGCTGACGAGTAGTCGAGCAGAAGTAAGATGGCCTCTTCTCCCTTGTCAAGTGCCAGAAGGATGTCATTATACACCCGGACAAGTGCCGTTTCACAGCTATGATGGGGTCGATACGCTGACTGGTAACAAGGATACAAGTTGTTACAAGATAGATACGTCTGAATCTGCGAGATAGCAACTCTCTCAATGATCTTTCCCAAGAATGCTAAATTTGCAATAGGTCGATAATTCTTCAGTTCTTCGCTGTCAAGTTGAACATTTTTCAGGAGCGGAGAGATATTCACATGTTTAAGATGATCTGGAAAGTATCCTTCCCGGAAAGACAAGTTGATGATACGAGTAATGACAGGACTCAATTCGAGCAGACACTTTTTGACAAGATGACTTGGAAGAGGGTCAAGTCGACAGGTTGCAGATCTTGAATTATTGATAATTTTGATGACTTGACTCTCAGGAACTGAAGTGAATACATCAAACACCAGATCGGTTGTGGCAAAATCTGTTTCATGGTGCACATTTGAAGGTGATTCCTCCAAGGAATTGGCGATATGATCGATCTTCTCTGCAAAAAAGTTACAAAAGCGATCTGCGAGTGGAACATCTTTATCGTTGTCCTTTGGAAGAGTTCTGGTCCTACCAGGTGTACATAGCCTACCCATCCTCTCGTATAACTGACGCGTGTTGCAGTGTTTAAGTTGCTTCTCATGAAAATCCTTCTTTGCTTGGGCGATAAGAAGATTATACTTTCGGCTTTCAGCTTTGAACAATTGGTGATCGATTTCCAATGAAGATGATCGCCAGCGACGTTCCAGTTGTCTAAGGGAACGTTTAACTTTTCTCAAGTTCTCTGTGAACCACGGAGCTAGCGGACAACAGATAATGGAATGTGATATCATTGGAGCATACTTATCAAGAATGGTTCGAAGTACTGTTTCATACTGGAGAACTGCTTGATCTAGGTTGTAACAAGGTGATGTGTACAAATCAGATTTGATAATGTCTTTGCGAAAAATGTCAATGTTAATTTGCTTGATTTTACGAAATTTGATGTTCATTCTCACAGTGCCCGGTTTCCTGATATCAAGATGGCACAGAATCGCAGCATGATCTGATGACAAATAATTTGTCGCAGAGATATTGGAGACGAACAGATCAGACGAGCGAGTGAGGATAAGATCGAGAGTGTGGCCTCTCTGATGAGTGGGAAAAGTGATGTGCTGTTTCAGATTCAATGATGAGATGATATCAGCAAAAATCATGGCTTCCCGATCACATGGGTCGTTTACATGAAAGTTGAAATCCCCAGTAAGAAGAAGATGGTTTCTCTCAAGCACTACTTGCTCCAAGAAGGTAGAAAATTCTTGGAAGAATATCTGGGCAGTAGGTAGCTTGTCCTTCGTTCTCTGGGGCCTGTAAACATTGACGAGACGTAAAGGCACTTGACTCCGAGCTGTGATAAGGATACTGATGTACTCAAATGACTCCATATTTCCGATTTTTGTCTCATGAACTTCAAAGCTCTTGCGTATGCAGACTCCCACACCTCCACCTGCTCAGTTCACCCGAGGAACGTGAAAAAATTGATGAGTAGAAAGAGTTGAAGTGAGATCAGCCAGGGACCTATTGTCACGGGCATCGCCACAGAGCCAAGTCTCTGTTAGTGCTAGAATATCTATATGATTTGAAATGCCGACAATGTCAAGATGCCGACAATAATTTCTTTTTAGATTTTAATTAACTACCACTTATCATTGGCAAATATTTAGTGCAATACCTGCTTATAACTCTCTTGAATCTATAAAAAATAGCTATTTAGAATGTAAACCTCGATTTTTGTGTCAGATTGGCCCTAAAACACACCTATTTTTTAAACCCCAAAACAAAAGGCGTGAAAATGACATATTTAAGTGACAAATCCTTCCCCCATCCATTAAAAACAAGTTCTAATTAGCCCAAATGAAAAATCAAAAGATGTGGGCCAAATTTCATAGAGCTAGTGCTTAAGCACAAAAAGTAGCTAAGCACAAGAAAATTATGCTTACCAGAACAAGGTTACCAGCCAAAATACCACGTCACATGTACAATCTGTGACTGTTACCCTGCTTATTTTTGCTTAGCAGAAAATGTTAAGCAAATTTTCTGCTTAATCAGCTCTATGAAATTGGCCCTGATAATTAAGCCTACTGATCAGATTTGAGTAGTCCATGTTTACCTTTTTTCACAATAAACCTTAGTATTTCTGTATCTAATGAGACAAAACTTCCAATGGTTTTAAAACATGGGTGGAGGAACACATACGTCTCTTTGGTGAGAAAAAAATTATTCCTGAAACTCTTAATATCTAAAAGTGAAGTCAGCATTAGTTTCCAAACATACTTACCTCCAAGATTGCTTTGACTGCAGGGTCAGTATGGCTGGTACTCAAGTCATGTCTGTAAAATAAATGTCCTTTGTTAGGGAGAATTCCCAAATAGATAGTGTCAATTTGCCCACAATATTTAGGTCTGTTTCATATATCACTTAATGAAACTGTATCGGCTCTGAGCAGAAAGGACTTAGTATACCTACACACACACATATGGGTATGAGTACTTTCTGCTCTGAGCTGACTGGGTTTTTTCTAGGTCTTAAAAGTCCTCTCTGCTCAGAGCCATCTAGGTCTTATAAGTCCTTTCTGCTCTGAGTCGACTGGGTCTTTCTAGGTCTTAAAAGTCCCTTCTGCTTTGAGCCAGCTGGGTTTTCCTAGGTCTTGTAAGTACTTTCTCTTCAGAGCCAACCTTATCTTTCTAGGTCTTTTAAGTCCTTTCTGCTCTGAGCCGAGTGGGTATTTCTAGGTCTTAAGAGACCTTTCTGCTCTAAGCCGAGTGGGTACTTCTAGGCCTTATAAGTCCTTTCTGCTCTGAGCCGAGTGGGTACTTCTAGGCCTTAAAAGTCCCTTCTGCTTTGAGCCAGCTGGGTTTTCCTAGGTCTTGTAAGTACTTTCTCTTCAGAGCCAACCTTATCTTTCTAGGTCTTTTAAGTCCTTTCTGCTCTGAGCCGAGTGGGTCTTTCTAGGTCTTTTAAGTCCTTTCTGTTTTGAGCCAGCTGGGTTTTCCTAGGTCTTATAATTACTTTCTCTTCAGAGCCAACTGTGTCTTTCTAGGTTGGATAAGTACTTTCTGCTCTGAGCCGACTGGGTCTTTCTAGGTCTTATAATTCCTTTCTGCTTTGAGCCAGCTGGGTTTTCCTAGGTCTTATAATTACTTTCTCTTCAGACCCAACTGTGTCTTTCTAGGTCTGATAAGTACTTTCTCCTCTGAGCCAACTCAGTCTTACAAGGCCCTAAGTACTTTCTGCTCTGAGCCGACGATCTTTTTGCTTACCGGAAAAAGACATTGCTGTCCCCGTATTCCTCCTTCTTTATCCACCCAGCCAATGAGATCACAGCAAGGGCTCGGTCTGGGTAGTGGGTGGCTAGATGCCATGCTCCATGACCTCCCATAGAATGTCCTGCAAAGACGACGCTGTATGCGTCTACTTTGTTTGGGATCCATGGTGCGTCCCTGGTCATCTACAAAAAAGATAATATTATAAAGTGTAAGTGAGATTTACTCCAATGTTATCGGCAAAAGGACAAGTCCCCTTTCTCACATTACGATGAACACGGAAATTTGAAATCTGGTTTTCAAAATGATATTTGTGACTTGATATGCCAAGATTTGCTTTTGATAATAATAATGACCAAAGCTGTTGCAAACTGCTCACCAAACAAAATGACCTATGGTATAAATGCACATTGTTTAAATGAACTGACGTTTTAACCCCAGCAGAGTCTTTCCTCAAAGTCTAAAAGCCTTTGAGGAAAGACTCTGAGGGCGTCTTTGAGAAAGACTCCGCTGGAGTCATAACATCAGGCCATTAACAAATCTTGTGACAAGAGTAAATATCAACAAGTCAGGTCAAGTAGAGCACAAAATCCAGTGGTCATTGTAACTTGATCTACCATGGAATTGCCGAGAAGTGTCTAACTACCCACCAAAAGCATGGGCCAGATATTTGGCCCTCGGTAACATACATGTAACTATTACTGCTTTTAACAGTGTAGCCTCTAGCTACCGGGCAAGCTCTCTTTTGCCTGAGCAATATGCCTGTGGATTTTTTTTTTCCACAGGATTCAGTAAAGTTTTGAGTATACAGCGCTTGACACACATTGGTTTAGGGTAAAACACAAATAATATTCTTTACTCCCGATGCAAATGTAACATAATTAAAGTCATTGCCGTATTCTCTGCTAATAGGCTTCAGACTACCTCTAGCTACCGGTCAAGCTCGGTGGTCTAGTGGCAAAACATCTGTTTTAGAAGGGCAAAGGTCATGGGTTCAAATGTTTGTGGATTTTTTTTCTACAGGACTCGGGTATACAGTGCTTAACACACAGGGTAGGGTAAAACACAAATACTATTCTTTATCCCCGATGCAAATTTAACATCTATTGAAGTTTATACAATTTGGTTTGTCTTTGAGAAAGAATCTGCTAGGGTTGAAAACATCAGGCCATTAACTATTTTTTGAAAACTTGTTTTACTGTAAACTACTTATGATTTAGTTCTCACTTGCTGAAGAACTTGCAATGAAGTCATCGCAGTTAGAGCCCCTGGTCCTTCCCAATTGTGAGCACCGTGTCTGTGTGTATAAACAAATCAATCTGGAAAAATCAAGTTCAACTTTTTTTGTTATTGTCTGTGAGAGTCATTTTGAATTCACAGGGGAATGAATGGTATAAACGTGACTTGGGTCAATCTGAAAGAGACAAGACTCCAGCACAGAGTTCGTTAACAAGAACATAGTGGTCTTGTTTCACTTGATATATTTTGCTTTTAGCCTCAGCCTAGCAATGGGCAGTCTTAATGGAGCAGTCCAAGGGGCGATAGCGGATTTGTAGTTGATAGCGCCCTCTCGCAGGGGGGATAAAAATGAGAAGGTCTTTTACCAAGACTAAGCAAGGGGTAATGATTGCAGTGATGAATACTTTTGATATATGTATTCTTCCAACCTTGTTTCCAGTGTTGTACGGTCTCACCATGCCATCCCCCCCCCACGATGCCTTGCTCTATCGTAACCCTAGGAAGTGGGACTTTAAAATGTCCAAATAAATTGGATATTTTAATTAATCCTGTGGTTGATCCACTCTAGGCATGTGCTCAAAATGGTAGCCCACAAAACGGGCATCAGGTCATAGAGCAACTGGTCCCCTCTCATTCTTAGTTATCTTGTGACATGTCTAAGTGAATGCAGTTTAGGGTGACCGAGTAAAAACATGATTCATTTGAAGTGGGAATGCGTCAAAATACTTGCAATTAGACATGCGTGTGCTATGCACCCTTCAAGAGCCCTAAAAGCGCTCGAAACGTTTTAACAAGCGTGCACGCAGAGCAGTCACTTATGGTTAGCCAATCAACGTTGTTTTTCAGTGTTTCCCTCCCAGGGGTTAGTGATGATAGGTATCGATACAGCACCCTGACCATGGTAGCGGGGCTGGTACTCATCCACATATTCATGCTGTACTATCCCATTTAAAAAGTTAATAAAGTAAGAGTTAAGTTAAAAAAGTTAATTTTCTTACCGTGTTGGAGCCAAGACCCATGCATTCTCGAGCCCAAAGATCCAGTTGCCATCTTGCATCTGTTTATAACTATCTGCTTGGTTTTGAGCTCCAACTCCTGAGTAATGAAGTATGAAGATCAGAGAGACGGAAGAACATTGGTTTTTGGAAGAGAATATTCTTTAAACTCTTCTAGTGTTCAAGGGATGAGTGTGAAATCTCTACTTTTGTAAAATATCATTGAAGTATGCAAGGTAGAAAAATAATATGGGATTTAAAATTAGCTTTTTTTCCAAAGATGACAGTATTTCAGACAGACATATCAGGGTTTGCACTGAAAAGTCACTTGAATTTAAATTTTTTCCTAGTTTAAACTATGAAATATGCACTTATTAACATACAAATCCAATTTTGTTCAAAATGTATAGGTTTATAGTATTGCAAAAAAAGTAAAAGAAAAAAAGAAGAAGTAAAATTAGGGATGAAACCCACGACCCTAATTGGGGACAAATGAATGTCAGCTGATGTGTGGCCATCGATATATGTGGATGTGATACAACATACAATCCTACTTAACTTCAAGTGCTTAGTTTCTTTGGACAAATCCCTTGATTTTTGGCTTTTGTTATGTGTCAGTCTACACAGATTCCCATCAGATCCAGAATACAAATGAATTTGTACGGCTGCAGTGAAACATACCAGAGCTATAATTTTGCATATAAATAAGCATTACGTTGACAAAACCAATCTATGACCCTACCTTTTTACTAATTAAAACTCAATTTACCTGTCCCATGGAGAGTAAGCAGAACCTGTGGACAGAAATTAACAAAGTTTTAACATGAACAAAAACATGCACTTTAAAAAAAGGGGGGGGGGGAATCAAACTCGACAGTCTTTTTAAATTACAGACTGTGAATCTTCTACCATTCACTGATATCTCCTAACCTATTAACCCGAACATCTGATGTCACACTTCGAGACTCGTGAGTAACACCAGATACCAACCTTTATAAAGCATGCTGGTTCCTGCAAGATGTACCTTTGACCTTGCATGACATAAAACTGTGTACCATGGACACACACATTATTGCGTGTCGTGGTCGAGCGGTCAAGTGCACCGAACTCAAGCTCTGGTGTTTCTGATTAGCAGAGTGTGGGTTCAAGTCCTGGTCTTGACACTTGTGTCTTTAAGCACGACACTTAACCATCATTGCTTGTCCTTCGGATGGGACGTAAAGCCGTAGGTCCTGCGCGTTGTGAAATGCAGGCAATAAAGAAACCCAGTTACACTGTTGCTAAGAGAAGGGGTTTGTCTTGCAGTAGCTGTGTGCACCGCAGTACCTTGTAAACCCTTATAAAGTGCTACATAAATGTGTCTATAGCTCATAACACTTCAAAACCTGTCTTAAAAAGTGTTTATTCAAGTGCCTTGAACACCTCATTGGTGGATATGTGCACTATATAAAACTCCTATAATTATATTATCTCATAATATTTTTATGTTTGTTCTTGTAGTTTATGACTTATGGAAATGGCCTCATGTTTTGATCTTGTAGAGTCTTCCTCAAAGGCTTTGAGAAAGACTCTATTAAACCTGGTTCATACTTCACGCGTATTACGAAAGTGAAGCAATTTCCCTTCGTCCCTTCGAAACAGCGCATAACAGATTGTTTGCGTCACATAATTTGCTTCGCACTCGCTTTCGTGTGAAGTATGAACCAGGCTTTAGGGTCGAAACGGTAGACCATTACCCCCTTTTTGCATTTATACCACAGGTCATTTTGGTCGGTAAGCAGTTTACAATAGGTCTTTCTTTTTCTTCAGATTTTTGTTTCATGTATGAATGTGTCAAGGGAAAGTATACCTACCGGGCACATCGCACCAGGACAGTCCATCAAAGGATGGATTGCGGCCGCATGTTGTATCTGTTATCAAATTAAGAAAAAAGCATTTTGGAAAAAGGTAACTATTACAAACTCTTTAACCAAAACAACAATACACAATTAAATGTCTATGAGTAGAATGGTGAGAAAATTTTCATTCACTGAAAGATAAAAAGTTTCCATTCAACAAGTGAGAATATTCTTTCCTTGCACGAACGAAAAACATTTAGATCTTTGTCATTTGATTGGAGGATAAAACTATAAGAATAATCCAACTCTACTAGATTGTATTTTGGCATCCACTATGAGGGCGCTTTGTATTGCTGTGTCTAACGCATGGTGTGGTCTACCGAGCAAAGTCATAAAATATGCGATAACACTGCTTGGTGAATAGTTCCAAAATGCATAGTTTATGACAAAGGTCATGCAATGGTTTGATCAATGAATGACATGTGACCTATAATCCTCAAATCAAACAACAAGGATCTAAAACACTGGGGCAATTTCTACACGTCTTGAAAATGCATTTCCTACTGATATGTCAATCAACCTGCTGCTGAACACATCAAGAGTAACCCCACAACATCTGGTGTAGAAAATTTAAAAAAATTATTCAGAGCAAAAAAAACCCAGAATTCCCCAGTGCTGTGCTGAAAAAAACAACTTTAGGTATTACAAAACGAACCTACCGATCCATCATGATCAATGAATGTGAATATAAATGACTCAGTCGCCTTCCGACATCTCAGAGTTACCGTAATCTTCTGAGAACCACTCCCTGCTGAAGATACCTCCAAGGGTAACCTAGAGATAGAATGAGTGAACAAATACATACAATGAGCCAATGCACTAGGTTGCCTTGTGACATCTCAGAGTTACGGGAATCTGCTGAGAACCACTCCCTGTTGAAGATACCTCCAAGGGTAACCTAGAGATAGAATGAGAGAACAAATACATACAATGAGCCAATGCACTAGGTTGCCTTGTGACATCTCAGAGTTACGGTAATCTGCTGAGAACCACTCCCTGCTGAAGATACCTCCAAGGGTAACCTACAGATAGAATGAATGAACAAATACATACAATGAGCCAATGCACTAGGTTGCCTTGTGGCATCTCAGAGTTACGGGAATCTGCTGAGAACCACTCCCTGCTGAAGATACCTCCAAGGGTAACCTAGAGATAGAATGAATGAACAAATACATACAATGAGCCAATGCACTAGGTTGCCTTGTGACATCTCAGAGTTACGGTAATCTGCTGAGAACCACTCCCTGCTGAAGATACCTCCAAGGGTAACCTAGAGATAGAATGAATGAACAAATACATACAATGAGCCAATGCACTAGGTTGCCTTGTGACATCTCAGAGTTACGGGAATCTGCTGAGAACCAGTTACAGTTACTTCCTAGCAATCCGAGTGTTGGGTAATTTATAAAGGAGAGATCAGCAACAACCTAACAGGAATGAAATCAGAATGTGAACAAACTTTTCAGTGGCAGTAGAAGGAGTTAAATACTTGCCAATGACACCATTGAGAATTATAGTGCAGTTTAGATGATCAGCAATCATATTTCTGTGTACACACTTCATGAAATTTGACTTTACGTTATAAAATGAACAAAGGTGAAGGGTAAAACAAGATCAAACTCACACTGTCTCTTTGCAGTCTTTCACTTTATAACCTTCAGGATGATTGAAGCCTATCACGACAGGTAGAGTCTGGCCGGGAGCTATGTTCGTTTGAAACCCTGACTTTTTATGTGTCAGCTCTACAGCAGATTGACTTTGCTTCTGACTAATTATGGTTACCCTGATGAGCAATAATATTGTTGACAGTTTTTATTACAAATTTGATGCATTGACTTATTCTTGTGAGATATCTTTTCATCAAAAACATAAAACCAATGAAAACCATTGAACAAAATAGAAATATACTGTGATTATTTGTATGTCACATTGTTTAGTACAAAAAAATTACTTTTGTAATAAATACAGGTGGATAAGTTTTGAGATGCATCCTCCCCCAACATTCCATTGAAAGTTAAAAGCAATTTTATGTTGCCATAGTAGATTTTTGGACTGCATTTTCTGCCTTACAAGCCTTACACCATTTTGTGAGTCAACACTCAACAGGTAGCACGTGAATGCCGTTTTGCTTAAAATTCGCACTACACTGTATAACGCACAATGACATTGACTCCCAAAATGGTACAACCAAGATTATTGTGATGATGATGTCAAGTGAATTGCGACAAGTTTTTATCAGAACAATTCTAAACAACAAAGTAGATAATCACATGGTGTTACCACAAACCAAATATAATATATTGATAATCCACCATACAATGCTTCAAATTTAGTATTCATTTATGATATCAGTCGTTCCACAAAATAGGTTAGTCTTAACACACAGTCATTTTGTTAATTCTTCTAATAAACTATTTTTTTTAAGAAACAAAATAGGTATTAAACCTGCAAGTCTTACCTGACATTTTTCAGCCATTTTGTAGATTGTAAATTTGTGACAGGTATTGAAATGACGTTGCCAAATATATGTCCATCAACAAGGTCCGGTAACATTGTTGGACTGTGGACTTTAAACTTGTCTGCACCTACAGAAAGAAAATTGAGTGAAAGTCAAAAAAATGTAACAGATAATGGTTTAATAAATGTTAAAATGATATTCATCTTTAGAAAAGTACACTTTTTCATTCACAATATACTGTGCAAGTCTCGCGCCTTTTTTAGAACATCGGGACCTGTTAAGGGCGCGAGTTTGTTGCCTTTACGGGTTAAAGGAACGTTACAGAACTGAAAGGAACGTTACAGAACTGGTAATTTAAATTTTCTTTATGATCACAGATTTACATTAAACTTACACGGTCTAAATGATGATGATAGTAGAAAACATCCCTAGAAATATTTCTGTCTGAAATGCCATATTTGATGAGAAATAAATAAAACTAATTTCCGATTGGAGTTTATCGCCCATGAGCATTTTATTCATGCATTGTATAACACATGCAAATGTGTAATCGGTTTTTCACTATTTTCTCGTGACCCAGATGGCCGATCGATCTCAAACTTCTACAGGTTTGTCAGTTTATGTATATGGTGGATTATATACAGTGCTTACACTGCCAGTTAGCAAAAACCAATTCTGTAATGTTCCTCCAAGCAATGTACGTGGGACAAAAGTGGTCACAAAATGTGTGAATACGTCCGAGACTTACATGGTCTTTGTCAACAAAAACAACCTAGGTATGTTTCATTGAAATGGATGATCAACTTTTCAAGGTAGGGTCATACTTTGGTAATGACCACACACACAAAATGTGAATTTTTTTATCCGAAAGCTTTACTTGTTATAAAGATGGTAATGGGGGTGAGCATCATTTGAAATTATTTTGTCTGAAATAAATAAAAGTATCTCAACAAATTTGAATCTCCAAAACTCACCTCAAGGCCAGTTTTGGACATTCAAATTTCCGTGGTGTCCATTTGTGAATGCTCTTGCCGGAAATTTGGTTGGTACCCGTGTCATGAAAATACCGTGAACAGTTGTTGCTGTTTTCTCAACAAGTACACACTGTATTCAGCTGAAACTTTCACAATCATGTGACTTTTATTGTATCTTTATTGACAATTTGGGCTATAAATCAGCATTTCGTTTACAAAAATCTATGACCCTACCTTTAAAGAATAAACACCAGCATGGACCAATTGCATGCTTGGGTTGCATATGTACATTTATTTATCTTACCAATTCAGTCTCAGATTTAAGGATTTTCTTGAAGATAACAGATTTAATAAGCAAAACATTTTTGCAGGACAATTTGTACAGGTACCACCTTCAATTAAAGAAATTTCAGGTAAATGTTGGTGTAATTTGTTTCCTTCGGTTCTATGGAATATAGATTTTTCTTCCAAAATCGGTTAAAGATTACTAAATTGTTAATTTCAAAACATTTTAACTTACCAGCTAATTTGAAGCTGCATTTAAAAACCTTAAAACAAATCACACAAAATAACTTCATGAAACCATGGAGCATGGTGAAACATATGAACCTCAATTTGTGTACGTGGCATTAGTTTAATTTGAATGAGATGAGTTTAGTTTGAAATGAAGGGGTTTTAGAACCAGTGGCGTAACCAAACAATTTCATTTTGGGGGTGGGTGGAGGGTCAAGTGGGGGCAAAAACATAATTTAGGGTGGCTATTTAATGCATCGAACCATTCATTTGTGCATTTTTTTAAATCTCATTTGGTGGGGGGAAAGAGGGGGGGACAAGGGTTCTGAGCGGGAGGGCAACAGCCCAACCCCTGCCCCCCTACGGTTACGCCACTGCTTAGAAGTGAAACTTGTTGACAATTCATTGTGACATACCTGTGTGTGTTTTGCCCTGAGTCTGATGTAAAGTGTATGGATTCCTGGAGCTAGTGAAACACTCCACCTGCAAGAGCCAAGAAAAACAAAAGATCGATCCATTATAAAGCACAATCAATTTAGGGTACTGTGCCTTTTATGCCAAGCGCCTTGCACGCAAGAAATTATGGTACAACCAAGATTGCATCAAGTCCAATAACACCCACAGAGACCTACTAGTAGAGAATCAACTGTGACCAGTGGATAAACCAGAGGGAGGAGGTGGGGAAAGCTTGACCCCCAACAGCCCCCGCCCCCTCAATGAGATCAAAGGAAATATACTACGAATGTCGATTAGTACTGTATGAAATCATATGGCAAAAAATAATAACCTTGATTCAGATCAGTCTGTGAACTTCATAACCCAATTATAATAAATGGAAGGAAACGCCACTCAGTAGGAATTTCCAGTAATTCCAGTTTGTGAGTGTTGTGGTTCGGCAGTGCATGCTCACAAAGGTATCATGTTCTAAACTCTATCAGCTCCATAGTTCATAAATGTATGTGCTTCAGTATTTAAATCAGTATACACTGAACTTAATTTGTAGTCTGAAGCCTCCCAAATTATTTCTTTGCCCCCAACCCCTGTCCCAAATGACAATGTCTAGTTACGTCACAAGTTGTGACACACATGCAGCATGGCCTATGCTCCTCATTAGTAAGTACAATAATATCGTACATTCCCATTCACAGCCCATACTCACCAGAATTGGTCTCTCCTGTACACATCTGCCACAATAGCCACATCATCGATAAAGATGGTATGCACACCTTAAAATGACACCAAAATACTAAATAAGGTATCTTTCAAAGTTAGCTCATGTTTGAATCTTTATTCAACAAGTCTCTACTCCCCCAAACCCCAAATCTTTATGAATTTGGTGAGGTCACTATTCTTCACACAGAAACCAACCATGTTTAAAGGTATCGTACACGTTTGGTAATGACTCAAAACAAATATTAGCATAAAAACTTACTTGGTAACAAGCAACGGAGAGCTGTTGATAGTATAAAACATTGTAGGAAACGACTCCCTCTGATGTAACGCAGTTTTTGAGAAAGAGGTAATTTATTATTAAAATAATAAAAACTTCTTGCAAGAAGTTTTTGTTCCTATCTAAAAGCACACAGTGTACAACAAGGGTGTTTTTTCTTTCATCATTTTCTTGCAACTTCGATGACCAATTGAGCCCAAATTTTCACAGGCTTGTTATTTTATGCATATGTTGGGATACACCAAGTGAGAACACTGGTCTTTGACATTTTCAAACGTGTTCAGTACCTTTAACATGGCACGTACATGAACATTTATTATGCAAGAATCCCACCATTTGGGATGCAAGTGTTAAAGGTAGGAAAATTTTCTATTCAACATAATTAACTTACAGGTTATAGCTTCTTACCGTACTATACATTTGTATTTAACTTACAGGTTATAGCTTCTTACCAAGACACTGCACAAGGATGTTTTCATCTTTAGAATTGACTGCAAATTCTCCAACAACCCAGCCCTGGGGGAAGGGAAAAAGGTATGACAGCTAAAGAAATAGTTCAAGTAAGAGTTTTGCAGTGACACCATGTAGTTAAATCTCTCTTTTGCATATGTGTCGCTTGAGTACAATTTTTAGTGGATACCAGTGTCTTGAGTGCCATATTTAGTGGATACTAGTGTCTTGAGTACAATTATTTAGTGTATACCAGTGTTCTGAGTACCATATTTAGTGGATAACAGTGTCTTGAGTACAATCATTTAGTGGATACCAGTGTCTTGAGTACCATATTTAGTGGATACCAGTGTCTTGAGTACCATATTTTGTGGATACCAGTGTCTTGACTACAATTATTTAGTTGATACCAGCACTATTAATCCATTATTTCTTTTGTAACAGTTAGGATTATTACACAAACCTGCCATTCTGTTATAGCCAAGGAACCCAGAGACGTCACTAAATCATTGAGATTGACATCTGGAGTAATTCTCAAAAAATCTTCAGCATTCTGTTTGAAAAGAGTATGACAAAACTCATGAGCTTTAGTGGAACCACCTCATGACAAACAAAGATGGAACTTTTCAGGGTTCAAGTCGGATACTGTGATACTTAACCGCCTAACTTTTTTTATTGGGGGGGAGGGGGTGGATGGGGTAGGAGGTGGATGGGTAGGAGGTTGCAGGACCAATCCCAAACCCCCATACCCATGGCCAGATCTATCTATGGCAGAAATCTCTCCATTATCAAGGATAGGCCTAATCCTCATACAAGAAGAAGCAACATTTTGAGCGCTTTTAGATACCCTCGGGTGTGATAAAGCGCTAAATAAGAACTGCGTATTATTATTATTATTAATAAATCCAGCTTCAATTAAACCCAATCCTCTAAAATTTATCTCATACTTTTGCATAATTCTTTGTTTACAGTGCCCTGTCAATCTATGGCTGTAAGCGCAAAACGTCATAGTAAGCAAACCATTGAATTGGGCCCTGATGGATTCAGCACTGTACACATTGGCCCCTCTTCAAGTTTTCAAGGTTTTGTGTACCAATGTCATCCGGAGTCAAGACATTTGGGTGCACATTTTATGACTGGTATCCTGCTCATTTAATTTGTTAAGCAATATTTTCTGCTTAAGCAGCTTTACAAAATTGGGCCCATGTCATCTCTACTCACCATTTGCTGATACGTCTTCCAGCTTGTTTCTCCTCCAGGTACTAACTCTGAGAAGTATCTGGCTTTTTTGTTGAATCTCTGTTTGGCGGCAATGGTGATACCGCCATGAGCCTCAATTGGGTCTCCATCAACCTCTATCTTGCCAATCACAAACGGCCCTTCAAAAGAATCAATGTTGACGATGACTTCTTGATATCATTGGTTTTGGGGGAGAGCATATTCAGTCCTATCATCTAGGTTTCAATGACCAATAAACAAAGTTGGGTATGTCAATTGGCTTTAACCACTTCACATCGGATGACGTGAATTTTTCTGGACTGGGAAATGGCGGATGTTTTTTAACGTTCGGGACAACTTCGGAGCGCCCCCGATTTTTGCTGTCAGTCGGACAGTCGACCTTAATATCCAGCCAGACATTCCATTGTGTAGCGTGCACAGGCATGCACCTACCGTGTTGCGCTTCATTTCACCCGTACAAAGAGGGACAGACAGTACTAGTAATGTCCCTTTTTGCCAGGGTTTTGTATAATCTCCGATTCTAGACCTTTGTCCTGTTGTTAAACAAATGTGGCATACAAGAATGGACAGGGCTGCCACCATTTGTCATCATTGTATTCGGCTCAATGGAAGGCAAGTCCGAGCATTTGGAGATTCCAGCATACCATGGTAAATTATCGGCCGTGGTTTACAGCCGTGGTTTTGTGATTCATGGTGAGTGCATACTCATATTTTCTCACGAGAGAACAACAAATCCTAGTGCTTATTATGAGAACCTTTGTCGCTTTCCTTTGTCAAGTCAGGGTTTCATTTTGCAACGATATTTTCAAAGGAAAACGTTTCCTTCAGACGCTCCAATAAGTTCCAAAAAGTAATACCGCACATGGGCACAGAAAATTGTTTGATGTGAAGTGGTCCATGAGAATTCAATTCAATTCAATTCAATAACACTTTTTTGCCTTGTATAGGAAATAACTACGGCCTTTTAAAAGAAATACAAGTACAGTGTACTCCTAAAAATTAAACTTGTTGTTAAGTTCATTAAATTTTGAGATACAAGTTGATGGACTTTTGACTAACGAGAATGGCCTGAACATGCTAATTAACATTTAAAGATGAAAAAGCTTGAACAGATAGTCAACTTGGGTTTTGGCTTTGAGCTGTGTCAAGTGTTCAAATTTGTCTACACAGCCAAGTGGTTCACCTCCCAATCATGCAAATAATTTGTTTAAACTACCATGTGCCTCCTGCAATATTCACACATATAACTCATAGGCCTAGTTGTGCATTCAAAAGCGACGCATCATTGCCCGTAAAGATGGCTGACTTTACACTGTCATGACTGTGTGACATCACGTCAAGTAGGAACTTTCTACTGACGATTTCCCTCCCTTACAGCGACACTTTTGAATGACCTCTATGACCTTGCTTTAATCGCTCACCTATGTAATGCCAGGTGTCTATGAATGGCGATACTTTCCCTGTAAGCTTGGCTGCTTGCTTGAAGCAAGTGCTCGCCCTTGTGTTCTCTCTCTTTGAGGCATACAGAGTACCCAATTCAGACCTATCAAAGAAATGGCAATTGTCAAGGAGATGTTATTTCTTGTCAATTGAGATACCCCAGGGGTATAAAAGATATTATATATCGCACACATAGATCCTTGTCATTTGATTGGTTGAACATTCGTCACGTGTCATACTTTATTCTGCCAACTGCCGCGATGCTTACGCTCCAAAATTTAATATAGGAGTCCTTTGTGGATAAATACACTAAAAAGTCGCTTGGGACACTTCGCAGTGAAGCTCCGTATCGTCATTTCCAAAATAATCGTTGCCACCTGTTCATCACAACGAAACACGATCATGCCACGGCGCGCTGGACAAGGTTGTGTTTACATAGAGTCATCCATGTTGTTTAGAAGGGATTTTGAGAACTTTCATAGTTTGGGGTGGATGAGTTTCCATGTCTATTTTGTGTTTATTGTGAGACAAATTCAAATGACAAGGATCCATGTGTGTGAAACAAACATTGAATGCATTTAGTTTGTGCATTGTTGCTGTGTGAAATCTGGGTTTTCCATTTCACTCAGCTTCACCTCGTGAAATGGAACAGTCCAGATGTGAGTAGAGCCCTGAAATTGGGAAGTGTAACAATTTAACAGACTTAGTAATCATACAGTGATCAGGTGATCAGGGGGGCTGTAGGAACAGTGTCAGCACTAGAGAAGTAGATCAAAGGACAAGAATTCTTTGTATGTGGAAAAATAACGGCTGATTTTCTTCACCATGCTGACTTAAAAATTCTGAATTCAGATAAAAGTCAAAAAATTTGTCATCCCTGAGTGTTTTATATTGAACCAACCATTCAACTTCTAAAATTAAAATTTTAACAATAATAATAATAACTATAACTAGTTCTTATATAGCGCATTTCACAATAACATTGGGCCAAAAAGATTCCTTTAATCTTTCTCAGCTCCCTGAGGAGTATACAGCCCCGGGCTGCCGTGGCGCTCAGAAGGCTTTTTCAAACACAATATCAACCTCTACCCTCGCAGGTACCCATTTATTCCCCTGGGTGAAGAGAAGCAATTATAGTATAGCATCTTGCTCAAGGACACAAATGTCATGGCCGGGATTCGAACCCACACACCGATGACTTAACCACCAGAACTTGAATTCAATGCTCTAAACCGCTCGGCCATGAACAAACATAACAGGAAAACGAATATAATCTTTCACTATTGTTAAACAGGTTTACAAATCCCACATTTATTTGCTAAATAGTTAGCTTTCATAACTCTAGTGTACATCTACGGACATTATTACCTTCAGTCCTGAACTTACCATGCCCAGCCATTTTCAGAGTTCGAGTTGAGAGATTTGATCAGACAGGTTTTCCTCTTGTCTATCTGAAATAATGAGGGTAAGTTTAAACATACTCAAGTAAATTGTTGGGTCCTTGAAAAGATTCGGCCATACTATAAATAGGCCGATCCCAATTACAGATTTAAGCTGATCCCAAATCACTGCATTTTACAGCAAGGGCAAATCCAACTTTAGTTAGGCAGATCCCAACTTTAGTCGGGCAGATTCCAACTATAAAAAGGCAGATACCAACTATAGTTGGGCAGATCCCAACTACAGTTGGGCAGACTTTAAGGCAGATGATCGATCCCATAGGCTGATTGTGATGGGGTGGAACATTTCTGAGATTAAAACAGACCACTGACAACTCATAAATCATAACAATGTTTGGATAAATTGGTAAAAAAATAAAAAATTACAAATCATATGAATAAATGCTGGCAGAAATTTTTTCTGAAACAAATATTTATAGTCAAGACTGTCCTGTCTGAATAGTCTTGTCCTCATTAGCAGCTTAGGGCTTACTACTGATAACTATTAATTATAAAAGTAGTAAACCCATACTATAGTGTTAAGGATGGTACCAATTACATTACAGGTTGTTTTCAAATGGAAAATTTGTCAACCATCAAGCCAACACAAACACAATTTAGTTTACCGAGTAGGATATTGTAATTGTTTGTTGTTGCTTATTTTACTTTAATTTTATTATTTTGTTATGCGCCTGTGTACATTGCATGGAATGGGCGCAATATAAATCAATAAATTGTTTTTATCAAATTTTTACATTTGTCATAATAAGTGAAAAGTGACAGTGGGATTCAGCAATCATTCTTTTTTTAAACGTCTTTAAATTACTAACCTAGGAGCAAATACTTGTAATATTCAAAGACAAGTTTAATTAGTTTTAGTAAATTGTGAATTATTATTACCACGTCATTGATCCTCTGTTTGGTGATGGAATCCACATGTGTGCTTTTGCAACTATTGACGTCAACAGTCTTGGACTCTTTCTCCAGAAGTTGTAGAGAAGATTTCTGGGTCAAGTGAAAGAAAGAGACAAGAAGTTAGTTGAGAGATGAAAAAGTGGTAGTCGAATGGGGATTTTTGTTGCGATACTAAGTAAAGATGGCACTACATTCTACACTTAGACGTATTATACTGTACAGATGTCCGATTCTAAACCCTCTAAACTCCATGGCTTAGAAGTTAGAATCGGATACCTCTAGACGGATACCTCTAGAACTATGAGGTTCGTTCTGCTATCATCTCCACGATAGCGGAACAAACCTCAAGTGTAGTTCCAGGAGTAAGAATTGAACATAAGTGTAAAAATCAGAGCATGGCGTCCCTTCCCCCGATTTTTACCCGATTTCTAGACCCAGTAACTGGCACGCCGTACTCCTCTTTTTTAAACTTTGACTTTGACGGGTACGACCATTGATGTCAAACTTCTTCAAAAGAGGAGTACAGCGCCCCAGCTGTTTCTCCTGATTTATGGGTAGCCTATTATTAATGCTACATGGCCAACAATGCTGTAGAAGAGCCCAGCCCACTTACACTACAGGAACTTACACACCTCAGAGTCAGTCACTCATGCAATTAATTATAAAGTCCATGTTTACTGCATCTCTGCCTGTGTTGCGAGTGTGACAATGGATATAAACTACAACTGTAGTAGGTACAATCAATGTAGTAACTAGATCTACCTACATATTCTGATGGTTTGACTGGGTATTTGGCAAGTTGGGCTACTGGGTGAACTCATTGTCTTTTTTTAGTTTTAGTTAGCCCTAGATACGATGACACTCAGGGTAAGTGTCATCGTATTGACACTAGTTATGGGGATATCATATCAATCATTGCCAATCATAGACCTAGGGGGTGCTGCACTCCTCTCGTCGAAATTTTGACAACCACGCAGATATAACAATATATTGGAGCATAGAGCAAGGAACAGTTCCTTGCTCTATTTTATATGATTGGAGGAATACCATGGAGGTACAGCGCCCCATTGATGATCCTGCCCTGCTGAACATGCTGAACTCACCTGAATAAGGTCTTTCTTTTTCTTGCAACATACAGCCAACCAATTTCCCCCGAACACAACGACAAATAGAGTAAACCACCTGCAGATAATCATGGTGACAACTATCACACCATGATCACACCTACTAAAAAATAGCAGTTGTACTTTCCACCTGCCGCCAAAGAGAGATACCTACTAAAAAAAATAGCAGTTGTACTTTCCACCTGCCGCCAAAGAGAGATTCCATTATTTTGATACCAGCTGCTGTTTTTTTATAGCAGACGTCGTTTTCGACGTGTGTCGTGCTGCATCGATGGAGGGCGCTACAATTCGCAAAAGATGGGCGTGGTTGTTGAGCGTGTGCTGAACAAGTTTCTCAGAGCTTAGTGAGCGCATGATTAAACCGGAACCAAGCACAGAAACATGTTGCTAAGCAGAAACAGGTTATCAGCCAATAAACTATGCACAGTATATTGGCTGGTATACTTGACATAGCTGTGTCAAGTATAATAACTGGTATAATATCCTATACCCATCTCCCCTTGAAGCCCTTCCCCCTCCACCCCCAGAAATCCCCACTGAGTTCCTTTAAGACCCTTCCCCTCCACTCAAAGTGGTCGCTAACGGCACATTTTTGGCAAGAAGCCTTTGACTTGTAAATATTATTGTAATGTACCGGTACCAATGTACAAAACAATATTATCAACAAATATTTTACTATACTCTACATGATTTAAAGGCCCTGAACACTATTGGTAAGATCGAAAAACACAAATGTTCACAGATTCACACACAACTTACATGATTTAAAGTAAGTGATGGTTGAAAGGGTTCCTTAAAATATTTCTGCCTAAAATGCTATCGTTTCTGAGAAATGAGTAAAACAATAGTTTTTATCACGCGCGATATTTTGAAAAAACAGAAAACACATAAGGTCTCTTTTTACTATAGACCGTGCAAGTCTCGCGCGTATTCGAAAATTTTTGGGACCACTTTGGTGTCACCATTGATCTCTATGATATTGAAAGAGCTCAATGGGTCCCACGTACGATGCTTTAACGCGTGAAGGAAATGAACTCACGCGCTTTAACGGGTCCCAATGTTCGAATACGCACGAGACTTGCACAGTCTATTAACGTGATCTCGATGACCAATTGAGCTCAAACTTTCACAGGTTTGTTTGTTCATGCATATGTTGAGTCACACAAAATGTGGACACTGATTTTGAGCTGTTACCCAAAGTGTACAATACCTTTAAACTTCAATTACAAATGGACACTTAAAATCAATGTAACAGTTTCCTAAAAGAACGAATTTTTATACGGACATCGTTGTAAATATTATTTTGAGAGTGTTTGACAATGGCAGGTTTGTCATATTCCCCTCTGCGGCCGTGTGCTCTTTCAGCCTGGTAGTGAGGTCTCTACCGGTCTCGCCAATGTACACTTTACCACAAGAACAAGGAATTCTATAGACCCCTGCCTGACTGCTAGAGTCATGCTTGTCTTTGTGAGTGTGTAGCTTCGATTCCAACTTGTTGCGAGTTCGGTAGTAGACCTTGATTTCCGCTTCACGGAGGATCCGTTGAATTTTATGTGAGGTATGACCAATGTACGGAAGGACCGCAATGGGCATATATTCTTTGGATTGTGCAGACTGAGAGTTGTGTTTGGAAAGGGACTCTCGTTTGTTCGGTCTATACCCATTCTCTTTGAGCACTGTGTTAAGGTGCTCCAGTTCTTTAGGTAAATGCTCTTTGTCACAAATAATGTGTGCCCTTTGAAGTAGGGTTCGGTTCACGGAGGCTTTCACAGAAGGAGGATGGAATGACCGAGCATTAAGATAGCGGTCTGTGTGGGTGGGTTTTCTGTACACGGAGTGTGCTAGAGAACCATCAGTCCTCTTGGAAATGAGTACATCAAGGAAAGGTAATGAATCAGATGTCTCAGTTTCCATGGTGAACTGAATGTTCGGATGTTGGCGGTTGATGTGACTAAGGAAGTCATCAAGGTTTTCCAATCCATGTGACCAAATGATGAACGTGTCATCCACATATCGGAGCCAAAGCTTAGGTTTGAGTCGAGCGGTACCCAGGGCTTTCTGTTCAAAATCTTCCATGAGTATGTTCGCTAAGACTGGGGAAATGGGAGACCCCATGGGGGTTCCCAACGCCTGTCTGTAATACCCATCTCTCCATTGGAAGTATGTGGACTGCACGCATGTCATTAATAGATAATGAATCTGGTCTGGCGTTAGGCTGGTTCGATCGGTTAGAGTTTCATCTTGTTCTAGTACCGCTTTGGCTATTTGGCATGCTTCATCGGTCGGTACATTAGTGAAAAGAGATTTGACATCAAAACTCACTAAAATATCGGATGTCTGGTATTCAATTCCCTTGATAATATCGATAAACCCTGCTGAGTTGGGTACATGGTGAGGTGTTTTGCCCACAAGTGGGTGTAAAAGTTTAGTCAGGTGTTGGGCGAGGTTGTAGGTAGGGGAACCTCGAGAGGAGACAATAGGGCGGAGCGGTTTGTCTGGTTTGTGAATCTTTGGCTGACCAAAGAACCTCGGGCACTTCGAGGCCGAAGGCCTGAGGTGTCTGTATAAAGGAGTCGGTATGGTATGGTATGGACCCATGGTATGGACTCTTTACTCTGATGGCCATCGCCACAAGAATCTAAGTCCGGCCGTTACCAGTCTAATGATTAGTGCCTTTGATAAGCAGGAAACACTCTTACTAGTATGGACCTTTTACTCTGATGGTCATCACCACAAGAATCTAAGTCCAGCCGTTTACCAGTTTAATGATAGTGCCTTCGAGAAGCAGGAAACAGTATTACTGGTATGGACTCTTTACTCTGATGGTCATCACCACGATTTCCTCATGTCTTTGTGCATAATCTGGGCACTGACGACAGTGGCGCGCGGTGCCCAACACTTGCGCGCCCGGATTGGTGTATACCGTGCCCGATATATGGCAGAGAGTGCCCCCCCCCCCAACGGGCGGGCATTGCACGATAGAAAATAATATTAATGTAAAAACAGAAGAAAATGTATTTGGCACAAAATGTCCCCATATGTAAAAAAGGAAGACACACAAACAAAAGAATCATCATAATATCGTTTATACTATTTCTGCTTCAATATAAATCCATAAAAATTACTATTAAAATTTAAATGATAATATCTTTGATTACTGAAGTCAATGCCACTATTATAAGTGTAAATAAACAAAGTCTCATGATGTTGTACTAAAACGAAAGCTACATTTAAGTTTTTTTGGTTTTTTTAAGTTTGTGCATTTAATGTATTATGCCTACCAATTAAAGTATTACATGTATGCTTTTCACAAAAACAAACAAATCATGCACACACGTTTTGCAGACATCAGACGTAGCTGCTCGGCTCCACTAATATGATTGGTTGAAATGTTGACCAATAGACCGTGCAAGTCTCGCGCGTAGTAGAACATTTTTGGGACCACTTTGGTCCCACGTTCATTGCTTTAACGCGTGAAGGAAACAAACTCACGCACTTTAATGGGTCCAAATGTTCGAATACGCGCGAGACTCTTACAGTCTTGGGCTCCAAGTTTGTAATAAGTCTTGCCAATGACTAATGTTACAGTTCTGCTCGGTAACAACTTCATTTTAAAATGATATCAAATAGATACTGCGAAACTCTCTTCATGCTTTAGTAGAAATCATTTCAAAGAGTTCATTCCGGTTTAGTCAAATTAACCAATAAAGCATTAAACAATAGCCTAATAGCTAACCTTTACATTGGGTACACAAATACTAAACACTCTTACAATTTCTGTAATACTGTCACAATGTGAAAAACCAAATATCCGCTAAATGATTGAGTGCAAAACCCATGGAAAGCACATACATTGCAAGTTTAATGGAAGATATTACCAAACTGGAAGACTGGAAAGTTTGAATAACTTGAGGATTAGAAAGGGGAAAAAAACAAAAAACTAAATACTTTAAATGACTGCCTCTTGTTAATTACAGATATCCACATTGAATGCAAAATGAAAGGAAACAGAGGATTGGAAAGTACTCTCTCATAGGATAAGCAAAATGGAATGACTTTTACCATACCGAATAATGACTTTTACCATACCAAATAATGGCTTTTACCATACCAAATAATGACTTTTACCATACCGAATAATGACTTTTACCATACTGAATAATGACTTATTTAATACTGAATAATGACTTAAACCATTCTGCATTTTACAAATAGTGTACTTGATAATTATACATAAGGTTAAAACCAATTTGTAGAAAGCAAGTGATAAAAAAAAATTACTTTTTGAGAAACCTGATTAAAAATGTTTTTACTTGTAAACGAAAAGCAAGATTCGTTACGTGTTATAATTTTTTATCAAATCACTAAAGTTGTTTTCATAGATTTGGATTTCGATAACATAATACTTTGGGTTTTAATTCCAGTCATGTAGATACAATGGGAAAAGGTGCTATTCTAAAAAAAAAATTAACATCTAGGAACTCTATATCATTTGGTTTGGACATCTATTATAGGTCTCTTAAGCCGTTGGCACAAAAAAATAGTCTTTAAAAAATAGTTAAGAATTTCTTCGAATTTATTGGAATCATTAAAACCTTAACATCAATCATTTTACTAACCACTTGGTCTACTTCTAATTAAAAGATTTGTACTATTAGTGAGTGATTTAGTAAAAGCTTTAATTCAATAGAAATATATATGATTAGTTTCGGTACAAACACAAAATACATATATATCACAAGTCATGTGAGACATGTTTGTTTGTTTGTTGGCTATCAGTCGGTAAAACAATCCACTAAAACAGAAGAAAGTAAATGTGTCATTTACAAACGCTTTGGAGGATCTTCAGTGTTTCTTAAAACACAACCTAACTTTTTCAGAGCCAACACTCCCAACAAAGAGATTTTACGTATATTTATAGTTACTTCTTACTAACTTTTTTGGTAATTTTTCTCCTCATTTGTTTAAGCAAGAAGTTAATGTTGTCCAAGACATCAGACACTAACAGTGTCCTTTAAAAAATGACAAGACAGTGGATGTAATAATCTTTGATACACACACACTGTGGATAATTCCATTTCCAAGAAATGCAATACAAGTTCAAGTACAAGTAATAAACCACAAGGGAAACCGACCGTGTAAATTTCAATTAATTTTGGGTTGAACAAAGACAAATTGACTAGAGCGGTACTTGAACCAATGACCTCCGAATAAATGTGCTCTACAAACTGAGCTATCTAGCCCAAATGTTGTCGGTCTCTCTATTTTGTCAATATCTTTGTTTAGGGTGCCAGTCAGAAGCCATTCAACCTGTAACTACTGTATGGCTAGGGATCACACCCAAGTTTACCATACAACCTGGGAAGCGACTTTAAGGGGATGCGACCTTTTATTTCAAATATCAAGTAATAAACCACAAGTTAAAGTTATTTGAAGATTCATCATTTTAGTACCTTTAAGTTTATTGGTTCTTGGTTTGTCAGAGATTCTTTCAGACTATGGGCGAATGAAGAATGGAGTGTAGGTTCCAGGCTCTGGTGTTGGAATCTGTTGATGAGAATAAACAGAATAAGCAACTCATAAAGGATCAAATGAGATTTTGATTTGCATTTGATGATGATTTGATTACACAGAATACAATCATGAGACCAACAGAGAGTGTTTGAGAATAACAGCCAAAAATGGATCCTTAACCAATGCACCCACATTCATGCAATTTTGTTGGCATAAACCCACTCAAGAATAATGCTGGCATGAGTCCGTCGTTGTGGTAAGTAAATGCTTTTTCAGCAGTTCAAAATTACATTACAGATTAGTTTATGCCCTCTACTCCTTAAAATTTAAGGTTGCCCCCCCCCCCCACTGGACTCAACTTCTGGTGGCTAAGTCATTGGGTGTTGGTTTGAATCCCAGTCATGACACTCGTGTCCTTGAGCAAGACACTTAACTATAATTGCTTATCTTCACCCAGGGGTAAATGGGTACATGTCAAGGCAGAGATGGTTCTTGTTTGAATTAGCTTGGTCAGGGCTCGAAATTTACACTGGACCGCAAGCCCGAGGCCAGTAAATTTCGTGTCTGGCCAGTAAACTCACTACTGGACAAATCCGGCAATCTTGTACTTTTCAATTGTTTAATAACACCTCACTGTGTATGATATCTTTTAAAAACACACAAATGATTACTTTGATTCTGATAGATATTTCAATTATGTTTAGTATCAAAAGTATAGTTACCCAAAAGACAAATAAGATACATTTTTTTCTGAGTGCTCATTCAAATATAAATAGTTTACATATTAAACTGTGTGGACAACTTTTTCTCATTTTGATTCTGGTCTTGTAAACAAAATTCTGGTCCTGTAAATTTGATGACCTACAAGCCCTGCAATCATGTGGATTTTCCCACCAAATTTGAGCCCTATTGGTGCGCTATAACTTGGCAGCACAGGCTGTATACTCCATAGGGGTCAGAGATGGTTTAAGGAATGAAATAAATACCCCAGTGACTGGGATACTGGGATACAACATTGACGGGTATCTGTGCTATAATAAGTGTCCATTATTATTATTAAGAAGATTAAAACTAAATTAATCAACAGGTCTAAAACCAAATGCACAAATTCGTTGTGTGCCAGGAACGTTACACGAGAAAGGGAGAGAGGGTATAGCAATTGATGTACCAAATTGTGTTTCAAGAAAACTGAGCGGGAAAGTTTGATCTGCTTTCTGCCATTCACAAGTCATTATAGGAAGGTTCAATTTTGCTTGGAAATGGAAAAATATGTCTTTGGGGGTACTTCTTGCAACAAAAATGCAACAGTAATGCTATCGTTTTTTTGTCAGGAGTCATTTTATTTCTTGTGACCTTCTGTTACGCCCAGAAAAAGGGCCCTAGAGGCGTCGAGCCTTACGCCCTTCTTCCAGGCACTCGGCCAATTATCAAAAAGACAAATTCCAAACCTGTTGAGTAAACTGATCTTGACAAGCCATACGGATCCTCTCGGAACAAGCTGGGCTATCAAGACGGAACACTCCTGTGATGCCAGCGTCTTCTCTGGCAAACTGAATGGCATCTTTGATGGCAAAGAACACCGAGGCCGCGAGAAATAATGGTGGCTCACCGATCGCCTGTAAATAATATCAAGATGAAATTGGTTGGTTCTGAGCATACAGGCTGTATTACACGTTCATTGATTGTTTTTAATTAAGTTATTTCTACTAGTAGGTTTAAGTTCACCACTGTTTTAATCAAGTTATTTATACTAGTAGGTTTAAGTTCACCACTGTTTTAATCAAGTTATTTAAACTAGTAGGTTTAAGTTCACCACTGTTTATTGTTTGTGCTAATGAGGTGTTGTAGCTCAATATTTATTTTTCACTGGCTGGTCCAGGTTAAACTTTTTATGAGGGTGTGTTTTTATGAATTGTTGTTAACTTTTGTATACGCTTGTTTGCTACCGTATTTGTTCTTTTCTTGTCTGTTTGTATTTTCTTATAATTTTTATTTGTCTTATTGTAAGGCAGAATTGATCATTTTTAATATGGAATATGCGCGATATAAGTAACATTATTATTAATATTATTATTCATGCAACAACATACTCATCAGTCACGCAACAAACGTGATTAGTTAAATACTCAAAAGTCGTATAGCACATCACCGAGCAGTCTGGCGCACTGGACTCAACCTCTGGTGTTTCTGATCAGCAAAGTGTGGGTTTGAGGTCCAGTCTTGACGCTTATGTCATTGAGCAAGACACTTATTACCATTATTGCTTTGTCTTTCAGATGGAAAATAAAGCCATAGGTACAAAGTGTTGTGTAACTCAAGTAAACGAACCCAGTTCCAATCATCGCTTAGAGCAGGGGTTTGCCCCGGTGTTTCTGGCATGGTAGGCTGCAGATTGCACCACACCACCTTGGTGCTATGTGAATGGGTCTCATAAGTCAAACCAGTACCAAACCAGTCTTATACAAAGCGTTTTGAGACGCCCGTAGATGAAGTGCATGTATTCATGGAAATATAAGATGTATTGTATTTTTTCCAAAATTTTCATAAGGGAAATATAATCTATTTATATGCAGAATAGATGAGGTTTGCGGAGAAAATAGTCTCTTCATGAACACCTGGGTCCAATTTCATAGAGCCGCTTAAGCAGAAAATAGTGCTTAAAATGTTGCTGCTAAGCAAAAGTAAGCAGGCAACCAGTCAAAGACTGTACATGTGACATGCTATTTTGGCTGGTAACCTTATTCTGGTAAGCCAAAAAAAATTGTGCTTAGCTACTTTTTGTGCTTAAGCAGCTCTATGAAATTGGGCCCTGTTGACAGGCCTCTATGCCATAAAGTTACAAATTTTTGCGGAGTATTCGGTTTTATTACCAGCTCCAAATTTCAAAAAAGCTTACACTGAGCAAAAAATGAACAAGGCACTAGTCACAATAATATTAACAGCATGGAATTTTGGCTGGTTACCTATTTCTGTTAAGCATTAGTTTTCTGCGCTTACTGGCTTTATGAAATTTGTGCCTAGAATGATTAACAGTCGTAACCTGACATCAAGTGTTTCAACTGACCTTAGAGGAACAGACCGCAAAGGGATTTGGCGCCCTCGTGAGCAAACTGACGTTAAACTCTGCCGGGATGTCCCCGAAGGCGGGGATCTTATAGAAGCCGGGGCCTTTGGTCAGCAGATGGCCTGAGGGAGTGATCCGATAGTCCTCAAGGACGAAGAGTCCATATCCCTGGACGAAGGCACCTTCAATCTAAGATACAATCAGAAAAAGCAGAATCAGTCAGCAGCTCTAGCAAATCTTTCAAGTTTCAAATGAATAGTAGTCTAGGGATGAAATCTGCCAAAATGTGAAACAATTCCTGAAAATGGCTTATGGGCCTGAGTTCCCCTTTATTCTAGACCCAGAATCTCTAAGATGTTACAATTCAGGTGGTTTGCAGACTCTGTGCATCTCCAGAAACAATACACTACAGGTTTAGACACAATGTGGACTATTACTTTCTCCCTTTGTTGACTGCTTTACTTCTTTTGAGAAATATCGGAAGGCTCAAGGAGATTTTCAGAACAACCTGAAATCAGGAAAATCCTCAGAAATCCCATGCCTGTTGGCCTTTTCATGAATCTGGGCCCAATTTCACAGAACTGCTTCAGCAGACAATTGTGTTTAACAATTTTCTGCTAAGCAAAAATAAGCAGGAAACCAGTCACAAACGGTACACATGACAAGACATGGTATGTTGGCTGGTAACCTTTTTCTGTTAAGCTTATTTTTTTCACTAAAGCAGATTTATGAAAAACTGAGCCCAGTTCCAGTTCTCCAACCTTTGGGGCAGCAGAATGTTTGGTTACAAACGACAAATAGTTTTGTGTGGTGAGTTTCAATTTAACAGGAAATGTGATTTGGTTTTGTTCAATATTGATCTCATTTTTTTGTTGCCTTTTGTTAAAAATACCTATACATGTTTACTCCAGCAAACAAAATACAAGCAACTTATGAAAAATACCTTGTCAGTATATACAGAATAAGGCACTAATTTGTAAACCAACAGTAAGTAAGTTTTGAACAATTTAGCAGTTACATATTATTTTCCCAAAGTGTAACGACTAGACTTTAATAACTTAATATCTCTGTAGGTGCGTATCACTTTATAGAATTAGAACAGGGCCCAATATCATAGAGCTGCTTAAGCAGACACAATTAATAATAATAATATTAATAATAAGACTTGTAATGCGCACATATCCACCCGCCTAACAATTTTCTGCTAAGCAAAAACAAGCAGGAAACCAGTCACAAACGGTACACATATGACATGGTGTTTTGGCTGGTAAACTTTTTCCTGTTAATCACAAGCTTTGCTGATTTTTGTCCTTAAGCAGCTCTTTGAAATTGGGCCCTGGACGCAATTCATAGAGCTGCTTAAGCACAAAAAGTAGCTAAGCACAACAAAATAGTGCTTACCAGAATTAGGTTACCAGCCAAGATACCATCACCCATGTACAATATGTGACTGGTTTTCTGCTTATTTTCGCTCAGCATTTTTTTTTTTTTTAAGCAATATTTTCTGCTTTAGCAATTCTTCGAAATTCGGCCTTGATGGAAACATAAACACTCAGTGAGTTTTACTACCTGTCCGATATCTATGGCTGGATTGAGACTGTCCCCAACGTCCACGACGATATCCGTCCTGAGGACCTGGTGGTCTCCTGTCAAGCAGTCAATTTCTACTTCAGAGACTGCCACGCCATCCACAAAATAGCTAAATGGTCTCCCCTCGCTGGTCTCCCAGTTATAGTGCAGTTCAGGAGTTCTAATCCAAGGCAATAGTAAATATATAATAACAAATAAGGTGAGTAGCGGTTTTTAGTTTAAAGGTAGGGTCATAGATTTGTAAACACTGCAAAAATTAATTGCCATAAAAACTTACTCGGTATAAGAAGCACTGCAGCTGTTGATAGTATAAACTATTTTGAGAAAGGATTCCCTTCGAAGTAATATGGTTTGGATAATTTTTCACCCCAAAACATTTGAATCTGAGAACTGATTCATGCATGAATCGTTTTTCAAATTTCTGGGAGTTGGCTGAAAATTCAAATTTCTGTGGTGTCCGTTCGCAAATGCTGTGGCCAGAGATGTGGTTGGTACCTGCTGTCACCTCGCTAAACGAGGATGGATTCGACATTCTTAATGAAAATACAATAACAGTCTTTTGCTGTTTTCTCAACAGGTAAGCAATGTATTCAGCTGAAACTTTCACAGGTGACTTTTAGTGTATCTTTCTTGATAAATTAGCCAATATATCAGCGTTGACAAAACCCAATCTAGGACCCTACCTTTAAAATCAATCACATGGTGTTTTTTTTTAACCCAAATCTCCGCTTATCAGTTACATTTTGAATAATATCTTATACAATGACTTGATTAAACACTCAAATTGGATTCCCCAGACTAAAGACGGTGTTGCTATGTCACATAGTTCGGGGAAAGCTTTACTATAGCAACTTCCAGATTGGAAAAAAAACCTGGTACCATTGTGCCATTACTTATTCATTCAGAATTGTGTATGGGTGTTCACCATCTCTTATGAAACTAAGCAAAAGCTTGCCCTTCACAATGTGACATAGCAACTGTCTCTAGTCTGAGGAACTTGTGACTAAGTAAGTCTTTGTACAAGAAAGTATTCAAATCTAACAATTTATTAATGGCATAATAAATAAAGATGTTTTTGATGAGAGTTAAGGTTGGTGAAACTCACTTATAAAATCCTGTGGTTGACAAACTCACACGATCAATATATGCTGCCGTAACCTGTAAAATAAAATAAAAACACGAAACAATTTGTTTAAAAAACAATTTTGTTATTGTTTTTTTCGTGACATAAACAAATGACTTGATAATCTGACAGTTCTGAGTTATGGAAGATGGAAGTACGTTATATAGTTTGACTCTCATTGCGTGTTTTTTCAAAGACACACCTGCTCTGATAAGATGTACCCTGGTTTCATACTGAGAGAAAAGGTAGCAATGATTGCGTTCATCAATCACGCAAGAAAGGAGTTTTAATAATGAAATCCAACAATCGTAATAATGCTCACTCATGCGCAAGCAGTGTCCAAGTTCGGCGCTTAAGTTTATAATACATGTGTCCAAGAGTAGCTGCCAAAAAATGGCTTGCATAAAAAGCAGCATGAACCCTTGCTGCTGTTGCCAAAGCTTAGGATTCCGTTTAAAAATATTTGGATTAATTGAGTTTTTTTACATTGAAAAGTGCTTACCCAGTTTTCCCATGTGCCTTTGGGATTATCTTGAATGAAGCGTTCCAAGCGTTGCAGTAGAGTCTCACAAGCAGCCTATCAAATCACAATCAAATAAATAAAAAATGACCAATAGGGCAAAGGTCTCTACTCACCTAAGATTGAATGAACAGTCGTGAAACAACAAATTGTATCCAGCATCCCGTTGTAGTTTTTGTTTCTGTCAGATAGTGTATTACTTTTGGCTTTTGTTCCATAAAAACCTTAGAATTTGTACCACAGAATGCAGATTGCTTTATCATCAGGGCCCAATTTCAAGACTCTGCTTACCATAAGCAAGGAATCGGCGCTTACGGAAGCAGGGATTTTTACGTACTTACATTAAGCGTGTTTCACAGGTTAACAGGGAATTTTTTGATTGTACGTGTACTAGGCATTCTTCGCTTACACAGCTACTGCAGAAATTCCGCGCTAGCCCTGTATGTAAAAAGCGAGAAATGGTTATCGCAAGTGCAGAATTCGGCAGTGGCCATGAAATTGGAACCAGGCCTTTTGAAGTGGGGCATGGCCCGTTATTTCATCTCCCATTGTGACTATTGAATGCACACATGCCAATATGGACGGTTGAGCAAATTGCAGTCCGGTTTCATTACTTGCAGATATAGAAACAAATAAACTGACTGATGGAAAGAATAAATGCTGGTGTTGCAGGAGATTCTGTCCCGCCCGCGATTCTGTCCCCCCATACTGCAAATTGTGTAGAAATTTCATTTGATAGCGCCCTCTTTTGACTCAACTTCCTTCAGCTCGTGTTAATTTATGGGGGACACACATACCCCAAAATCCCCTATTCGGACAACGGTACCCAAGAACCAAAAAAACACCCCCAAAAATGAGCTCAACAACAAACAAACAACAGGCATGATGTTTGGTCCTCAGAAAAAAGTAGGACAATTTTATTGAGTACAAGGACGGACATACATGTAAGCATGGTGTGAGATTCAAGGCTATTTAATCACAGTTTTTCTGATTTTTCCCAAACGCATTTCAATTTGAAATCAGACTAAAGTAGAAAGAATATCATGCCTGAAACACATACCTCGATTGCTTTCCCGTTGAGATCCGAGCTAACGCTAGCAGCCGTTGGTGAGGCGTTGGGAACCATCTGGGTGCTAGTTTCACTAATGTGAATCTTCTCCTGGGGTATTCGTAGTGACCTGCTCGCGACTTGGATCATCTTGGTATGTAACCCCTGACCCATCTCGACCCCACCGTGAGCAATCAGCACTGAACCATCAGTGTAGATGTGGACTAAGGCACCAGCCTACATGAGGGGAATAGCGGTAAAAGATTTGAAACTTGTCCTGAATCCCGTTTCATAGAGCTGCTTCAAGGCACTGAACACGTTTGGTAGTTGTCAAAGACCAGTGTTCTCACTTGGTGTATCCCAACATATGCATAAAATAACAAACTGTGAAAATTTGGGCTCAATTGGTCATCGAAGTTGCAAGAAAATAATGAAAGAAAAAACAACCTTGTGTGCTTTCAGATGCCTGAGAAAGGCTTCAGGCCTGAAGCCTTTCTCAGATTCAAATATTTAATGAGAAATTACCTCTTTCTCAAAAAACTATGTTACTTCAGAGGGAGTCGTTTCTCACACTGTTTTATACTATCAACAGCTCTCCGTTGCTCGTTGCCAAGTAAGTTTTTATGCTAATATATATTTTGAGTAATTACCAAACGTGTTCAGTGCCTTTAAGCACAAAACAATACCAGAAACACAATGTCATATGTACCATTTGTGACTGGTTTCCAGCTAACTTTTGCTCCGCAGAAATTTCTCAAGGGCTTTTTTCTGCAGCTCTATAAAAATGGGCCCAATATCATAAGCCTTGGGCCGATTTCACAAAGAGCTAAGATTGATCTTAAGAAGTGTATCAATCTTAATTGCTAGGCAAAGTGTGATGTCACAAAACAAATCACTATGGTAATACTGACAACTCCTTAGAGCTTTGTGAAATCGAGCCCTGTTAACCTAATAAAATTTACTAAGCACACAAGTAGCCTGCATAGCAAAACAAAGTTACCAGCCAAAGAACTTTAAGAAAATTGGCAACACAATTTGAAGCATAACGGAAGTAATCAACTCCAATCATTGCAAAGGTTTTTTCAAATGAGATAAATATATTTGCAAGTTTTTGGCTGTCAGGTTGGTGTAGTGGTATCTTTCCTCGCCTTCCACCTCTGGGTCCCCTGTTCAAATCCCACCTATGTGGACTGGGCACCATGTGGATTGGGTTTTCAGTCCCTTCCTGATTGTGTGGGTTTTCCCTGGAATAATTCTCTGGAGTTTTCCTCCCACATCTAAAACTGAAACTTCCATCTTGTCTTCTCTCCATGGGGTTCTTGGCTAGTACAGTGATTAAGTTTGCTTTTCTGAGAGTCCTTGGATTCACAACCAGAATTAATAAATGAAAATGAAAGTAAATTCATTTCAAATTTGTGAAAGCTCAACATTGGTCAGTGTAGGAGGTAGCCCTTACCTGATTCATTGGTTTGTATGTGAAAGCAATTCCAAACTTCGTCGGAGTGACAGCAATACCCTTTTTCCTCCATCGGTTCTCGCTGGGGGGGGGGGGAGTTATCAAAACAAAATCAATTAATTCTAAAGCAGGGCAATCCTACGACAAAAGTAAAACCATTCTTAAAGGTGGATTAGCAATGGCAACTAAGCATCTTGTCAGGTCTCGAATTTTACACTGGACTGCAGGTCCGAGGCTAGTGTTTTTAGCATCGGGCAAGTAAACTCATAACTTGACAAGTCCGGCGGTCTGTGTTCAAATGTTGAATTTCAGCCTGATAAATATAATTCGGTTGATTATTAATGAATCATTATCCATAGTACGAATTACATAAATCTTCTCTCAATTGTTAAAATCTGTAGGCATTTTTTTCTTCTCATTTCAATTCTGGTCTTGTACACAAAATTCTGGTCCAGCAAATATTTAGAGCTACAAGCCCTGCTTGTGCTGGAAAGATTGCCAACAGAGCAAAGAACATAATCACTTATTGTTTACCAAATTCACTCGACATCATTGCCACAATTAATCTTGCTTACATCATTTTTGGATTCAGATTTCCTGTGAGTTATTTTGCACTGCTCATGGGCGACATGCGCACGTTCACCGTATCTTCACCCAAATTTGCTTCCTAAAACAGCAGACCATGAGCAGAGAGAAAGCTACTGTCTGCTCACTGTGTGACCCAAAGGGTGTTTACCTATTAAATTGGTCAACATCTCTTCTGCGATTGTCGTAATCACTCTTAGTGAGGCACTGTTGCCAGCATCGTTCCAGGTTCCAATTCTTCAATTCTTGTCCAAAGTGTGTCCTGTCCCCCTCCTGGTAGAAATTAAGCTCTCGAATCTAAAATAGAAAGTGCGCAATTTGGTGAATAAGTTTCATCGATGGCAAAATTGTAAATGAATCAAGACCTGGCCAGTCATTGAGCTTTAAAGGCATCGTACACGTTTGGTAATGACTCTGATACTTAATGGCAATAAAAACTTAATTGGTAAGAAGTACAGCAGCTTTGGATAGTATAATGCATTTTGAGAAACTTTTCACTTAGAAGTACTGCGGTTATGGAAAAATACATCACTTTTTATCCTCCAAAACATTTGAATCTGAGATGCGGTATGCGTAACGCTTCTCATAGTGTGTATTCCAATTGCAAATTATTCTTCCTGCGTGGACATAACCGCTCCAGATTTTCGGCAATATCTCAAAAACGCCACCACCTTTTGAAATGAAATTTTAACAAGTTAGTTTTATGGTATATATCTAAAACAATATAGGTTTGAAACAAACAATAAGCTCCAATTACCAAACGTGTACGATGCCTTTAATAACAATCCTCCTTACTCACAGCTAAGAAGCTGAATTGCGGAGGACGTGGCTACAAAGTGGTCGAGCCACAGGCAATGTAAAGGCACCTTTTGGCAACCAGCCACATCATCCCATATGACAGCGGAGCACAGCTAGAGATCGAAAGTGTTTGATTTATTGAAGGGAGGAAAACAAGAAGGCCCGAAGAGAAACCCTCATGGCACAGGAGAGAACCAACGCACAAACTCTACTCACATTATGGCCCTAGCAGGGAATTCCACGAGGATGGTGAGAGGCGAGTGTTTTACACACTTGCCACCCATGCCATCCATGTCCTTGAAATACACTTGGAATAAGAAAACCATTTTGTTTATTTTCAAGTTTTGAACCAATAGACCAATTGGTGAACAAACAAATTATAATTCTCATTTGAAGGAAAGTACTGTTTAGAATTATTGTGACGTATATATAAAGCAACCCCCCCCCCCAAAAAAAAAAATTAAAATAAATTATTTTTTTATTTTGATTTATTTTTATAATAAAAACAATAAATACAAATAAAAAGTTGCTGCATCCCTGTTGTCTTATCCGACAACCTGTCACATTATCTTTGAAAACAAATTTTTAAAAAAACCTGCAAAACTTGCCTGTCTTTACTCAATCTTGTTATGAATGAAACCCTCCCAAATCCTCTTTGCCGAAATAAAGGATTCAGAAGGACCGAGGGATTCAGGCCCCAAAAAACATTGTACATCACTGGGTCAGACATTCTTATCTTATCCAAGTCCAAAGAATTTGGTGTGGATTGAAATAGGAGAGGAGGCTATTGGAGGATTGAGGTCACTTGTAGGCAACAAAGGCCTAGGGAGTAAGGGTTAATGAAGAGCACGTTTTGAAATTAAACTATAATTGTCGGTTTCCGTGACAACATATTTATTTATTTGTGGTTTATTACTTGATATTTGAAATAAAAAAGCCACATCCCCTTTAGAGGATCCCTCTGCTGCCCCTTTCCAGGTTGTATCGTAAACTTGGGTGTGATCCCTGGCTATACGGAAGTTACAGGTTGAATGGCTTCTGACTGGCACCCTCGAACAAAGATATTGACAAAATAGGGAAACCGCCAACATTAGGGCTAGAATGGCTCAGTTGGTAGAGCGCCGGCACATTAATCCGAAGGTCGCAAGTGTAAGTCCTGCTCTAGCCAATTTGTCTTTTTTCAACCTCAAATTACTCAGTTTCCCTTGTGGTTTATTACTTGATACAACCTATTTAACTCACTTTTATCTGGGATAATCCACATTTGCTGGCAATGTCCGAGACTAAAGACTCCGTGATCAGCATACTCTGGGGGGCGCCGAAACCACGGAAGGCAGTATTAGATGGAAGGTTAGTTTTGCATGGATAACCCGTCACAATAATATTCGGGAAGTTGTAGCAATTATCCGCATGAAACAGTGCTCTTTCCAAGACCTAGAAATAAAATAAACACACATAAATGAAAAACTGTCCCTCAGGAAAAAAAAAATGCTGGCATTTTTCAAAACTGAGATGCACCTGGACAATAGCTTCACATTGATGCTCAACGTGTCACCGTGGGTTCGAATCCTACCAAGCTAACTGCTGATTTCATAATGACTAGAATAAGTATTGTCGTCTAGTTACTGAATTACAATTTCCTTATTTGTGCAATTCATAATCATAGACATAAAACCAATGTTTGTATGAGAGAGATTGGCTGTTGCCAGCTTGGTGTTTATATCCCCTTGTGGGAGCTTTGCTGAGTTCCCATGACGGAAAGATCATCTAAACAAACAAACAAACTCTTAACTCTTAAGGATGCAGCTGTTACTAAATTATGCATCAAAAACTCCTACCTAGTTTTAGCTAGCTCATGAATTAATGAAACCTTTTTTCACACTTTTTTGGAGCTTAATGTCCCATCCGAAGGACAAAGTAATTATGGTAAAGTATCTTTCTCAAGGACACAAGTACCACGACCGAGACTCGAACCCACACTCTGCTGATCAGAAACACCAGAGCTTGTGTCTGGTGCTCTTAACCACTCGGCCACGACACGCCTTTTAATGCCCGCTTTTGCCGTAGGGCGTCACATTTGGTCACGATCGTTGCAACAATACTCACCCCGACAGATAGATCAACGGAATTCCCGCTGTTGGAGTAGAGATCAAGCTGAAGAGCTCTTATCTTGCCGTCATCATTAAACCCCACTTTATATCGCCCCACAAATGGATGACGTGTTCCAGTAGTGCACATGTCCTCATCTCTATCCAGCATCATACGGACAGGACGATTCACTCTTCCGGACAAAAAAAAAAAGCGGGGAGAGAATAAATGGTTGGTATCAAAATGGCTTCACATTAATCAGAGTATTTCTCCCCAACCCTCACAATACAGCTTGATTGCGATACAGCCAAATCGTCTCTCCATCAATTTACGGTAACCAAAGCGAGGCTCGAGGGATTATGAGGCAGCCACATTTATTTTCTATCTTGCCAATAATTTGTAACCAACCGAATCTCGGGGGAGGGGGTTCGAAAAGCCTTACCTATTTTTGTACATTGTGGTTCATTATTACCAAAACATCATCAACATTTCTGAAGATCTTTGTTATGAATTTTAGTTCAGTCTGCCCACTCTCAAACTAATTTTCATATCAAACTGGCCAAACATTCATGAATTGTGAACAACATCGGTTTGGAGAAAGGAATACAACATTTGTTCCGCTCGTCTTGTTTTCGATAAACATATCCTTTGTAATTTAAGATCAACTCAGAAGTTCGAACAGTTTGTATGTTGCACCAAGCGATTTGCTAACAGTGCCCTCCCACAAAATACTTTGCAATCAAATTCTTTTATGCCCTTTTTACAATTATTGTCCCTCACATTTTACATTTTGTTAATGCTCTTGTATATTAATGTTTGATTTTTATTTGTAATTATCCTTTGGTCCTGTTTACATTCATAAGATCACATTTTTTGTTAATAAACCATTATTGAATTGAATTGAATCTAAAACCTAGCCTGTAACAATGTTATCATATCATAATAATAATAATAATAGTATGTATTTATCAGGCATGATATTTGGTCCTTGGAAAAAAGTAGGAACATTTGTACCGGGTACAAGGGTTAACCTACATGTACATATGGTATAGACTTTTACAGACTTTTCTGGCCATAATAAAGATTTTGCTGATTTTCCTGAGGGTAAACAAATCGGGAACGGGATTAATGTAGGGAAAATATCATGCCTGATTTATTATGCTGTTTTTTCAAGCCCAGTGGGGCTCTCAAAGCGCCATAAACTTTTACTAACACCATTCATTGGGCCCTTTTAACATTCCTAAAACCATCACAACTCCTTAAGAGTATGCAGCACCGGCAGCCAAAAGGGTGCACAGGTTGCTAATCATTCACAACAATAATCTCTCCCCCTCGTATGTACCCAATTTACACCTACATGATGAGAAACGATCTTAGATACATGTCTTACTCAAGGACACAAGTTTCACGACCGGGATTCGAACCCACACTCCGATGACTCAGCCACCAGAACTTGAGTTCTTTACTTGATCCATTTAGTAAGGAGTATACAAATCTGGACGAGGGTAGCTTACTTTTTGGCAGCTACAGCACACACAGCAGAGTTAATACAGCTTCGGCTCTCCTTCCCGCCAAAACCTCCTCCGAGTCTCTTCACACGACTTACAACCTTGCTCTCTTGGACTCCTAGCACAGTTGCAACCATGGACTAGAGAAACAGCGAGAGGGAGAGATAACAGAATGGAATAACTACTCTAGAATGGCAAAGGTCGTGGGTTCGAATCCCACCGAGTAATCTTCCCGTGATTTTTGTTCACAGGACTCGGGAAAGTACTGAGTATACAGTGCTTTACACACATCGGTGTATGGGTAAAACCAAATATAATATTCTTTATCCCCGATGCAAATTTAACATCTATTCAAGAATGGAATAACCCTTAGCTCAATGGTATGAATGCTGAGAAATGCCATAAATATCAGTTTCATTTAATATCATTCATCAATTCTGGTTGTGAAGCCAAGGACTCTCAGAAAAGCGAAACTTAATCAATATACTAGCCAAGAACCCCCATGGAAAGAAGAGACAAAGGAAGTTTCAGTTTTAGATGTGGGAGAAAAAGCCCAGAGAATTATTCCACGGAAAACCCACGCAATCAGGTAGGGACTGAAAACCCAATCCACATGGTGCCTCCCGGTGGGATTCGAACCGGGGTCCTGGAGTTGGAAGGCGAGGAAAGATACCACTGCGCCAACCTGACTGCCCAAGTTGGGGGGAATATTATACCACACACAGTACTTTATGGTGAGGCTTCAAAGGATAAGATAACTACAAGACGGATGGACTAGGCTGGCCACTTCTATCCTCATCCTGAACTAGCGAGGTGGCTAGAGAGGTGATACTGTAGGAGCCCAACGCAGGGAGGCAGGAACCAAGTAAGGCAAAATACGCCGTACGTCAACCTTCTCAGAAAAGATGGTTGAGTGGAGAGCACTAAAGAGCTCGTCCATTGTATGAGGGATCACGGGGGCTGGATGATCCGTGCCAAGGCCCGGCTGAGGCCCCCATAGATAGATACAATAGTTTGTAGACCATGTAACCTTTGCTTACAAAAACAGTGCCCGTGTACATTCCAGGGCATTTACTGGCAGGCAAAATACCACACAGGTCGACCTTTTACATTTTGTGTCCTAATTTCCAGATAAATTCAAGAGTTATAGTTCAACAAGTTTTGAGATGTGCCCTCTTATTCATATCAAAAGTTTATAAAAACTTTACCTTGCAATTTCCATGAAAATGTAAGATTTTATATTTTCTTCCATCGGGCTGTGTAGAAAAATCGTGCGTGCAAGAAGTCCAGGTTCTGTGGCTCTTTAGTAAACATGTGATGTCACAGTTTAAATGGTGTATAGTTTGTGCAATTGACATTCGAGTTTGTTCCCTTTGCATTAACAATTTGAAATTATCAGTTACAGACAATCTTTCGCAGACAAACATTTTCTTCTTTGATTATGTACTTTATTAGGAATCAACATTTGCTTGGTGACTTGAAAACTCATTCTGGGTCCCAATTTCATAGAGCTGCTCAAGCACAAAAAATAGCTAAGCACAACAAGATGATGCTTGCTTTACATCAGAATAAAGGTACAAGCCAAAACACCACGTCACATGCACAATCTTTGACTGGTTTCCTGCTCATTTTTGCTCAGCACAAAATTGTTTTAAAAATAATTTCTGCTTAAGCAGCTCCATGAAATTGCGCCGAGGTACCAGGAAGGAAATCAAGCTTGAATTGACCATATTTTTGACCGCACGAGGGCGCTTTCATCAGGGAACGTCTTGCATCACAATTACAGTTTCATCTTATTGTAATTGCCTGTGTGTAAATTTCTTGCATCAATGACGAAATACATAAACATAATAATAACAACAAAGAAAACCCCCTACTTTGTTTACTTGTTTTGCATCACGCGGTCAAAAACACGGCGAATTATGAATCCAACCCACCTGGGTTGATTTCAGCGCCTGAGTTGATGATATGACTTCCACCTCGCCGTCTTCTCCCGGGATAACCAACGTAGACAGAGTCTCCAGGTAGAAGTGTTCCTGGGCCCCAACTTTGACCTCTCCTTCCAGGATGTGGTGAGAACTCTCAAAGCCTTCCTGGACGTTGCCTCTCTTGATAGAGTTCTGTGGCTTGAAGAAGGATTGATGCTTGATGGCATCCTGTTAGAGAACAAAATCAAAACCAAAATTATTGGGCATTTTGGGCTATGGCTCCAGCTACATAACTAGAGAAATACAATCAGGTTGATAAAAAAGCTAACCAGCGCTCACATCTTGTAAAGAAACTCAAAACCCAGATCATATGAGCATTTTGGGCTATGGCTCCATAACAAGAGAAACACAATCAGGTTGATAAAAAAGCTAACCAGTGCTTACATCTTGTAAGGAAACTCAAATATTTTAATTTGAAGACCAAAGTTTTAACCTTGTTTTATCACAGTCCTTTATCACCAATGCAATTATTACACAAAATCGTATACAAACATACACAAAAGAGAGTTGACACCCAAAATTACGCGCATTGTTAGGAGGTGCGTTCCGCGTTGTGTAAGGGAGCTATAGAAATCAATAGGTCCCCCTTGCATAAAGCGAAAACGCTACAGGACAGCTATTGTCCAATGATATGCCTTCTTTTTGAGAGTGTGGCATCATATGCAAGGGGTCTATACAAAAACAAAAATTGGTGATTGTCTGGATCTGGTACCTAGCGCAACCATAGAGTGACGTGAACCTTAGAAGAATCGTTCAGACTAAAATATTGGGAGATAAGTAAACGTGCAAAATCAAGGCTGTGGATATTTCCATCCAAGTTCATTTATACAAAGAATATGCTCAGAGTAAACTACTTGAGACAGAGGCTTACCTCTATGGTGATGATGGCAGGCAGTTCTTCATAGTCCACTTTGACGAGTTTAGCAGCACGCTGAGCGATGGCTTGATCATCAGCCACAATCACACCGATCATTTGACCAACAAATATCACCTAAATTATGAGAAGGTAAATGCACACCTTTCAAGAGCTATGTTAATAATAATAATACTGGGTTCTTATATAGCGCTTTATCAATAGGGGCGTGTCACAGCGCTCATTGTTCGTGGCCGAGCGGATAAGATCACCGGACTCACTGGTGTTTCTGATCAGCAGAGTGTGGGTTCGAGTCCCGGTCGTGACACTTGTGTCCTTAAGCAAGACACTTAACCATCATTGCTTCGTCCTTAGGATGGAACGCAAAGCTGTACGTCCCGTGTGTTGTAAAATGCACGTAAAAGAACCAAGTGCACTTATCGTAAAGAGAAGGGGTTCGCCCCAGTGTTCCTGGTTTGATTGGCTGCATACTGGCTGCTATGTAAAGGAATAGGTCTCATACATCAAAACATAGCTCCACATACCTTGCAAGATAAATACTGTAGCGCTTAGAACGTAGTATTAACATAATATAAATGTACAGTATTATTATTATTATTGTTTGTTTTTCAACAGGATAAGCAGAGATACATTTTGAATTATGAGACCCATTTATGTAGCACCTCTTATGGTTTACAAGTTGCTGCGGCGCATTCAGCAGCCACTGCCAGAAACACTGCGGCAAACCCCTTCTCTTCGTGACAAGTGAAACTGGGTTCTTTTACATGCCTTACACAACACAAAGGACCTACGGCCTAACATCCCATCCCAAGGACGAAGCAATCATGGTTAAGTATCTTGCTCAAGTACACAAGCGCCACGACCGGGACTCGAACCCACACTCCGCTGCTCAGAAACACCAGAGCTCGAGTCCGGTGCTCGTAACTGCTCGGCCAAGACACGCCACGTTGTGCTCCAGACTGTTCCAAACACCTATCCTGCCTTGAAGTTTATCTCCTTGAGATGCTAAATCTTTGTGACAAATCTTGCTGAACATGCATAACTGAAAGAAAATAATTTGCCTTGCACAACAAGATTTGAACTTTGAGGTTATTTAATTGTCTGTTCTTTGATACCTCTTTATCTGCAAACATAGGATCGTCTTTGACAGCTGATATTCCAACCATATTAGACCCCGGCACATCGTTGACGCCTACAAAGGCATGAACTCCCTCAACTTCAAGAGCAGGAGCTGCGTTGACAGACCTAACCATGAAATAGATACAAAGTATGTGTCAAATTAAGAGAAGTGCCAATCAAATTGCTAAATGTTTTTGTTGGTTGGTGTTTTTTTCTAAGTTCCAATCAAACCAAATTGCCTGTTTGCAGTGTTGAAATATAGCATGAAAACTGAACCCAAATGCATAGAGAAGCTGAAGCACCCACTTTTTGGGGCCATAACAAAGCTCTACTCAGCAGATTTTCCAAAAAAATGACATGCGATGTAATAATATTAATTTATTTCATAGCACTTCATCAACGGGTGTCTCAAAGCGCTTACTCGTTATTTCAACGACAGACATTCTAAGTTTTGAGTTATGTGTCCCGTTTAAAGGTAGGGTCATAGACTGGTTTTTGTCAATGCAGTGCTGGTTTATAGGCAAAATTAAACAACAAGAAACAACAAAAATCACACGTGAAAGTTTCAGCTGAATACAGTGTCTACTAATTAGGATATGGCCCAAACTTGTAATTTCCTCATTGTCTCACGCCTTCACAGATGAAGATTCAAGACATAAGCATGTGAACTATCACTCATCCCTTTCTAAAACAACAAAAACACTACATAATACATTTACTTTCAAAGGTAAGTTTAATAATATCAATTTTGAAAAGAGTGGAATTACTGTGAACTGTTTACAATTTATTGCTAAGCACTTTCCCTTTCAGCATTTACCTTAGAAGAGTCCAGGGCTGATTTCGGACTGTAATGGCCCTGCCAATTAAATCCGCCCTATTTATAATGTATTGGTATTGGCTACAACAACAAAACGACCTTTGTGAAAGTTCAAGTTGTGACCAAAATAAAGTTTAGGGAAGTCAGCTTTGAACTTGTGCATGCCTTGACTGCAGTCATTGCTTCTATAATTTTTATTTGCAATTTCTACCTTAACTAGCAATTTACAGCCTAAAATGCTTGGCATTACATGTATTTGACACAGGGCACTGCTGGAGTTAATGTATGGCCGGAAATCCATGTGTCCGTCATGCATTGTGCCTAAAGCCTAGTGCACAATACTTTAAAATGAAAAGACACACAAAGCAATGCGCACAATTTTTACAGATAATGCAGTTGGCAATATGGATACATGGAATTATGTGTGTTGCTTGGCAAGAATTTCAATTTTTACGCACTACGCATTACGCATAACGCATGGTGAACACATGTATTTCTCGCTTAATGAGTTTGATTCACGCTTACAGGATCTTGGCGTGGGCCTTCTTGCTCAACACAGAGGCTACGTAGAGTTCACCTGTTGAGAGAGGGGGAAAAGGAGAAACTTATCAGATTTAATCAATTATCTTAGGTGTATGTGCGGACGGGATCGGCGCGTGAAAGTGCACTGTGCGTTGTCTCACTGACGTCACATTTCTATAGCAATGCCTGCAATGCTGGAGCAATACACACACGTACAAAACGTACACGTAGTGCCATCCAGCGGTGCAATTCTTAGTGCATGTTCGTGCAGTTCTAGTAATGTGTGCGAGACGTGCGTGTGAAAGCACTCCAGCAAAGCGAACGTTTAAAATGTGATGTTATCTGAGAAAGGGCTATTGGAGGCAATATTGATCCCCACACATCTCATTGAACTCATATGTGTCTCAATCGGGGCCCAATTTCATACAGCTGCTTAAGCAGAAATTATTGCTTAACAAATTTCTGCTAAGCAAATATGAGCAGGATACCAGTCACAAATTGTACACGTGTCAAGGTGTTTTGGCTGGTAACCTAAATCTGGTAAGCATAATTTTGTTTTGTACTGAGCTACTTTTTGTGCTCAAACAGCTTTATGAAATTGGGACCCGATTGGTTTGAGGCAGTACGTGATTCTGACTCAAACTTGCATCGGTTTAATTTGGAGGATTGATCCTGCTGGGAGAGCAGAAGGCAAACAGATCAATCAGTCTCATGAACGAAAAAAGAATATTCCTGTGATCACCTTTGACCTGGGGGAGGTCATCTACATACATAGCTTCTCCTGTGACCTGCTTGATAGCGGACAGATGGGTCATAGGTCGTCCCACAGCATCAGAGTCAGGCTGACCCGATGGAACCTCCTGTATTTCAAAGAACCAGGGGAGATATTGAAGGGCAGGTTAAAGGGTCTGTATACATTTGGTAATGACTCTGAAAATTAATGGCAATAAAAACTTACTTGGTAAGAAGTACAGCAGCTTCTGATAGTATAAAGCATTTTGAGAATCATTTCACTTCGAAGTAATGTGGTTATGGAAAAAGATATAAGTTTTAATCCCAAAAATTTGAATGTGAGAAGCGTTACTGACAGTAAAGTTTCTCAGATTGTGTATTCCAATTGCAGATTATTCTTCCTGCGCAGCAATATCTCAAAAACGCTACCAACTTTTTTAAATGAAATTTTCACAGGTTAGTCCTATGGTATATGTCTACAACTAAAAAAGATTGAAACAAACAGTGGGTTCCAATTACCAAACGTATATAATCCATTTAAAGCTGGTTTTTACCAGAGGAAAATGCAAAAGAAAAGTTAATGTAACATCGCCCAAAAAGTTTGTGTGGATCTCCACTTTGGATGTAAAAAAAAAATTATTGTTAAAATGCTCCATCTTTAAAAAAAGAAATAGGTCTTTCTGAAATGCTGGCTTGGTTTTAGAAATGAGAACACAGTTCCAGTGAGGACTTTGGAAGTTAACAACTTTCCAAACACTCTGCATAGGACTGAGAGGGAATACCATAGTGCCATGAAATAAATGGCGAGGACTATTTTCATAACCAAAGGCACTATTCTTTCCCTGAAAAACATATCCTCCAATCATATTACCTGATACATCTGCACACCCTTTATAGGGCTCTTATGATAGCTCTGATTGGCTGTTTTGTAGGACGCTGGAATTGATATCCCACTCATGCCAGGCTGTATGGTGAAAATATCACAATGAAGAAAATTAATGCATTAGCAAAACTTGAGTGATGGAAACAAAACAATACTTTCAGTAAATATTCTGAAGTACAGACAAGTTTATCAGACAGAAAAGTTACGCCTTATAGACCAATCCATTCAGCTCCGCCCATCAAACAACTCTGATACATGCGTCTTGCTCTGCCCAACCAAATGACAGAAATCCAAGTGGCGGAAACATGTTATGTTTTGTAATGGGTTTTTAACGTATTAAGTAATAATAAACCACAAGGAAACTGACTAAATTAAAATAAATTTTGGGTGAACAAAGAAAAATTGATTAGAACAGGATTCAAACCTGCGACCCTCTGGATCAAACTTGCCGGAGCTCAACCAACTGAGTTATCTAGCCCTGATGATGGCGGTCTCCCTATTTTGTCAATATCTTTGTTTGTCAGAAGCCATTTAACCTTAAACTGCCGTAAAACTAGGGAATGCATCCAAGTTTAGAATTGAGACGTAGGTTCTGTGTGTGGTGGAATGCACGTAAAAGAACCCAGTTACACTTATCGCTAAGAGAAGGGGTTTGTCCCTGTGTTTCTGGCAGTGGTTGCCGAGTGCGCCGCAGCACCTTGTAAACCCTTATAAGATGCTTCATAAATGGATCTCATACTTCAAACAAAAAACTTCAGAAACCTGCCTTAATTTTTTTTTTAATAATAAGCACTTTGAGTTGTCCGTAGATAAAGTGCTATACAAAAACTAGTTGAGCCACATGAGATTGATCCTTGTTGTAATTCTTACCAACTTCATGCTGATTTGCTCCAGGACAAACAAATAGAACTTGAAGAAGAAGCTGAGAGTGAGAGATTGACGGTAGGGTTCCATCCCACCTGGGGCGCCAGGAGGAAGAGGTAAATCCTGGGCCAGTAACGGGCACATGGCTTCCACTAAACCATCACTCCAGGCTCTAAGCACAACAACAAGTCAAACAAATTAACAAATTAAGTTGCAGGCAAAGTTTGTTTTTTTCAGGCATGAGAATGGGTGATGATGAAAAAACGGGAATCAATTTCGTAAGATTTTATTTTTTTTAAATCTAACGCTAAAAATGCATGTTCGGATTTCGGGCAATGTCCAGAATTTGGGCAAGGTGACTCAGCATAGGCGTCGCACATACTCGGTGAACTCTTATCAGTAGACTTTTCAAAGTCTCCACACATGTTCCTTTGCTGCAGCAGTAAACGTATTACGGTCAAACAATTAATAAACGGCACCGTGATTGATGCGAGGAATGAGAGAAGTCTACACATATCCATTGATCTCGCTGCATAAATGCACATGGAAGCCGGGCGGCAATTGTTAACATGCTGTTTTTTTCACGAACGGTGTGTCGATCCGCGATGTACAATTACAAAGGTAAACTTACAATTTCTGATTAGAGAAGAGGGATTAGTGAAATCCAAAAGTATACCCCCTACAACTCACCCCTTAATTTTATATCAAATTCACATTGAACTCGAAGACCACAAATTTGAAAGGGAAAAACGGAATTCCGGTTTAAACCAGAAGATTCTCATGCCTGCACATACCATGCTACTCTTCATTTTGCCCATACAAGTCATACCAGTCAGCCATGCTTGCCAAGTGACAAATACAATGGCTGTTTGAGTATGCACAACTCAATTATTCACACTCCACGCAAATACATGGGCTTAACCTAAACAGCCATTGGCTTAACAACAACGGAAGAGGCTAAGATGTTTCAGATTTGGCGGTGAAAACCTTTCGAAAACTGGTACTAATCTAATTTTGTGGAAAGGCTATCATAGTTTATGGTTAGTTGTGGATTATTGCAGCAAGAAAAGTAATATTAGAATTAGTACCTTGAGTTAGTGACAATGAGTGAAATTTCAGCCCCTGGCTCATGAACTATATTGGTGTATGGGTAAAACAGAAATAATATTCTTTATTTCTAATGCAAATTTAACATCTATTTAAAAATCGCTGCTGCTGAAATATAGGACTCGAATTGCCTCTAGTTACCGGGCAAGCTTGGCGGTCTAGTGGTGAGACATCTGCTCTAGAATGGCAATGATTCGAACCCCATCCAAGTAATATGCATGTGGATTTTTTTTGACAGGTTTAGGGAAAGTACCGAGTATACATTACTTAAAATACATAGGTGCAGGGTAAAACACAAATAATGGTCATACAACAGCATTCACCATTTACCTTCCATTCAAGCTTGCCATAGTCTTCGCTGCCAGCACTGACGTAGCAGCCATACCTCCGAATGCTAGAGTACAATCCTCCACTACATTAGTGCCTGGTTTGAAGACTACCCTCATGCCAGCGTTGACTATAGCAATATCATCCTCACGACGTGGAGACTGTTTGTATCCTTGGAAGTATTCATTCTGGACAGAAACAACAAGAAATGTTTTGCTTTGTTATGAGATTTTCACAAGAAAAATCTCCGGCTGGATCATACCAATATAAATTTGGTTTGCGGTAACACCATCTACTTGCTAGGTAGATTTTGTTCTTTGAGAACTTATCTTGCTTTTTATTCTACTGCCACAGAGTTGAACATTCGGAATTCGGGAGACTTCTCAGTTCTGAAAAGAACCGTCCTGCTTATTAACTACTACCTGGGCGGGAGGTAGGAAATCGGGCGGGACTACTACTTTCGCTATGTGGATCGGGGGGACTTCTTCTAATAACTACAATGCCACGGAGTGAGTTCTTAATAGGTTGCAATAACACACATAACGCAGTCTTATGCAACACACAGCGGCGGTCTTATTAAAGGCACTGGACACGTTTGGTAATTGTCAAAGACCAGTATTCTCACTTGGTGTATCCCAACATATGCATAAAATAACAAGCCTGTGAAAAGTTGGACTCAATTGGTCATCGAAGTTGCAAGAAAATGATGAAAGAAAAAACACCCTTGTTGTACAAATTTGTGTGCTTTCAGATGCCTAAAAAAGGCTTCTGGCCTGAGGTCATTTAATACTTTAGTGAGAAATTACCTCTTTCTCAAAAACTACGTTACTTCAGAGGGAGTCGTTTCTCACAATGTTTTAAACTATCAACAGCTCTCCGTTGCTCGTTACCAAGTAAATTTTTATGCTAATATATATTTTGAGTAATTACCAACCGTGTACAGTGCCTTTAACCCTTTAGAGACCATAGCGGCCACAAGCGGCTTGTACCAAAATGACCATAGCGGCCGCAAACAGCCGCAAGGTTTGACCTACTTCCATTCACATAAAGAGGTCAAGTAAAGGTTACGTCCGGATATGAAATTTTCCATTGTTGTAGTTAACATAGTATCCCAATTACTAAACACAAAACTAAATTGTCTGTTTTACGTTATTTCTATTGACATTTTTACTGGCAAAACTTGATTATAGAAATGAACAATATTAGCAATGAGCGGCCATTTTGTGATGATTATACAGAAATGAATGGTCTCTGAAGGGTTAACTTGCATTCCAGTTTTTGTGCGAGTTGGCTGTGGTCAGGTCAACAGGCCACGGGTGGTGAGACACTGTGGCGGAGTGCGCATACACAGGCAACTGTTTCATGTGGTCATAGTTCGGTGGCCCTGGGGAAAAGGCACTACCAACAATGAACAGATCAACTCTTTGGATGGATTTGTGCCTAATGCCTTTATCTTAGACCTGTTTCTTTCACATAACAGCCAAGATTTTGTAAAGACGGATTATACTGCATTGTCATGAGGCCTTTCATCACTCAAATGGTCTGATTGTGCTTCAGAAACACAACCGTAAATAAATACAAGCCATTTTATTGGCTCGTATTTATTTACGGTAAATGTAAAAATCTGTAAATGCCAATGAGAAAGCGTCTTTATGTGGGTGTCAAAACTGACTTTCATTGACAGAACAAATTATTCATGGCTGGAAGAAAAAAGTTCCTTTTTGTCTGAAAATAATCCTAATTAATTTTTAAAAATAGAGTAACATCTTTAACAAAATTACCTCCAGGGTGAAAGGTATGTTAATGACTTTTATGATCTCATCCTTGGCGATAACATTTTTCCGGTAACCAGTGAAGAAACTGCCATCCATAGTCACCATGCGAGTTCCTTAGAGTAGACAAAAAAGTATACAAATAATTAATGTTTATGGGTGCAATGGTGGTAATATTTTCATGAGCTGATATGTAATAATAATACATAGTCTTATATAGCGCAAGTATCTACCAATAAGGTACCAAAGGCGCTTGAACAAACAGAATCCTTCTAAGACAGGTTTTTGAATTTTTTGAAATAGGAGACAACATTTTATGTAGTACCTTATAAGGGATTACAAGGTGCTGTGGCGCATTCAGCAGCCACTGCCAGACACATCGGGTCAAACCCCTTCTCTTAGGGATAAGTGTAACTGGTTTTGTTTACGTGCATTACACAACACACAGGACCTACGGCTTTACGTCCCATCGGAAGGAGGAAGCAAACATAGTTAAGTGTCTTGCCTAAAGACACAAGTGTCATGACCGGGACTCGAACCCACACTCTGCTAATCAGAAACACCAGAGCTTGTGTCCTGTGCTCTTAGCCGCTCGGCCACGACATGCCAAATATGGAATGTTCCAATCAACGAGATGAGCCATGTTGAATGGAATATACTCCACCTTTCAACGAATGAAAGTATTCTCTCAATTGCATGAATGCAAAACATTCACGATTTGGTTTTATCTACCATCCAAGTATATCTTTGACATTTGATTGCAGGATAAAACTTTAAGAATAACTTAAATGTACAAGATTGTATTTTAGCATCCACTACAAGGTCATTTTGTACTGCTGTGTACAATGAGTAATGTGGCTCACGTGGAACAGATCAAACAGGATGGCAGTATTTTCTTTTCAACAGCTCTAGAACATTATGCCTCTCAAATAAATAGTATTTGGAAGCCATGCTCCCTACACAATAAAGAGAAATACCTATAAAAAATAAATGTGCTCTCTCTTGCTCAAAGCTAAAATGGAAAAGAGACAAGAGTCCAAAGGCCCCGGACACAAACTTTAGGCTTTTACAGAAAATATGCAAATAAGAAAGTTGCACCAGGCCCAAATAAGTTTGAGAATGCACTTGCATTCACTACAATACATACATAGAAAATGGCGTGTCATGGCCGAGCGGATAAGAGCACTGGACTCAAGCTCTGGTGTTTCTGTTCAGCAGAGTTTGGGTTCAAGTCCCTATCGTGACACTTGTGTCCTTAAACAAGACACTTAACCACATGCTTCGTCCTTCGGATGGGATGTAAAGCCGTTGATCCCGTGTTGTGTAATGCACGTAAAAGAACCCAGTGCACTTATCGTAAAGAGAAGGGGTTCGCCCCGGTGTTCCTGCTTTGATCGACAGCATATTGCACCACAGCACCTTGTAAACCATTACATGGTGCTATGTAGAGGAATTGGTCTCAAACTTCAAAAACGCAGCTCCACAATACCTTGCAGGAAAATAATGAATGTCGAAGCGCTTTGAGTCTCACTGAGTGACTGATATGTGCACTATATAAGAAGCCACTATTATTATTATTATTATTATAATGACTATAAATTCATCTGTGCACATTTGGTGGAGTGTTTCTGAGCATAGAATCCACTGCGTACACTTCTGGTCCGTTTATCGAGTGAAGACCAGGGCCCAATTTCATACAGCTGTTAAGCAGATAACTCTGCTTAGCAAATACCTTTGCTAAGAAAGAATTGAGTGGGGTACCAGTCGCAGCAATGTAAACTGTATGGTATTTTGTCAGGTTATTTCTGCTAAGCAATATATTTCTATGCTTAGCAAGTTTTTATGCTTACATACTTTATGAAATTGGGCCCAGATAGCAGTATCCAAATCCAAACCTAGACATCCGTTACTTACCTCGTTTTGATACGAGCTCCAATTTGCAAACCGAAGCCATCAGCAGAGGGTTCAGATCTGATATCGGTGATCCTGTTGCTATGGTACCACCCAAACTCTGTAATATCCAAATGAAAAAAGAAAAAAAAAAAGGTAAAAAACATTTATTTAAAGGCACTGGACACGTTCGGTAATTGTCAAAGACCAGTATTCTCACTTGGTGTATCCCAACATATGCATAAAATAACAAACCTGTGAAAATTTGGGCTCAATTGGTCATGGAAGTTGCAAGAAAAAAACACCCTTGTTGCACAAATTTGTGTGCTTTCAGATGCCTGTTTTTCTCAAAACCTATGTTACTTCAGAGGGAGCCGTTTCTCACAATGTTTTATAATCAACAGCTCTCCGTTGCTCATTACCAAGTAAGTTTTTATGCTAATATTTATTTTGAGTAACTACCAAACGTGTCCAGTGCCTTTAAGGTATTATACAGGATTTGTAGAGCTGACAAAATAGTCGCAGAAAGTATTCATGTTTTGTGTGATCAACCATATACATCAAATCACAAACCTGTGATATTTTTAGCTTAATTTTTGTTGTAACAAACAAAATCAACTGTTGCATTTTTTTTAGGTTTTCAGATACAGTTTTCTCGAACATGACTTCATTTCAGAGGGAAATATTTCACATACAAAAATGGTTCTAGTATGAACTTAATAATCAGAAAGCTTTCAGATTAAAATTAAACAATAATTTGTTTTTATCCTTACCAATCCTGTATTATACCTTTAAACGCAGAAGTTCAAGTAGAAAATCGTACAAATTACCTCTTCTAAAGTGAGCCCTCAATGTCCGTGCAGAGACGGAGTGAAATAACAAAGACGACTGTGATTGACACCAGTACTTACGGCAGTGTTTCTGATTTGATGACCTGCAAACCAGCGCAACATCTCCACAATGGCGGCAAAGATACGCGTCTTGTACTCTGCTCAGAAAAAGAACATTTGCGATTTGTGGTAATGGTATAATCAGGGTAAGTTATGGTATCAGACTACTTAAAATCATATAGACCCCTTGCACAACGCGCAGCGCACTCACACGCGCCTATCCTGAGAGTCATTTTGGGTGTCAAAATCGTGCACAAACATGCACAAAAGAGTTGACTCCCAAAATGATGGAAATGGTAGACGCGCATTGTTCGGAGGTGCGTTCCGCGTTGTGTAAGAGTCTATATAAATCAATAGACCCATTGCATAACACGAAACGCTACAGGGACGCTGAGGTCATGCGCACGTTTTTACGCATAAAGAACAGCTATCGTCAAATGATCTGCCTCCTTTTGACCTCAGAGATGGCGCTTTTGAGAGTGTGACATCATATGCAAGGGGTCTAAAGAGAATTTTCAAAAATACATGAAAACAGCTAGTGGCAACTGAACATGGAAAGAAGACTAGCCTTGGCAGGAATAGGTTCACTGACCATACTACACAAAAGAGATCAGTCCAAAAGTGATTTGTCAAATCTTACACTTCAATATGCTGCTATCAATGTATAGCATCCTGTCTTACAAATATGTATATGATACTACACTGCAGTTTAATACTCTTAACATCCACGCAGTGCCACATACAAATTGTCTTTAATTTGTACACTTTGATCCCATACTTCACGCCCAACCAAACACATCTACTGATCCAGGAGACATTTTAGGCTCCGCCTCATATTCAATTTTAAAGGATCCTCGTAAGGGATACCTCACCTATCCTCAAAAAAATGTTCCTTTTCAAAATAAATAAGAGGTACGGTGGTAAAATCACCCAAAAAAGATTATTTTATAGTTCGTAAAATGGTTTGACAAGTCTTAATATTTGCTAGATTTAATGAGGCCATGATCACGATCGCAATTGTTCACTACATTATGCAAACACGCATGCACACATCATGACATGGTGCTGCATTTATCTTGTGGCTGTGAGATAAACAGTACCAGCGTATATGCTCGGTCACCTGTCGATCGTCCGTGCACACACGACACATGGTGTATTTGTGCAGTACAATACAGTAGGTTCAAAGTCTACAAGCTAACCAACAGGCCGCAAGCTGTGATTAGCCATTGATATTTACCATAATCATAAGAAAGCTTGGCTAGACTCCGACTCTGTACACGTTCGCGAGCTGAGTAAAAAATAGCTGCAGTGTGGTGCAGGCCTGCAGATTCTGTACTATACACAGCCTTGGATTAAGACTATTCAAACATCAACAACTTTTGCTGATAGAGGGCCTTGCGTGCAATGCGGGGCAAAGTTCATTGAGTTTTTTTCCCAGAATAACGATCGTTGAATCGCAAATATACCAGTGCAAAAGAAGTTCTATAAAACCGATCCTCAAATCACAAATCCATGGAATTGGTTGTTGATGAAAATACCATTTTTAGGGGGCAGAAATTAGGCAATAAGATTGTCCAAACTCGCATTTTTGCGAGGCGAGCTTCCATGATTTATTTAATTTAATTTAATTTATTTATTTTATTTATTTATGATTTTTACCCTTCGAAAATTGTGTGCATACATACATGCAAGCAAGTGCAAAAACTTGCGGCGACTCATTCGGATGGTGAGTGAAAAAAAAGGTAAGGGAAACCCCTGTCCACACATACTCTCAATTCCTAAGTTTTATGCCCTCCTTTTCTTCCCACCTTACATATCAGCCCTTCTTTTCTTTCTTTTTACATTTTAGCATTTTCTGTACTACACTTGTCTTTATAAATTAAGTCTCTTTCTATTCTTTAAGAATTGTTAATGTTGTAAAAGCGCCTCAGGGTCATATCAGCGTGAGGCGCTCAATAAATCTAATTATTATTAAAATAATTATCAACCCACCTGGTTCACTTTGTATCAATGCCTTGAGGTACTCATCGAGGGACGTAAGAGGCACTGAAGCACCAACTCTTATCCCGGTGGGGGAGGTCTCGATGTTCGTCAACTCAGGGATAAAATTCAAGTCAATAATAACTGGGAAAATTTGATTCTTGAACTTCATCTCAACACCTGCAAATTAGTTAGAAATAAGACACACAAAACTAAGATTCAACAAAATAAAATATAATTACTAATCACTTTCTTAATTTCTTTATTCCTTAACTCTGGAGGCTCTGGAGTATTATTAACATTGCAAGCCAAGCCTTGGCTGGCATCTTGGGCAAGACACTCAACTATAATCACTTCCTCATCAGGAGTAAATGGGTACATGTGAGGGTAAAGATTGTCGGTGTTAATGTTTAGCAAGCTCTCTGCCCATTTGGCGGCCGGTGCTGCATAATCCTGAGGAGTTTAGATGGTTTCAGGAATGCTGAGGGCCCGATAACAGGATAATAAGGTAACACTTTGGGCGGCCCAAGTGGCTTGGAAAAGCTCAAAATTGTTAAACTTGGCTCACAACATTTGTATGTTAATCATATTTAACACCGTTGCATTTCAGTTTAACATTCCTGAAGTTGTTTTCACCATCTGTCCAGCCAGCTTGCAGGACCTCATTTCATAGAACTATTATTAATAAGCAGAATATGCTGCTTAGTCAAATTTGTCTGCTAAGCGGAAATCTTACAGGAAACCTCACCTGTCACAAATAATACATGTATATGTTATTTTGGATGGTAACCTGATTCTGCCAAGCAACATTACTCTGTGCTTAGCAAACTTGTGAACTTCAGTATCGATATTCTCTTAACCCCAGGTATTAAAAACAAGCGAGCTAAAGCAGTATGAAGCGACAGGAATACCAATAGACCTTTCTCATGAAACATGTCAATTGTGCATTGCATGTGCGCACTATCCCTACTGGTTGGCAAAATCAGGAAACATCAAGTTATTTTTGTATGGGGCTGATGGTGGCATGACGCATATGCATTTGTGCGTCTGCCTTGTGCACAACTCTATGGCGCTTGACAGCCAATAGTGTCTGCATGCATGTGTGAATGTAGTTAGCATTCTGACAATTAGCATTCTGACAATGTTGTTTTTCCCAAATTGAGAAAACCCACCGACTTCTGTGTTTCCGACAACCATGTTTGCCTCGGGATGCCTCCCTTTGAGTTCCAGTAGCTGCTGCAGCGTGACTGGGCGATACCAAGTCACTTGGTCACCAAAAAACTTCTGAATGGATGGAGATTGCTTGTCCAACATTACCTACAAATTATTAAAGGAATATAACAACTGAAGTTTCTGGAAGAGTCGTTTATTCTAAGGCTCTAGCATTCAAGAAATAGAGTTATTATGACTGCAACAGCTTTTTACAAAAAAGACCGTGCAAGTCTCGTGTGTATTCAAACATTTTTTTGACCACTTTGGTCCCACACGCACTTTAATGGGTACCAATGTTCGAATACGCGCGAGACTTGCACGATCTTTCAGAGAAATCAGTGATATTTTTTGACAAACTTAATCATATACATTTAAAATTAGTAGGGTAGATGGCATTAGCTTTCGATCCAAACCGGACCATTTAAATTTATTATTATTTTTTTTTTTTTGGGGGGGGGTTTACAAAAAATTGTTTATAATTCTCAAACTGCATTGGTTTGAATATTTCACAAAGTACCATCCATGAAAGTGGTAACTGAGTAAACCTTAAACCATGCAAGGTTTGGACTATTTTACTTACAATGAGCTCTGGGGGAAAGATGGTTTCTTGAGAGGGGTCATAGGGCGTGAACTCACTGGGGTCAAACAGCTTAGTAGATACCTGTATAGGGTCAAGAGAATAAGGCACAGCGTGATGATTATAATTATAATAATTTGGGAGGCTTATCAACTCCCAGCCAAGACGCTGAATTGCGAAGTAAGCAGCTCAAACGTAGTCCAGCGGCAGGCATGTTCCAGTAAAGATGCCTTTGGCAGCCAGCCACATCAACCCATATATGACTACAGAGCACACCCAGAGATCGAAAGTGTTGATTTTTTTCCGGAGGGAGGAAAACCAGAGGGTCCAGAGAAACCCCCCCCCCCGGCACAGGAGAAAACCAATGCACAACTCTACTCACATATGGCCCTAGCTAGGAATCAAACCAGGGCCACAGTGTCCTCTGAGGTGAGTACTTTACGCTCTGGCCAAGCAAGCCACCCAAACACTCGATGGATCAAGCATTTTGTCGTATTGTTAATCAAACTACAATGCCGGTAACACTCCACAGTCTTTATTCTTGATCTGAACATTTTCTGACAGTTCTACTGAAACAGGACGGAACTGATTTAAACGACTTTCTTTAGCATGCATTTACAGTTCTGATCAAACACCGCTCCAAAAAACAATTGTACAACCGAACAATTGCCTCATGTTGATGATATCCTAATCTGTAAAAATTTGAGACAGACCAAATAAGTCAAGTTAGGCATCACCATTATTGGAAGAGTTACTCGATGGGAGACTTTGGGGAAGCTAGCTGGCAGCAGAGGTACCAGGTAAACCCATTGTGGGTGCACCACACTAATAGGCCAAAATCCATGCGCCAAACTGATTATCATAATTTGTAGGCACTGAAAATGTTTTGAATAGTAACGTTTTGGGGGTCATGCAATTAATAGATTGTGTAATTATAACAAGTTATCACAACCTGGGGGCTCTGTGCTTCAACTTTTGAGGAAACTTGATCAATTTAGGCCTAAAGTTGGTCCTATTTGGCTTGGGAATTGGAGGAGTGCCTCTAGAAAACTGGCAGAAAGTCAGTTTGGGAAAAATCACATTTTTCAGGGGTGTTTTTTTCTGGGGTAATTAGCAAAAATTCCAAACGGCTGACCTGCCAAAAATTGAAAAGAAATCTGAAGTTTATTTGTCTGAAAATATATTTGATTGATTTGCAAGAGGCTGAGAGACTTTAAATATTTGTTGAGTATTTTGAATATTTAACATTTAGCATTGGTTGATATGGGAGTTTATTTAGTGTGGTTCACCCTTGTACCCGGAAATTTACCTGGTATATCTGCTGTCACCAAGTGTTCCAAAGTCTCTACATATTTGCTCTTTTCTTAATCACACCAAATTATTCCTTTTTGCAATTTGATACTCCATTCCCCCACATAGTCCTCATCCACCATGAGTTGCCACATTAACACTTGTATGGGTCAGTTTCAGTGCATTTCTCTCAATGGCTCTTTTAAGCTGATGTCCCACTCTTAAAGTCAATTGCTTACCCCTTCTTCAGGTCTGTAGCCAGCGCTGTTGTTCATGCAGCAGTTAGCACTATTTCCGCCACAACAACCCTCCTGCAAATTTGAAAATGAAGCTAAATCAACAACATCAAAACTGTATAACACAACGTTTGTGTGTTCTATAGGATGTACTTAGGCAGGCATGAGTTAATTTGAAGAAAGAAACAAATTATTGTATATGACTGATCACCAGTTAAACTGGTCACTGCAAAATGTCTACTAACCTTAGTGAATGTGCTGTAGCCCTGCAGGATTGGTCGGTATCCAGTACATCGGCACAGATTTCCTTCAAATGCACTCTCTATTTCCTCCATAGTTGGCACTGGCTTGTTCCTCAGCAGGGCGTACATGGACATTACAATACCAGGAGTGCAGAAACCACACTGAGACCCATGAGCTTTGGCCAGGCGTTCCTACAACGCAAAGGGATAATAACCATTCTAATCAATTCAATTCAATTCAATTTAATCTTAATAAGTATTGTACTGGTGAAAAAAGACAGAAAAGTAAACAAGTACAAACAATGTATTTATAGCAAAGACAAAGGCATTTCAAAATACTGAAATGGAAAAAAAAAGAGTGAAACAATACAGTGGAATTTTCAGAGGCCAAAAGGAGGCACGTGTTATACCAACGGAAAAAACATACAAACGTAAATTGAAGCAAAAACATCAACATACCGGAAAAAAACAATTTAACCTGAATGAGGACTCAATAAAAAAATGTATTCAAAAAAATGTGTCATTATGAAGAAAAAAAACAAGTATTATATTTGTCACTAAAGGACTTGAATGCACTGTACACATTTGGTAATTACTCAAAATATATATAACATAAAAACTGACTTGGTAGCGAGCAACGGAGAGCTGTTGATAGTATAAAACATTGTGAGAAATGACTCCCTCTGAAGTAACGTAGTTTTTGAGAAAGAGGTAATTTCTCACTAAAATAATAAAAACTTCTTGCAAGAAGTTTTTATTCCTATCTGCAAGCACACAAATTTGTACAACAAGGGTGTTTTTTCTTTCATCATTTTCTTGCAACTTCGATGACCAATTGAGCCCAAATTTTCACAGGCTTGTTATTTTATGCATATGTTGGGATACACCAAGTGAGAACACTGGACTTAGACAATTACCAAACGTGTACAGTGCCTTAAGTGCAGGATGACGATATAATAGTTGGAAAACAAAGCAGGATTACCTAAAGAAAGCAAGGAAACTATGTGGAGTATTAAGAAACCAACACCGTCTTAAAAGAGGCCTTCAACTGACCCACAGACAGCTGAGTTTTTAAAGTGTCGATTTAATAGATGTTAATTTTGCATCAGGCATTGGTTTTGGGCCTTACACCGATGTGTATTAAGCATTGTATACTCAGTACTTTCCCAAATTCTTTGAAAAGAAAAACCACAGGCATTTCACCCGAGTGATATGCCTGTGGATTTTAGGGAAAGTACCGAGTATACAGTACTTAATACACATCGGTGTAGAGGGAAAAAACAAATACTATTAAGTATTGTCGAGACCATTCCATAGTTGCGACCTGGAAGAATCTGTTGATTTCATTGATAAACATTTCAAGAGTGTCATTTAGGGCCAACCATTTTCCGCTTTTGCGATGAAAAAAACATTTCTTTTAAAAACCTACGTTTTTAACTATGTCTTTGCAAAGAAGCGTTCATTGTTGTTGTCTTACCTGGACTGGGTGTAGTCTGGTTTGGGTGCTGCCGATTCCTTCAACGGTTGTGACTGCCATACCATGTACTGAACATATTGGAGTCAAGCAAGCATTCACTGCAAAGTGACTGAAAGAAAAATTTAAGAACAAGGTGTTAGATAGTCTTGCAAAAGGCTGTTCAATGAGCCATGTTCACATTATGATATTAAGACCACTTGCAGCCATATTAAACAATAACCTGCGACCTCCAGATTAACCTGCCGGCACACTACCAACTGAGCTATCTAGCCCTAATGTTGGCAGTCTCCCTATTTTGTCACTATCTCTGTTCAGGGGTGCCAGTCAGAAGACATTTAACCTATAACTGCCGTATAGCCAGAGATCACACCGACAGCAAAGGGATCACACCTTAAGGGGATGCAAAGGAAAAATGACTGGATACATTTGAAATAATTTGGGGTTGAACAAAGAAAAATTGACTGGAGCGGGACTTGACGTGCGACCTCAAAAACGTACAAACCATATATTTGAAATGTGACGCCATCAAAAGTTTTTGGATTTTGACAAAAATTACACTTGAAGGTACTACAAACACAGTGGCATTTGACACCATCTTAAAGGCTCGAGACTCGTAATTGTTTCCCCATCTTCATAAGGACTCTATCTATTGGGAAATGAGTAAACACAAAACTGAATTTGACCTTGGAGCCCCTCTATAAATCTGGTCCATTTCTTTTAGGCAGCCAGGCAACGGAGAACTGTGCATAATTTTTCCCATGACTCTTTTTTTCTTCTTGTTGGCCACAAACTACACTGTAGCCGTCTTACCTGATACATTTGCGCTTTGGTGAGTACTTGGACACCATGATAGTGCAGGCACCACAACCTCCTTCCCCGCATCCTAGCTTACTCCCCGTTAGAAGCACTGTGTACCATAGAAGCTTGAGTTAAGAATACATAAATACCAATATTTGTACCCGTCTGAAGTAAAATGAGCAAATAAAAAATTCAAAATTTCAACAACAACAAAGTGAGTAATAAACCACAAGGGAAAATGACTGGGTAAATATTAAATAATTTTGGGTTGTACAAAGAAAAATTGACTAGAGAGGGATTTGAACCTAGACCGCTGGAAACGTGCCGCTGCTCTACCAACTTTGCTATCTAGCCCTATGTTGGCAGTCTTCCTATTTTGTTGATAACTTTGTTCGGGGGTATCTTTGTTCAACCCCCCCAAACAATAATAATAATACAATTATTTAGTAAAAAGATGCATTTTAATTTTTAATTTTTATAATTAGTTAAATTTGTTTACTGGGTTGAAAAAGTTATTAGCTTTCATTTTATGCTTTGAACGATAGTGGCAATAAATTGAAAACAAACATTAATGAAAGGCTGGTACAGAATTTTAATCCTCAGACTAACGACTTTACAAAATTTGCATTTTGCATCAGTCCAGATATGAATACTCTTTAGATCTACGATGCACTGCGCTATGTGCATAATCAAAGTGTGGAATTACAGTACTAAGTACATGTAATCAGGGTTGGCTCCGTGGATTCTTTCCCTGCCTTTCAACTTTGTGGATCCCGGTTCGAATCCCACCTCAGACCAGAGCCTTGCATGTGCATTGGGTTTTCAGTCCCTACCTGATTGCGTGGGTTTTCCCCTTTGGGGTTTTCCTCCCACATCTAAAACTGAACATTTCTTCTTGTTTACTATTCATCCTATTATTGGCGCTAATTGTGCTGTTGGATAGAAAATAAATAAATAAATAAATAAATAAAATAAATAAATAAACAGTCAGTGTGTTTGTGAGTCAACAACATACAACGAGTACAATGGCCGTGCGATTGGTCTGCTGCCGACACCACCATTCATCTCTTTTGACTCGTCTTAATATAAATTAAATTTGTTACTTTTCAAATGTTACCCAGGATACATCGCAAATGATAATAATTGGTTACTGTAATATAGGTTTTCCCGGCCAATTTCAGCAAAAAATCTTTCGATTTCATTAACATGCATTTTCCCCAAATCCACTCAAACTAGTTTGTTTTTTTAGCTATTAATGCATTCAATTTCGTTTTCGTGCACACATGATTTCATTGTTCTCATTCAGATTCGTTTCAGTCATTCTATTTCATTTATAGGCATTCCAGACTACACTTTGGCCATTCTTAAGTTGAATTTCTACTACCTTTACACTTGATCAAATTGAACGGTTGACCAGCTCTTGCTGCTGGCTTTTACGAAATTGAATGAATATTGCAGCCTTGTAAAATTGACCAGTGAATGCTAACCTGGTGATATTGAATATCCTTTTGACTGTTGAATGCTGATTCAACAGAGCATTCATTTTGAACCGGCATTGAATTAGCCGGGTGTTAAAATTAATGGATTTTTGTTGAAATTGGCCGGAATAACATATATTTGACTTGTGCATTCCCCAAATACAGCCCAGGATACACAAAAAACAAAGCTGGGACCAATGACAGTATTGTTCTTTTTTGTTAAACATTAGAGTTAGACGAAGAGACTCTCAGCAAAAGTTCACCCAGTTTCCGGACAAATAACTTCTTTGACCTGACCCATTTGCTGCTCACAAATTAAGTTTTGGACCAAATTTTGTGATAATTCTAAGACTTCTGAAACCTTCTAGTATCCATCTTGATGACTTTGCGGGCAGTGGACACTATTGGTAATTACTCAAAATAATTATTGGCATAAATCCTTACTTGGTAACGAGTAATGGGGAGCTGTTGATAGTATAAAACATTGTGAGAAACGGCTCCCTCTGAAGTAACATAGTTTTCGAGAAAGAAGTAATTAAATTTTGAGGTCTTGAATTCAAGCATCTGAAAGCACACAACTTCATGTGACAAGGGTGTTTTTTCTTGCATTATTATCTCGCAACTTCGACGACCAATTGAGCTCAAATTTTCACAGGTTTGTTATTTTATGCATATGTTGAGATACACCAAGTGAGAAGACTGGTCTTTGACAATTACCAATAGTGTCCAGTGTCTTTAAAACGATATATTTCTGTAGGTTCATAATCCTATGCTCATGTCCAAGCATGACCATTACAGTGGCCAGCTCAAAAAGGTCACAGGAGTCATGAATATTCATTAACTTGCTTACACAGTGCCCAATGCCCGAATGCCTCAGTGCTTTACATAAAATTAAAAGAAGCACAAATCAAAAAATATTCCACAATTCACGCACTCAAAATCTACAAGGAATCTAAAAAGGGAGAAAATGTTCATAAAAAGACAACAATCAAGTTTAAAAAGATCAACAGATTTGTTCTTTATTCTTAAGTTCTGATTGCCTGCCGGTCAGCCATTCATTTTTTTTCTGGACAAAGAACGATTATTAAAGGATACACTTGGTACGTAGGTAAGTCAATATGGTAACTTCTGGTTGAACATAATGATCTACAACCTAGATGGACAAAGACAAGAAAACAGCAATATTTGTTATCAAAAATAAAACAAATTGTAAACATAGTCAGCATTGGGCGCCTAAATGTTTAATGGGAAGGGTATAACTTTGAAATGTTTCTCACACTGTGTATTCCAATTACGGATTATTTTTCCGGTTTGGACATAACCGCTCCAGATTTCCGACGATATCTGATAAATAGTATTAAAAAAAGGAGGCGGCGGCCAAAAATGAGGCGGGCAGGGACGAGAAACTCATTACTTTTGTTACTTGGCCTAACTATATTAGTTAGCAACAGTTGTCTAAAGTCTGGAGGAAGGAAGGACCAACAAACAATCAACAGTACAAGGTACATACATGTGTACAACACAAGGTGCAAATCAATTGTTATTTTGACCTTGCACCAGTTGATAATCAAGTCTGGTTCAACATGGTGATAATCTATGTACAAAGATAAGTATGGTGCTCTGGAAGTGCCATCCAACTTGTTGAGATCCTGAGATAATTTCCTGCAGGATGATGAAACCAGAAACATAAGATTATGACGACATCCTGGCATAATCTCAGGATAACGACATATTGAAAGTAGATTGTCGTCTTCCAATATCTCGGGATGGGGACATCCTGAAAGTAGGATGTTGTTCTCCCAAGAAATTTATTGTGCCAGGTTCTCCACATTTTTTAATTGTTGTCATCCCATGTAGACCCAGAAACTGGGGCGCTGTACTCTGTTTTTTCGAACTTTTGACATCTGCGGTCGTCAACATTTTAAAAAAAACAGAGTACAGTACGACCACAGATGTCAATATTTTGAAAAAACGGAGTACAGCGCCCCAGTTACTGTCTTCATCCTATGATGATTTATCTCAGAAAGCCGACACCCACCATTCATGATGTCGACATCCTAAGATGAATTAAATTGGGAAGACAACATCTTAATTAAAAATGTCATCATCTTGAGATAAATCATCTCAGGATGTCATCATAAATGTTTAGGGAGTCATCATCCTGCAGTAAGTTATCTCAGGATCTCAACACGTCGAATGTCACTTTTTGAGCTCCAAAACAATTGTATTGAACAATTGCGATACAAAAATAATCAGCATAGTCAACATTGGACACCCTATTTTTACTTTTATTCGGCAGAGTGCACACATTTATGCCAAGGAGCAACTTTTATAGTAAAGTGTCTTGGTCAAGGACTACACTACATTGTGATGCTTATTTCTTAGCTGCAACAACTTGCATTCGATGTGTTTAACCACTCGGCAAAGACACAACGACTATTTCATGATTTTACAATATGACGTTCCTTTTAATTTAGTGAACTCAGCAAACACTGGCAAAAGGAATCAAATGCTTACTAAAAATTTAAAAGGAAGAATAAATAGGCCTAAACAATGAAGAGTATCTTTACCGAATATTAAAATAATGGCGAGGTAAAGTTTACAATAATTTATCATAATGAATCCTAGGCATAATTATAATGGAGGTAATGTAATGTAATCATGGTAATTTATCATGGTAATTAATCATGGACGGTAGCTCCAGTACCAGAGTAGGACCCCAGAGTACAGTAGTTAGGCCTATATAATTTTGTTTTTTTAAAGAAAAGTGCCTACTTTTTTAAACTCCAGAGAGAGCAGACTAATCAACAAGTCTCGTTCAACTATTTATCATCCTACCTTTTTTCCGTTACAAAAAAACACCAGAACATCCGACTTCTCTTGTGAAGCCATCTTCATATAAATTAAGCAGAACTACGACCTCCAACAAGCAATCAATGTTTGTGCACCACGGGGCAGGGCAAGTTCTAAACATACAAAAACCACAACAGTCACGACCGACATACATTCCCCATTGTGTGTGCGTAGGCAGTCGGTCTTGTTTTGTACTTCTAGTGTTCAGTGACCCAGAAAGAGGTCAAATTACCAAATTTCGGAGTCCGTTGTTTAACAGGTTTTAACCCTGACGTCTTACTGTGTATTAAGATACGGATAAGTAGATCGGCACCAGCTATTTATACCACCACGCATGTTTATGATTGCGCGCACGTTCAATCGTTGATCAAGAAGTGAGAACGAAGGTGCAACGCAACGTAAGAAATTTCTTTTTTAATAAAACTTGAATTAGTGAAAATAGTTTGCAGACTTCTCCTTGGAGACATGAGTTTTCTCAGTAACCTCAATCGAGGTTTTACCGAGTATGATATCATCGAAGATGACAGTGACCAGGAACGCGGAAAAGACAGGTTAGTAATTTTACTTTAGTAAATAGTAGGCCTAGTATTATTGATCATATTTTTGACCGCACGAGGGCGCTTTCTTCAGGGAATGTCTTGCATCACAATTACACTTACAGTATCCTCCCGTGTCCGGTTTTCGATGTACTATGCCTTTTTCTTTGAATTGAAAAAATAATAATGATGCCATATATCAACTGATGCCCTAATTACCTTCCTTTGTTTATAAGAAGTATGTAAAAATATATTAAAACTTGATAGACATTGAAACTTTCACACCACGCACCGATCTTCGATGACTTCAATTAGCATCCCCGTGTTTTGAGTTTGACCTGTTTTCGAGGCAAACAAGAAAGTATGGTGTCCTGGTGAAGCCATAGCAGAAGAAACATCTGCAGTGACTTCAAGTGTTCTGTGAGACGTTGTGTATGACTCTATAGCCAGCAGTTTTCTTCATTTTATTCAAAATATTTTTTATTTAATTTTAAAAATTACGATGGTAATTTGCAAAAACTTTTTTAAAAAAAGAAAGAAAAAAAAAGTGTCAATAAGTTTTGGCTTTCAAATCTGATTTTTTTAAAAGTTTTGAATCTTTTTTTTTCTTAACATTTATAATAAAGCATATCAATAAACAGTGATATTTGAATCACCAAGCCAATGTTTAAATTTTAATGTTATTAATAATAAATGATATGAGGGTTTAAAAAAAAATTCTCCAGACTGTTAGAAAATGATATAAGGCACATGGCTTCTTTAGGCCTCTGTATTTTTTTCCCCAGAATGCTCAGCAGAATTTTAACTCACATGATTTTATCATCGTGAATTGTGAATTGAAAAATTGTTCAATGAAACTTTTTCGGCAGGCAATTTTTTTTTTTATGGCCCCGACAGTATGACATATTTTTGTACCTTGTAGAAATGCCTAAAATACCACAAATTTTTGCAATACAAATGCAACTTGCCAGTGGAGCCTCACATAATTCTAAGTTTTGGTCAAAGGAGAGGAGACTCTTTGCTTGGCAAGTCAAACCACAAAAATTGTATCTAGGGACTGTTTACATCGCGCGCAGAGAGGTAAAAGATTTGCATCGATTTCAGGGACGCCCTGAAAACAGGACTTCCTACGGACACTACAGTTTCATCTTAATTTAATTGCCTGTATGTAGTTTTTAGTTTTCTCGCATCAATGACGAAAAACATAAACATAATAATAACAAAACAACAAAAACCCTGTTTGTTTAATGTTTACTTGTTTTCATCACGTAAAATTTGGTCCACATGCGCCCTCAGCGTTCAAAAATACAGCGAATTAGAATTAGACCCAGTAACTGGGGCGCTGTACTCCTTTTTTGAAATTTTGACATCATAATCGGACGACCGATGATGTCACAATTACGAAAAAGGAGTACAGCGCCCCAGTTACTGGGTCTATCATGAATCAGGGCATCAGGGGGGGGGGGGGCGCCCCCGCTCAGAACCCTTGCCCCCCCCCCCATATGAAATCACAGAAAAGTATATTCTTATAATAATAAATCGTTTAAGGCTGCATAAAATGCTGCCGTAAAAAGTAAAACTTTTATTCATATCAGTATGTGGACTATAACGCAGTCATGGCAAATGCACGTTAGCACGATAGCTCCGTTAGCACAACGTACTCAGATGCACAACAGAGAGATTTAAACAGCAAAATGGCCAGCGAAAAAGGTAGCTTAGACCATCCTTAGACCATTTCTTCTCCATATCAAAGCGCCCGTCTTTGCCTCGTGCTCCAACACCTAAGAGGCAGAGACGGGAAAATACAGAAGATTCTGATTCTGATGTGGTACCATCAGAGTATTGCATGGACTCTGCATCCGAGGATTCCGCCGAGGAGAATTTCAAAGAAGATGTATCCGTTAGTAATACTGGGAGCGCTAGTAGCACAAACAATAATTTATTAGTAATTACAGAGCCTAATTTGAGAATGCCGTATACAACTCTAAATTGGTACTTGGTAATCACTGTTGGTAATTTAATCCTTGTATCAGTCGAAAAGTTTTATCTTATAAAAATGACAAGTTCTCTAAGATTTTGTTGTTTTCGCAATCTTTTGTTACCTGCAAACTATGTAGACTGTTTTAGAACTGCATTGGTGTGTATCAGCTGGTGTGTATCAACTATCAGTTAACATATTTAATGATAATCTTGCACTTCTTTGGCCCCCCCCCCCCCAAATTTAATATTTGCCCCCACTTGCCCCCCCAAATGAAAATGTCTAGTTACGCCACTGATCATGAATGGTCATGAATGATTGGGTGGGTTTGGGTTGGCAGTGGATATTTTACCGGGAACACAGTCTCAGTAACAATAACATATAAATTCAGAAATGCTAATTTAGTATTTTACCGTAACGTGATTTCAAACCTTATTCCCCCCCCAAAAAAAAACAACAATCCTTGAGCCACAGATTATAAAGAAACAATTTATAATCCATTTAAATGTATCCTACAGTAACCGGTTTTCGGGGTACTATAGCTTTTTCTTTGAATTAAAAGAAAAGAAAATATGCCATATATCAACTGATGCCCTAATTGGCTTCCTTTGTTTATAAGAAGTGTGCAAACATACATTTAAACTTGATAGACAGTTAAACTTTCACACCACGCACCGATCTTCGATGACTTCAATAGCGTCCCATTTGGTTTGAGTTTTACCTGTTTTCAAGGTAAACAAGAAAGTATGGTGTCCCGGTGAAGCCATACGTGGAAGAAACATCTGCAGTGACTACAAGTGTTCTGTGAGACTTTGTGTATGACTCTATAGCCAGCAGTTGTCTTCATTTTATTCAAAATATTGTTTATTTAATCTTAAAAATTACCATGGTAATTTGCAAAAACTTAAAAATAAAAAATATTTTAAAAAAGTGTAAATAATTCTTGGCTTTCAAATCTGATTTTTATTTAGTTTTGTGTCGTTTTATGTTTCTTAACATTTATAAAAAAGCTTACAAATAAACAGTGATAATTGAATCAACAATCCGATGTTTAAATTTTGACATTAATAACAATAACACATGTTCGTTATGTGTGTTTATATACTTGTTGGTGTGCCACAGTCTGTTTTATGTGGGTTTCGGTGTACTCTTTTTGTCTATTTAAAATAATGTTTGATCAATTATTGTGTAACTGTAATTTTCAACTTTTATATTTATATGTATTTATAGATAGTTTTTAATGATACCTGTAAGTGGCAGCTATCCGCTGTTGGATATCAATAATAAATAAATTTTAAAAAAATAAAAAATGAGGGTTACAAAAAAAAATTCTCCAGACTATTAGAAAATGATATAAGGCACATGGCTTCTTTAAGCCTCTGTATTTTTTCCCCCAGAATGCTTAGCAGAATGTTCAGTCACATGATTTGATCATCGTGAATTGTGAATTGAAAAAGTGTTTGATGAAACTTTTTCGGTGGGCAATTTTTTTTTTCATGGCCCCGACAGTATGACATATTTTTGTACCTTGTAGAAATGCCTAAAATACCACAACTTTTTGCATTTACAAGTGCAACTAACCAGTGGAGCCTTACATGTTTCTAAGTTGGTCGAAGGAGAGGAGACTCTTTGCTTGGCAAGTCAATCCACAAAAATTGTATCTAAGGACTGTTTATATCGCGCGCAGAGAGGTAAAAGATTTGCCCCGATTTCAGGGGCACCCCGAACACAGGACCTCCTACGATATGTAATGTTATGTAAGAGTCCAATTTTAATAAAACAAAATTTAAAAAGAAGAATATGAGGAACAAAATTTGATCTTGCAATGTTGCATGTAAGGCAGAAACGTGGGGTGGACCACTGTGCTACGAAGCCATGTTTTGAATTTTGGTAATTTATTACCTGTAGTTCTACGTAACGTTGTTGTTTAAAAAAGGGCCCTATAGTATACATACGATTTATGATTTACCGGTGAATTATCGTTAAACTATCCACGGCAGTGCACTGTCGTTTATATATTTTTTTTTTTACAATGAGAATAAAATTTCAATTAATACTTCTTTACATTTTTACCTGATTTTGTAACCGCACAAAATACCTGGTGGATATAGCGTGCATACCATCATGCATCACATTAACCAGAACCCAGCACTAGAAGATGATTTCTATGTACTTTGGTAAAAGGATGAAGGCTAATGGTCTTAAAGGGTCTGTAAACGTTCGGTAATGACTATGGAAATTAATGGCAATAAAAACTTACTTGGTAAGAAGTACAGCAGCTTTGGATAGTATAATGCATTTTGGGAAACTTTTCAACTCGGTTATGGAAAAAGATATCACTTTTTATCCCAAAAAATTTGAATCTGAGAGGCATTACTGACACTGACAGTACAACGTTTCTCAGATTGTGTATTTCAATTGCAGATTATTCTTCCTGGCAATATCGGCAATATCTCAAAAATGCTACCTTTTTTGAAATGAAATTTGCAAAGGTTAGTTCTATGGTATGTAACTACAACTATATAGGATTGAAACAAACAATGGGTTCCAATTACCAAACGTATACAATACCTTTAATGGTTAGGAGGAGACACAAATAAAGAAGTACTTTTTTGTGGTTGTTTTTATTAGCTCAGACGATGAGCTTGAAATTCTCCTTCATGGAACAATAAAGCAGAAGAGAAAGCTGACTAGAAGCATCAGTCGAGGCAGCTTAGAGATGTCGGAATCAAGTGAGGATGAATTTGACAAAGAAATGGATAAAGAGCTAGATGAGACTATGAGACAACACGAGCAGCAGCAGTTTACCAGTGCAGGTGGGTACCGATCAAGTTACTCCATCCCCTACTATGAGATACAACTTCCATTGAATCCCAACCCCCTTTTGTCCGGCCAAGGCAGGCCTGGGCAAGGGCACCACGGCATTTTTCTCTTTTGGATAAGGGCACCTCTATGATGAAATTGTAAATTTCTATTGGAACATTTCAAGGGGCACCAAGGCAATGACCAGGGGCAATGAAAGCCAACAATGGCAATTGCCTCCGTTGTTTCTATGAAGTATCAGGCCTGCTAAAGGCCCTCCTACATGTATATTCCCAAAATTATCAACGTAACACTACATCCAAATGTTTGGACATAAGATCCGTATGTACCTGTTCTATTGCAACTTTCACCCTTTTACAGTGAACAGCTGGCCAAAAAAGAATGAATGAATGAATTTATTTCACCCTAACCCTAACCCCCATTAGGGTCCCTCTACATACCCTGCCAAATACAACAGAATGCAACACGGTTGAAATGAGAACCATGCCAAATGCAACATAATGCAACAAGGGATTTTGTTGCATTGTGCAGGCATGTTGTTTGTGTTAGGACTGAGCAAGGGTGTTTGCCCTGCTAAATGCAACAGTATGCACATTGTGTGTAGTGGTGACTTGGCTAATAGTTGGGACCATAAACTCTGCCAAATACAACAAAATTCAACACCAATATGAAGTCACTTGACTGCTAAATGCAACAAATTCAGTCAAAGAATGACATCTGAGTTGACTGCCAAATGCAACAGATTACAACAACTATTACCATTTGGTGCATATTGTTGCATTTAGCATGGTTAGGGTTATTAATGCAACAACAATAAAACATTATCGCAAATGTACCAAAACATAAAACTATTACAATGGGTAGGGTACCGGAGAGTAAACAAAATGTATACTAACGAAGCGAGTCTCCTTTCAGAGGTCCAGCGAGAGGTAATATAACTACTCACTTAATAAATTTGAGACAGAAAATACATCAAATGTTGTCATTCTTTTGTCAATATTTTCTTACACGGAGGCCATGGCCTGCGTTGCCCCTGGTCTTGGCCTTGGTGCCCCTTCAAAAGTGTCCCATAGACTTTAAGACTTGAAACGGAAAAGCCCTTTGCAAAATGAAAATGGCCTTGCCCTCTCAAAGATGAAATTCCAGGCCTGATAGTGATATACTAACGAAGCCAGTCTCGTTTCAAAGGTCAAAACGAGAGGTAATATATAATCTTACTTAATAAACTTGAGACAGAAAATACATCAAATTTTGTCATTCATACGTCAATATATACTAACAAAGCCAGTCTTATTTCAGAGGTCAAAACAAGAGGTAATATAATTACGTACTTAATAAACTTGAGAAAGAAAATACATCAAATTTTGTCATTCATACGTCAATATATACTAACAAAGCCAGTCTCCTTTCAGAGGTCAAACTACTTACTTAATAAACTTGAGGAAGAAAATACATCAAATTTTGTCATTCATACGTCAATATATACTAATGAAGCCAGTCTTATTTCAGAGGTCAAAACGAGAGGTAATATAATTACTTACTTAATAAACTTGAGACAGAAAATACATCAAATTTTGTCATTCATACGTCAATATATACTAACAAAGCCAGTCTCCTTTAAGAGGTCAAACTACTTACCTAATAAACTTGAGAATGAAAATACATCAAATTTTGTCATTCATACGTCAATATACAGGGCGAATCAAAAACAATGATACACTTTTTAAATTGTCAATATATTTCAGCATTTTAGCAATTATCAAACAATGGTCACATGTACTTTTAGAGAAACATCTTATGCTTCATTTGATACCAGTGTTACATAACAATTGTTCATGGTTGACTGCACATGAAACAATTTATTTACCCATGTCAACTCTGACTTGCGCCAACTTCTCAGTGGTTGAAAAGGACAAAAGAAAGGACAGTGAACACATCTTGCATGCATGCCTGGTGTAGGCCTATCAGAACTGCATGGACTTTGGCGCAAGTCAGATTTGACAGGAGTCAATAAATTGTTATGTAACACTGGTATCAAATGAAGCATAAGATGTTTCTCTACAAGAACATGTGACCATTGTTTGATAATTGCTAAAATGCTGAAATATATTGACAATTTAAAAAGTGTATCATTTTTTTTGATTCGCCCTGTATACTAACGAAGCCAGCCTAACTTCTTTCAGAGGTCAAAACGAGAGATAATATAATTACTTACTTAATAAACTTGAGACAGAAAATACATCAAATTTTGTCATTCACAGGTCAATATATACTAACAAAGCCAGTCTCCTTTCAGAGGTCAAACTACTTACTTAATAAACTTGAGAAAGAAAATACATCAAATTTTGTCATTCATACGTCAATATATACAACGAAGCCAGTCTCATTTCAGAGGTCAAAACGAAAATACATCAAATTTTGTCATTCATACGTCAATATATACTAACAAAGCCAGTCTCCAGGTCAGGGAGATGTATGATAACTACTTACTTAATAAACTTACATCAAATGTCATCATTCTTATGTCAATATACGACTCTTTAGCAGAGAGTGTTGGTTCAAACCAGGCATCTTGCAGCCAGCTGCCCAGTAATCAAGACGAGAGCCAATCAACGAGCAAAGAGGCTCCTCCAGATGAAGATTTCTACAGCGACATCTACTTTGATTCCGATGATGAGAAAGAAGAAGCCGGCACATCGAAGCAGAGTAAGAAAACATTTTGTGCTTGAGTACTTTTTTTTCAAGTGCTCAACATTTCAATGATCCAATTAGAACAGTTTTCCCCACCAGTTAGGATTAAGGATACATCAAAGGGCCCCAATATTTTCAAAACTGTTTGAAGCTGATTTTATGTAAATTTGGTTGAAGCATCTGTCACCTTGAGAGGTGTTCCTGCATGAAGTGCGTTTCACTTTCTAAAAATGATTGTCAGATCAACAAATCCAAGTAGGTATCCATACATGGGGAAACTGACTAGGTAAATTGTAATTTGGGTTGAACAAAGGAAAATTGACAAGAGCAGGATTTGAACATGCAACCTCCGGATTAACGTGCCGGCGCTCTACCAACTGAGCAATCCATAGCCCTCATGTTTGGCGGTCTCCCTGTTTTGTCAATATCTTTGTTCGGGGGTGCCAGTCAGAAGCCATTCAGGGAGACCGTCAACATTAGATTAGAGCCATAGATGGTTCAGTTGGTAGAGCGCCGGCACGTTAATCCGGAGGTCGCAGGTTCAAATCCCGCTCTAGTCAATTTTGCTATGAATTCATTCACATTTGCACCAACATGTTGCCCTTCCCTAGCTGTTCCCCACCCCCTATTTTTTTTTATAATTAAAAAAAAAAAAAAAAAAAAAAATTAATACAAATTTAAAAAGTCTGCATTGGATCATGAGTAGTGACTGATTAAAGTAGACAAACAAGCACTTATCAAATAAATGTTGATTTATAATTTGCAGGAAAAAAGCAACATCAGAAGCACCGTGTGCTAACCAACGATGAATTACTATATGACCCAGACATCGATGATCAAAACCAAGAATGGGTCAACAAACAACGTCAGAAGTACTACCCCAACCAGAGTGCCGACGGAACGGCCGCATCGGACATGAGTACTGATAGCTCCCCTAATGGCAAGAAGGTCAAGGACAGTTCCATTCCGCAGAGTGACGCAGTGTTGAACTGTCCCGCGTGTTTAACAACGCTGTGCTTGGATTGCCAACGTCATGAACTGTACACGCACCAGTACCGAGCAATGTTCGTCCTGAACTGCAGCATTATTCGGGCAGAGCGTCTCAAGTACGCCGTTCCGCAGAAGACGGGACGGAAGTGGAGGAAGAAACATAAGATGCAGATGGAGAGAGCTGACCCATCATCATCGACAGCAGCAAACGGCAGCAGCGGGGATCAAGAGGAGCATTTTCATCCTGTGCGATGCAGTAAGTGCAACACAGAAGTCGCCGTGTACGACAGCGATGAGGTGTATCATTTCTTTAACGTGCTCACAAGTTTATCCTGAAGTCTCAGTACAGGTGAAAAATGCAATTCTGCATGTCCTTTATGACAAGTTCGGCCCAATTTCATAGAGCTTCTTTAGCAACATTAGCGCTTACCAAATTTCTACTAATCAAAGTATGTAGGAAACCAGGGCCCAATTTCATAGAGAGGCTCAAGCAGAAAGTGGTGTTTTACAACAATTTTCTGCTTAGCAGAAACGAGCAGGATACCAGTCACAAATTGTACATAAGACATGTTAGTTTGGCTGGTAACCTTATTCTGGTAAGCATAATTTTGTTATAAGCAGCTCTATGAAATTGGTCCCTGATGCAAACAGCACATATGGTACATGTAGTATACGTGATGTGTGTTGGTTGGTAACTTTTTTCTTGCAAGCACAATTAGTTTAAATGCGTTGCTAAGTTTTGAGCGGCTATATGAAATTAGGCCCAGATCTATCGGTCTTCCTATTGACCTAATTCACCAGAGGTCATCACCATAATAAATCTTGGTGACCCCATACTTGGAAGTGGTTTCCTCGTGTGTTATACTGTGTTGTGCGCATTTTAGGCGTAGCGCACACGTTTACATGCTCAATTTATCTTTACGTATGCAATTTGACTACCAACAATGCAGATGTTGGGCCAAAGTTGTCATGTGTGGCATCCAACATGGCAGATGTTGGACCACAGTAGTCGTGTGTGACGTCAATGCAATGGGTCTGTAGGTTATTTTGTCAGCTGAGCTTCTAAGAGGTTGTTTTTCGAAGAACAGAGCTAAATTATCCTCATTTCTGTCAAACAAATGTCTTGTTTCATTCACAATGGCCGCCACTTTTAGGTTAAGCAAACCATTTTCATTCTGGAGTACATATTGTAATTATTTTTGATGTGCAATACATGGAAAACTTCATGTAACAAATTTTCCTGAGAAACGCTGAAATGCTGTCAGTTTTTAGGATATTGTGTTACAACCTGGGCCCAATTCCATAAAGCTGTTTAACAGAAAATGGTTCCAAGCAAATATTTCTGCTAAGCAAAAATAAGCAGGGGGCCAGTCACAAACGATATACATTACATCAGGTGTTTTGGTTGTTTGTTTTTATTTATTTTATTTTATTTTATTATGTAATAAATACATAAAGAATCTGAATATCACAAAATAGATTATGATTCCCTGAAGGCTGTGACTTTATTAAGAAAAAATAGCAAGTTATACTGTATTTGCCTGTGATTTATTTAAACTGAATTCTTACTATATAAAGACCTACTTAAGTGACAAGTGATCTTTGCTGAAATTCCTTTAAAATGTTTTCAATAAATAAGGAAATTGAGTTCACATGACATTAAACAGATTTTAATTGTGTAGAAAACGATCATTTTAAATACCCTTCTCCGGTGCTTTTCAGAAAGATTCGTGAAAAGCCCTGTTACGTCATCACTCATGTTACGACACGTCATTATGTGGGAGCCTGCTCCACTTTGCATAGCCGCTTTGTTGCAGCATGGAGGTATAAGAAAGCAACATCCCACACATGACTTCAAAGTATTGGCATTTTGATGCACGCCGTCAAGAGCATTTCTAGTTTTCTAGTTTTTTCAAAACCTTGAGGTTGGGGCTTAAATTTTTGACCGATAATTACGAAAAATTCAGAAGTGTTAAAATAGTAAAATTACATTTAAATGATAAACAAACACATTATAAACAAGTTTAAATAGCATTTCAGTAAAAACCATTTTGCTCAAGTAGCCGTTTAACAAATTTTCATAGTAAAGTACAAAATGCACCAAACACAGCCAGCCAAAACAGTTGTCTTGTTAAAATACGAACATAATGATTACAAACCAGTATTTAGAATCGTTGGATGGCGGGCAGAAAGACCCTTTTGCTTTTCTACATTTTTGAAAGTTAATGCAGAACTGTACCTACCCGATTCGACTAGCCACCGCCACTTATAGGTGAGACCATCAAGCATCATCGCATCACTTATAGATCGCTCATGATGCCATTCTAAATAACCCCTTCTAAATCTGCCTCACTATAAGAGTGGATTCTCTATCATGATTTATTTTAGTTTAGTTATTTTATTTTATCCGTTAGCGCCAATAACAGGATGAATAGGAAACGAGACGTAAAGTATAGTTTTAGATGTGGGAGGAAAAGCCAAATGAGGAAAATCCTCGCAATCAGGTAGGGACTGAAAACCCAGTCAAGACGCATGCTCGTTTTGAGGTGGGATTCAAACTAGGGTCAGAGATGAAAGGCAGGGAAAGAAACCACTGAGCCAACGTGAATTCCCAAGATGCCATGGTAATACCATGGTTGTCTGATAAGCAAGGCAGTAATGCTCAACAACCTTACTTAAAAGTGACGAGTGGCAGGGTAAAACAGCTGACTGTACATTGCCACACAAGCAACCTTTCAGCTGATCAGATGATTTTCTCTTATTTTGAAATAATGCCATCCAAAATTGGAAAAAAATTACAAAGTTCCGTGTGCCTGGCCATTCACTTTTTTTCGCAATTACAAATTGCATTTCTGACTTCCCCTTGTACTGATTTCTAGTCTGAGATCGCAGTTATTTTTCTGCATCAACCACGCAAGATGCAGTTTGCCTCTATTGGCTACCATGTTAAGGTTAATCCACAAGAGGGCGCTATCACATGGGAAAAAACCCACGATCACAGACTTGGAACCAAGTGATATGGTCTTTAAATATCTTCTACCCGGGACCCGCAGTGAAATCCCGAGGGATCAATCTATGATACACGTAAAAACTCATCCTGAAAATGTTCCATTTGCACTTATGAGACGTAAAACAATGTTTAGTGACGTCATTTTCACAATAATATATTGGTCGCGCCATTTTGGGAGTCAATGTAGGGCAGTGTCCGAATTGAGCGACTTTAGCTGCGGGTATGGCCGTTGCATTGACAACACTGGAAAATAGGACTTTTTGGCATTCCATTCGGACACGGCCTGGTGCGCTTTTTCGACGTGGTGTTTACACGTATACGAGTTAACTCCCACAATGGCGAGCTGGGGAACAGTAGCCGCATGTGACGTTGGTGCAATGGGTTAATATTAACTCAGTACTTGCGAAACCCTGGGGAAAAAAAAAGTTTTTATAATGCTTATAAGTGTAGTGTTACACCTTGGAAGTACGGTCTTTCTTATTTGTAATTGCAAGGTGACAGTCACAAGGTTTGCCAATCTTTGTTTTCAAAAGTATAGGGGTGGTCTTCACTGCAAAAAAAGTACAATAATTTATCATTCATTACAAATTCTAAAGAAAATAGACAGATCACTGATGAATCGATGGTTGCCACTGCACTCAAAACAAATCGAAAGCAGTTAATATTCTTTATAGAAAATTGTTCACATGTTTTTATTTAGGGGTAAATTTGTGCCAATCCCGAATAAAAAATGACAATTACAAAATGGTAGTCAATGTTTTTGAAAAAAAGACAGTTTTATACATGAAAAGAGATGGTTTGTACATGCTCAAGAAAGAGAATGTTTTAATTAATAATATTCTTCTTCTTCTTTTTTTTTTGGGGGGGGGTGGGGGTAAAGTTTACTAAACTAGCGTTTTGTATATAATACATTTAATAACCATGTAATGTAAATATATTAAATTAAAATTTATAATGCCCGACACAATATTACTAGTGTGTGTTGTTGATGGGTTCAAGTGGCTTGTATTCATTCTTCCGAGGCCAGAAAATCTGCAGAGCTCTGTAATTTGAAGGAGAAAAAACACTCTGTGAATTTATAGCCAGTCTAATATTTGAAAAAAAACCATAAGTATACTGATTTATCAGTGTCTTATGTACATTTTAAACTGCCTTGTGTGGCAAGGCCCCTTATATCAATGTAATTAATATGTAGCTCGACAGGACTGTTCCTGCCAAACTTTAGAATCGTCCCCAACTGTAGTTGGGACCAGTCCAAACTTGAGTGTTACAGTTGGGACGGCCCAGGTATGGATTGCCTGATATAGTGATAGTGATGTAGATAACCACAAAAGTTGTGCTTCCAAGTGATTTTTGACCCTCTCAAGTTTCTCTTGGCTTGCATTGTGGCTCTTAAGTGATCCACACAGTATTTCTCATACATGGATGAGAAATTTTTATCTGAATTCAGACCTTTTTTTAGCCTAAGTCTGCCTTGTTAAAAAACAGGGCAGTTATTTTCTTCAGATATAGAGAAATCCTACTCTTTCACCTACGTCTAGCTCTAGCGCCTGGGATACTGTTCACAAAAGTTCCTGGAAATATATAACTCTAGAGCTAGAGGTTACCAAAAGGTCGAAATACCACCATTTCAACATTTACCGAAATGTTGATGCTAAAGTTTGACCTTTTTGTCAGCAATGATTCTCAACCCTGCTCGTGGCAAAACTTGAGTAAAATCAATTGTTTCTTGTACACGCAACTCAATTTACCCTCTCCCCACCCATGGAGGTAGACATAAATTCGAAATAACCACCAGCAGTTTAGCTGTTATGATCCAATGCATTCTATAAGAGCCGCTGGTTCCTTGCTTGGTGACAGAACTCTGCATCCCAGCTATAGTTTGGCCGTCCAGACTGTAAACTCAAGTTGGGACTGGAGCCGATTTCACAAAGCAATAAAATTCATCGCAAGACAAATTTTCAGTATCACCATAGTCATTTGTATTGTGACATCACACTTTACTAAGCAACTACGATTGATTTGCAGTTACGATCAATCTTAGATCTTTGTGAAATCGGCCCCAGTCTCAACTACAGTTGGAACGATTCTAAAGTTGGGACGGAACGGGCGTTTTGGACGATTCTAAAGTTGGGACGGAACAACAGGACCACAGTCAGTCATTCTGCCGAACTTGTCCCTAGAAGAGCTTTTAAATCTCAAAAATATCGAATGCGCCAACTTTGTCAACCCATTAAATCGTATACGTACCCATAATTCGAAACATTGACATATTTTTGTTAAAAAATGAAAGAAATTCACGGTGTGTTTTTGCGATATAAAGACCAGAAGACTCTCTTTTATTAGTCTTGTACGAAATGAAATGAGAAATTCTTACATTGTGATTCCAGCAGGAATGCTACTGAATCCAGCATAGGCGTAGAAGGTGAACGGTGGTAGAAAAGATACAGTTGCAGCATACAAACCGGATGCGACCTGAACGGACACAAGCGTGGATATGCTTTCTAGGCATGCGACAATTGCAAACATTGCCCCTGCAAAACAAAATCCTTACTGATTGACCTCTGAATATTAGTCACTAAAACATGTAGGCTACGTTTAATATTGGGGTGCCGGTGTGGCAGGAGATTTTGTCCCCCGGAGATCTTGTCTTGTCTTGTCTTGTCTTGTCTTGTCTTGTCTTGTCTTGTCTTGTCTTGTCTTGTCTTGTCTTGTCTTGTCTTGTCTTGTCTTGTCTTGTCTTGTCTTGTCTTGTCTTGTCGATATTGCACAAACCGCCGCCACTGGGCTATGTACAAAATCCTTCCAAGCCCAATGTACTAATTTGCATATGTGATATTTACGTTGTCATATGAATTTTTAATCGAAAGTACTTCGGTTCAACACTAGATTTGTTGCCCTATTTCCCTACTACGCAGTATTGCAAAGAACCATGGTTATCTGCATATCCTTAGCTCTCGCTAGCCCTGACCTCGTTACACAATAACACTCGTCAGTGGTATGCCGAAAAGGAAGGGGGCCAACAAACCGAAGTTATTTGTGGGCACAATGGTGCATTTAAAGGCACTGTACACGTTTGGTAATTACTCAAAATATATATTAGCATAACAACTTACTTGGTAACGAGCAACGGAGAGCTGTTGATAGTATAAAACATTGTGAGAAACGACTCCCTCTGAAGTAACGTAGTTTTTGAGAAAGAGGTGATTTCTCACTAAAATAATAAAATACTTCTTGCAAGAAGTTTTTATTCCTATCTGAAAGCACACAAATACAACAAGGGTGTTTTATCTTTCATCATTTTCTTGCAACTTCAATGACCAATTGAGCCCAAATTTTCACAGGCTTGTTATTTATGCATATGTTGGGATACACCAAGTGAGAATACTGGTCTTTGACAATTACCAAACGTGCCTTTAAAACTGATATCCTTTTGTCGTATAGAAAATCATTATTTGTTTAATATAAAGATTTCGATATTGAATGCTTGCTTGAATGCAGTGTCGGAAGCCATTCAACCCGTAACTGCCGTATATAAACAAGGGACCACAGCCAAGTTTACAACACAACTTTGGAAGCGGCATGAGAGGGATCACCTGAAGGGGACGGGACTTTATTATTTTAAACGTCAAGTATTATTAATCCAAAATTAATTGAGGAAACGGAAGATCAGTACGGAATACTGCGTGGTCATTGTTTAAAAACAATCCTGAGATAGTATATAATGCAAACAAGATTATGTGGCAAAACGGCAAGGTCATCGCGATAACGCGGTCGAACGATCACGGAGGCCTGGGGTCGATTTCACAAAACTCTTCCTAACTTAGGACTAGTCCTAGGCGATGCTAAAGAGATAGGACTAGTCTAAAGTTGATCAGTTACTGGTCCTAACTTCAGATGAGACTAGTCTTATCTCTTTGTGAAATCGGCCCCTGGACGCATGGTAGGCCTACGCGGGGATACCGTCTTTCTGCCTCCTGGAACACTTAAATTTTTAAACAACCACAACGTAGGCCTACGCCATTGAGTGATGTTTTGTAAAACCAGGACCGGGTTTCGTTGTAGGGTGTTGTCACCGAAGCTATCACAAGGCAGATTCATATTATGTGGTGATTAAAATATTTAAGGAACTTTGTCCTTCGCGGTGATTGTGACTTTTGAGGTGAAACGGATATAGACTTTTTATTTCCCGTATATTCCCTTTTCTGAGGTCTATTGATGCACCCTACAGAGGGGGTATTAAATGAAAATAAAATAAGAGATAGTAATATACATTTATTAGACATTTTTACACATTGTATAAAATGCCAATTACTACCCATGTTCATTGGGCCGCACTCCCGAAGCGCTCCGAAGGCTTTTCAAACACAATATCAACCTCTACCCTCGCAGGTACCCATTTATACCCCTGGGTGAAGAAAAGTAATTATAGTGAAGTATCTTGCTCAAGGACACAATTGTCATGACCGGGATTCAAACCCACACCCGGAGGCCGGATTACTTAACCATCGGAACTTGAATTCAATGTTCTAAACGACTCGGCCACATGACACTTGAACATTAAAATGTAACAATAATGATCATCTGTTAACTTTTACAGAACCCAGAGTTGTGCAGTAGTGGAATGTACTCCTTCGTTAATTTTATCTTCGTTATTTTCTTAACACAAATAAACAAACGAACCGAAAAATGAAAACGAAGGGAAAAATAATTTGAAGTGTTGGTGTGTTACGAAGACAAGCGGCTGGAAAATGTAATTCTGGAAATGTCTGCGCAACCTACCCGACCAGCCTCCCCGCCCGTTATTTATTAAAGTAATAATGACACTATCTAACAAAAAATGTAAACTCCATTTCCCCTTTAATTTATCTCAAAAACATGACAAAAGACGTACATTTTTAAGTGTCTTGATGAAGAATTTTTTTAAAAGTAAGATTTCAGCAGCAATGAACGAATCCGAACAGCATAAAGGCGTTATGTAATATTTTTTATTTTAACTACGCAGCTTGGACCATTTGCGAACGACAGTACATGTACATGTACGTGTGTCCGTTTTACTGGCAGGACCAGTTCTATATGGAACATACGGCTATTTAATCGGCAAAGTGTCGCGATCTATAGCGGAACTTTCTGGTGATCCACTGGATCGCGGGCATCTGCCCACATGAACGTTGCGCCTAGAACGTGCCCGACTTTTTGAGACACTCGCAGTCTTACCTGTTTCATCTGGACTTGTGATTTTTGATAGGATCGACCTTGCAACGGGAATGGGTATACCCCGAAATAAGCCCACGCCAATTCCTGCAAGAGATCGAAAGCTTGTTAGTCAACAATAACAATCGTTCTATAATGCAGAGCTATGAATTTGCCAATTATTAGTCCACGGGTAAATAAATCCCACCCATTCCTTTGAATCGCACTGGGTTTCCATCCAGGCTTGTAGCAAGTTAGGATATCCAGAATCATGGAGAATGAAACCGTAAATTATGCCGTTTGACAATAGCCACTCTTAAATCACAGTGTTGAATCACACTTTAAAGAGTGCGGTCAGAGCTCTATAAAAGTTAGATTTTGCAATATAAAGAAATTGAATTAACATTGTCAAAGTTAAATCTAACATACTATAATGTTGTTACTACTTTTTTAATCAGATGAACTTAACTTTACAAAGAGTTTTCACTCACCGCAGTCTTTAAAGTGTTGAATTTAACAATTTAGTTTTTAGAGTGTAGCTGACAGAACATTAATTTGATGTTTTGCTGGTGTGATTTGGCTCATGGGGGGGGGGGGGGTAAATACAATTTTGACTGTTGCTTTCACAATAAATCCCGGACAGTCCATTTATTTAGACTAGCCGAGAAGTTGTAAAAAATAATACATATTTAAAATAACACTGCAGTATAAGAACAATCGTTCCGACTTGTTCGTATATAGCCCCCCTCCCCTCCATTTTCTAACGTTTCGATGCGAATTTTAATGTATTGCCCCCCCCCTTCTTTGGTTATCACCAGACCGGACCAACTTTGACTTACCTATAAAGATGACCAGAGAAGACTGAGCAACGGCTGTACCAATCAGAGATAAGAATACGCTCAGGCAGCCAATCTGTATGAGCCAGTAATCGCCAAGACACAACGAGAATAGCTTCGTGCCGATCAACATACCTGTAGACAAAGTAAACACATATATTATATTTTTCTATGCAGCAGAGATCTTCACATTGGTTTTTGACTGATAGAGACTGTGAGGAACATCCTGAGGGATCTATTTACTATTTTCATTTGAGTTTGCGCCCCCCCCCCCTCCCATATTAAAATCTGGACTTTTGAGGTTAACATCTACTAGAACAAAAGTTTACATTTTTATAGCTTTTATGGAACATTTTCAAATATATTTTTAGAAGAAACTCCATTTCTATTTACACGCAGACAAAGTATTTGTTTTTACATCCACATCAAAGTATATAAAAAGTAATTGCCAAAACAAGAGGGGTTGAAAGGGGGCTTGTATTAAGAAAAACACTGTAAACTACAGTTTTAATTGCCCGAAAGGCCCCTCCCTATATAGAAAACCCCCGAGATGCACCCCTTTGTGCCTCCCCCTTACATTTTACCATAGTTTCGTCGCTGAGCAATCTACTTACCAAATGACATACTTAACAAGGAACTAGCAGAAGCAAACCCTGCTATTTCAGGAGACCAACAGAATGGCTGTGCAGTGCCGTATAGTACAATGATTGCCGCAGTTCCCATGAATGCCGCCAAAACCGTAAAGATCAAGAAATTAAGGAGCAACAGCTGCCATCTACGGCCATTCTCGTTGAATGTTAATAGCTTCTTAATGCTCCGCCCAATTTCCCAGAAGCCCGCCTGGCCCGCTTGACTTCCCCGTTCCATTGTCTCAATCAAAACTCCAGGAATTGCAATGTATAGAAGCAGAAAGACGTTGATCCCAAATGCGATGTACAGTGGCAAGAGGTAACCGTAGTAACGGATGAGATACCCCTCACCTAGCTGGCTTACCCCGCCCACAAAATAAGTCAGCATCTCGGCTATCACAATTCGGAAGGTCCTCTGGTGGACGTTGGTGGCGTCAGTTAAGTAGGACATGCATCCCGAGAACATCAGTGCGAATCCCCCCGTGACACCCTGTAATATTTCTCCTGCGAGGAGAACTGGCAAAGGAAGGCTGAAATACATTGTAAGACAATAAACAACCTCCTGGAGAATGGAACCGACGATGGGAACAGCCATGCAGAATTTTCTGCCAACTTTATCGCTTAAAGTCCCGTAAATAGGCGTGGTTATGATGGAAGGGATCCCCGATGCGCTGCTTAGATATAACAGCCACAACGAGACCTCAGATTGGATTTGGGCGTCGATGGGGTCAGCAGTGGTATTCGAGGCACCACATCTAGTGACATTGGCAATGTCGGTGACGTTGTGCAACTCGCGAATCCGCTCTTTGATGTAAAGAGGTCGTAGTAGGCTCAAAACTGTGACACCTAATATGGAAAACGAAATTATTGGTTCCACGGTTATCCATCTTGCCTGAGCCCGCTGGCGGTTAGTTAATGACGTCATAGGGGGAACGCCGGTAACTTCATATTCTACGTCTACGACCTTCTTTAATATTTCGCTCATGTTTGTAGTACTTGGCATGAGTTGTAAGAACAACCCTGAAACAAGAGCAAAACAAAACGAAAATCGTTAAAATGAGTTTGAACATGATGCATCGAACATGATGCATCGAACGTAGGGTCACTGGTAAACTCAAAATATCAATTACCACAAAGACTTACTTGGTGAGACCTCTGCAGCTGTTGATGGTAAAAACTATTTTGAGAAATTATTCCTTTCGAAGTTATCATATGGTTTGGATAATCTGAGAAACGATTCATGCACGAATCGTTTGTCAGATTCTTTTAGGGCGGTCACCGTTCGCGAATGCTGTGGCCAGAGATGCGATGGTACCCGCTGTCACGTCGCTAAAAACGTGGATGAATTCAACGTTCTCGTGAAAAAAACCCGTGACATTTGTTTGCTGTTTTCTCAGCAAGTAGACACTGTATTCAGCTGATTTGCATAATGTGACTTTTATTGTATCTTTCTTATAATTGTGCCTGGAAAAACAGCATTATGTTGACAACAACCACACGATGACCCTATATCTTGGCTGGTTGTTTTATTTGTTATTTATTAAATTATTTTGTATTTAAATCTTCGGACAATAAACAAACATCTTGACCAGAAGTAGTCCAGGGAAATATAAATATTAAAAAACTGTCATCATAAAGATGTTTCTTCCACAAGCCCCTTTGTCATAAAAAACCCTAAATATATAAGAATACTGTAAAACATTATACAAAATTATTTTGATAAAATTGATCAAAAACAAACACCCCACAAAACAAACAGACAACAACGTAACACACAGTCAGTAGATCAACAAGCAAACAAACACGCAAAACACGCAACAAACAAACAAGCAAACGACCCAAAACGGACCCTCTCTATTGTATGAACATTTTGATTATGGGAAATAAAATGTCGAGATGAGTGAATAAATATCGTTTGTACACGAAGTAGATTTTTTTTAAATGGTTTTTGAAAAATGAAAAGTTAATTAATTTGGAGACCATCAAGGTAGACTTTAATCAAGTTTACTTTTGAATCTATAGCTAACTAAAAGTAGATCACATTACATTGAAGGTTGCGGGCCATACGTTTTTGTTGTCAAAAACCGCGTGAATCGCCGAGCATTTTGGCAGCACCCATGGCCCTACGAACAATATACTTTTATCTGTCCTGGTTGTTTGCACAACATGATTGTATGCATACTATTGTTGATATATATTTATATATATATACTTTACATAGAAATAATATAATAAGTAGGGTAGATGGCCTTAGCTTTCGATCCAGACCGGACCTTCTTCAGAGGCATAAAACAAGTACAAACAAATACATATCCATTTATAGAAAAAGAGAGGGGAAAGGGATTAAGGGAAGGATCCAGAAAGAAGCGGGAAAATTATAGCCAATCAAAGTTTCTATTTCGGAAACAATTGGTGGCTATGAACCAATAGGAGTAAAGTGGTGAGGACAAAGGATGTATAGTATGAAAGGATGGATTACTGGACCATAAAAGTGGTAAATGCATTGTTCGATAACAATGCAGGGAAACATGAAAGGGTAGGATTGGAGAGCAAGTTGCATCATGATGCAACTAACAATGGTCAATTAAAGAATGGCAAGATCAAAGGTAGGATGATATTAAAAATAGGTGTGAGGGACCTGTGGAAAAAAGGGTTACTACATGAGATATTTATAGTAAGAAATTTATAAAAAACAAATTATTGACAGAAAAAAATGTGTTTATTTACACTTTATTTACAGAATATATACAACAAATGAATTATCAGGCAGAGGAGTGAAGTGGAGGGTAATGGGAAGTTATTTAACACCAGTGTTTATGTTTAGTCCAAAGGGTTGGACTGTCTTGAGTTGGTGAATCCAGTGTGATTCTCTATGCTTGCGGTGTGTGTCATCACCATTGCAAGCTTCAATCACCAAAGTTCAACATCCTTGACACTATGGTTGGGGCTGTTGAAGTGGATAGAGACTGGGTACGGTTTCTTGGTCTTTATGGAAGAGACATGATTCGCAAAGCGAAGACTGAGTTTGGTCTTAGTCTCTCCCACATATTGTAGCCCACATCTCTTACATGATATGACATAGACTACATTAGGTGTGCTACATTGGGAGTCGGTCTTGATGTTGTATGAAGAGCCAGTGATATGACTCTTTACCTTAAGTGAGGGCTTGATGTACAGACACGGTCTACATTTGGAACGGGTACATTTGTGACAGCCCAGTATTTCTGTTGAGGGTTCTGTTCGGACTGTACCTGGGGGAAGTTTGGCCCTGACTAGGATGTCACCCAGGTTCTTAGGACGGCGGAATGCAACCATGGGGACCTCAGGGATTGCTGAGTGTAACCTGTTGGAGGAGTGAAGGATGGTAATGTTATTATTGAGGATTGAGGAAAGATATGAAATCAAGGGTGTGCAATGCATGTTGTTGTAGTTGTTGTTGTTGTGGAGTTGGGGTTTGGGGGGTTTTTGCGGGGGTTTTGGGGGTCTTTTTTTGGGGGGGGGGGGTTATTAAGACGAGTCGATCACTTTGCTCTAATTAATACATAAAAAGTAAAATAAAAAATGCAAATATCCACATTTTCACCGCACGGAAACTCTGGGGATGATTCTAAGTGCACCCCAGTCCAAAAAGTGGGTGTCATGGATATTATTAGAGCCAGCCATGTGTGTAGTTTCAACATGGAGGAATTCCTTTATGGTTTCAAAATGAACACTAAAAGCACAATATTTGTGTCATCGAAACTGTGCATTATGCAAAATAATTCTCGATTGGCACAAGCTGGATTGAAGTCTTTCACTCGGGAGGACAGATAAAAGTCCAGTATGCAGTGGCTAGCTCTTTATGGCCTGGTTATGAGTGATAGAGATCTTTGGCCAATACCCATACAAATTAAATTTGCATGACCTACGCAAAACTGAGCTTCCGAGGGACGAACCCAAAATAAGGAAAACACTTACAAACCATGCAGCGAGCATAGAGAGCGAGGGAACTGTTTAGGGTTGCAACGCTATACGGTACGTTGTCAGAAAATGCTGCACAAGTTTTTTTTCCATAGGTTAAGACTATAAGAGAGGGAGTTTTGACTTTTTCCCCCACGATTTTGTTAATTTTATCGTGGGTTGTTAACTTTTCCAGGTATTGCATGGATTGATTTAGGTTTATTTGTTTGCTTAATTAACTAATAAAGTTTGGTTTCTTCTACCATTGACACTTTGACACACCGATTTTGTACACATAGGATGCTGGCAGAGTTTGCCCTGACCCTTCTGACCCTTCTAACCATGCAAACCACCGTCCCATGTTGATTGACACCCCCTCTATGACGTAGTGCGGAACGCGAATTTTTTTCCTGAACCTTTCAGGCAGTGTCCCTGGATTTAAAGTCAATCAGAGCGAGGACGTCACATAATACCACTTTTTGATTTTTTCAATGGCCCTATACAAATGTACACTGTACTACCCGAAAGGTTCAGGGGAAAAAAAAATTCGCGTGCGGAACTGTCTATGCGCAGGATGTCCTGGTATATGAGCTGACCAGTGTGTACGACGTGGTTAAGACAATGGACATATTATAATATGTCAATATGTGCTGACAACGTACCTCTTTTCAGGGTTTTAAACAGCCACTGCAACCACCGGATCTATCTCCCTGAGTTGACCTGCAAGTCACCATCATCGACAGCCGAATCGACCTTCCCTGAATTAATTCCAGGGCAATAAACATGCAATATTATTCAATATTCAATATTGTTGCTATCGTAGACTTGTGAGTAGGTCTTTAAATGTTTGTCGCTGTGCTATAGCGTAACGACTCCCTCGGAACTTAAAGACTGCTGCTCCCCTGGACTGCTGCTCTTGCGACTACGGCCAAATTGGGGGGGGGGGGGTCATCAAAATATCACAAGACCAGTAATCGCGTGAGAGTCACTACTACGACAAACACTTAGCGACTTGTCGAAATGTCTATGTGGCTCTTGGTATTATTGCAGTATCACAGTCCAAATTATGAAACCCAGCTGAGCACTGAGCCGTCGCGTGACTTTGCAAACAAATTCTCTATGTCAGACGTCACACTTCAAGGCTTCAGTTCTACAAAGGCCAATTCTATTCTAATGATGGCTAAACTTCCTAGACCCTCCTTGCGCTATTTACCGAATTCCCAAATGGCTATGTAATTTACATAGTTTGAGGGTGGTATAAACATGGTAAGCGTGCAGTGTGCCTGATGGATGCAGTAGGGTCTTGAACCAAGACTAATGGTTAATTTTGAGTGGTTATTGTTTTGTTTACAGTCGTGTATACACTGTTATCAAACAGTTATTACGTAACATTTATTTTGAACCACTCGATATTTCCCCTGATGCATGGTTGTCAGAGGCTATATCATAAGGAATGAGCGTATAGCGACATTTTTCAACGCCAGAGGAACTTGGTCGGAAAATTTACTGGAACCACTTTTTACAACACAATTACATACTGAGGAGGACAGGTGATGCGAGGGTCGCTGATAGTTTTTGTTCCTAAACTGAACGTGGAGTGTTTTAAACAATCCTTTAAGTTTGCCGGTGCCAAAGTTTGGAACAATATTCCTTCCTCCATTCAAAGTTCCTCCTCCTTTGCAATGTTTAAATGTTTATATAAGAAACTGTACTTTAAGATAGTTTTACTTTTTATTTGTCTTTATTCTAGTCTATTGTTTATGTTGACCATTTATGTTTAAAGGAACGTTACAGAACTGGTAATTAAAATTTTCTTTAAGATCACAGATTTACATAAAACTTACACGGTCTATATATTATATCTATATAATATTTCTGTCTGAAATGCCATATTTGATGAGAAATAAATAAAACTAATTTCCGATTGGAGTTTATCGCTCATGAGCGTTTTATTCATGCATTGTATAACAACATGCAAATGTGTAATCGGTTTTTCACTATTTTCTCGTGACCCAGATGGCCGATCGATCTCAAACTTCTACAGGTTTGTCAGTTTATGTATATGGTGGATTATATAAAGTGCTTACACTGTTTTGTGAGCAAAAAACCAATTCTGTAATGTTCCTTTAACAGGACATTGATGTAAAACAGCTTCGGCTGATCTTTTCATCCTGTATAAAGATGTTTAAAAAAACAAATTTCAAAAACATTTAGTAGTCTTGGTGGAAGACCACTGGCGGCTACAGCTACGGCTAGATGTCCGCATCATCATCCGTTGAAGAATAGTAGGCCTACGTTAGCAACAGTCGTAGCCGTAGCCGCCAATGATTCCGATGGAGGAAGTTGAATCAAAAGAGGGGCGCTGTCAGACGAACAATACAATTCGCCGATGCGGGACAGAATCGACCGGGGGGGGGGGGGTTGGAGGGCATACTATCGCAACTTTATGGCTTACCTCAAACCATGGTGCAATTGCTCCATGCTCAAACCATGGAATTCATACTTCCATGCTCAAACCAAAACATCGAATTAAAGGGGGATGGGGGTGGTCTTGTACAGTGGACACGCATATTTGATTCTTCTACCCTGCATATATCTATTTTCTTCTCCGTCATAACATGTTTATGTTGGTCAGTTGGTTGTCCCCCGTGATTGATGACGTCAATGGCTCTCGTCAGAGATCATGCAATGCTCTCATCGGCATCCAAATGGATCGATTGGCGCGAGCGAAAAAATTATTATGTTCATGGTCAATGGAGGGCGCCATTTAAATGAAAAGTAAAACGTGCAACAGGTGTCGTCTCCGGGTACTACTATTGTTTTAATCGAATGTGATTGTGATTTTATCTACCAGAAAATTAGGGTCATGGCGTCTGAATGCAGTGGCCCGAAGGGTGGCCGAAAAGAGCTAGAAAACGAACTAAAAAGGCTCGATATAGAGACGCTAACAATTGAACACCCAGAGGTAAACAATCGGTTTTTGTAATGTTTTCTTTATAAAAATTATAATTATCGTAGGAGGTCCTGTTTTCAGGGCGTCCCTGAAATCGATGCAAATCTTTTACCTCTCTGCACGCGATGTAAACAGTCCCTAGATACAATTTTTGTGGTTTGACTTTGCAAAAAAAAGAGTCTCCTTCCTTGACCAAAAAATAGAATTATGTGAGGCTCCACTGGCAAGTTGTATTACATATTACAAAATTTGTCGTATTTTAGGCATTTCTACAAGGTACAAAAATATGTCATACTGTCGGGGCCATAACAAAATTTGCCCACCCGAAAAAGTTTCATCGAACAATTTTTCAATTCACAATTCACGATGATAAAATCATGTGACTTAAAATTCTGCTGAGCATTCTGGGAAAAAAATACAGGCTTAAAAGAAGCCATGTGCCTTATATCGTTTTCTAACAGTCTGGAGAATTTTTTTAAACCCTCATATCATTTATTATTAATAACATTAAAATTTAAACATTGGCTTGGTGATTCAAATATCACTGTTTATTGATATGCTTTATTATAAATGTTAAGAAACATAAAAGATTTCAAACTTTTTTAAAATCAAATTTGAAAGCCAAGACTTATTGACACTTTTTTAAAATTTAAAAAAGTTTTTGCAAATTACCATCGTAATTTTTAAAATTAAATAAAAATATTTTGAATAAAATGAAGACAACTGCTGGCTATAGAGTCATACACAACGCCTCACAGAACACTGAAGTCACTGCAGATGTTTCTTCTGCGTATGGCTTCACACCAGACACCATACTTTCTTGTTTGCCTCGAAAACAGGGTCAAACTCAAAAACGGGGGACTATTGAAAGTCATCGAAGAAGATGTGTGTGTGTGAAAGTTTCAATGTTGTCTAATTTTTATATTAATTTTACATACTTCTTATAAACAAAGGAAGGTAATTAGGGCATCAGTTGATATATGGCATCATTATTTTTTTTTCAATTCAAAGAAAAAGGCATAGTACATCGAAAACCGGACACGGGAGGATATATATTTTATTTTTTCCAGTTCAGTCGCAAACTGCACTCCATCATCATCATGGAGGAAGGAAATATTCCTCCATGGTTACTATATTACTAAAGTGCACCACCACCTGACCACTATTCTTGAGTCAGCGGGGCACAGTGGCTAATTGAAACTAAAGACAGTTTCCATTTGTATTTTTCTTGAATTGAACAAGCCTCTTTTCAGTATGTCACTCATAATGTTCCGTACCAACTTCAGAATTGTCCCAACTATAGTTTGGACCGATCCCAGCTTGGGTGTTACAGAGTTGGGGCGGCCCTAGACCCAGTAACTGGGGCGCTGTACTCGTTTTTTCAAAATTTTGAAATCTGCGGTCGTACTAGCGCCCCAGGAATGCGTTGCATATACGCACAGTGATCTTCAAATTGATATAAGTTGACACAAAAAATGCCTCAGAACGACAAAAATACCCAACAAAAAATGCCTTTAAAAATGCGTACTGGCTTCTTCATATAAGATGCAACATCAGGCATTTAAATGTACTCAAGATTCTGTTTTGAGCTGCAAATTTACGATTTTCGAAGAAACCACCATGACGTCAAACTCTCAGTTGGACCGACATTCATACTGTGTGCACTCGCCGCAGCGCGCGATTGCTGTGCAAAATACTACGCATTCCTGGGGCGCTAGTACGACCGCAGATGTCAAAATTTCGGAACAAAACTAGTACAGCGCCCCAGTTACTGGGTCTAGGGCGGCCCAACTATTGCTGGGGCAGTAGAGGGTACCAGGGAGCCAGTGTCCACACGACCTCCTGCATACATTGCACGGGTGTTGCTGTTGATTGGTGAGGGTAATTCTGGGGCTCCAGCTCCAGCTAGCTCTGTCATCAATTTTGGAGCAGTGTACATTTTACACGTTTTTGTTTTAATGCAAACATCAAATGGATAGGAGCCGCGAAACAGAGCCTGAGCTAAAGTTTTAAAATGGGAAAACCTTGAGACTGCACAGGTCATCAATAATGCCGACCGTGTAGATGTACGCATCCCATCCCAACGGTAATTAAGATTGCTATCACTCGGTCAGAACGAGGTGATCCCAACTATAGCTGGTCCGCCCCAGCTGTAACACTCCAGTTGGGACTGGGCCCAACTATAGTTGGGGCAATTGTCAAGTTGGGGCGGAACAATAACATGGAGGTCATAGTTCCTTCCTCCATGGTCAATAAGATAATCTAATGTGGAGATTTAAAAAAATTGTCTGTGTGTACCTGGAATTTTTTTAATATTATTATATTTTCTGGTAATTTTTAATTGCAAAAGTCCAGATTAGTGGAGGTAGAAAATCCATGGTATAAACCTTAGTTCTAATCTAAAACTGTGTTGTGGGAATGCTCGTATTAAATAACAATAACAGTTTCACTACTTGCTTTGATATAAGATTTCTACATACTTCACTTGTGTTGTTACTTTGGGGTGGGAAATGTCAAAATCCAACATTTCCAATAGTTAAGTTCGGCTTGTAACTTTTAATCCATCAAAATTCCAGGATCCAAGAGTCATGACTGAGGGTAAACACATGTACTTTTACACTTCATTATGGCGGTGTGAAGTTGGTGACTTATTACTCATTGGGTATTCGAGCATAACGTGTGTATACAAAAACTGTACACATGCAGGCTCCTCTTGCGCATTGTCTTAGTCTTTACCATTTAAACCTTAGACTTGTTTCCAAGTCCTTACAGTACATTCTGGGTGCGATATCCAATGGCCTATCTTAGTTGGTTCTCATTGCATGGTTTTTGAAGGGATTATTCATTGGTCTTAATTTCAAAACTTTGTTTCTTTGAATGGAATCTTTACTTTAGGTCTTTACAGTGGACGCGATGATGCCTCATCTTAAAGATATCTCGGGAGCTGTCGGCAAAAATCTTTTCATGAAAGACAAAAAGAAAAAGGGCCTCTGGCTTTTGACCTGCCGCCACGACCGTCCAGTCAACTTGTCTGCCCTAGCCAAAATGGTTGGGGCCCCAGGGGGTCTCCGCCTAGCAGATGAGAGCATCTTAAAGGACAAACTGGGCGTGGCCCAGGGCTGTGTTACACCCTATGCCCTCTTCAATGATGAAAGCAACGATGTCAAATTCTTGCTTGACAGTGATTTTATAACGGGGGGTCATGAGAGAGTGTTTTTCCATCCAATGGAGAATTCAGCAACCACAGGAATGTCCCCAGAAGATTTCTTGAAATTTGTTAAAGAAACTGGACATGAGGTCGTCATGGTTAACTTTGAGGAGATGGGATGAGGTGGAGTGGAAACCTTACAAACACACTCATTCATAACGTCCACAGAGTTTTGTTTCATTTTTTCATACTGTATGCCTTCATTTGCTGGGCATCTTAGAAACAGTCCTTGCCAACCTTTGATTAAAACTCAGTTTTACTTTTGCCAGATAATTAGAATGTCCTGGATTCCATGCAGGTGTACCTAGTAATAATACCTGAGATGCTGTGAAAGAATCTGGATGGACATTGCTTAGGGAATTTACAGGTCACTGTCCTGGTTGGGGGGAGGGGTGCTTAGATATGGGAGTTCAAAGGTCACTGTCCTGGCTGGGGAAGGGGTGCTTAGATATGGGAGTTCAAAGGTCACTGTCCTGGTTGGGGAGGGGGGCTTAGATATGGGAGTTCAAAGGTCACTGTCCTGGTTGGGAAAGGGGTGCGAATTGGGAGTTCAAAGGTCACTGTCCTGGTTGGGGAGGGGGGCTTAGATATGGGAGTTCAAAGGTCACTGTCCTGGTTGGGGAGGGGGGCTTAGATATGGGAGTTCAAAGGTCACTGTCCTGGTTGGGGGAGGGGTGCTTAGATATGGGAGTTCAAATGTCACTGTCCTGGTTGGGGGAGGGGTGCTTAGATATGGGAGTTCAAATGTCACTGTCCTGGACGGGGGAGGGGTGCTTAGATATGGGAGTTCAAAGGTCACTGTCCTGGTTGGGGGAGGGGTGCTTAGATATGGGAGTTCAAAGGTCACTGTCCTGGCTGGGAAAGGGGTGCGAATTGGTAGTTCAAAGAATACTGTCCTGGTTGGGGAAGGGGGTTTTTAGATCTGGGGGTTCAAAGCTCACTGTCCTGGTTGGGGAGGGGGGCTTAGATATTGGAATTCAAATGTCACTGTCCTGACTGGGAGACGGGGCCCTAAATCTGGGAGTTCAAAGGTCACTGTCCTGGTTTGGGGAGGGGGTTGTTAGAACTAGGAGTTGAAAGGTCACTGTCCTAGATGGGGGGGGGGGTACATGTTTGGGAGTTGAAAGGTCACTGTCCTGGATGGGGGTTGCAAATGTTTGGGAGTTTAAAGGTCACTGTCCAGTGTCCTTGATGGGGGGGAGGTGGGGCACAGGTTTGGGAGATGAAAGGTGGGGTTTGGGAGTTGAAAGGGTATTTTGATAGGGGGGGTAAGTTTGTCAAAAATTTCAGATAGTTTTGGGGGGTTTTTAAATTAGAGGCATAAGTACAGTTGTAAAAGTTGTAAACAGGGCAGCAAAGGTAAATGAGTTAAATATGACTGGTGGACCACAAAAACATGTCGGGATCAAAAAGGAATTGCGGCATATTTTAATATGCTGTTAAGAAATAAGAACAAGAAATATTCATGAATCAATTATGGTGCAAGACACAAAGTTTGAGAGCTTCGACGTGATATTTCAATATAAAATTTAATATCTTCAAATATAGTGGAAATTAAAAAGTGATATTAGCTATGAATAATTTGATTTGTGTTTAAAGAGAAGACATAAAATCGCATTTATTTTATTTTTTACAATGCTTCAATATTTGACCTAGACAAAGTAAAACCATTTTGTGAACAAATATACAACTTAAATAATCAATAGTATGGTCATTAATAAGGGTAAATTTAATAAATACGCCAGTGGTAAATGAAATGTGTTGCTTACTACTCTTGTCAGGTGCTTGTACAAATTGACCATAAATACATCACTCTCAAAGTTCTTCACAATACTCCCCAAGTGTTGCCAGAGTTGGAACGAAACCCTCCATATATGGCAACTGGGGACAAAAATATCAACCAAAACAGACTAAAGAGTCCAAAGGGTTTGGTTTTAATTTGAAAATCACAACAGAATAGCTTGAACACTCAAAGGGTAGTTTAAAGGCACTGAACACGTTTGGAAATTGTCAAAGACCAGTGTTCTCACTTGGTGTATCCCAACATATGCATCAAATAACAAGCCTGTGAAAATTTGGGCTCAATTGGTCATTGAAGTTGCAAGAAAATGATGAAAGAAAAAACACCCTTGTTGTACAAATTTGTGTGCTTTCAGATAGGAATAAAAACTTCTTCCAAGAAGTTTTTATTATTTTAGTGCGAAATTACCTCTTTCTCAAAAACTACGTTACTTCAGAGGGAGTCGTTTCTCACAATGTTTTATACTATCAACAGCTCTCTGTTGCTAGTTACCAAGTAAGTCTTTTATGCTAACATTTGTTTTGAGTCATTACCAAACATGTACGATACCTTTAATTACCTCCAAACCATTTATGATACTATACCCAAACCAGGCCCTTCTTCAAAAAAAAAACCCAGACTGAGTTTATTTGCTCATCAAGTAGATGAGAATAAAAACTTTCAAAGAAGACCTTATTAGGTCCCTTAGATGTATAAGACATCACATCCCATTGATATTAAAGGTGATGATTTGGTTGCCATCAATTTAATGCCATTTCACTATTTCAAGGAAGTGCCTGCTGGTTTGGTTGCCTATGTGGGCATCACAACTGAACGTATTTTTGACTGCATGAGGGCACTTATAACTGCAAATTTCCTTGCATCACAAATAGTAGTTTTATCTTGTTTTGACTGCCTGTTTGTTTTCTTGTAACAACTGCCAAATATTGCAATTTTCCTTGCATTACAACTACAATTTAATCTTATTTTGACTGTCTCTATGTTGTTTTCTTGTAACAATTGCAAATAAAATTGCAAAAAACAACAACAATGGAAAAACAGTTCGTTTTTACTTGTTTCACATCATGTTAATTTGGTTCACACACACCATCACGCGGTCAAAAATACTGCAAATTATTCAAAAATTCTATGATAATTTGTACAACCTTCAACAGAATCCTGAAAAACTGATTCATTTTTACACATTACATAACACTGTATCGCCCCAAACATTATATGTATTTTTCTTGTAAATCCTTGTGAAATTGTTCTTTGTACATTTGGTCATCACCAATCTTTGAGCTCTATATTTACTCAAAGATTTAGTTATTAAATACACATTTTTATTAAATAGCAATGGTTTTATTTATTTATTAATGTAGAGTTAACTGTCCCATACGAATGAGCATGAATATTATTATTCATATTAATACATAATTTCAATTGTTACAATAAAAAGGGATTGAGCAGGGGTTAATTACAAATACTAGGCACTGCACTAAAAAAGAAAAAAAAAAGAATTAAAAACCCCAAAACAAACCAGAACGAAAAAATAAAAACAGAAAAAGGACAACCAAAATTATAAAAGTTGGCGAGCTGTTAATGACTTGCAGTCACTGGAGCTTCATAAATGAAAAAAAAAACCATGAAATCTACAGCAAAACCAGGGGAAGTCTCACATGTATTTGAATATTGGAACCCGCTAAACAGTATGATTTTGTTTACTTCACATGTTACAGCAATGTACAAAACAGTGTTGAACTAACCAGTTAAAATACTTCACGCGGTTGGAATAAGATGAATCCAGGAAGGATGTTTGGAAGATTCAAAAACAATGGGTAAATTCTTCCACTAATCATCTGTAAAATCATCTGTAAAATACTGCACAGGATTTTCACATCAGTCCCTCCTGCGTATTTCTACTTATACCAAGGGCCCCATTTGTCAAATACAATCATAGTTTAATTGATATACTATTTTTGTTGTTTTTCATGAGGACAATTCTGCTCTAGAATGCACCATGGGTCATGGGTTTGAATCCCACCCGAGTAGTCTGTGGTTTTGATATCCCGCAGGACTCGTGGGTTGTCACACATCGGTATACAACCAAAACAATCTGCAAAGTGGTGGAAATGCACGGACAGGAACTCTATTTAAATCTTGCCTGCCTCCCAAGGCATTGGCCACGTTTTAGCATTTGTTGAGTTTTTGCAACTGCATGTCTGAGCTGTTGATAAAGTGCGCCATTTACTTGATATCTAATTGAAGCTAAAACAGCCGTTTGAGGTGACCCCGGCCGTTGAGGTGACCGATAAACGAGACCGATTTAAATCACGCATAACTATTTTGCACAAAAACAACAACAAGATAATTATGTATTGGATTTATAGGAACATGAACATTTTACACCCAGAGCCTTCGTTCATAAACCCAAATGACTAAGATTGATGTTATTTCTTTTTCAATTTGGGAACTCTAGTAATGTGTCATGTCCGTTTGTTGCACACCATACCACTCAAAGATGTAATATTAACTGTCAAAAGGTTAATATACACACAGGAGGAAAGTCGCTAAGTAGAAGTTAAATAACAATATATAATCGGTATCCAAATAACTGTTACTCAGTGTTACTCAGTATTCCACTAGTCTTCAATCAATAAGTACATATTAATTTAATTGAGAGCCAATATCATCCAACATGTCAATTTACGCTATTATTAATCAAATATTAATTCAAATTATTTTGCCAACATAATTTCATTTTGTATATCTTAATATTAATTAGTATTATTCAATGCATTACTATAATATAAGTCCACCACTATTAGTCGGTGCGCCAATATGAAATTCCCCAAATCTATCAAAATTACATTATAAATCAGCTTTGCTGTTGACAATCAAAAAATAAATTTATCCTCGCCCAATCAATCCAACTCTTCAGCCACACATCTATAAACATCTATCAATAAATCGCCCCAGATGCAATAGAGATCAATATTATTGCAATCAAATTAAGAATTAATCAATTAATCAAGCTAAACTGTTGATCATCGTTTACACTGATCAATATCCGGTTCCAATTCCAATCAATTGCCCTCAATTCATAATTGATCCAACCACAATCAATCAATCAATCAAACAAACGTTAAGCTGCATTACTGATAAGTATTGCAATTGATCAATCAATATTTCAGTCAATCAGTTTCATTTCAATCAATCCAGATTCAAAATTAATCGTTTCACAATCAATCAATCTGATCTGTCAATTTTCCCCCCTCGTGTTATCAAATTCAGTCCTACTTCATTCAAGTTAATTAATATCTTACTATGAACAGATATGCCATTTTGGTAAATTGCTATTATGAATAGTTTTAAAGTTTTATATCAAAATATCCAAGTAACACAATTGGCCTTTTTCAATCAGTTTGTCAATATCAGTATCTAATATTATATTATCAATACTATTGATTACATAACACCCAGGTAGATCCTTATCATTTGATTGGAGGATTGTAGGTCATGCAGCCTTCAATATTCAAACCATTACATGATGGCCTACGTCATACATCATGCATTTTGGTTCTATTCACCATGCATAATTTCGTCCCATCCTGTTTTTACTATTGACCTTGTGTTATACACAGCAGTACAAAACACATTCCTAGTGGATGATAGGACACAATTTGGTACATTTTGTTTAAGTGTTTCCCCCCCTAAATGACAATGATCTACTTGGATGTAACACAAAACAAATAACGAATGTTCAGGATTCGTGCAAATTTTCATTCGTTGAAAGATGGAATGTTCCATTCAATGAGTCAAAGTCCAAAGCCAACTGGACTCTTCCGCACGGGACAATTTTTAACAAGAGAACTTGACTAAAATCACATCGATGTTAAAAAATAGCAAATTCCAGTCATGTGAAAGCTATCCTTGTTAAATAACAACCAAGGACCCTTGTTATTCTTAACAGAGATTCAGACCTCCTCCGAAAAATAGCAACCATCTTAAAATCACCATGATATGTAGTGTAAAACGATTACTGTGCCATAACCAAGAACCCTTGCTATGGCGATATCACTATTCCCATGCACAGAACATGTCACTAGTAGATAAAGTGTCCAGTGTATGAACAATCATGACCTTAAACCACCCCTCCCCCACTCCTGAAAAATAAGGGACTTTGGGAAATTTATGTTTTAAAGGCACTGAACACATTTGGTAATTGTCAAAGACCAGTGTTCTCACTTGGTGTATCCCAACATATGCACAAAATAACAAGCCTGTGAAAATTTGGGCTCAATTGGTCATCGAAGTTGCACAAAAAAGAGGAAAGAAAAAACACCCTTGTTCTACAAATTGATGTGCTTTCAGAGAGGAATAAAAGGCTTCAGGCCTGAAGTCTTTTATTATTTTAGTGAGAAATTACCTCTTTCTCAAAAACTACGTTACTTCAGAGGGAGTCGTTTCTCACAATGTTTTATACTATCAACAGCTCTCCGTTGCTCGTTACCAAGTAAGTTTTTATGCTAATATATATTTTGAGTAATTACCAAACGTGTACAGTGCCTTTAAGAAGTCATGTGACAGCTTGTTAAATAGTCTCAATCGAGCGAAGTGACAGACAACCAGCATCCATTACCGAGGACCTTTGTTATTGGTGCTCATGTGAAAGGGCCTTTCGATGCAAACTGCACAGTTGTATTTGATATACTCACATAAATCCTACTACCTGTCTATAAGTCTGTCCTCTCGATCAAAATTGCTAAAACAGGATATGATAATATATATAGATATCAATTTTCATTTTACACTATAAGACATTAAAGAATACATATTTTAACAAATATATATATATATAAATTATATACAATAGATCAAAAAGAAAAGTAAAAATTCAAGAGTTTCAATAACTTCCATAACACTTAATTTTGATATAAAACTTTTTAATATATAAATGTTTGTATTAATATAAAAATTAGGATTTGGATAAGAAAAGTCAGCCTAAATACTATTTTTCATTTGTGTGTGTGTGTGTGTGTTTTTTTTGTTTATTCTCACAAAAATATTTAAAGGGATGGTACAACTTTGGTAATTGCTTGATTCCAATATTAACAACTGGAAAGCTTGATTGTTGCAAATGTGTTTTATGGTTAAAATCACTCATATTTGCTTCAAAAAATATATAAACATGCCCAGATTAAACTTGTAAGAAATTTAAAGAAGTTTTTAAAATAATTAGAAATCCTTCAGCAACTGTTTTCAAATAATATTAAATGGTTAGTTTTAAGATGTAAGTTGAAAAAAAGATGATTTGAATGAAACCATTGCTGTACTTTCCCTTTGAGTAGATCTGTGGAGGGGGGAAAATTTGAAGAAAAAACCCAGTATGTAGTTCCCCTTTGGCATCATACAATGTAAAGTTGGCAATCTTTAGGAGTAAATCAATCAATTTGTTAACGCACAATGATGCGTTATGCGTAAAAACCGCGTGCGTCCTGCAGGAGTTCCATCAAATTCCTTGCATGATCAGTTGTGGAACCACTTGGCTGCGTAGAGAAAAGTTTGAACGCTTGACGCAGCTCAAAGCCAAAACCTAAGTTGCCAGTAAGATGCCGTCTGTTGAGAACTATGCATACTTTTGATTGATACAATGAGAGCAGATGCTTTTGAGTATCGTAACAGCTATTTTGTTTTTGAGTATCGTAACAGCTATTTTGTTTTTGAGTATCGTAACAGCTATTATGTTTTTGAGCATCGTAACAGCTATTTTGTTTTTGAGTATCGTAACAGCTATTTTGTTTTTGAGTATCGAAACAGCTATTTTGTTTTTGAGTATCATAACAGCTATTTTGTTTTTGAGTATCGTTACAGCTATTTCGTTTTTGAGTATCGTAACAGCTATTTGGTTTTTGAGTATCATTCAGCTAATATGTTTTTTAAATATCGTAACAGCTATTTTGTTTTTTAGTATCGTTACAGCTATTTTATTTTTAACCTTCTTGCAACAAAGGTCTCCTTCATCAAAGAAAAACAACACACGGTCGTAGGCATGCAGAAAATTGTAAAAGAGATGACCATGAAAAAAAGTATTCATTTTAAATTAATACCCTTCAGGTAATGCCCATCTCTCTCGCCTACAGGCCACTTATGGAGAACCAGATAGGCTTCTTGTGCAATAACTAATCAATTATCTTCGGCTCAGTGCTATAAGGTCATTAATTGCAATTTCATAGTCGTAATGATCAAAAGGTCATTTAATGAAAAATGCGTATAAATTTAAAACAAAATAATCAAAATCAACAAATAAATGTTTTACTTAGAAAATTAAAGTTTCTTTTTGCCTTTTATCAAACAAATACTCTGAAGACCACTCTTGATCAATAAGCCCCATTTACCAGGAGCTCCAAAATATGCAGAGGCAATTTTATGAAATCATGCAAATTACACTAATGACCTTATAGTCCTGAGCAGACGTTATTGGCCACCAAAAGTAAAAGCACAAGTCTTGATAAGCATTACAGTTAACCAGCGGCATAGCTAGGGTTCATAGGTGAGGTTCACCCACTTTGTCTTTGAAAATCTTAGTATCAGTAAAATCCACAACCCACACCCACCCACTGTTTATACAAAAAAGGTGACCCTTTATCGATTTGGCGCCCCCTCCAAAGGCTGCACCCGGGGCGCGTGCCCCCACCCTCTCCCCCAACCACCACAAAGCTATGCCACTGCATTTAATATTGATTAAATACAAAACCCAACTTTAAAAGATTAAGTCTTTAAATCACTCCCCTTTATGAAGGTTTATTAAACATGAGCAACCAAGCTTCAGAAGAAATACAGTGGAACATTATCCCTAGTACAATCTTCAAATCTGCAAAGGGTTGATTTGAAGTTAGCGACCTGACTGCTCATAACTAGTACCACCCAGCCTTGCTACCATGGGCAGCGCACCGTATCGATACCTCTCATCATTAACCCCTGGAAGGGAAGTGCTGAAAAACAACGCTGATTGGCTAACCAAAAGTGACTGCTCTTCGCGCACGCGTTAAAAATTGTAAAGTGCTTGTAGGGCACTTAGCACGCGCATGTCAAAATGCAAGTATTTTGACACAATCCACTTCAAATGAATAATGTTTTCACACGGTCACCCTGAAATGCATATAGTTAGACATGTCGAAAGATCAAAGAAGAATGAGAGGGGACCAGTTGCTCTATGACTTGATGCATCTGCGTACGTCTCCAACACAGAATGCATCAACCACAGGATTAATTAAAATATCCAATATATTTGGATATTTCGAAGTCACACTTCCAGGGGTTATGATCGAGCAAGGCATTCTGGGGAAAAAATGGCGAGGTGAGATTGTAACACCACTGGTAATGAGGTTAAGTACAACCAAACCTATTCAGTTAAACCACTGAACCATGATTCATTCACATGGTCTCTTCTTTTGCCAAGGGTTAAAAGGATTTGAGCACCAGTCACACAATTGCACCCTCAGGTTTGCTCTATGTTAGGTATCTAGACCAATAGAACCAACAACTGTAGATGATCATCAGTCAAACTTGCTCATTTCAGCATGTGTGGTTGCACAGAGTGGTAAAATGGCGATCGATCAAGGTATAAATCCCTGACTCGCTTTTCAAAACATTGATTAGAAATCATTAATACAATACAGCTAGAACAATAAAGCACCTGCCTAAATAAGACAATTTTGATTGGTCCCTTAAAAATGATAGCGTCCAATTGAAACAGGCACATAGTTTTTTGTATTTACATATGTACTTAATAATACTTCTTTATGATACAAGTCAAGAGACTTTTGAAGCCAAAACTGACTGATTCTTCAAATGCTTATTTGTAGGATAAAGGCACTATGCCCAGCGTGCAATACAATACAATTGAGTATTTATCTAACAGTTTATTCTTTGTAAAAGGTAGCAAAATTCTCTCCTCAGTATATTTTAAATGGTGCTTCTGTCTAACTTATATTTGTAAATGAACAGAGAGATTCTATTTTACACATAAAAACATTGCCATATTTGAAGACATTGGCAGTGTGGAGATGAGGGAACCCTACAGTGGTTCCATAACCAGGCCTGATGCTTTGTTTTTGAAAGTGTACGGACACCAAGGCGTTTTCAAGTCTTGCCAACCATGGTAGGCGCACAGGATGGGCCAATGAGCAACCTTCTTTTGACCAATCTAGCTACCGTACTCAAAAGATGTCGGGTGCATAAGGTTCATCTGCATTCAGCAGCCTACCGACATGTGTACATGTTATTTGAAGTTTCGCGGGTAACATTTCTGAGATGTTTCTTGATAAGTACCTTCCCTTCGTAAACTGTATAATCCTTTACTGAGCATGGTATTAGCCAGTGGGGTGTCTGGGTGACTTTTGGACACCCTGTTTTAAATTTGGACACCCTGTTTTATCTGTCATTTACATGTAAATGTATTGTAAGTGAACAATTTGGACACCCACAGAAAATTTGGACACCTGTTAACCAAATCCTGGCTAAAACCATGGTACGGCGCATTGATCATCAATCACCATGCCACTGCAAAATACGATGCTGAATTTAAGGCCTGGAATAACCCGCAGACCATGGAGGCCATGGACTCTGTTGCCCCCGGTCTTGGCCTTGTTGCCCCCGGTCTTGGCCTTGGTCCATCTTCAAAAGTTTCCCACAGACTGCAAGATTTTCCAATGGAAGTGCCTTTTGCAAAATGAAAAATGGCCTTGCCCTCTCAAAGATGAAATTCCAGGCCTGGAATTTTGACATCTAAAATTTAAATTCTCAAGAAACCTTTGCAAACAGTGAGCACGGTTTGAGTTGGATGAATAATTCACCCTTGGTTTGGTTTTCATTCCAGCTCGCAATTAGAATTCACTATTATTTTACTTTGATTCAGGTTTCACAGGATCCACTGCCGAGGTGACACTATTAGTAGGTGCCATGACGGACTGCCATTGGCTAAGGTTCTCCTGTATAGTTGGTAGATGTTGAAAATTGACGCCCGAGTACTGAATAGGATGATGATGTTGATGATAATAAAGAGGAGGACCCTGCGATGTAGAGACCTCACCATCGAGGCTGCATTTACTACCAGATGCTGTTCCTTCAAGGCTCTGTGGTGCTTGACTAGATACACTAGTGGTAACTACAGGTACTAACATCACACGGTTACAATGTGGATTTGCATTTCTTTGTGCCAACTGGAGGAAAGGGTTTGCCGTTTGGAGGGGTACAAAAGATGATGGCGAGGCATGTCTCTGTTGGGGCATCGCTAACTTTGAAGCCGCCGACAGGAATGCAAGAGGATGCTCAGGCTGTTGAGTCACTCCTGCAGCTGGGGGATTCGAAGCGGGCAACATTCGTGACTCTGTTGTCTGGGTTGGAGGAACTTCCGTTCCAACAGGGCCACACTTTGGATTGGGATTGGTACAATGCGTCGGTGACGTTCGTCCCTGCGAGGATCCCTGAGAATGAGTACTTTCACTGGAGCTGCTTCTCGTCTCTGTGGAGGAGTCTTTTTTAAGTTTTCGCCGCTTGGCGAGCGGAGCGTTTGAGACGTCTAGTAACAGGAAGCCCTCCCGCTGGGCTTTGTGGAAGGCAGACAATGTTGCCTTGACTTTGGTCTGGACTGAGGCACTGGTAGAGAGGAGGATGTTTGGGGTCATGAGCGGGGTAGAGCTTGTCGCTTGCTGGCCCTGAATCCAGTCATTGATTAAGAGGTCATCTATGGTCAGCCGATTTACAGGATTAACGGTAAGAAGACCTGGCAGATAAAAAAAAGAGGGAACTATTTTAATTCAAACCGTTAATTTGATCAAAATCGAAAGCTACACCTTCATGTTTGAATGTTTCCGGATAGAACCACAGGTTTACAATCAAGATGCTTTTCTCCTTTTCTGTGGGAAATGACAACTTCCTAAAAAACCGAACCACTCGCTGTCAATGTTGTAATAATCCCAGTTAGTTTCTTCATATTTCTTGAGGACTGGAAAAAATGAAGTTTACCAATATTTCACCTTTCTGAGAGAAGAAGCCTTTCAAGAGCAAAACAAATGCCTCCCTTTCAATACTCACATCGGGCCAAAAAGAATGTCAACTAAATTATATTTGCTTAGAAGACGACAATTAACCCTCCTACTTTCTGACCAATCAATACACTAACTCTACTTTTGAATGATAGAAGAACTATGCCCCCTTGCAATATGATTATCATACTGCAGGGTGGCATAGTTTTTCTATTGATATCATGTTGTGAATGCATATACAGTGCACACCATCTACACAGTTGTAATTCTCTGCACAGTTTTGCCACAATACACAACCCATACAATTTCAAATGGCTGGTTAACTCATTGGAAAATGATACGAAGAGTAGGGGGGAGAGCAAAATCATATGAAGTATACGTGCATGTAATTATAGATCATACATTAAAAACAAATAAAAAACAATTTATGGACATATACATAGAATCATACCTCCATGCCTCCATGATAGAATTAAGCCCTATTCGCATTAGACTTTTTGGGGGGGTAAACTAACTAAGCAAATGGGTAATTTTACCATTTTAAGTCCAGTGCAAACAGCATAGGAAAATTTCACCCAGGTAACTTAACCGAGTCCAATGGGTAGTTTAACCGGCTACGGCTACCTTCTGCCCAGGTAAACTAACCTGGTCAAACTAATGGAGCCAAAAAGTTCAGTGTGAACTCATCGTCCCGGTAAAACCAACCAGTAAAATACCACATCGGGTTTGCTGCACAGCCGTGACCACATGACTCACACGGAAATGAACTACGACGTGCATATTATTGGCAATGACATGAAATTGGTGGTATAATACGGAATGCAGGAATAGTGTCCCTTTGCTTGCATTGTTTTTCTTACTTGACACGCTTCTCTGCATCCATTGTTTACAAGCTACATGTAGGTCATGTCTTTTGTCACATCTGGTTGAAGGTCACTGGCATAGCACTCTCATGTGTTCATATTTAGTCACTCAATTTGTTTCAACACCGTCTCTGTTAGTTTATCTACATGTACGTCAAATAATCCAAGTGTGAACACCGGACACCCATGGTCTTGGTTATATATTAATCCAATGCGAATGCGGCTTGGATACGTTTGGTAATTGTCAAAGACCAGTATTCTCACTTGGTGTATCCCAACATATGCATAAAATAACAAACCTGTGAAAATTTGGGCTCAATTGGTCATCGAAGTTGCAAGACTTCTGGCCAGAAGTCTTTTTCAGATTCAAATATTTCAGTGAGAAATAACCTTTTTTCTCAAAAACTACGTAACTTCAGAAGGAGTCATTTCTCACAATGTTTTATATTATCAACAGCTCTCCGTTGCTCGTTACCAAGTAAGTTTTTATGCTATTTTTTGGGGGAGTAATTACCAAACGTGTACAGTGCCTTTAAGACTACACTTAAAGGCATCGTACACTATTGGTAATTACTCAAAATATATATTAGCATGAAAACTGACTTGGTAACAAGTAACAGAGAGCTGTTGGTAGTATAAAACATTGTGAGAAACGACTCCCTCTGAAGTAACGTAGTTTTTGAGAAAGAGGTAATTTCTCACTAAAATAATAAAAGACTTCTAGCTAGAAGCCTTTTATTCCTATCTGAAAGCACACAAATTTGTACAACAAGGGTGTTTTTTCTTTCATCATTTTCTTGCAACTTCGATGACCAATTGAGCCCAAATTTTCACAGGCTTGTTATATTATGCATATGTTGGGATACACCAAGTGAGAACACTGGTCTTTGACAATTACCAAACGTGTACGATGCCTTTAATAGACAAGAACGTACTCAACATAATGAATTCAACACTTTCATCGGGGGCAAAAACAACTATCAAAAATATTTAGCCGAAGATGAACAATAAGGAAATCAGAGAGAGAAAAAACTACTTGCCCTGGATAAGATCCTTAGCTGCCTCCGACACAGAGGCCCAGTGAGGTCCGGCAAAGGAAATATTTCCATCTTTGATACGACGCATGATCTCCGATGCGCTGTTATCGCCGCTACGACGCGACGCTTGGAACGGAACGTGACCAGACAGCATTGTATACTGAAAATGTCACAAGAAAAGAGATGTGAAACGTCACCTTTATATAAAAAAAAGGAGGTTGCATTGTGGGACTTGGCAGTCCTGAGTGCCTTTTAAAGCTGGGCCAGGGCCCAATTTCATAGAGCTACAAAAAGGAGCTAAGCGCAATAAAATAATGCTTACCAGAATAAGGTTACCAGCCAAAATATCATTCCACATGTACCATTTGTGGCTGGTATCCTGCTTTTTTTTGCTAAGCAGAAAATTTCGAAGCAAAAATAGCTGCTTTAGCAGATTTACAAAGTACCAAGGTTCATCTAAAGAAGACTTTGCCAATAAGCTTGTCCTTAAAGGTAAAATTCAGGATTGGTAGAGCTGACAAAATAGTCGCAGACAGTGTTTATGTTTGGTGTGATCAACCATATACATGAAATAACAATCCTGTGAAAATTTGGGCTTAATCCGTTGTAAGAGTAAGGAGAAAATAGTGAAAAACCATGCACAATTATTTAGCATGCAACCACATTGTCATTAATTTTGATTGTACTACTGAAAACTACTTCTTGCTGTTAACCTGACAACTGAAGTGGCCCAAACCATGACTATTCCTAAGTGATGTTACTACTTCTAGTTGTATTAATAGTCCACTGCAGGCCTTATACTTCACGGAGGCATTCTCTGGTGCCCCTTGAAATGTTCCAGTAGAACGGCAAAACTGCCGTGCCCTTTTTAAGTTTTAAATATTTATTATTATATATGTCTGGTAATGAAACCGAGGATGCCTCATAAGTGAACTTAATCACTGTAGCTCACAAGCCTAAGGAAACCTGTAAACAAGGGAGCTTGCTCTGTGAACCCAAAACATCGGAGTGTACCCCTACTGTTCCACGATAAGTGTTCTGGGGTATTTTCTTCTGTGCACTACCAATCCTAGTACATGGGACCTACGACTTAATGTACCATTCGAAGGACAAAGCAATTATAGTAAAGTATCTTGCTCAAGAACACGATCAGAACTCACTCACTCTGCTGATTAGAAACACCAGAGCTTGAGTCCGGTGCTCTTAACCGCTCGACTACAACATGCCACAAGATCAAAGTATTAAGCCTAACAGTGCCTCTGTATTGTGACACCCTCTGTCCAGCAATGATCATGACTTACCAATATAACTCCCAAACTCCAGATGTCGCACGAGGCATCATACCCCACATCTTTATTAATAGTTTGTCCCAACACCTCAGGAGCGGCGAAATGCAGTGTAAAGCACGGCGTCTTAAGAGGCTGGTTTGCATTGGTGATTCTGGCAAACCCAAAATCCACAATCTTCAGCTCGGCATCTTCAGTGTCGTCGGTGAAGAGAAGGTTCTAAGGGTTTGAAGATAAGAATTATCTCAAATGAAAAAAATGTCATTCCCGACGTCATGTAAAATCCTAGACGTTGTGTAAACTGAATCTTACACTGCGCCAGATCAAATTTGCAGTCTAAGATGAATATTCATTTGTCCTTATAGAATCATCAAGGACTTCTTGGCAATCGGACAATCATAGAAACCTGTAGACACCAACATCTTCAAAGGGATGGTAGAATGTAAAAAAAAATCACTAAATTTCGGTGCACTTTTTCAGGGGTGCGAGTCATTGCTGACAAACAAAGTCTGAAACTAGGATCCAAATTTTAGGAGGTATGTTGAAATTATGGCATTTCCACCTTTTTTGGTAACCCTGTAGGGTTTAACTAAGAGAGGTTTGCGGTAACACCATGTGAATATCTCTTTTGAGTAGTGTGGTTCTGAAAAGAACCGGTGGTTAACGACTCAACGTTTTGATCAGTATGCTCTGATCGTCTTCAGGAGAATGCTGGACCCTGTTGCTAGATGCTGCTTAAGTACTTGAGCTTCGTAATGCGCGAAGGCGGGAACTGGATAAGCTGGGCTTAGTTTGGAGAAGCATGTAGGCTTGAGTGGGACTAAACCTACATTGAAACCCACAGGGAGTGGGCAGGGTTTAGATTTCACAGAGATTTTTGGGAAGAGTGTCCTCAGCACTAGAGAAGTAGATCAAAGATTAGGATTTCTTTGTTTGTGGAAAACAAAATGGCTGACTTTCTTTACCAGACAGACTTTAAAAATCTGAATTCAGATAAAAGTCTGACATTCCTCATCCCTTTATCTCTTACCTCTGGCTTAAGATCCCGGTGTACTATTCCTCGATCGTGTATAAAATCAACAGCTGATACCAATTTCCTCATGATACCACTAGCCTCCGACTCGTCAAAATGCTTTTTCTTGCGGATTCGATTCAGTAACTCCCCTCCTTTACACAGCTCCATTACAATGTAAGTATGAAGCTAAAAAGATCACAACAACACAGAGCAATTTAATAAATTTCATAATTTTGGGAAAAACAATAACAATTTTGGTTTTACCCTACACTGATGTGTAGGGGCATCAGGTTGGCTCAGAGGTTTCTTTCCCTGCCTCTCACCTCTGTGGACCCCGGTTCGAATCCCACCTCAGACCGGAGCCTTACATGTGGATTGGGTTTTCAGTCCCTACCTCATTGCGTGGGTCTCCCCAATTGCCTCCCACATCTGAAACTGAATATTTCTTCTCGTTTCTTATTCTTCCTGTTATTGGCGCATATTGTGCTGTTGGATGTGTAATAAATATTTTTTAAATGTATGTTCAGCAGTGTATACTCCATGCTTTTCCAAGTCCTGGTGAAAAAATCCATAGGCAAATTACTTGGATGGGATTCCAACCAACGACCCACTCAATCTAGAGCAGATATCTTAACAAAAAGACCACCGAGCGTGCAATGTGACAAGAGGCTAGTTTGAACCCTGTAATTAGTAGTGGGTACAGCAAACAATACAGTAGATTTCATAATTTGCATATGGGATGAATACATACTACATTTGCTTCTACCCTACACCCAACATTTTTTTAAAATTTTTTTATTTTTTATTTTTTTTGGAGGGGGGGGGTCTGTTTCAGGGTTTGCCCTTAAATTTATTATTGACTCGCCAGCAGGACCAGTTAACTTGTCATTTCACAAGTCCGCCAGTTGATTCACCGGTCCATATTTCATATGAAATAGGGATGCTTTTCAACACTGATCTAGCCACCCGGACCACTTGGATAGAAGTCTGACTGGTCCTCGGGTGTTTTAACTGGCATTTGGCCAGCGGACCACTGTTAAGGGAGAACCCTGCTGTTTTATGATGAAGGGTGCCTATATAAGGTTTGTCCATGCGAACTAGGCTGCTTTGTTAGAACATTAATAATAATAATTATACTAATAATAATTGACAAGGTACGGCATAGGAAATTATTAAAATCAAAATATCATCTGCTGTTTTTAACAAATCTATCAAAAAAAATATTAAAAATGTTTAAGTCTGAAGCACAATTTTAAAACTGAATATTGCCTTTTCCCCTTCATAGAGATGGAACTACTCGTCAAACTTATATTTGTTCATTTCAAGTTGATGAAAGGTCAAGTGTCAAAGGTAACTGACCTCATCCCTGAACTCTCCATGCAGCTGGACAATATTAGGATGATTCTGACAGAGTTGCAACGTCTTCAATTCTTGACTGCAATTTCTTCGTCTGCTGATGATCTTCACTGCATAAGCCTGACCAGTTTTTTTATGTATACATTTTCTGCAGAGAAATGAGACAAAAACAAAAATTGATTGTAAGGACATTATTTACACCCCTTCCCTCCATTTCATTTCATTTTTATTTCATTTACATTTGTTTGTTCTGGTTGTGAAGCCAAGGTTTCTCAGAAAATCAAACTTAATCACTATTCTAGCTAAGAACCGCATGGAGAAAAAAAACAAGGAAGGAAATTTCAGTTTCAGATGTGGGAAGAACCCCACAGGATTATTCCAGGGTAAACCCACACAATCAGGTAGGGACTGAAAACCCAATCCACATAGAGCCCCGGCGGGATTTGAACCAGGGTCCTGAGGGTGAAAGGGGGGGGGCGAAATACCACTACAAACACCTGACCGCCCAAACCTCTACGCTCCTTGATCTCCTTTTTCGTTGTTCAACCCTTGCTTTTTCTCACTGTATTCTGCTTCTCTCTTTTCACTTCTTTCTAATTGACTGCTTCTGTTACCGGTTTACATTAGTATACTTGTATACATGTGTGTGTTGTGTTCTCATTTAGCCTTTGAGAAAGACTCTGCCGTGAAACGTGAGATCATTAACAATTTTGTGACAATATTCATCCCATGCTTAATCCAACAACACTACCCATCCAAAAACATAAAATCCATTTCCTGGTTTTGCATGCACACTGCTAAAAATGGTGTTCTTGTAATAAGAAAAAATCTTATTTCAAGAAGAAAAATCTTGTGTCACTCCCTAGAAAGATATTCTAAAAAGATTTTTGGGAGTGACACAAGAAAAGTTTTTCCTAAAATGAGATTTTTTCTTATTTCAAGAATACAATTTTTAGCAGTGCACACACAATTCAGCAATCAGGACTGGAAAAAACAATGCACTTGTTTGTCCCGCTGACTTAATATTAAGCCCCAAACTTCCCCCATAATCGATTGCTCACCTACAAACTGAGAAGCTGCCATCACCAAGTGGTTCCGCCTTCAAATCAACTTCATATGTCTTGTAGAACAAAGATTCCTTCAAAAGTGAAATAAAACACATATTACTATACCTCATACATATTCATGATCAAGCTGAATTCTCACTGGTCCACTCACCATCACATGTCAGTTGCTGTTTTTGCTGCGTCCGCCAGCATTTTCGCACAGGGTAAATACGTATGCTTATACAACAGTCTACTAAACATGCGCTTTATGAAGCAATCGTTAAACTTTCTCATGGGTGTAGTACACACATGCGAACATTGTCATTGCTACAAACACATGAAAAATGGCAGCACACGTAAATGTCAATCTGTGTTTTCCCGAGCTCAATGATGTCGAACTAGAGAAGTAAGAGTTTTAGTAAAACAAATATAACATGGCATATTTTGGATGAACAGTCGATATTAACATCCCCTCGGTATTGGAAGTAGTTTGTCGACTTCCAATACCTTGGGAGCTACCCTAAGCTTAGCCCTTACCCTAAAGCTTTAACCCTAACCCTAAGCTTAACCCTAACCAATTGAAATGTGGAGTGTCGTGGCCGAGCGGATAAGAACACCGAACTCAAGCTCTGGTGTTTTTGATCGGCAGAGTGTGGGTTCGAATCCCAGTCGCGACACTTGTGTCCTTAAGCAAGACACTTAACCACATGCTTCCTTCAGATGGGACGTTAAGCCGTAGGTCCCGTGTGTTGTGTAATGCAAGTAAAAAAAACCAGTGCACTTATCGTAAAGAGAAGGGGTTCGCCCCGGTGTTCCTGGTTTGATTGGCAGCATATTGCACCACAGCACCTTGTAAACCATTACATGGTGCTATGTAAAGGAATAGGTCTCATACTTCAAAAATGTAGCCCCGCATACCTTGCGGGAAAAACTTACTGTTTGTCTGTTAAAGCGCCTTGAGTACCTTATTGGTAGATACGTGTGCTATATAAGACTAAATTATTATTATTTATTATTAAATGTCACCTTGATTTTAGAAGAGTGTGCAATTTGGTCATGGGATGGCTTATTCTTGTCAGGAGCAGGATGCAATAAGTCATTTGTAATTGCATTATCACTGTACAGTACTGATGGAGCTATGAAGGAGTAACCCTGCAAAGGAAAACAAATAAAACAACAATGCTAAAACAAAACTGAAGATAAAACAGACTTTTCTTTCATAGCTTAAATTTCTTTTAATTTTGTAAGGCAGCAATACAATGCAACCTGTTATCACATAGTTAGCATCGAGTTGTTGTTTGTGATGGCATTTCTGAATTCAGTATAAAAAGAGCTTTCCAACGATATCCAACGATTGGGATTTCAGTCATGGAAAATATTCCAAAGCTTAATAAAAAATCATTAATTCCGATGCGTTATCACTTTTACTTTATAAGATTATACATACTGCTAATAAGATAATTATTTCGACTCCAGGGGCGGATTGCACCAAGCGGTCTTAAACTGGTCTATGCGCTATAGCCGGCTAACTTGAGACGCGCTCAGACAGTCTTTAATTATAGACCGATTGCAATAGCGCAGTCTATAATTAAAGCCGGTCTTAAATCTTAAGCCCGCTATGAGCTGGCTATAACCGGTCTTAGTTTTGGTTTTTAAAGATGGCGCTGTTAAAGTGTTAGTTGTAGACGATTTGAATGATGCGACGAGCTCTACGACGAGATGATGATACCATGGAGGTAGAAATAGATCGTAAATATAGATTCCCAAGAGTAAAAATATTACAACTCACAGATTTGATATCCAATGGGAACAATGCCGTGCATCGAGGCCATTGACTATTGATTGTTGTTTACGGCTCGTTTGGCAAGTTTGAATAATAATAGGGAGTTTTCGTTTTCGACGGCGGATGGTTCTGGTGACGGTTAGTAGTTTTCAGCCAAACGTTGTCGTTTTCAGCACAACGCAGATTCACCCAAAGCACTGTCGTAGAAATTGAGGGACGACCGTCCTCAAAGCCGACGCATGCGCAGATGACGCCAAATGTCATCATTACCGTCGCAGAATCATCCGTCGTCCAAAACGAAAACTCCCTATTGGCGGTTGGTCGCTACGGACGGAGCAAAGCTGAGTAAGGGACGTTTGTTCGTGTTTCATTACTCTTCGCCGACTTAACTAAGACTGGCTTATTGCAACGGGCTTAAAGACCGACTAAGCTAAGACCGTCTAAGGCAGATAGCCGGCTATAACTGACTGGTCTTAGACCGCTGGCTAAGACCGTTTTATTGCAATCCGCCCCAGGTTCATTTTGTGATAACAGGTGACAAATGGTATCTGACTCTTCCGGGACAACAAGAAAGAAACGAGATAGAAAGAACAAAAAATGCAATTTAAGCTCATTGAGAAAGAAATATCCAGGGCCCAATTTCATAGAGCTGCTTCAGCACAAAAAGTAGCTAAGCACGAAAAAATTATGCTTACCAGAATATGGTTACCAGCCAAAATGCCATTTCTCATCTACAATCTGTGACCGGTATCCTGCTAATTTTTTGCTTAGCAGGAAAAATTTTAAGCAATATTTTCTGCTCAAGCAGCTCTAAGAAATTGGACCCTGATCACTCACCCTGAACACTCTTGAGTCGGCTGTTTTGGGCACCGCTGCAGGGGACTCAGCAGGGGGTAGGTTTGTAAATTCATCTGCAAAGTTACTGACGTCTAATTCACCATTAATGTGAGGCCGGAATGGTGGTTGGACCTTCTTCGCTGTGAGGTCATCCCAATTCAAGTCCTGACAAGTTTATTAACAACCAAGGGGGGTATATAAATCATTGGTAGTTAATAATTATAATTTGGGAGGCTTGCATCTGAGAAGCTGAATACCGAAGGACGCGGCTACAACATGTTCAAGCAGCTGGCATGCGAGGGCGCGTTAGGCAGCCAGCCACATCGACCCATTATATGGCCAAGGAGCACAGCCAGAGATCGAAAAGTGTTCAAAATTTTAATGGCTGAGCATAAGACAAAACAGATATTAAATGGTGTCAAAAGCTTTGAATGGTGTGGAAAATAAGAAGTAACAATAACTAATAACCTTGCAGGTACAACCATGTGTGAGTCTCTTTTGGGAGGAGAGTTGGCTCTGAGAAGAGCCGGTGTTGTGGTCTCGACATCTTGAGTAGTTTACTCTATTCATTGCTCTATATTTTCCTGAAGATGAGCAGAGTATACTGTTCAAAACATCGAGACCACACCAGCTCTTTTCAGAGCCAACGCTCCTCCCAAAAGAGATTAATACATGGTTGTACTTGCAAGTGTATTCAGGTATTAGTTATAGTTACTTCTTAAAACATATAGTGTTAAGCAGGGCTCAAATTTGGGGGGAAAGTCCACAAGACCGCTGGGCTTGTAACTCAATTTAATGGACCAGAAAAGTTGTTAAAAGACCAGAATCAAAATGAGAAAACATATATATCAACACCGTTTCACATTTGAGCTGTTTTTATTGGAGCAAGCTCTAAGAGAAGATTTATCTCATTTGTCTTATGGGTAATACTTCAGTATTCAACAAAATTGAAAGATACTTGTATTTCTCAGTTTAAATTAGAAATAACAGAGAGGTATTGTCATTCAAAAACACAAGAACGCCGGACTTTTTTGGTTGATAGTTAATTGGCTCTGCGTTAAAATCACTGTCCTCGGGCCTGCAGTCCAGTGTAAATTTTGAGTCCTGTGTTATGTGAAATATGTAGATTGACATTGTGGCTTTCCTCTTACACTAAAAAACCTGAACTTTTACCAACCTTGAAGAAAGGATGTTTCTTGATTTGGTCAACGCCGCCAGGTCCTGATCCGAGTCTTTTCTTAGCGTCTCTGTCCAGCAGCCGGGTGATGAAGTCCTTCATACTTTGGGAGAAACTAGGAGGCATTCTAGGACTTTCGTTCAGGATTCGTCTAGAAAAGACACGGAAATGAGCACGTTAAAGAGGGGCTTCAATGTCAAATTCAGTTTTGTGATGCACTCATTTTTCAATAGATAGAGTCCTCATGAACGTCAGGAAAAAATGACAAGACTCTAACCTCATGTTAAGACGGTGTGAAATGTAATTTTATCTGATACTCTTTCATAGCGAAAATTGAAACGGACGTCATCAAACATCAGTAACAAACGGGTCTGTACAATACAAAGAGGACTTTGTTGTGCCAATCAAAAGGTCAAATCGAATGCAGACCTACCAACCTTGTAAAAAAAAATTGAGTACCACATTAGTGCAGCGGCATTAAAACCAGAAGCCTGTGCAGGGCGACCTAACCCAGAAGCCCAACTACATGTACTGTTGGCACTGTATGTTCCAATTGCCTAGATCATAGATGTCACTCAAGGAAGGGGCAAAACAATTGTTAAAAATTGTTAAAAATTGTATTAAAAAAAAAAAAATTGGCCAGGGATTCCCCTACGGGCGGTAAGCCCATTTTGACCGATTTCTGTTCCAATATCATGTATAAAATCTCAATGAAAAACACAATTCAATGTACAAAAGTACTTTTCACCCAAAATTTGCCAGGGGTTTCCCTACGGGCGGTGAGCCCATTTTGACTGATTTACATTCCAATGACATATATTAATTTATATGAAAAGCAATGTTGAACAATGTTCCTAAATTATTAGTAACTTACTCGGCATGCAAATAGCAATAATAATGCGTAAGGTTCTATCTTTGGTTGCCCAGTAAACGGACAAACGAAAGCCTATCGTAGAATTGTCCAGGTTAGAGGTTAGAGACTTCTAAGTCTACGTTACTTGTAAGTTACTCATAAGTCGACATACGTCGAGATAATGTCTAGCGTACCCAAAACTTATTTCTAACCTGTGAGTAAAGTGCTTTGAACTTATCTCCAACGCATATTGACGTGTTCCGGACGACCACAGAACTTACTTAACGTGTTTCTAACTTACATTCGTTGGTATAAGTTACATGTACAATGTATCTATAAGTTATCGAAACCTTATATAGTAACTTACTATCACGATATGTATACCTCCAACTCATTATGAATACCCTATGTATACGCCCAAAATAAAAAATAAAAACATCGATAGTTCAGCATATGCCAGCGTTTTAGAGAAATTTTGATACATCGGAATACGCTGGCTAAAACGTCAAGGTGTGACAGGGCCATAAGGGAGTTAAAATCAAAGCAATTTTAACCACCTCATGCTGCGCACATACATTGAATGTATCACATTAGTTTTTAAGCTCACAAATCCATTCACAAATTATGTAATTTGTTTTTCAATAGATAGTATGAATGTATCAACACCATATTTGATTTTGTTCTTTTGTTTCCCTCCCTTTGTTAGGCGCTCTGTTCTTTGTATAGCGCCTTATAAATGCTTTGTATTATTATTATTAATAATACCAACATGGCTTTAGAAAGGACCAATGTACATTCAATATTTTGCAGCAGGGGAAACCAATTCAAAGGGAGAACGTTTTCAACTCTACAAAAGTCTATGGTGGGATTTGAACCCCAGACAAGGTATATTTTTCTTACTTGGAGATCTCAGACTGAGTATTCTTAGCTCCATCCTCGGTAAATGGTGACGCACCGGTCAAGAGTTCATAGGTCAGTACCCCCAATGACCACCAATCAACGGCTTTATCATGACCATCATGACCTCCCCTGACCACCTCTGGCGCCATGTATTCAATTGTCCCACAAAATGAGTAGGTTCTTGAATCCTGTAAAAAAAAAACCATAAGAGACTCCAAAATGAATTTAATTACATGTACATATCTACCAATCGATTCCAAGACGTAAAATCCACAAAAAACTGCAAAATAACAGCTGCATAATAAAAACAGAATGGTGGTCAATGTGGCCGTGGCTTGGACTGACATTGATTTGTTTTTTTCTGGTGCCATACTTGCATATATTTGGTTTAATGTTATAAGCCATTTGTGAGTTAGATTTTGATTTATGTCGGTAAAGTGACTTGATTGGTCACAAGTATACAATCAAATTGGATTCCCTGGTCTAAATACAGTGTCGCTACGTCACATGGTTCAGGGCAAGCTTATAGATCTTTATCATGCTGCCACCATCTTGGTCCTGTCCCCTGTATCCAATAACTGTAATGGATGCTAATATTCATTGCACAACAAGGAACCAGACTATCTGCCCTTCCAGCCTCGGTTTGGATACATTGATTTGAGTGGGGGTAAAATCAAGATGGCATCACCATGGTAAAGGTGTATTGTAAACATGAAGCAACCTCCAGATGGGCAAAGCATGGTACCAATGTAAATACACATTCACTCAGAATTGTGTATCTATAGGTGTTCGCCATCTCTTACCATGCAAAAGATTGCCCCGAACCATGTGACATAGCAACTGTCTTTAGTCTGCGGTTTTCAAATTTAAGCAGTCGCTTTTGGCTGAGCAAGTCATGGTACCGGACATTATTCCAATCTCAACTCACAAATGGGCTTATAGACCTATTGCATATGACGTCACACTTTCAAAAAGGAGGCAGATCATTGGACGATAGCTGTTCTCTGTGCGTAAAAACGTGCGCGTGACCTCAGCGTATCTGTAGCGTTTCACGTTATGCAAGGGGGATCCATTGATTTCTATAGACCCGGAGCGCGCCTCCGAACAATGCGCGTCATTTTGGGTGTCAAAACTCTCTTTTGTGCATGTTTGTATACGATTTTGACACCCAAAATGACACCCAGGATAGGCGCACTTGAGTACGCTGCGCGTTATGCAATGGGTCTATTGACATACTAAAAGAAAACAGAAAGCAATTATGTTGACAGCTAAGGTGTGTGCATGTGTAGCATTAACACTAAATGAAACTGGGCCCAATTTCATAGAGCTGCTAAGCACAACAATTTGCTTAGCATGAAATTTCTTCCTTGATAAAAACAGGATTACCAACCAAATTTCCATGTGTTGCATATATTGCTTGTTACTGGTATTCAGCTGTTGTTTACTTATCCTGAAAATCACGTGGAAATTTGGTTGGTAATCCTGTTTTTATCAAGGAAGAAATTTCATGCTAAGCAAATTGTTGTGCTTAGCAGCTCTATGAAATTGGGCCCTGGACAGAAAGGGTGGCTGGATTGAGGAATAGACACCCCTTGACAACCGTCATACATGTCCCAGTCTCCATACACCGTGGACTACATGAAAGTAAACCATGCAAGGCGTTACAGGATTTACATCAAAACATACCTGTAGATGTATGTTAATTCTCGATCTTGATTCCCAACACATTTTCCACATCACGGTACTATTTTAGCCGTGCTGTAAATCCAGCGACATAACAAGCTTTAATTTCACAGTGCAATTTCAGGGTGACTGATCATGCAAAGTCTGTGTTCTGTCCTCTGTGTATAATGGGGGTTATCCAACCCTCGATCAGCTCTTGTAACTTTCCCCACTTCTTGTCCCATCCAAGGGGAAAAACCCAGCCGCCTTTATACGAATCAACAAACTACAAGTATCTTCATGTTTCCATTATACACCTTATGTGATGCATGAATGCCATGGATTCTTTGAAACGCTATGATTCTGTGCTTAAGAATGAAACAGAAACTGCACAGGTTAGTGATCGTAGGTTCATTACATTGTGGGACCATCATGTACGGGTGTACATTGCACTACACATAAAATTATTACGGCACATGTACACTCCATGGATACTTCTGCATTCAAAGCAAATCCATGATTCAATTACTATGAGAACCATGCTTTTTTTTTTAAAGAATTTTCAGAGCATAGGGTGGACAAGTTTCTGTGTCTATTTTGTGTTTGTTGTGAAAACAATTTCAAATGACAAGGATCTATGTGTGAGTTATAAAAATAAAAAAAACCTATTGAATGCATTTTTGATGCATATAAATAAAACTGTAAGTGCATTGTTGCAGAATATAATCACTCTGTGAAATCTGGTTTTTCCATTTCAGTTTGCTTCACCTTGTGAAATGGAAATGGTTCAGATTTCACCTCATGTTCTGCAACAATGCACTTATTATGCATCCAATATTTGTATACATGTAATAACTTCCCCAAATAGAGGAAACTAGCTATTTAATGAATAAACTTCAAATACTATGGGTCTGTATATTGTTGTCCAGGGAATTTTGGAGTTCATTTCTGACTTTCCATCATGTTCAATCAAAAGAGCATTGAATTTGACCTTTTGACTGACAAAACATTCCTCCTTGAAATGTAAAGACCAATTTCATGTTGGTATCATGCGCTATGATCTTGATGAAATAGCGCCTTATAAATTTTAATTGTTATGTTATGTAAAATGAAATGTTTCAAATAGAATCAAATGCAACGGGATACACCATTATAACGTGAGGTTAGAGACTTAATAGATGTTAATTTTGCATCGGGGAAAAAGAATATAATTAGGTTTTTTGGCTTTTTTTAGGTTAGAGACTTGTAATTTTCTTTCCACTTTCATAAGGACTCTATCCATTGGAAACGCGTACACCAGTAAAATTCATTTGACTTTGGAACCTATTTTTTCAATAATCATCAAAATTTGCTCCCTTCTCTGCAATTTCTGACAATGTTCAGGTGGATGTACTTGGGTTTTTGCAGAAAATTTAGTAATGCCCTGAGGAAGTGGTACCAGCAGCATATTTTGCAGTCTGACAATATTCACTATAAAATTATTTAGCATACAGCATGCATGCAGCTTTTGAATTTTTTGATTTTTTTTGCTTGAAAATAAGAAAACTCTTTGATCATAGTTATGTACTTGGTAGTGAATAATAACAACAATTTTGGAGGCTAATCATCCTTACTCACAGCTGAGAAGCTGAATTGCGAAGGACGTGGCTCAATGTGTTCGAGCCGCAGGCATGCAAGGGCACTTTTGGCAGCCAGCCACGGACCCATTTATGACCACGGAGCACAGCCAGAGATCCAAAGTGTTTGATTTTTCCGGAGGGAGAAATGCCGGAGGGCAAGGAGAAAAGCCATTGTGGCATTGGAGAGAACCAATGCACAACTCTACTCACACATGGCTAAGCCAGGAATTGAACCAGGGTCATAGTGGTGAGAGGTGAACTGGCAAGGAGTAAAGCCATTGTGGCATCGGAGAGAACCAATGCACAACTCTACTCACACATGGCTAAGCCGGGAATTGAACCAAGGTCATAGTGGTGAGAGGCGAACGGGCAAGGAGAAAAGCCATTATGGCATTGGGGAGAACCAATGCACAACTCTACTCACACATGGCTAAGCCGGGAATTGAACCAGGGTCATAGTGGTGAGAGGTGAACTGGCAAGGAGAAAAGCCATTGTGGCATCGGAGAGAACCAATGCACAACTCTACTCGCACATGGCTAAGCCGGGAATTGAACCAGGATCATAGTGGTGAGAGGCGAACGGGCAAGGAGAAAAGCCATTGTGACATTGGAGAGAACCAATGCACAACTCTACTCACTATTGGCTAAGCCGGGAATTGAACCAAGGTCATAATGGCGAGAGGCGAACGCTTTATGCATTAGCCACCCATGCCACATGATAAAATATCTGCATTCATATATGATTTTAAAGTTAAATGCATTGCAGAGATTTGAAGCAAGAAATAACAGATATCAAACGAAGGGAAAAAACCTCACCGTGTTAGGCAAGAACTCTTTACTGAGTCCAAAGTCCGTCAGAACGATATGACCGTCTTGATCCAGCAGAATATTCTCCAGTTTGATATCTCGGTAAATAATCCCAAGCTGAAAAAAACATAAAACAACATGAACACAGAGGGAACATTACTTTCCAGGACTGAGATTAAGACGGGAAATCAAAGATATACATGTAGATCAACATTGTTTCCGCTTGGCTTGTCAGGTGGGTTTTTTTCCCCCAATTTTTTTGTGTGTAAAAATAATATTTGAGCTGTTTCTCCTTCGCTCCAAGGAAGCCCAATAATGGTCTAATGGACTGTAGCTGACGGCAAAAAAACATCCTTTATTTTGACTTGACTTCTTGGTCAAACTATGTCCGTCTTGTCTGAAAGCACGCTTTCAAGTACGAGTTGTTTACAGAAACCTTTATGAACTGTTTCTGTTTTTTGCGCACTTCTGTCAAAACTATATGTGCAAAAAAACAACCACTCCCGATGAGACTACCATTACAAAATATACAAAAATATTCATAATAAAAGATTTATCTGTCATAAATTTGTCCACCGTAAAAGTGTATACATTTACGAAAATTCAAAACAAATATATTCAACAATTTCATTGTTCCTGCTTAAAGGCACTTGACACATTTGGTTATTGTCAAAGACCAGTATTATCACTTGGTGTATCCTAACATATGCATAAAATAACAAGCCTGTGAAAATGTGGGCTCAATTGGTCATCGAAGTTGCAAGAAAATGATGAAAGAAAAAAACACCCTTGTTGTACAAATTTGCGTGCTTTCACAGATGCCTGAAAAAGGGTTCAGGCCTGAAGTCTTTTAATATTTTAGTGAGAAATAACCTCTTTCTCAAAAACTACTTTACTTCAGAGGGAGTCGTTTTTCACAATGTTTTATACTATCAACAGCTCCCCATTGCTCGTTGCCAAGTAACTTTTTATGCTAATATATATTTTGAGTAATTACCATACGTGTCCAGTGCCTTTAAAGCCTTAAAATTTACTAGGATTATAAAATGAAATCAAAAAATGTTAAATTGAAAAAACAAACTTGAGGCAGATCTGCAATGCTAAAAAATGCCACACGGCTCAAGTTGCTCTCTTGTTTGAAATCATATACTTATCACTCTAAACACTTAACCATCCACAGCATACTTGATTATGTCCCTGGACTTGCGCTAAATTATTCAAGTGACTATATGGATATATTAAACATCAACGTCTTCGAATTTGCACAGTATGCAACAACGATGGGGTCGTTCAACTCCATGTCTGCACGCCGCCGTGGACAGTGTAGCAGTAAACCCGTACTGAGGATTTCAGTGTAATTGACATTTTTGCACACATGCGTAAGATTAAATTAAAATTGTTTTTCTGTGCATAAAGAATTATCCGTGGATATTTAAAAACAAAAATTAAGGGCAATTAACGGACATTGGTCAAACTGATTCTACCGCCAAGACCTCATGTAGTAGGCTGGCATGGCTGGAATTCTCTTTGCAAATCTTTTTGTCAGGCAGGGCTCAAATTTATGGGGAAAATCCACAAGACCGATAGGGCTTGTAGCTCAAAATGTTGACGAGACCAGAATTTGTTTTACAAGACCAGAATTGAAATGAGAAAAAAAAATACCAACACGGTTTAACATTTGAACTGTTTTAATTTGGACAAGCACTAAGAGAAGATTTATCTCATTTGCATTGTGGGTAAGTATTAATCAGACAACGTTTTTACAAAAACACAAGTCCGCCGGACTCGTCCAATCACAAGTTTATTGGCCGGATGCTAAAATCACTGGCCTTTGGCCTGCAGTCAAGTGTAAAGGGTGAATTGGTTTTGGTTTGCTTTTGAATAATTATTTGATAATTTAAAAGAAAAACTGCTTAAATTGTGCCCTGCTTGGGTTGCAATGAAAAAAACTTTAAAATTATTATTGTAACAGTCAAAACTGCATATAACAAATCCATATTACGGCGTGTCGTGGCCGAGCGGATAAGAACACCGAACTCAAGCTCTGGTGTTTCTGATCAGCAGAGTGTGGGTTCGAATCCCAGTCGTGACACTTGTGTCCTTAAGCAAGACACTTAAAAACATGCTTCGTCCTTCGGATGGGACGTTAAGCAGTAGGTCCTGTGTGTTGTGTAATGCACGTAAAAGAACCCAGTGCACTTATTGTAAAAAGAAGGGGTTCGCCCCGGTGTTCCTGGTTTGATTGGCTGCATACATGTATTGCGCCACAGCACCTTGTAAACCATTACATTGTGCTATAAATGAACAGGCCTCATACTTCAAAAACGTAGCTCCACATACCTTGCAAGAAATAATACCTTAAAGCGCTTAGAGGCTGGCCTGCAGTAGGCGCTATACAAATACGTTATATTATTATTATATTTCACAACATTTTGATCAAAACACTTCAAGTGTTAAGAGACAAACTGCCCACACATATTTCCTTTCAATCCTAGCCAACATTATAATAGCTTTGCCTTTACAGGCAATCTTTAAAAAAAAATTCATCTTCATTCCATCTTAAAATACATGTGGTACTAGAATGATTTTCTTTTAGGACACGAATTTGAACTTCTTTTTGACTGTCAGAACTGTGAAAAATACCCTATTAGACATACAAGCACAAAAGTGACTAAATGTAGATTTGTTTTCCATTTTTATTCCTCACATGTGTAATTTTTATGTATGCCTCAAGCGTTATTCGGGTGTCAAGGGGTAAGAGTGTACAAAACTGAAAAAAACCCATTTTGGGTTGAACAAAAAAGTGACTAGAGCGGGATTTGAACCTGGGACCTCCGGATTAACATGCCAGCGCTCTACCTGAGATATCTAGCCCTAACGTTGACAGTCTCCCTATTTTGTCAATATCTTTGTTTGGGGTGCCAGTCAGAAACCATTCAACCTGTAACTGCCGTGTAGCCAGGGATCACACCCAAGTTCACGATACAACCTGGAAAGCGGCAGGAGAGGGATCACCTTAAGGGGATGCGACTTTTTATTTCGAATATCAAGTAATAAACCACATACAATGAAATAAAAAAAACATAAAATGAAACAACCTGAAAATTGATAAAAGTTGTTTTCTTGGTGTGGAGATAAAGCCTGAAGAATTGTAAGATGTTACGTTGTAGAGGTTTAAATACTCTCTACATCATTTCAATTAGATATCTGAAGTTTTGTTACAACAAGGACCAAGTCTTTCATCTCTGAGATGGCAATTTCACCTCTTCCAAGAAAAATGAAAAGGTGCAGGGAGACCAATTCCAAATCCCGAAATTAGCAAAAATCCTGATAAATCACATGCCTGGAGTATGGTTTTGCTTCATATGTTGGTGTGGTAAAAGTTGTACACTTTCCGCCCCTTTCAGATTCTGATAGCGATCTGGTGACATGATAGTTATGCGTAAAACTGATTGTTTCAGAAGTGTTCAACATCATAATGCTAACACTCTGAATATGCTAATCTCTAATATTGGATGTTTGATAGCAAATAAGGCCTGTAACCAAAAAAAATTGTTTCCGCTGACTTGCTGGGGGAAAAAAAGGAGAGTTTGTAAGTTAAGAAAAAAAGTATTTTAGGAAAAGAATTGTAGTGTGCACATCAAAAAATAAAGTAAAAAATAGGCAGGTAGTTTGAAGGGATTTACATGCAATCAATTTTGATCAAATATTTTAGGCAAGTCTTGAATTCTGGTGGTTTACATGTAGTAGTGAAACATGCAGTCAGTCAAAAACCTTTTCAAATGATTGCGAACAATTTTTACGGTCAGCAGCTTATTGAATGGTTGGTCAGGTAACAGAAAACAAAACAGTTTTTTTGTGTGTTAGTCCCAATGATAGTGATCAACCATTCTATACGGAAAAGTCCAAAAGCCCTCCACGAAAGGAAAAGGAAAACTGGAAAGACCTAACGTAATAAGGCGCAGGTCCCTAAAATCAACCCAAAACTACTTGAGGTTCAACAGATAAGGCGCACCACCGCATAAGACACATGTTTGACCGCACACAGAAGAACACCAGGCGCCACCCGGTGTCGGTACATCGCCACAAAGGGGTCATTTCACAGGTGTCAAGGTGAGTTTTTAGCAGCAATTTGAAAGTGTTCTATAATATAGATAGGTAAGCTGTTTCATTCTTCTGGGATGCTCTTCAAGAAGGAAAGGAATGGCTGTATGATTTGGTACGAGTACTCGGTGGGATGAGGTGGGGTGTACAGGTGGAATGATAGGTGTGGTGGGGTTTGGTGTACATGCATGACCTCTTGCAGGTATTGGAGAGAAGATTCAAAAGTCTCTTTCTTAATGTCTGTTCCCGGCAGCTTCTTAAATGCTTCTACAGTTAAGTGTTGTTTGAAGCTTTGCATGGTGTGGACAAATAAGAAGTAACTAAAATAAATGGTAAACTTGCGGGTACAACCATGTGTAAAAAACTCTTTTTGTGGGAATGTTGGCTCTGTTGGCTCCTGAAGACGAGCAGATTATACTGTTCACAATGTCGAGACCCCACCGGCTCTTTTCAGAGCCAACACTCCCACAAAAGTGTTTTTTACACATGGTTGTACCCGCAAGTTTACTATTTATTTTAATAATAATAATAATATGACGTTCTTATAGAGCGCATTTCAGTTCTGGGAGAACTCTCAATGCGCTTTACATTATAAGTATATTCTACACTAAGGCCCCCTAACAATTTGAAGCTTTGCATGGTGTGGACAAATAAGAAGTAACTAAAATAAATGGTAAACGGTTACTTATAATTCTACAGTTGACAAATGTAGACCCTAGATATAATTGGGGATCAGGTTGGCTTCAGTGGTTTCTTTCCCTGCCTTTCACCTCTGTGGATCCTGGTTTGAATCCCACCTCAGACCGGAGATTTATATGTGGATTGGATTTACAGTCCCTACCTGATTGCGTGGGTTTTCCTCCCACATCTAAAACTGAACATTGCTTCTCGTTTCCTATTCATCCTGTTATTGGCCCTAATTGTGCTGTTGGATGTGTAATAAATAAATCAATCAATAAATCAGCATTACAGACCTCACACCATGATGCACTAGACAGGGTTTTACAAAATGTACTATTGTGACGCAAGACATTTAAAGGTAAGATAAGTAAAACACACAAATGTCACTTTTGGTCTTTTAAAATATCACGGCGTTTCCCATCTGTGGGTCAATTTCCCTTGTATCAGAGATGGACTACTTTCGATCACTTCCTGCTCGGACGGCGAACGTGGGTGGAGGATCTTTTAAGTTGATCTTATCAACCGAGGCCGTATCACTTCTGGAGATGTGACCGAAAAAGTAAGAAAACTCTACATGATCGATGTGTTGTTTTTGTTCAGATGCTGAAAGTGGCTTGAGAAGTGTATTTTGTGTCGCAGTTTGTCTGATTCAATCAATGTGCAGTATTCATAAAAGCCACAAACATCTAACTGGGGTGTTGTTTGTTTGTGTCTAACCTTTGTTGAAACAAATGTCAAAACCGAGGACTTTTAACAAAAAGGGATCCGGGTGTTTGGACGGAGTGAGGACGCCCTCGCTTCACTTTCCATGTACAAAACCAATGGGGATGTCGCTAAATAAGAACTAAGTCCAACAATGGGAGAACAAAGAGAAGTCCTTGATTTAAGGGATTTAATTAACATGCAAGTTGTGTGTGTGGATTTTGGGGGGGGGGGGGGGTTTGGGGGGTTTTGGTTTGGGGTGGGGTTTTTTTTTGGGGGGGGGGAGGGTTTGGGTTGGGTTTTTTGGCCATTGTGATACAGAAACATTTTCTGACAAACATGAGAATCCTTGGCTTCACAACTAAAATTAATAAACAAATATGTAATAATAATAAATAAATAAATAAATAAGCAAGAAAATCACGATCTAATTCTCCCCCCCCCCAAAAAAAAAGAAAAGAAAGAAGAGCAACAGAGAAACCTATATTATTGTGACACTTATAGTTATCTCTGATGTCAATTATAACAAAACCACACAATTTCCATCAAATGGAGCTTGCTCCGACAATACTAGAAAACCTCAATCTTAAGCACTTGTAACTAGAACAAGTGTACCCAGCCACCCTGGACCATATCAGAGCAGATTAAATACACTTTCAGTAATAACCAAAATATACCAGCAGTCCAAACACCCCCCCCCCCCCAAACCAAACGGTTTTCACAGAATTGGAGGTCGAGTCCAGGAAACTGAACAATTTGAACTGTCCATGACCAGGACGTGATTAGAAGTAACAATTATGAGTTGTCAAGGTTAGTCTTTTCTGTTCAAGGTGGTATTTTCATTTTTTCCCAAAAGGGCACAATGAACTCAAACCACTGAAGCATGACATGGATATTCAAGCTTTTTTTTTTTGGTCTGACGGGGAAAACATGAAGCCTGTGTTGTTAAGATTAATTTTTCCTTGAAAATATCATAACTTGAATGAAATGAACTCTTGTCACTACAGTTTTGGCTGTATTGTTCAATCTAATCGAAAGGTTAGAGCTACCTTTACCATGCAGAATGAAATTTGAAATCTCTTAAAATCTTCAGGTTAAAAGGAACAAATACTCAACGCTGAAGCGAACAGAGGTGGAGAAAAAATACAAAAATGAAAGTACATGTGTAATGTTTTACAATTAAAACCTTTTAGCTGAACAATACTCTGCCTAGACGACTCTTTCAAAACATTTAGGACATTTGCCTCATGCCTGTTAGAAAACACTCTGCACCAAATCCATTAAGACTTGTCCCCTCTCTATTCACTTTAATGTGACATTTAAGAATTGTAAACGTTGCTTTAAAAGCCCCAGAACGCAACGAACAATGCAACATAATGTGCAACGGGGTGAAACATATTCATCCATTAAAAATTTTACAATTTATTTAAACTGCTTTCAATTCAAGGGTTAAGAAAAAACAATTTCAAGGAAAACAAGATTATTTAATAATACATCATAATAAAAAGTGACATATAAACAGTAACGCGAGAGGGAAAAACCAACGCCTGATCTGAGCTATTATGGCCGGGTATGCAAAGGGGGGGGGGGGTCTACTTCATAACCTACCTTATGAAGGTGCTCTAGAGCAAGGATGATCTCACCAATGTAGATACGAACTTCAGACTCGGAGAAACTCTCCCGTTGGTAAAGGTGTGTAAAAAGCTCCCCTCCATTCACATAATCTGAAAAAAAGAATGACAGGGGTCTGGTTCTAAACTTAAAGGCCCTGTACACTATTGGTAAGATCGAAAAACACAAATGTTCACAGATTCACACATAACTTACATGATTTAATGGTACATGATGTACAAGTAAGTAATGGTAGAAAGGGTTCCTTAAAATATTTCTGCCTAAAATGCTATTGTTTCTGAGAAATGAGTAAAACAATAGTTTTTATCACGCGCGATAAAAACTCGATGTTTGAAAAAACAGAAAACACATTTAAGGTCTCTTTTTACCATTTTCTTGTCACCTCGATGACCAATTGAGCTCAAACTTTCACAGGTTTGTTTGTTCATGCATATGTTGAATCACACAAAATGTGGAAACTGATTTTGAGCTGTTACCAAAAGTGTACAATACCTTTAAGGTTTACTACTAATCTAGACAAGAACTAAACATGACTTTTTTTTCTTTCTTTTTTTCTTTGTTTTAATCTGAGGTACAGGTTTTTTTGACACTTTTCGTGTTAGGACGGCTTTGTAGAGGTGCTGGTCACATGTTCCTCCTTGCCACTCACTGGCTTGGTATTTTATACAATTTTGAATATTTGTATTTATTTCTATTTTCTCAGTCATAGTCAATAACTTTTAGTGTTTTGCCAGTGTGAAGTGTCATAAAAAAAATTAAAACAATAAAAATGTACATATAATACAGTGTATAAATTTAGCAAAGGTATTTAATGAAACCAAGACTAGTTGATTCTAAAAGAACACATTACATAACACCGAAGTCGATCCTTGTCATTTGATTGGAGGATTGTAGGTCACACGGCATTCATTATCAAACCATGACCTACGTTATAAACCATGCATTCCGGTACCTATGCACAGTGGCATTTTCGTCCCATCCTTTTCTACTTTTGCAAGCTAGACGACACCATGCGTTATTTATACACAGCAGTACAAAAAAGACCCTCCTAATGGATACCAGAATACAATCTTGTACAGTTTGTTTATTCTTATACGTAGTTTTATCCTCCAATCAAATGACAAAGATCTACTTGGATTTAAATAAAACAAATAATGAATGTTTTGCATTTGTGCAATGGAGAGAATATTTTCATTCAATGAAAGATGAAATGATCCCGTCAACTCGGCTTCGCCTCAATGAATGGAACATTCCATATTTCAACTCTTGAAAATATTAAAATATTCTCACCATTGCACTCATAAACATCCATCATTTGTATAATATTGTATATGTTTTGTTTCCACGCAGACTAAATTTTATTACTCTTAGATATTTTTTACGAAACGGTCAAATTCAAACTAGACTACACCCTGTGCATAAGTCAACTCACCTAGAATAAGGTGGAGCTTAGCATCCGTTTGGAAGGCGTAGTGTAGAGTGACCAGAAAGGGGCATCTACGAACTGCTTCCAGGACCTGTCTCTCTGTCATCGTATGCTCTGCCGTCTTGGCTTTCTGTACGATGGTCGCCTTCTTCAGGACCTTCATGGCAAATATCTTGCCGGCATCATGGCCACAGTTCTTCCGTACCAAGAACACCTTACCGTATGCTTAAATAAGAAATCAAGATAAGACAAAGTCAAGAACGAGGTCTAAAATAACTGAGAACCTCGGCAAGGCTTTGCAGTTGATTCCTCACCCCCAACAAACTACAAACAAAACAGCAGTCATTGCTAACCGTTTAGAGACCTTTCATCTGTTCATGTCTGTATCCATCACCATATAATGCCCAGACATAATATTATTGATTTATTTTTACACCACTTTGTTATCAAAATATTTCTTGAAAAATAATACAAAACATAAACTTTGTTTTCTTTGGGAAATGTACTACAACATTTTAACACCGGAAACGTTGGAACTAGTCAATTCAGGACATGACCTCTACTTTGATGTTTTTGGTTGAGTGGAAGTAGGTCAAATCTTGCAATGGGCTGCTGTACACATTTTGGTACAAGCCACTTAGCGGCCGCTGTGGTCTCTAAAGGGTTAATATTGAAATTAAGTTACAACAGGTCATCTTCTTCTTGATGCTGTAATTTTCCCTTTTAATCCAGTGATGTGTTGCAGAAAGAATAAAATCCCAATCATTAAAAAAACAAACCTCAAGATTACAATAAATGACCCCACAAAGCATATGAGGCTTTTGTCTGTCATTACAAGAGCTTGCATAGTGCATACATTACTTGCATAAATTTACATGCTATTTACATGTATGATACATCAGGGTTCTCCCCTGCATTGTGAAAGATCTACGGATCCCAGATGGTCCATCCCAACTGTAAGTGGCTCAAGTTTATAGTTGGGACGACTCTTAAGTTGGGACGGAACATCACTGCTATAAGGCCATGACCACACTGACAAACATGAGCCAACACAGTGTAAATGTACCGTAGGGGATTGACATCAAGAAGAAATCTTAACAACCCATTTCCCAGTTGTGTACGATCTCGCCGGGCCATTTTTGTCTTTCCCAGACTGCCTTGCTCGATCGTAACCCCTGGAAGTGTGACTTTGAAATATCCGAATACATTGGATATTTTAATTAGTCCTGTGGTTGATCCATTTTGTGTTAATAGAGACTATGCAGAGCGTGCTGTCAAAAGACGCATCAAGTCATAGAGCAACTGGTCCCCTCTCAGTCTATTTTTATCTTGTGATACCTCTAACTGTATGCACTTTAGGGTGACCACGTAAAAACATGATTCATTTGAAGTGTATAGCATCAAAATACATGCATTTTTACACGCGCGTACAAAGCGCCCAACAAGCGCCCTACAAGCGCTCGAAACTTTTTAACAAGCGTGTGTGCAGAGCAGTCACTTATGGTAAGCCAATCAGCGTTGTTTTTCAGCGCTTCATTTCCAGTAGTGACGAGAGGTATCGAAACAGCACACGGTAGCGAGGATGAAATCTTACATACATACTAGCCAAATCGGCATATTCCTAGTATACCCATTTTAAATGACAGCACATTCTCTCCGGCCCAAAGGCACCAGACTGTTTTCCCCCTATATAGCCTCAGTTTGATCACAATGTACTGATTGAATGGAAAATGAAAATTACAGCCAAAAATCACATGGTCTATTGACCTAACTAGGACATAGTTAATTATAAATGCAACACTCACCTCCAGTGCCCAAAACCTTGAGCAGCTCAAAACTTTTACGTCCAACTTTTTCAGCATGATTTGTAAGGTTGGCTGAAAGAAATGAAATTTGGTATAAAATTAAGAAACAAAATTTAACAGAAAACCATAAAAAAAGGTGTTTAGTCCTCAACTCCTCATTCTATGCACAAAATAGAAGCACTGTACATGTAGCACTTGAAAAAATGGGAAAAGGCTAAGCATTATTGTAAATTTTGTGTTCATTTCTGGATTTGTCAATTATTTTATGAATACTCTACCATTCCCATCATAAAACCAACATTTGAAAATTAACTTAAAATACAATCTACATGTAAGTGCTCTTATTAGACAAATTGCATGCAAGTACACTAGGTCGTATGTAGTAACTGATGTGTTCATTTAGTATTATGAGTTTTGTAAATGCTACAAATAATTGTTGACAGAGGGACCTGTATCTTCCATATTTTCTCTTAGATGGTCAGCCAAGCAAAATATCATAACTGAAGCTGCATACAGCTCAATAACAGATGGCAAGTACATGTAATCAAACACAAGTGTGAAGGCATCAATGTTTCATTCCGGGTCAATTCAACACGCCGTCTCCCAAGTCAATCTCACAGATGATTTCCTTTAAGTTTGCTCAAATCTTTTGGTCAAATTTCATTAAACTTGTATCCTCGCACTCTTTCAGGCCTAGAATTAAACAGAGGTCATGGAGGCCATGGCCTCTGCTGCTCCCCTTGGAGACCATGGCCTCAGTTGCCCCACTGAGGCAATGGCCTCCATTGCCCTGGTCTTGGCCTTGGTGCCCCTTCAAAAGATTCCCATTGACTTCAAGATTTTCTATTATGGAAGTGCCCTTTGCAAAATGGCATTGCCCTCTCACAGTTAAAATTCCAGGCCCGATGTTTCACTATCAGACTTGAACCTCCGCACCTCTAGTGAGGAATCATGGACAAAGATGCAACATTCTGAAAGATTTTACATGATTTAAAGGCACTGAACACGTTTGGAAATTGTCAAAGACCAGTGTTCTCACTTGGTGTATCCCAACATATGCATAAAATAACAAGCCTGTGAAAATTTGGGCTCAATTGGTCATCGAAGTTGCAATAAATTGATGAAAGAAAAAACACCCTTGTTGTGCAAATTTGTGTGCTTTCAGATAGGAATAAAAACTTCTTGCAAGAAGTTTTTATTATTTTAGTGAGAAATTACCTCTTTCTCAAAAACTACGTTACTTCAGAGGGAGTTGTTTCCTACAATGTTTTATACTATCAACAGCTCTCCATTGCTTGTTACCCAGTAAGTTTTTATGCTAATATTTGTTTTGAGTCATTACCAAACGTGTACGATACCTTTAACAATAATGTCTTCACCATCTTCTCTTTAAAAGTATTTTCAGACCAACGGGTTACAGACACAAGGGACAAGAGTTCCTTAGTTTCTTTACAAGATACAATACTAATAGCAGTTACATTTAAGGTTTTTTTTTCCCTGGCCAAACAAATTTTGAAGCTCAGCTAACAGTTTCATAAAACAGGGACAATATAAAAAGGGTAATAATGTGCGAGGGCCCAGAAAATTGAATATGTCAAGATCCACAGGTAACCTTGCAAAGTAGAGGAAATTTAGTACCCTTCTCAATCAGAACCCCCCCCCCCTGACAAACAAAGAAATCCTCACTTTTAGAAGTTATTCATAAAAATGTGAAATTTCAAACTACTGTCTCGGGACACTACACAATTCCCTTTGAGGAAATTTTTTTCTTAGAAACCTGTCGGATTTCCTCGGAGGACAATGTGCATCAATAATCGTGGGCATTAGTCGCATGAAATCCTATCTTTCCCCAAGCTCCCAAGGACCTTTCATTCAACATCTTGAATCTGATGAGGAGAGATTTCATCCTATTCTAAGACGACTCTCATCTCCGTGTCCCAAGGTTTTTATTTATCTGTTATTTATAGCTTTAATTGTTGTCAAACTTGTGGTGAGGTTTTTTCTTCAATGTAGGCCTACGGTGGAATTGTCTTTTTGGACATAAACAACTGAACAAATAAATAGGTCATCCCGATAGCTACATGTATTACGAAAACACAACTTCAAAATTTTAAGTCTGAACTGCTCAGCTAGAGTAATAAATGTTTACAAATTTCAATCTTAAAAATTTGATTTGGCCCACCCACCCGAAAGTTTGATTCTTAGATATTAAAATATGTACCCAAATACACTGAAGAACAATGCTTCAAATGAAGCAGATATTTAAGATCAATGTTCTCCCAGCTCAGGAGTTTTCAATGGTGTTTCCACTCCAGCATGGAACTTTGTAGTTGAAACAGAAGAGGACATTTTTGCCATCTCTCCATCAGGCATAGAGGTCGGCTATCGAAACAAGGTTGACCGATAACAATGGATCTAGGCACTGACAATAACAGACAATTTGGAAGGAGCCGCTGGGTACTTTTCCCTTAAAATCTTGGGGTTTTTCCATTATTTTAATTGTAAACTGAATTTCGATTTCATTTGACCATCCCACCCACAATTTCAAAATAAATTATAAATTGTTTAACATTGATAATTCTGATTGGCCCCCTGAGACACAATTTCTCTTTTGACTAAATGAAAGACATCCCCAGAAGAATTAATTAATTACATTACATTTCTCCACTAGAGAGAAATGATGGATCTAAGCACACAGTTGTACACATTATGTACACAAGTACATGTACATGATGTACATGTACTGATCACAATTGATATGTAAACATATTGCATTCAGATGAACCAGATTGGGGTAGGTATGAGATGTAGTTATATCATAAATGAAAACGCAGGTAATCTCTCCATTGTTTGAATAAATTTGGGCCAGAGTGCACTTTACCCCCTGTTTTCACAAGGTTATATTCTGTTGCCACCTCGCATTTCAACAGGCTGCCATTGTTCTCTGAAACTTTCCATTGTTACAGTAATGTGGGAAAGCAATCCCCCAACTTACTCAATCATACATTGTACAGCTACTACAAGTTCATCAAAAGAAGCGCCTAAATGTGCCTAAGGGCGTTTACGAATCCACGGCTTCGGCTTCGGATTCGGCTCAGGCTAGCTCTCTCAGTTTTTGTTACTATACACTGTACGCGTGCTATGCGTTCAGGGATTCAGACAACAGAACGGAGCCTGAAGCCTAAGCCTGAGCCTCCGTTTCGTAAACGCCCTAAAATCCCTCAGGGCCCGAATTTTTTTAATTTTTTTAATTTTTTTTTTTTTTTGGGGGGGGGGGGGTAGGGGGTTAATCCAGAAGCCCACAGGGCTTGCTGCTCAAAATGTTTACTGGACCATAGTTGTTTTTACAAGACCAGAATCAAAATGAGAAAAAAATTCCTGACACAGTTTAAAACAAAACACAATTCTCATTTGTCTTTATGGGTATAGTTATTATACTTTTCAATAGAATTGAAAGGTATTTTACCAGACTCAAAGTCAACATTTGAACATAATTTGTCTTTGTTCGAGATATTACACACTGTGAGGTTTTATTATTCAATTGAAAAACGCAAGACCGCCGGACTTGTCCAGTCATGGGTTTACAGACCCGACACTAAAACTACTGCCCTCGGGCCTGTGTTCCAGTTTAAAATTTAAGCCATGTCCCTCCTATCCACACACTTATTCAGTTGCTCTCTGTAAATGAGACCTCAGCTTTGTTCTTCGAAATAATTCAATTAATTTAATATTCTCCAGTAAAAACCAATGATATAAATATACATGATCAGACCATGATTAAACCTTTAAGGTCCTTTTCTGTGCAAATGCACCAGTACATCCCATCACGTAAATTGAATTTTTTTGTGACCTCCCTGATAATCTATATAGTCTAAATAGCCCCACCATTTGTATGCACAAGCTCAAACACGTAATGCATGGACACAAGTAGGCCTAGACATGGTTGTTAGTCCTGAGGCACCTGCAGTGTAGCTTACTACATCCTTTCCCGAGCAGCTGCTTTAACTGCAGGCCAGGCAGTTGTTCCGGGGGAAATCAGTTTGTATTTGAACATTATCAAACGGCACCAAGGCAATGACCAGGGAAATAGGAGAATACAATAATACATGTAGCCATCTCCATTGCCTTTGTGAAGTATATCACGCCTGCACAAAGACCACAACCATTATTACCAATTTATAATGTTCATGTTAACCCTGTACCATCCCATGTACATATGTTCGTACACTGTGTAGTATAAATACAAACAGGGTTCAAATACAAACAGGGACATCTGGTTGGCTCAGTGGTTTCTTTCTCTGCCTTCCACCTCTGTGGACCCCGGTTCAAATCCCACCTCAGACCGGAGCCTTCCATGTGGATTGTTTTTTCAGTCCCTATAATGCGTGGATTTTCGCCCATTGGGTTTTCCTCCCTTATCTAAAACTGCACATTTCTTCTCGTTAGCTATTCATCAATGTTTTTGGTGCTAATTATGCTGTTGGATGTGTAAACAAAATTAAAATAATAATAAAACAAATAAATAAAATAAAAGAATGTGAAAAAACATGCAATCCAATCTGAATTCCTGGTAAATTTTTGATAACAAGTCAAAGGTGTCCCTGATGTATTGTTTAGTAATGAGCTCTTTTGAGAGACCTACCCATCGTAGGCCAAACGTATGATTAGTGGCTGGTGCTTGATTGCCAGTCGTAAGTAAACATGCATTGAAGCATGAAATAGCCCCAGACGCCAATTTGGCGTGTTGTGGCCGAGCGGTCAAGCACACTGAACTCAAGCTCTGGTGTTCCTGATCAGCAAATTGTGGGTTCGAGTTCCGGTCTTGACACTTGTGACCTTAAGCAAGACACTTTACCATCATTGCCTTGTCCTTCAGATGGGTCGAAAAGCCGGTAGGTCCCATGAGTTGTGTAATGCTCGTAAAAGAACCCAGTCACACTTATCGCTAAGAGAAGGGGTTTGCCCCGGTGTTTCTGTCAGTGGCTACTGAATGCGAAGCAGCACCTTGTAAACCTTATAAGGTGCTACATAAATGGGTCTCATAATTCAAAATCTCCAAAAACCTGTCTTAAAATAATAATAATAAGCACTTTGAGACGCCTGTAGATAAAGCCGTATATAAAAACAACTAATTATTATTAATATTAATTTGGACACGGCTTTATATCTGCTAGCCAGTACAGTAAAGGGCTGTTTGGGCATCTTCTGGAAACAAAAATCTTCTTTTATTGTAAGTGGGCAATTTTGATGACCTGTTTTTTTAAAGGTTTTTTTAAAGTAAAATCGAACACACTAGTGTTCCCAGATCCTTGATGCAAATACAAGTTCCTTAAAAAAAACTATTACTGCTACTCTATATTCAACCTGATACAATAGAGGGGCTTGTACATGATTACATAATCTCACACAACATAATATAAAAATAGATAATTTATACATAATAAAAACAACGGAATTATATCATTTATGCTGCAGGCGCTACCCATCCCAATGACATTACACGGCAGGGTTTTCTCCATGCACAACATAGCATATCGGGCAGAATACGTGTGAATTGCGGGTTGCTACGTACACGTTGAGGGCCAATACGCGATGCTGGGATGGGTACTATTATGATGATATACTCATTATTATGATTTATTCGGCCGAGATTTCAACTTTATATGCAACGATACAAAAAAGGGTTATTTGTTACTCATCCATGTCTAGGTTAAAGGAACAGTAACAGAAAGGAAAGAACAATCAGATGACAAGACAAACTCAATCTAAAATGGCCCGGATTAATGAAAGTGAACCAAAGCACTTTGACTTGGAAGCCTACTTAAAGTGGGAAAAGAATCCTAAACAAATAAATCTACAAATGATAACAACATTGAGCAGGGAGCGGGGGACGGGGAGGGTAATATTTATTGTCTGGTGCCCAAGCATTTTTGCCAAGAATGTAAGGTTGAACCCTCCATGTTTTAGTCAACAACCTGTGCATACTGCTCAGAGTAAATGAATTATGAAATTAATTGAAAGTTATCCTTTTCACCTACAATGAAATTATTCAAATGTGTATTTTATGAAAGATGGACCTCCCTCGATTTGTTGTCATTGAACTCAACGCAGGCACTGTGTAATGTTGAATACCACACACACACACAGATTCTTGTAAGTTGATTGGTGGAACATGTGTCACTTGTCATCTATCATTTTGCCATGTAGGCCTATTTACTGCCGTGATGCTCAAATATTTCATTTTGATCCCCCCCGTCCAATGTGGGTAATTATTTTATGCTTCGCAGCGTCGTTCCCAAAATAATCAGTCAAGGCAGACAAGGTTGGTGTCTACATGGAGTCGTTCACATTGTTTAGAAGTGTTTTTTTAGAATTTTCAGAGTGCGGGGTGGATGAGTGTCTGTGTCTATTTTGTGTTTACAAATTATTGTGAACATTTAACAAATTGAAAATATTGAAACATTTAAAAACAACCTACATGTTTCAGGTTTCTGCCCATACTATGGGTTTCTATAAAATGACAAATCTGTGCACAGGGAGCGGACATCACATTCACAGACCCAAATCAAATTATTGCATTCTGTCATAACAAGTTCATAATGCCACCGCTGACACATCTGTACACTGTACGTATTGACCTCAGCTTCCCAAGCAATGGTCATGGTAAATTTTGTATTTTGAATGCAATGGAATAAACAGCAAACAATCATGGGCTGTGTGATATGGTGACCTCGCACACCCAAGCTTTGACCTCAGACAGTGCATAATGACCTAGGTCACTGTCCATCCAGGGTTGTTTAATATCGCCAGGCTCTGCAGGGGCCTGTACGCACACTATGCAGAGATTAACAGAAACCTACAGTACAGTACGTTAGGCCTGTAGGTTTACAAGTGTAGAAGCATGATGTCAAAATACAGCCATGGTGAAGTTGATCGTGAACTACCACAATGTCATACTGTTTATTTTAAATACTTTGTAGGATGCACTTTTGTGTTTGTTCCCATCCCATAAGCTAATTCGCACCTTGCATGATCAGCCTTTGCGTGTAGAGCCTAGAATTGGGGACAGCAGTGAATGCAAATTTACACGTTAAATGTAATGACACTTTCAATTCATCCAAACAGACATGTAAATACAATACAAATGACATGAATGAAGCATGAACTCGAGGCTCCACAAGCACATGACGGATCCGTGCAAGTAGCGAATGGAAGACACAAACAACTAGTATTCAGATACCATCACCACTAAATCACTTTCTTACTTCTTGATACACAGGTAAGGTCAAGGAAAACAACTTTATTCAGGAAACACAAAATGTTTTTGTTGTCTATAAAATATAATAGTGGTGAGAATTATTGCAAAGCAACCATGAAAAGAAGAGCATTATTACAAAAAGCCGCCCCAAACTTGGCTGTGAGTGAGAACTATGGCAAACAACACTAATTATGTAAATATGTAATTGAGGCCTGGAACTTCATGTTTACTCCCACTAAAGGAAAAACAATATCAGAATGCCTTTATGGTTATAAACCAGATAGGGTGTCTGGGTGTCGTTTGGCCTCGGCTGCTTTAAAATTGATAACATTTACACTGGACTGCAGAACAGTGTTTTTAGTGTCGGCCGGTAAACTTATGACCGGACAAGTCCGGCGGTCTTGTGTTTTTGAATAATAATACCTCACCTCATCTTTAATTTTTTTAAATTATGTTCAAACGTTGACTCAGAGTCCGATTAATATCTTTCAATACTGTTGAGAGTGAAAGTATTACCCATTTAAGGCAAATGAGATAAATCATCTCTTAATTGCTTGTTCAAATAAAATCAGTTTAATTGTGATAGGCCTACTGTGTAGATAGTTTTTTTCTCGTTTGTATTTTTTTGTAACAAATGTTCTGGTCCAGTAAAAATGGAGAACTGCAAGAACTTAAAATCTATGAGAAAGTTTTGAAAGAGCACTAAGGCCAAGACGAGGGCAACGGAGGCCATGGCCTCTGTGTAAGTAAGGCCTGAGCCCAATTTCATGAAGCTGTTTGGCAGAACGTAGGCCTACTGCTCAGCAAATATCTTTGCCAAGCAATAAATTAGTGGGGCACCAGTGGCAACAGTGTAAACTTAATGGATCGTTGACTGGTAAGCAAGATATTTCTGTGCTTAGCATGTTTTTAGGCTTACTGGCTTTATGAAAATGGGCCCAGATTAGAATGGCAGTGTACACTTTTGATAAGCTTCTGGTTTGATTTTGGTTGTGACCAACGAGTGATAAACCAGCTCTCTTGTAACCATCAACCAGTACTTTCTGAGTTCTGCAGGGAAAAACCCCACAGGTGACTCAAGTGGATTCGAACCCATAACCTCCAGATTCTTAACCAGTACTTTCTGAGTTCTGCAGGGAAAAAACCCACAGGCGACTCGAGTGGGATTCAAACCCATAACCTCCACATTCTTCAGCAGATATCTAAACAACTCGACCACAGCTACCCCAAATCGAGAGATCACTTTGAATCCTGTAGTTACATGTAGTAGCGAGTATTGCAAACAACTCAAAAAGCGCCGAGTATACATCTCACATCGGAGTTAAGGGTAAGAAGAAAATTATATCCCTAATGCAGTACGTGCTGTTAGTTACAGGATTCAATCTGACCTCTCAACACTGAACATACATGTATTCAGCTGTTTAGTGATTGTAAAAGGCGTCAGCTCCAGAATGGGCAGATTGTGGGTTCAAATCCCACTTGAGTAGAAAGTGGGGTTTTTTTTCCTGCAGGACACGGGAAAGCATCGAGTGCGTATCGCACAACAGTGTAAAGAGTCAAACCAAAATCAATATTTTGTATCCCTGTTGCAATTATTACATCAATCAAAAACATTCCGATACATTCATAAAGAATCTGATTTTAGCCATATTTAAATTTATTGGTTTGTTTTTATTTTCACAATGCATAGATGTAGAGCGATTAAACAAATTATGGACATGTACATGTGTACACATTTCAATAAGACGTACGTATTAAAAGCTCTATGAGGGTGTGTTGTTCAGATTTGACTTGATGTGGGAATTACTGAACAAAACCATTTCAACATTAAAGTATCTTGCGAGCCAGGAAATGCCTTTTTAAGTGTTTAAGGTCACTCTTAATCAGTGTTCATGTAAACTAGTTAGTCACCGCAAAAAACTAGTCAAGATTGCTGCTGACTAGTCAAACTAACTTCAAAGACGGCTAGTCAAAAATTAGTACACTAGACCCCCTACCCCTGAGGGAAAAGGGCCACCATTTAGTTCCACATGTAATTTCTCCAAAGTGTAATGACTGCTAGAAAGGACCATTCCACATATCTACACAGGGGGGGGGGGGGGTCAGGTCCCAGAGTTTTTTTTTTTTTTTCAAAATATATATTGAATGGTGTGGTAGTTAATATTGGCCCTTTCGCTCGTCGGGATAGAGTCTGGGGCATTGCCACGTGCTTAGATAATTAGAGAAATATGTCAATTATTGGGTAGCTAAATGACTCAAATAATCCTAGACAATAGCTGGGCATGTAAAGAAGTCACTTAAATGCACTGAACACGTTTGGAAATTGTCAAAGACCAGTGTTCACACCTGGTGTATCCCAACATATGCATAAAATAACAAGCCTGTGAAAATTTGGGCTCAATTGGTCATCGAAGTTGCAAGAAAATGATGAAAGAAAAAACACCCTTGTTGTACAAATTTGTGTGCTTTCAGATAAGAATAAAACCTTTGGAGAAGTTTTTATTATTTTAGTGAGAAATTACCTCTTTCTCAAAAACTACGTTACCGGTACTTCAGAGGGAGTCGTTTCCTACAATGTTTTAATTATACTATCAACAGCTCTCCGTTGCTTGTTACAAGTAAGTTTTTATGCTAATATTTGTTTTGAGTCATTACCAAACATGTACGATACCTTTAAATGTAAAAATTGTTTGGAAATGTACAGAAAATATTGATGAACACCTAGATATTTGATGTTAATAAATTCTTATTCAATGTCAGAGTGTTGTTGAACTATAATTTGATTCAAACCCAGAAGCCAGAACCCCGAACCCCCGCATTCTACTCTAGAGCAGATGTCTTTTAACCATCACTAGACCTCTGAACATGCCTGGTGATGAGAGGCTAAGTTGAATCCAAATTAGCAGTGGGTACTGCAACAATTTAACAATGTAATAACTGTATCGGATCGGGCATGTTGGGTCGGGATAATGAAGATTAATATTAATTTTGGTTTTAGTAAAACACTTTTTACTTACAAATTACAGTTTTCACCAATGTGGAAAAAACCCCAATCCACAGGCATAGACCTACTCCTACAATTTATACAATATAATGTAAATTTATAGGCAATGGATATTAAACCTGCGACGGTAAATGAATCCAAAATACTATTCTGCCGGCCGACGGTAAAGCGCCATCTTTAACACAAAAGCGAGTAGCCGACATTTTATAACCCATTAAATTAACAAATTTATTGTCCACATCCTGGTGGTAGCCTGGAGGACTAATGCATGCTCCCACATCAACCAACATGCTTTGCATTCAAATGGCCGCTGACTCTTCTTTTTTTTCATCCCAAAAGATCAGAATATTTTTCTTTAATTATTGAATGGATATCATTACCTTTTCCTTTTTTAATTTGTGGCTCCCAAGGCTTTTTTTAAAGGGAAATAAAGTCTGAAATTGCAGTATGGCAAAATTGCGCTTAGATGGTTTTACTGTCGCCGGTAATTTGTAATCTATTCTTGTGTGAGACTGGCAGTGAGTGAGGTGGTCGATTGATTTGAAAAATGTCCGTATCCGGCCACCACTTTTTCATTCATTATAAATTAAAATAGTTACTTGTAGGCCTATTTGTTTTATTTCATCAAATGAGAATTGCTTTTAGTAACAAAAATGAGTGAAAAAGTGGTGGCCGGATACGGACATTTTTACGATTGATTTCTGCATATGATTCTGCCAAGCAACAATTTTTGCTATGCAGCTATGAATGATTAAGATTAAGAACATGATGACATTTGACCCCCCCCCCTGCTAACATGAATGGAAATGATACAGAAAACATGGAAAAGGGAAGTGTCTGTATCGAGACTGATAATTTTGATTTTGCAATGTTTAGTACTCACCATTTTTAAGTTCATACCGTCTGACTTCGAGGTTGTCGTCTCCCAAAGTTTCCATACCGCCCAAATAATATTTCGGTAGGAATTCTCGTAGCACTTCATACACGGTCGATGAACATGACGATTGACGGACCTACGATTTTTCCGGAAACTTATCTCAGATCAATAACAAACCGCAAAGTTTCTTCGAAATTACGGAATTACCACCATTTCATGAACGGATCAGATCACACAATATACAACGGTGATGAAAATGACGAGAAGTATGATTTAAAAAAATGTTGAGGTAAAACCGTTTGCTTTTCAATACGATTTTGTGATTAAATTATCAACAACAGTGACACCTATGACCAACTTATTTTGCCAGCCAAAACAGGACCTAGCCAGATCTCAGAAACGATACTAATCGAGCACCAAATTGAGGCTAGCCCATATAACAAGTTTGTGTCAAAAAACATAAATGACCGTCGCACGTTGTGCATATGCGGGCAGTACAAACAAGCCGGGGAAAACTAGTTCCCTTTCACCCAGGTTTTCTTTTACCACGGGGGTTTTACAATAGAGATCAATGGGTTTTACAATGGTTTACCGATATGTTTTCGAGAAGAAGGCTTGATCATCATTTTTGGAATTTCAAAGTAATGCATTTCATGTTTCATGACTGTAAACTTTCACTTTTAACTTTGAAAACATCAATCATTTGCAACATAACCGCAGAGCAAATGTATTTTTCAGCCACCCTAAACCCTTACTCGATCTATAGCTCCAACCATAACTAAACCCGGAGGTTGTCGGAACTGATAGGGGTGTCGAAACACAGAGTTGGAAAAATAGAGCAGTCAGACACAAGTGATGAAGCCAACTCGAAAATGAAGTTACATTTCCAGTCTGCATTTGAACCATCGTAACTTGGAGGGGATACGGAAGGGACATTAAAGAAGTTCATAACGACTTACATCTCAATTTTCTTCCTTCATGATATCATATATGACTTTTACAAGTCACAGGCCTAACTTTGAGTTAATTATGCCTTAGTGCAAGTTTATTGACTTAAATTAAGTCATAATAAACAACTAAATTGTGACACAGGCGAGTATATAGACCGGACGCCAAGTGCCCACGCGGCGTTCTGGTAGATTCAAGAATTCAGATAGCCCCAAATGAGTCTGGATCTCGAATAAGACTTAAAAATTAGCCAATCGGAGATATGTCAAGAAACGACCACATCATCACTAACTAAGTAATTTCTCATTAATGACTGGGGAGTCAAATTCCTTGATATCCTAGAATGAACCATTCCACATATCTAACCCCAGAGTTGTTGTTCTTGGGTTTGTTTTACAGGATTTTTTCAAAAACAATAGGGCCTATGGGATGGTGTGGAGAAAAAGGGCATTGCCATGCCATTGAGAACTTATATAATTAGAGAAATATACCAATACTGGTTGCTAAAGGACTCAAATAATCTTAGACAATAGCTGCTTGTAAATATATTTACATATACATGTTTGGGGGGGGCGAAATGCACATATTATTTATTTTTAATTGGATTGTTTGGTAAATCAAAGGCGCTCGTGGCGCTACAAAAGAAACAACTAAATAAAAAACAACAGCAATGTACTACAATGTTGTAATAATATATAGTGGACATTTCGAGCATTTGCCTAGTGGGGTTAACGCATGTAAGGGTAAAGGGGGTGATATCCCCTCCTCCCCCTACCACACACTCACACTGCCGCGGTTTAATGGAGTGGATCGAGTTTCAAGATTAGGGATTGTATAATTAAGAAGTGCATGTTTTGCACTTTGGAAGTTAAAAAAACAAAAAAATAACGGTTCAATACAATAATTCCGTCAAAGTGGGTACGTGGCTTTTTTGTCAAAAAATGTTACACTGCATCGGGGAAACATTCCCTGACGGTCGTTGCCTGAATTCAAAAACTTAGTCCTCTCTTTAGCTAGCCTGGTGCAATGTGATTTCACAAACATTTAAACTGGCCCCGATTTGTAGATAGAGGGCGCTTGACCTCACATCTCTAAATTGAAAAGATCTGTAGAAATTAGAAATGGCGACTGACAGCATGGAGGTAGGATTTGCTGACAGTAACAGAAGTGACTCAAGAAATGACGCCAGTTTGGCAGATTTGAAGGAGGCAATCGGTGGAAAGTTACAACGCCGACAAGAAGAGAGGGTAGCCAAGCTTGATGACTTGAGAAATCAGCGAGAATCGGCCACCGGCAAGCAGGAGAGTGCGAACTATTTCGATAGCACCTTCGCCAATGAAAAGGCCATAGTGGAAGAGCGCCTGTCAACTGCGGGCTCCGTGGAAAAGTCTGCCCTCAGTGATTACTTTGATTCGATGACGTTGTCAGTTCAGAAGCTGCAGAAATTCATCACTGAGTCCACCCTCTTCCTGACTTCATATGAAATCAGAAAATCCCAAGATGATGTTGAAAAGTTATTTGTCGCCATAGAAGAGAAGCGTAACGAATTCATCCCTAAAAAGAAGTTTGCTTTCAAAGGTAGACAGAAAAAGTCCAACAAACCGAAAGAAGTCAAGCCGATTGCAGCTGTAGAAGAGGCAGATGGGCCAACAAACGACATGAGTGACTTGCTCAAGTTTCAGTGCGGTGTCTTCGATAAAGCTAATGCTGACTTTGAGCTTAAATCGCAGGAAGTTAAATCCAAAGATGTTGGACTCACTAACCTATCCTCCTGTACAGTGAAACTGTATGGGTCCCCAAATGCCATCCACATGAATAATCTGACAAACTGCACCGTGTTTTCCGGTCCAGTGCCCGGCTCCATCTTTGTTGATAATTGTCAAGGTTGCACGATCGTTGTCTCTTGTCAACAGCTCAGGGTACACCACACCACGGCAACCAAGTTCTATCTTCATGTCACGAGTCGGGCCATCATTGAGGACACGACCGATGTGGGATTCGCACCTTACAACTGGATCTACCCGGAGCAGGATGCAGATTTCAAGACCAGTGAGCTCGACCGAGGTCGCAACAGTTGGGATGACGTAGATGACTTTAATTGGCTCGCAAGCGACAAAGCATCTCCCAATTGGAGTGTTATTCCTGAGGAGAAGCGAGTCCACTCTTGGGAGATGTGATGTTCACCTACATCAGGGCCCAATTTCATACAGCTGCTTAAGCACAAAAAGATGCTAAGCACAACAAAATTATAACTACCAGAATAAGGTTACCAGCAAAAACTACCATGTCACATGTACCATTTGTGACTGGTATCCTGGTTATTTCTGCTTAGCAGAAAATTTGTTAAGCAATATTTTCTGCTAAAGCAGCTCTATGAAATCGGGCCCAGGACTGATGGACACTGGACCATATTGACTCACCAAGAAAATAATGGATTTGTTCAAGCATCGGTCAAATTTAAGAAGCATTCTCTAGTAACTGTACTTAATGAATATTCAACACAGCATGAAATTAATTAAGAAAGGCAGTAATCACAGCTTAATATGTATTAAAACAATTGAGTGTAGAAGTCTGGTGTTGCATTATATCTAATCTATAAATGAGTACTAGTGGTCAGTGAACTTATCGTCGCTCGTACTGTGAAGTGACCTATCTCATCCACAGCCCCCCAAAAATTTGTACAGAACTGTCAATATGTTTTCATTTCCACAACTATTTTAATGAGTAATTAATTCCTAAACACATAGGTCACTTTGTGAAAATGGAAAAACAAGTTTTTCTCGTAAAGCGCCGTGTACAAACCAATGCGTATTGAGACCTATTGCAATAGGTCACTTCGTTAAAATACTACGCTTCCAAATAGGTCATTTCGTGAAAATGCAAATGTAACACACGCGCGCCGGAACCACGCTACAGCGCTTTGTATATCATTGGTAAATTGGCGTATCTAGATAGGTCACTAGATAGGCAAATCTAGTGCTACGTCGTTCATACTGATTAATGAAATTGCCAAACTATTACGCATTAGGTACTGAAACTTGCTGAAAATGTTAACAGTAATGAGTATATTATAATTTGTATAAAAACCGATTTGCAAAAATTTGTGATTTTTGACAGATACTGATAGGTCACTTCGTGTCTTAAATTTATAAATTAACTGTACATTTTAAAATTATTTTATTAAGTGACTGTGTACAATCATTTCTGTTTATGAATATTAATTTCTGCTGTTAATTTACTTGTTGTATGATATTGAATTATTCTGTATAAATCTGTATAAGTTAATACTTTATAAAAGATTTAATAACAACTGCCTAAATTGAACCCTAACCATCCCAGACCCATCAAACTCCAACGGCATGGTTTGTTTGGTTGGACTGTGGTCTGCACTAGTTAACTTGTCATGTCTTATGTCATGGGATCAGGCCCACCACCATAAACAGAGTCCAACATTTAAGTTACCATAATATAATATAATAATAATAATATGCAGTTCTTATGTAGCGCTTTATACTCCCGATGGGTGTCTCAAAGCGCTCAGTATTTTTCCTACAGGGTAAGTGGGAAAGTCCTTTACATAGCACCATGTAATGGTTTACAAGGTGCTGTGGCGCAATATGCAGCCAATCAAATATGGTGTTGGGTTTTGTTAGAGGAAGGATCCCAGTAAATAACTGCAGTGGTGTAGGTGAAGATAACTATGACAAACATTATCCAAAAATAATCCAAATGTGAGGAGCATTAATAACATTTGAATATGACATCTCATTGCTAATTAAAATATTAACTAAAATGGTAATTGCAAATGTAAAATGAACAATAGAAGTAGTTATAATACCTGCAGCTCTATGATCAGTTACTTTTATGTCAAAAGTGCTTCAAGCAATAAATACACTTTGCCCTTCATCAAGTGAAAGTTTCAGAATCATTGCTTCATATTATTCTTGTAGGAAATTCAAAAGTCTGATCATAAACAAATTTCCCTTTCCAAATACCTACTCACTGAGAATTGATAATTATTGAAAAACAAAAATTTCAAATTCAATGTCATACCAGTACCAAGCCTCCAGAGAAATTATTTCTGCCTGAATTACCATCAAATGTGAGGAGAATAACATTTGAAGCCTTACAAATTACTGATTGCTTATTGATAGCCACATTCTGATAAACCAGCTGATCCCAATTTCATAAAGCCTGTAAGCATAAAAACTTGCTAAGCACAGACAAATCTTGCTTAACAGAAACTGGTTACCAGCAAAAAATCCATAAAGTTTACATTGTTGCAACTGGTGCCCCGTTAACTTTTTGCATAGCAAAGAAATTTGCTAAGCAGTATTTTCTGCTTAACAGCTTTGTGAAATTAGGCCCTAAGAACCAACCTCGTCCGCATGGTTTACTTTATTTCCAACCATATTTACAATAGTAACTGCTCGTCACACCATGGGGACGAGGTTGCGTAAGAACGCGCACACAATTCCTGACAAACCATTAGATCTTATTGTTCAGTATTTTCACTAAAAACTTACCACCGAAGTTGATGCCACTTTTACAGGTTTGATGTATGTGTTTGTTGAAATAAAGGACGTGAATAAATTTACTCATCCAAAATGCAAGGATTTCCTTTCCTTTAAAGAAAATGAATAAAAGAAGAAGAGGTCCTTCATTGCTGTATCAAACAAGCTTTCCTGTTGTTTTGATTTATTGTTGACTTTTTAAGAATCAAAGTTCGATTTCTTGTAAATTATTGTTTTGGGGGAGGGCGGTGCGATGGGGAGGGGGAAAATTATTTGTTTTTATAAGGGATAGCTTTCCCAACATACTTATATGGCCAAATTCCTGAGCATTCTTTTGTTTGACATTTCCTAAATATTGTGATTGGAAGTGGCCATAAAGGTGAATTTCATTTCAAGAAAGGAATTGCTGTCAGTGTCCTTCTGATAAAAAAATAAAATACAAAAAAGCATAAGCCCAATGCAGAGCATGGAGGAAAGATCAATGTTTTGCAAATTTAAGCGACCTTGGAGATTCTTTCATCAACAAAGTGACATGGTCTATTCCCCCACCCCCCCCCCCGATTTTCCCTTCTCAAGTATGCAAAAGTTTTGTCTCCTTGCGTTTTTGTTGGATGATGAGTGGTTAATCGATTGTGGAGAATCGCAAGGACGCCCTCATTCGTGGAAAATGAACCTTTCGTAATGTTTTGCAGCGATGACCTTCCGGCCTCGACCCCCCGACCCGAGGATGTACGGCACGGTACGGGCACATGCATGCAGCATTATTCGTGACTGTCGAGTTTTTACAGTGTTGATGTTGGTTATTCGCTAGTTGCTGACTCGTCTAATCACCAGATCGTGGTGCCGGTGTGATCAATGTTTTATGTCTTTTCACTTCTTTTTTATAACTGTGTGAGTGAGGATTTGTACACAGGCAGAGATGCCACCGACGCTGTCCCAAGAAGATTGCCGGTCCGGAAGTTTGTCGGGTAAATTCACCGGTTTTTATTATAATAATATTATATCGAACACAAAAATCTCAAAAATGCAAAATTAATTTCATGTTTTCTTGTTTGCATTAATATTATTGACTGTAGTGTAGGCCACGTTATCTTTTGAATTATATGAGAACTGTTATTCCTTAAATTAAAGGCCCACAAATGCATGTACGTGTCATTTTATCAACTAAATCATGATCAATGGAATGCTTTAAAATACTCGCTAGACTAGTAGTACTCGACAATGTGATACTGGTGCAGGTGGCATGGTGTAGAACTACAAAATGAGGTTCACTCCGCTACGAATTGGAGACGATAGAGTTTCGTTCCGCTAACGTCTCCAGGAACTGGAGAAGATAGCGGAATGGTTATTATGGCTGAAACAAAAGAAATGTTGTCCGAGCGAGAACTCGCTAAGGACTTGTCATCAACTCTGAACTAGTCTTAGTGTGTGTGGTCTAGTTGATGGTCTTGGGATTCCCCAGAAGCCTATTTTGTTGGTTCGAGCAATAACTCTAGAAGGACTTGGTGTGTTGCCACTTTCATGTATGGGGACCCCCTCCGTCAACACCTGTCCCTACTCCTCCATAACCCCACCCCCTCTTCCCCCACCCATCCTCCCAACCCAACCCAGCCCTCCCCCTTTCCCAAGCCCTTCCCCACCCATCCTTCTTTCCCACCCATTTTCCCCATCCTTCCTCTTGCCCCACCCCTCCCCACCCAACCATTCCACCACCCAACCTTTCTCCCAACCCATCGTTCCCAACCCTCACACACTCGTTCCAAACTCTGACACCAACCTCCTACCCTAACACCCATATCTCCTACCCAAACGCCCAACCCCATCATGCAACCAACCCAAACCCTCCCTACACAGGAACCTATCCCTACTGACCCTTGCATCCATCCCCTTCCCTCACACCAAAACCTCGACCATCCCTCTCCCCCTTGAGATTCTTGGCCTCGTTTCTCATCCTCAATTTGAGTGCTCAATCTGAAGATTGTCCCAAGCTTTTCACAGCATTCCAGATCTGGAATTACCGGTGCATGATCGAGAGTTCTCTTTCGAAGTTACTGTGAAAAGTAACTCGAACACAGTATGCAAATTAGGTGATAAGGTTCTCTCGTGCTTACTATCCTGATATAAAAATGTTATTTGTGGGAAGTTGCCAATCACAAGGCATGGATGGAAACAGGCACTCAAGGTGAGGGCTAATGACATTGCGTTTGAATTGGGACAGATTATAAGAAGTTGGGAAGCAGGAAAACAAAAACTATTTGGGATTGGTTATTTCTGTCGGATGGGCACACTTTATCCTACATGTATCTGTTTCTTATTATAAATTTAAAAACATAATTTTTGTAATTAACAATATATAATGCACAGTACATTGCATGAACACAATTTAGCTAGATGTTTTTTTAAATTTGTTATGAACCATTTTTATCAAATTATGAAAAAAAAGGTTTCATTCATACGCTTTTTATCTGTACATGTACTACTTGAATATTATTATTTAATTTTAATAAAATAACAAGAAACTTAAGTTCAAATATTCAAAGAAATAAGATACTGATGCAGAGGAAGAATGGAGTCGCCAGTTTCAATTTATACATTTAAGAAAAAATAGAAATTAGCTGACATTGCAAACTGCTTACAAACCAAAAGGACCGGATGCAAAAAATAGTTAATGGCCTGATGTTTCGACCCTAGCAGAGTATTTACTTGAAGGCTGAATGACAACACAACACATAATACAATCTGGGGGGAAAAATGAAAACAAAGAATTAGTTGTTGGAAACTGCTTACCAACCAAAAAGATTTATGGTATAATGCAAAATTGGGTGATGGCCCGATGTTTCTACTTTTAAAAACTGTGATTAAATAGCTTGAAAAGTCTATTAAAGCCTATACCATATGTGCATGTAGGCAAGCCCTTGAACTCAAACAAATTGTCATACTTTTTTCCCAAGGACCAAATATCATGCCTGACTTAGGCTAATGTAAATGACAACACAATACACAACACACAAAATACAAGTATGATATAGAAGCAGACTGATGTACACTCCTTTTCAACCTAAATGCCTCTATTGTACCCAGGTACATGTGTACATTTTCATGTGTGTGGTGTGTTGTTATCTAGCCTTTGAGAAAGGGGTCAGAATGTGAGAATACAATAAATGATAACTTTAAATGGGCTGAGACAATAATGAATCTTATACTTTGATTAACTTCAGGCGTGGCAGCCCAGATTACGCAGACATTGAAGGAGCGTATTATGATCTTTGATGGAGGGATGGGCACCATGATCCAGGGGCTCCACTATGAAGAGGAGGCCTTCCGTGGGGAGATGTTCAAGGATCACCCCAAGTCCCTCAAAGGAAACAACGACATTCTTGTCTTCACTCAACCAGACGCCATCTACAAAATTCACAAGGTAAACTTCAAAGGCCCCATGTGGATGATAAAGATTGTTTATCCCTAACAGTCCTTATCCCCTCAAACTCCAACAGTTTGTTTTGTTGGGATATGATGGGTTGGGTACTGTGTACTATAGATAAAGTGATGGAATGCGATGGAATGGGTACTGTAGACTTGCAGTTCTCTGTTGGACTTTGTTGGATTGGGTATGGTGAATTGCAAGGAGGAGGAATAAACAACTGACAAAGGCATATGATGTACATGTGGTGCATTGTTGATCCCTTTGTTGTAAGCGCAAGGAGGAGGAATAAACAATTGATAAAGGCATGTGATGTTATTGTATGTATGTGGTGCATTGTTGATCCCATTGTTTCTTACAATGGCAGACCCAACCATTCAACCATGGTGCAGTAACAGTTGTTGGATTTTGCTGGGTTGAGTTATGCCAAACCCCCCTCTTCATACTTTGAACAGGACCAAGGATACACACTCCACCAATATCCAACAGTTGGACTTTGATGGATTGGGTACTGTTATTACAATTGTACTGTTGGAGTTTGATGGGTTAGGTACAGTGAATTAGCAGTAGCACTATCCATGTTGGAATTTGATGGAATGGGGAAGGTTTTAAAAAAAAGCTGGTTGGGAGTTAGGGTTAAACAAAGTTAGCTGAATTGCAAACTGCCTTGAACCTGAAGGACCATGATCCAATTTCTGAAGCTGTGAAGCAGAACATTTTACCTGACAAATTTGTTTGCCAAGCAAAAAATCAGCAGGGAACCAGTCACAGCAGTGTACATAACATAGTAATTTGGCTGGTAACCCACTCCTGCTAAGCAGGGTTCTTTTATTTTGTAATACGCAAAATGCAGGGCAGCTTGTTATCAGCTTGATGAATGCAGAAAGGATGAATCTAAAAACAATATTTAAATTCTCTGCTGACGGTAGCAACATCCAAAAGAATTGTTGATATTGTTCTAGTACCTTTTGTATGGTAAAGGTTAGGTAATAATAATAATAATAATAATAATAATAATAAACTGTTCTTATAAAGTGCATACCACACAATGCGCTGTACATGTACAAAGTCAATAGAGTACAACCAAAAATTTAGTCAGAGTTTAACAAGTGTGATACTTTAAAGTTGCAATTTCCCCTTTTTGATGTTTGCCTAGTATTGTTTAATGCCGTTAAATTAGTTATTTCTTGATTTGTTTTAAATTTTCAATGTTATTAAATAATGTTTTAGAGTAATTGTTGTCGTTGTAAACCAAATAGTTTTAGTCCTTGGACTTTTTGTTTGGTGCATAAAACCAAAATGAAATGAAATGAGTTCAGTGTACATCTGTATGATATATATATTTTTTTATTTTCCAGGACTATTTGGAGGCGGGTGCAGACTTTGTTGAAACAAATACCTTCAGTGGAACAAGAATTGCTCAGGCAGACTATGGCATGGAGAATATGGTAGGAGTTATTAATATTGATACAGAGGTTATTTGTAATAAAAATTTGTAGTCATGATTTGTAGCAGGCATGCATTCATAGCCGTAATGTGGTATTGTTGCACATTATCAAGAACTACCCCACCCCCCCGCCCCAAACCCAAAAAAGCATTTTGTAGCTTGATTGTGTTGGGTTTCGTTGGAGTGAACACCGCACAGCCAAACCATTGGGCTAGGGTTTACTTTCATAGAGCTGCCAAATGGTAAGAAACTCGTTCTTCTTGTTAAGCAGACAAATTTGCTTGAGCGCAGCGTATTTCACAAGTTTGGCAAGAACAATTAGGCGGCCAGGTTGCGCATTCACCATGGATTTGCATTGTTACACCCTTGCCTTTCCCTGTGCTTACAATTATTAGCACTGCTATGAAATGAAGTTGCACAGTAAGCACAAAATCGGCAGTTAAGCAGCTCTATGAAATTGGGCCCAGGTGTATCGCATGAACCAGAGCCGTGGGATCTGGATGTTGAGTTAAATCATTGTTATGCAGTTTGTTCGATTCAAGGGGCTCTTTTTAAAGGTAGGGTCAAAGAATGTTTTTTGTCAACATATTGCTGACTTACTGGCAAATTATAAAGAAAGATACATTAAAAGTCACATGTGAAAGTTTCAGCTGAATACAGTGTCTACTTGCTTTGCCGCTGAGAAAACAGCAAAAAACTGTTACTGTATTTTCACAAGAACGTCAAGTCCATCCACGTTTAGCGAGGTAACAGCGGGTACCAACCACATCTCTAGCCGCAGCATTCACAAACAGACCTCGACCCTCTGAAATCTGAGAAATAATTCATGCATGAATCGTTTTTCAGATTCAAATGTTTTTGGAGGGAAATTTTTCCAAACCATATGACTTCGAAGGGAATTCTTTCTCAAAATAGTTTCTACTGTACTTTCAATAGCTGCAGTGCTTCTCATCAAGTAAGTCTTTATGGTCATAAATTTTTGGAGTATTTACCAATCTATGACCCTACCTTTAAACAACCAGAGGATTTTAAAACATGCAGGTTGAGAATAGAACATAGCAAAAAATTAATTCGTTTTTCTTTTTCTTCTCTTTCAGACTTACAGGCTAAATAAAGTGGCCGCGGAGCTGGCCAAGCGGGCTACCAGCGAGGTGACTGCTGCCACAGGTATACCTCGCTATGTGGCTGGTGCTATGGGACCAACCAACAGAACTCTATCAATATCACCTTCAGTTGAGAACCCAGACTTCAGAAACATAAGTATGTATAAGTTAATTAATTATAAATCATTTCAAATTTATGCGTAGAATTATCTACACATTTTTGTATACAATTTATTCCTGATTTGGGTTCAGGAGCAAGTGCTACTTTCGTTGGGGGTTTTCTCCCCTGTATGATGGAGGACGAGGTAATATGGGATTGGGTTGAGGTAAGAGGTGTGGACAACAGTTTCTAGTGATATGAAGGAAAGAGGCTTCAGGAAAACGTTAATCTACGACTGTCAGAGCTGCCAACTCTCCCTGATTCTGCAGAAAGTTTCCTGAAAATAAACCAATCTTTCCATGTTCTGCTGAGCAAATTTGAAAATCTCCCTGATTATGGAAACTTTGTCCCTGTTATGTTGAATGTAATTTTAAATATCTCCCTGATTGTTGTACAAAATCTCCCTGATTGCAAGGTGCAAATGTTGGCAGCTCTGGACTGTAAAAGGGTCTAAAATGCCCCAACCAGTCATCCAACATTGTATCTTCACATTTCACAGTAATCCGTTCCAGTATGAACAATCTGGGATCCATCTATTGTACATATATAATGGATTTATCAATGCAATGTTTCATAGCATTTGTCAGGGTTTATCATTCAGAACTTTGTTTAAAGCTATGTTTTGAGGTATGTATTTTCCATACACCTGATTACACATCTCTAACAATGGGTCATGATGGGATACAGGTCTCACCTTAAGATTCATATCTCTCGAAACCTTCCCACTATTGCTGATTCCAACTCATAATACAGATAGTATGAAAATATTAACAAACTCGGGTATGCCATTCCACAGTTCAGCTGCAGCTATTTGGAATGAGTGAGATCTGTAAGATTTTGTAATGTGTTTTAAAGTGATAAGAGGGGACTTTAATTTCTTAATTTCTAGAAGGAGTCTATTTGTGAACTAGGTCCTGGAGATAAACTGGGGCTGTTCCTTGTAAACAGTGAAAAGTTAAGAGGATAACTATAAACTTAATTCTAACTGTAACTTTTAAAACTAATTTTATATTAGGCCACATAAAAAAATAAAATCAATTGTTGATTGTCCTTTTTTTGGGGGGGAGGCAAAGTGTGGTTGGGAGGGCATTTAAAAAAAAATGTGACACAAGTTTTGTGTGATTTTGATGTTTTTAATTGTTTTGTTAAACCCATTTAACTCCTAGATGAAATTTTCTGTAAACTTTTTCAAAAAACTAAAACGCAGTGTAGCCTTAGTAAATATTTGAAGAATTGTTTCTTGTTTTTGCCAACATGAATAACTTTTCTTCAGACATCTTTTCCAACCTATAGATTTTGAAAAAATATCAGCTGAAAAATCTGGGAGACAAATTTTACTGAAAAGATCATTGAAAAGACCCTTTTTTATGATTTAAAAATAAAAATAAAAATGGGGTCGGGGTTTTTTCGTAGGGTCGAGCGGGGACGATCAATAATGGTTTTTTTTATGATACCTTATTTGCATTGCTTTCTTAAATATTGTGCAAAGAAACAAGATGCATTGTTCAAAGGGGTTTGTTTGGTTTGGGGATGGTTGACAAACTCTACACCATTATGTCTATGAGTGACGGCCTATGTTTTCATTTGTGGGAAACCCAGTAGTGAATTCTCTTTGAAAGTGTTGATTAAGTTTGATGCAATATGGGATTCATAACAATTATACATTGCCTCCGTGGCCTTTGTGTTATTTCAGCCCTGCATTAGCTTTTTGAAGCAAAAAAGGTGCTAGAATTTAGACTTGTCCTTGGGTGTTTCAACTAGCATTTGGTCACCTGAAGGATGTCTTAAAGGTATCGTACACGTTTGGTAATGACTCAGAACAAATATTAGCATAAAAACTTACTTGGTAACAAGCAACGGAGGGCTTTTGATAGCATAAAACATTGTAGGAAACGACTCCCTCTGAAGTAACATAGTTTTTGAGAAAGAGGTAATTTCTCACTAAAATAATAAAAACTTCTTGCAAGAAGTTTTTATTCCTATCTGAAAGCACACAAATTGTACAACAAGGGTGTTTTTTCTTTCATCATTTTCTTGCAACTTCGATGACCAATTGAGCCCAAATTTTCACAGGTTTGTTATTTTATGCATATTTTGGGACACACCAAATGAGAACACTGGTCTTTGACAATTACCAAACGTGTTCAGTGCCTTTAAGAGAGAGCACTGTTGATTATTGCAAGACCTTTGTCATTGTTCCCAAGGATGGCTCCCTGCCAGCCCATTGCAGAAGGAAAAAAAGATGATGAAACTAATTGCTTTCTGGTTAAACATTTACTCCAAGCAAAATCCATACAGAAACAAAAACAAACTTGGAAAACAGATCGTGGGTGATAAAAAAATGATGAGTAATATTGATTGAACTTTTAGTGTAAACAGCTCTTCCAACAGGTGTTTGGTTAGAGACAAAAAATGTCTAGTGGTTGTAGAATGTTTACGATGCAGATAGAGTAGAACATATAATCACAACTCTGGATATAAAAACAAATTTAATATTGGATATTTTCCAGCTAAGTCCCTGAATTTCTTATACCATTATCCATGTTATCATGGTGTGTGCCATTATCATCTTGTTTTTTCTGCAGTTGAAAACTTTGTAATCTGCCTGAAAATCCTCTCCTGTCCAGGGCTTTAAATTATCACTGGACTGCAGGCCCAAGGCCAGTGATTTTAGCATCGGGGCCAGTAAACTCCTGGACAAGTCCGACAGTCTTGTGTTTTTATAATTGAATAATAATACCTAATTCTGTAATATCTTTAACAAAAAAGTTGATGTTGACATGTTGACTTCAAGTTTGTTAAATATCTTTCAATTATGTTGAGCATCATAAGTATACTTACCAATATGAGACAAATATGAGATCAATTCCAAATCAAAACAGTTTATATGTTAAACTGTGTAGAAATTGTTCTCATCTTGCTTTGGTCTTGTAACAAAAATTCTGGTCTAGTTAAAACAAATTGAGCTATGATCCCTGCGGTCTTGTGGATTTTCCCACCAAATTTGAGCCCTGACTGTCTGATTTTAAATGCTTGCACACAAGTAGAGATAAATGTGATGGGATCATGATGAAAGGTGTATTGACCACATTCACCTGACATTGTCAACACAATCAACCTTGGTTGCGCCATTTGGGGGTCAGCTTCCCTGTGTGTTATGCAGTACCACATTTCAGGTGACGCGGGTGTGGTGAGACACTCAGCATATCTTGACAAGTATTTTGACTCCCACATTGGCAGACAGTAGCTGCATGTACATGTAATGTCAGTTCAAGGGGTCGATACTCCATGAATTGATATCAAAACATTCTAAAAGTTGAATTCTTGAGATATAGCTGAACTAACTATACATAGGCCCCTAGTAGTAACTGTTTCTATGCAATTCTCTTTATTCTGGTACAGACAGTTTCTAATTCTAACTGTTCCCTTTCCTTTCCCTACATAATTTATTATTATTGTTATTTATTTTTGTAATGAATCCAAGGAGTTCTCAAAAGTGCCTTGCTCAGTAACTCATAGGCCTGAAGATCTGTGAAGAGAAAATGTTGAAGAAATCTAAGGCCGGATCTAAATTGGCAGTTACAGCAACAGCTACTTTTGCTAAAGGTGTCGCTAATGATGTACTTAACTTCAACGCACGACGACGCGGAATTCTAGCTGTAGCCACCAAATGGAACACGGCCTTAGTTTTACATGTGGAATGAAAACCCTAACGGGGAAAAACACATACAATCAGGAAGGGACTGAAAACCCAATCCACTTGTAAGGCTCGAGTCCGAAGCGGGATTCGAACCGGGGTCTACAGAGTTGAAAGGCAGGGAAGAACACCACTAAGCCAACCTGAATGCTCAATTCTGATTTCCATTCCTTCTTAATTTTCAGCATTTGATGAGCTTGTGGAGGCGTATTCTGAGCAAGCTAGGGGGTTACTTGACGGTGGCGCTGAGATTCTCCTCGTTGAAACTATCTTTGATACACTCAACTCTAAGGCTGCTTTGTACGCTATTCAACTGCTGTTTGCTGAAGAGTACCAACCTGTACCAATCTTTGTAAGTACTCAAACAGTCATGTGGTGGACTTGCATTATTTGCTTGTTTTTTATAAAGTAGCTCAACTTCATTAGAAATTTAAGGCAAATTTGTTTACAAAGTAATAAAACCACAAGGGAAACTGACTGGGTAAACTTTTGAATATTTTTGGGTTAAACAAACAAAATTGACTAGAGCAACCTACGGATTAATATGCTGGCGCTCTGATTGACAAACATGGAGACTACCAACATGAGGGCTAGATGGCTCATTTGGTAAAAAGCCGGCACATTAATCCGAATGTCGCAGGTTCAAATCCCGCTCCAGCCAGTTTTTCTTTGTTCAACCCAAAATTAGCAATTTTTGTTATACTAATTCACCTTGTGCACCGTTTGTTTGGAAAATGCTCAAAACATTTTGTTATTGTTGTTAGAGTCAGTTTTTATGCATTTCGTTTGACGGCCTAAATTGCCTCTTTTTGAATCTGCAGATATGTGGGACAATAGTTGACAAGAGTGGAAGAACCCTGTCCGGTCAGACGGGAGAAGCGTTTGTGATCAGCGTGTCTCATTCAGGCCCCATGTGCCTAGGTTTAAACTGTGCTTTGGGAGCCACTGAAATGAGACCATTCATAGAAGCGATCGGAATGTGTACACCATCGTACGTTATATGCTACCCAAACGCAGGTAAGTCGGGCTGTTTGCAGGAAATTGGCTTGTTTGTTCTTCTTCCGCTCTCGAGTTGTCGCTTATAATCATATGTCATGGCAGCAACCACCTTCTTGATGGTGAATCCAGAGACTCTAGTCCAACAAGCCATTTGTGAGTTAGATTTAAATAAAGTCTGGTACAATGACTCGCTTAGTCACAAGTTACCGCTTTAATTTGAATTCCTCCGACTACAGACAGTTGATATGTCAAATGGTTCGGGGCAGGCTTTTGTATAGCAATCTCCAGATGAGCAAACCTTGGTACCATTGTGCCATACACATTCATTCAAAATTGTGTGTGGGTGTTCGCCGTCTCTTACGTAACTACGCAAAAGCTTGCCCCGAAGCATGTGACATAGCAACTGTCTCGATAGTCTGAGGAATTCAAATTTAGGCCATAACTTGTGATCAAGCAAGTCATTGTACCAGACTTTATTAAAATCTAACTCGCAAATGGCTTATTCGGCCCCCTTGGGGGAAAGCACAGGCTTGTTTGTTAATAATTGTGTGTGTGTGTTGTTTTTGTTTATCAACCAAATACAAATAGTATTTTCAACAACAGTTTGCTATCAGGGACAGAAAGGCTTGCGTTCTTGTCCTTGCCAAATGTTTGCTTACTTTTGTTGGGATAACTGAGAATTTATCGCTAGATCAAAAAACTGAATTTAATCTGATCAGTCTGGTCAGGGTTCAAGTTTAATTCCTCAGTATCACAAATAATGAATCACAAATCAATGAGGCATGATATTCTTCCTACTAAAGTCTGTTTTCCGATTTTTTGACCCTCGGAAAAATCAGCAAAATTGTTACTAAATAGCCTGAAAAGTCTATTAAAGCTGATGCCATTGCATGTCAGCCCTTGTACTCAATACAAATTGTCCAACTTTTTTCCAAGGGCCAAATACCATGCCTGATCAATTTTGATCGTGGTTTTGAAAAAGGCTTATGTACCATCTGCTCACGATACTCAACAATAAACCTTGCAATTTGTGTAAGCACAAGTGCACACAAATAGGCACAAACAATAGTCAAGGACCACAGAGTAGACAGATGAAATAGGTCAGCAAGGAATATATAAGATAGTTATGCATATATAATAATAATTAATCTGGGTAATTATGTAGTATTCTGACTTAATGGTATCACATGGCTTTTCAGAAACTATGGTTATTTTTACACAAAGGGGAGGTTATGATTCGTTTACACGGTGGAAATATTGAATGATGCCCAATTTATATCGCCCTTGTAAGCATTCAGAGGTGCTGTGGCACAATTTGCTGTGGTACAATTGTCTGCCAATGCCAAATAATAATAATAACAATTACATGAAGATTCCCAGATGACAGGTATCTTATATTCAATGGTCTTATATGTTTGAGCTCTTACTGGGGTAGAACCAAAGATTATATAGCCTAAAACAACAATAACAAATAAAGCAAGATGGGGAACTCAGGATGAACTGTGAAATGTGCACTTGACGCCATTTCAGTAAGCAACTCTTTTGATGCAGCAATAGATCAGTGCAGACAATGACCATTGCTATCAATGGTATAACAAAAAAATTGCTTACTGAAATGGTGTCCATGCAAATTTCACGTTCCAACAATTGAGAGAGCTCCAGTTCCCCACCTTGCACCTTGGCGCTCTGTAATCTTTGGGTAGAACGATGGAGGCTTGTCATGTGTCAAGAGTTACGAAATAACAAAAAGGGAAAGGAGCTTATTGCAAACTGCTTACCAACCAAAGTGATCTGTGGTATAAATGTAAAAACTGTTAATGGCCTTGTGTTTCGACCCAAGCAGAGTTACGATAATTCATGAATATTCAAAAAGGGATTCAGATTAAATTACTTTAAGCCCATATTTGATCAAATAGTAGTCTATGTAAATTAGCAACAGAATCCCCCAGCCTTCCCCATCTACCATTTCCATTGAGAACTTTGTTTGTCACAATAGAACCATGCTATGCCAAGTACTATTCAAGGTAAAAATATAAGCAAGTAACAAAAAGATGCATCCCTCTGGTGCCACTTCCCAGGTTGTATCGTAAACTTGGGTGTGATCCCTTACTAAACGGCAGTTACAGGTTGAATGGCTTCTGACTGGCACCCCCAAACAAAGATATTGACAAAATAGGGAGACCGCAAACATTAAGGCTGGCTAGATAGCTCAGTTGGTAGAGCACTGGCACGTTAATCTGGAGGTAGCAGGTTCAAGTCTCGCTCTAGTCAATTTTTTCTTTTTCTACCCAAATTATAGTAAACAATATGGGAGTTGTTTTTAAGGATCAGTTGTGCAAACAGTGGACAGCTTAAATACATGTACATGATTTCATAGCTTTCTTCCAGCATTGATCACAATTTAGCATCGAATTATGTTGAATTCAACTTTGTATAATTCTTTAGTTTTTGATTCTAAAAAACAAAGAAAGTAATAATACTAATAATTTGGGAGGTTAATCATCCTTACTGGCAGCTGATGAGCTGAATTGCGAAGGACGCGGCTACAACGTGTTCCAGCCGCAGGCATGCAAGGGCACCTTTGGCAGCCAGCAACATCGACCCACAAATGACCACGGAGCACAGCCTGCGATCAGAAGTGTTTGATTTTTTCCATGATGTGTAATAGTGATTTTTATTTGAATCAATTTTGCAATTTTTTTCCCAAAGGACTGCCAAACACATTTGGGGACTATGATGAAACTCCAGAGATGATGTCCAGTCACCTGGCTGGGTTCGCTCGAGACGGCCTGGTGAATATCGTTGGTGGATGCTGTGGCACCACACCGGCCCACATCAAGGCAATCGCTGATGCTGTCAGGCCTTACAAACCTAGGATACCTCCCATGGTGGTCTACCCTGAAGCACAGCTCTTATCAGGTAAAGTGGGAAAGTACATTGTGTCATCAGGCCTGTGAGTTGTCAGGATTCTTCACTGATCTCTGTGCACCTTGATATTTTTCATGAAAGAGGCAAACTTGCCATCACTCGGTCCTTGTTATGACCTGGGCCCAATTTCATGGCTCTTTTACCGTAAGCATAGAATCTGTGTTTACGGAAGCAGGGAATTCCGCACTTTCGTCAAGTGTATTTTACGGGTTAAGCAGGGAATTTTTGCTTGTGTGTGGGCGTAGTCCAGGTTACTAGGCATTCTTCACTTACACAGCTAGCGCAGAAATTCGGCGCTTGCACAGTATGCGGATAATGGTGATTGCAAGTGCAAAATTTGGCAGTAAGCAGAGCCATGAATTAGGCCATGACCTTCAGATATCTATTGGAAATGATGTAGAGAATTCTGTACATTCAGGGAGCTTAATTTCCACACAAAGAGGAAATTGTTATCAAATTTTCAGGATTGTTTATTTTCATACAATCTCATCCCTGGTTATCCTGAATGTTGTGACGCTCATAGGCCATACACACCGAATTGTTTACTGATCTGTGACCGTGTACTGTTCCTGTTTCTTGTCATTTGTGGGGGTCCACTCCAACAAAGGAAACAATTTGGGGTTTAATTTGATACCAGGACACCAGTCATAGGTAGTACATGTGAAATGGTATTTTGGCAGGTAACCTTGTTCGGGGAAGTATCATTTTGTTGTGCTTTACTACATTTTTTGCTTAAGTAGCTCTATGAAATGTTCCCAGGAAATCTGAAATAGTGGTATTTACATTACACGAAAGATCTGTGTATATTCAGTTTGCGGTAACACCATGTGTATATACCTACTTTGCTGTGTAGATTTGTTCTTGAGAACTTGTCTTGCTATTTATTCTACTAACGCAGAGTAGATTTTGGAATTTTGGGAGACTACTTAATTCTGAAAAGAACTGTCCTGCTTATTAAGTACTACCTGGGGGAGGTAGGAAATCAACCGGAACTTTTACTTTCGCTTAGTGGATTGAGGGGACTTCTCCTTATGAAAGATCTGTGTTTCTCTTTTAAAGGTTTGGAACCGATGATTCTTGGAAAGCACACACTGTTTGTTAATATTGGTGAGAGATGTAACGTGGCGGGCTCAAGGAAGTTTGCTAAACTTATAACAAACAGTAACTATGAGGTGAGAAAAAACAACAACTCAGGTCTCAACAATTTTAAGAACTGAAGAATTTTGCATTATCCTGGAGACGAGCAGTGTATACTACTGTTTGAAACATCAGGACTACACCGGCTCTTCTCAGAGCCAACACTTCTCCCAAAAGAGTTTTATACGTGGTTGTACCAATGCTCCGTGGTTGTACCCACAAGCTTACTAGTTATAGCATAGAGAAAGTATGGAACAACCAAGAACAGTTCAAGTCACAGGTTAATAAACTTCTAAATCTATGTAGTGATAACTAAACATGTAAATAGGTAGAAAGATAAACAATTTTTGTTTTACCTATTCAGGGGGAAATTTGAGTGGATTTAAAACTGCTTACTTGATTATCAGTCACTCTCCTACTCCTGGTAACATTTTCAAGTGAGTTGACCAACCATTTGAAACGATTCGACTGCACAGGTTTTGTTTTGTGGCACTATATGCATAGAACTGTGTACATATGTGTACTGTGTATATGCATCACCATGATATCACAACAGAGACTTTTGCGACATAGAGGGTGTCCCACTCACCGGTCCTTTTTCATTGTTCTCAGCAACGATAACAATGGGAAAATGACTTGTGGGTTGGACGTCACGCTATCGTCTCAAAAGTTTCCCATTGCAGTCAGGCATGATATTCTTCCAACTTAAGTCGGATTTCTGATTTGATTTTGCCCTTGGGAAAAAAAAAAAATTATGATTAAATAGCTTGAAAAGTCTATGAAAGCATATATCATGTGCACATGTAGGTTAGCCCTTGTACCCAATAAATGTTCCTACTTTTTTCCAAGAACCAAATATCATGCCTGTTGCAGGCTGGCGTATTGCGAGATACAGTGGACGATATTGAATGGTCAGACAGTGGGAGGGTTAAAGAAGGCAATATAAAGTGTAGTGGCAACGTTCTTTTTAAAGAGTCATTTCTTCAAATCAAAAGATCCATCCAGTTAAATATGAATAAGTTTCTGAACATATTCTTTGACATTTCTTGGAGGAGATCTGATAATTAGGCTTGGGCTTGTCCTCCGGCTTAGGCTCCCTCAGGTATTTTGAAAATGTGCACTTTCGGTATGGAGCTTCAAACAGGCTGATGGAGCCTAAGCCAGAAGCCCAAGCCTAAGCCAGAAGCCCAAGCCTAAGCCATGGTTTCAAAAAGGGCCATAGTCAACACCCCTTTCTATCCACCATTCAGGAAGCACTGAGTATAGCCAAGGCCCAGGTGGAAGCAGGAGCGCAGGTACTAGACATCAACATGGACGAGGGAATGCTGGATGGTGTGAAAGCAATGACAAAGTTTGTTAACCTCATCTCATCAGAGCCTGATATCTGTAGAGTACCGCTGTGCATCGACTCGTCCAAGTTTCAGGTAGGGTTTTGTTCTTACTCTTGGCTTTGGTTTTCACCTTGAAGGATACCTTGGTGTTTTTTGGACAGTTTGAAATTTAACAGTTTGTCTGTTGAAATGTGACAGTTTACTGTTTGAAGTTTAACAGATTAACTTTATGAAGTAACAGTTTAACAGTTTGAAATTTAACAGTTTTACTGTTTGAAACTTAACAGTTATAAGTGTTTGAAATTTAATAAAATTTGAAAATTTAACAGTTTAACTGTTTTAAGTTTAACAGTTTAACCCTTCGAGCGCCTCCAACGTTCTGAAACGTCATACTGAATATCCATCCATTGGCCGCCAACACTCCCATACGTCCAGACTGACTTTAGACTGGTCCCCTGTTTTTATCCGCAATGAGTAATACACTTTATTCACGAGCCTCGAAGTGTGACGTCAGGTTTCGAGGCTACCTTACCTTCTACCCTTCGAGTGCCGCCGACGCTCTGAAACGTCATACTGAATATCCATCCACAGGCCGCCAACGTTGCCATACGATCTAAAGAAATGGCCGGCCTGTGGATCAGAATTACCAACATGCGGTCGGCACTGTAAGGGTTAACTGTTTGAATTTTAACAGTTTAACTGTTAGAAATTTAACACTTCTTGACTCCTAATCCAAGGTCATGCCAAACACTTTGCATCTGCACACTTGCAGGCAGAAACTTTATGTTCTGATGTCCCCTTGCTCCTATTTTTATTATCACTAATAAAATAGAATATGGGAGAAGACTTTAAAGAATGGTAATGTTTTGATAAGTATGGTATTGGTATTGGTAACAGTTAATCTTGGAAACATTTCTATCTGAAATACAATCATCATTTTGTTTCTGCTCAGTCTATTTCTCTGTTGTCAAAGGCATCATCGCTAGCCCAGCTTGTTCAGGTATAACAAACTGAATAAAGAATTATATGCTGTTGTTTTGTAAATGCGTGACTCCTTTTCCCAAGTAAAATTTTCTTTGGGTTAGTTTTTGGAAAGTTTTCTAAAAAATTAACATTGTACATCAATACATTATCAGTGGTGTGTCGGTTAAGAGCACCGGACTTGAGCTCTGGTGTTTCTGATCAGCAGAGTGAGGGTTCGAGTCCTGGTCATGGCACTTTTTTCACTGAGCATGAAACTTTACCATAACTGCTTTGTCCTTCAGATGGGACATTTAGCCGTAGGTCCCGTGAACTAGGAATGGTAGTGCACGTAAAAGAACCCAGAACACTTATTATTGAAGAGTAGGGGTTAACCTTGGTGTATATGTTGTACATAGCAATCACCCTTGTTTATAGGTTTCCTCAGGCTTGTAAGGATAGTGATTAAGTTCACTTATGAGGCATCCTTTGTTTCATTACCAGAAATATATAATAATTAATCTATACTGTACTGTGGATTGGATACCCAGGTAATAGAAGCAGGTCTTAAGTGCACCCAGGGGAAGTGCATTGTTAACAGCATCAGTCTGAAGGAAGGGGAGAAGGATTTCTTGGCGAAAGCTCAGACTATCAGGAGACATGGAGCTGCTGTCGTTGTCATGGCATTTGATGAAACTGGACAGGTTGGTCTTACGACTTGCAGACGTGAACTATATTAAAAGGGATAATCATTATTGTTTATTGGACGACTTTTGTTCATTTCTTCAAATAGATGAGGAATATTTTCAAAAAGTACATTTGAATGTTCTTGATTCTAATCTTTATTATCCCTTATCAACCGTGTTAAGGTGTTTTCTAGTCGCCCTGCTAAATGCAACACAGTTGAAATGAAAACGCTGCTAAATTCAGCGAGATGCGATAGAGGATTATTTTGAAGTGAACTGGTTTGCACCAGCCTTGGCACCTGGGCCCAATTTCATAGAGCTGCTTAACGGCCGATTTTGTGCTTACTGAGCAAGTTTCCATTTCATAGCGCTGCTAACCGTAAGCACACGAAAAGGCATGCTAACCTTCCGGTGCTTACTGTATGAAAATGAATGACGTAACAATGCAAATCCATGGTGAACGCACAAGATGGCCACCTAATTTTCCTGCTAACCTGTGAAATACGCTTATGAACAAACAGATTTTTCTGCTACAGTTAGCATGAAAATTTGCTTACCGTTAAGCAGTGCTATGAAATTGGGCACTGGGCACTGGGCAGTCACCCCTGCTAACTGCACCAATAATATATTGAAGTTTGCTGGGTTACTCAGACTGCACATGGACATATCAAGGCCATGTAAAACCTTGCAAAATGCAGCACAGTGCAACAGAGCAGGGGATTTGAGTAGACTGCTAAATGCAACAACTTTTACCAACTGGTGCTTTTCATTGCATTTGACAGGGTAAAGGCCCGGTCCCACTGCAGCGATAACGATAACGATAACGATAACGACGCAAAGAGAACGCATTCCATTGGTTGAATGAGCATGTGCGTATTCTGCGTGGAGCAATTCGACCAATAGAATGCATTTTCTTTGCGTCGTGATTGTTATCGTTTTCGTTATCGCTGCAGTGGGACCGGGCCTTTAGGGTTGTGGAAAATCTATAATTTTTAACATGCACAAAATTCCTTCACAAAAAACATGAAACAAAGAGGATCAATTGTTTGAAATGAATTTTGACAACGGTAAGCTCTGTTATCATAGGAATCAAAAGCATTGTTCAACGGTTGGCTGAGTGGTGTCTTTCCCTGTCTTTCACCTCTGTGGATCCCGATTCGAATCCCACCTCAGACCTGGTGCCTTGCATGTGGATTGGGTTTTCGGTCCCTACCTGATTGCGTGGGTTTTCTTCCTTGGGGTTTTCCTCCCACATCTAAACCTGAACATTTCTTCCCCTTTCCTATTTATCCTGTTATTGGCGCTAATTGTGCTTTTGGATGTGTAATAAAATGAATAAATGTTTTCTCCATTTTTCAAGGCTGTTGAGGTAGATCGAAAACTTGAGATCTGTTCCCGATCTTACCATCTGCTCGTGGATAAGTTGAAATTCAACCCAAATGACATCATCTTTGACCCTAACATCCTGACGATAGCCACTGGCATGGAGGAACACAATGAATATGGCATCAACTACATCAAGTCTACTGAGCTTATTAAGGTAAGAGGGATGGGTTGGTCTGGTCTCTAACTCAACCTTACTGTGTGACTATTCAAGAACATCCACTGTGGTATTGAATGATAGATAATCTATAATGCGGTGAATGCATCTACACAAAATTACATCTTCACAATACACACAATATTAATGGGATGGCTTGAATATTAATGAAATGGTCATGAATATTAATGTTATGGTCTTGAATGTTAATGTTATGGTCTTGAATATTAAAAAAATGATCTTGAATATTAATGGCTGTCTTGAATAATAATGAATGGTCTTAAATATTAATGAAATGGTCATGAATATTAATGTTATGGTCTTGAATGTTAATGTTATGGTCTTGAATATTAAAAAAATGATCTTGAATATTAATGGCTGTCTTGAATATTAATGGATGGTCTTGAATATTAATGGATGGTCTTGAATATTAATGGATGGTCTAGAATATTAATGGATGGTCTAGAATATTAATGAATGGTCTTGAATATTAATGAATGGTCTTGAATATTAATGAAATGGTCTTGAATATTAATGGGTGGTCTTGAATATTAATGGATGGTCTTGAATATTAATGGATGGTCTTGGATTAATGGATGGTCTTTGTTATTAATGGATGGTCTCGAATATTAATGAATAGTCTTGAATATCAATGAAATGGTCTTGAATATTAATGGATGGTCTAGAATATTAATGGATGGTCTTGAATATTAATGGATGGTCTAGAATATTAATGAATGGTCTTGAATATTAATGAATGGTCTTGAATATTAATGAAATGGTCTTGAATATTAATGGGTGGTCTTGAATATTAAAGGATGGTCTTGAATATTAATGGATGGTCTTGGATTAATGGATGGTCTTTGTTATTAATGGATGGTCTCGATTATTAATGAATAGTCTTGAATATTAATGAAATGGTCTTGAATATTAATGGATGGTCTTGAATATTAATGGATGGTCTAGAATATTAATGAATGGTCTCGAATATTAATGAATGGTCTTGAATATTAATGGATGGTCTTGGATTAATGAATGGTCTTGAAAATTAATGAAATGGTCTTGAATATTAATGGGTGGTCTTGAATATTAATGAAATGGTCTTGCTATGGCTAGATGATTTGAAATGTATGATTTCTACAGTAGACTGTCGTTGCTGAAGTTGCTCAATTAATGTAACGTAATCAAGACTGAAAGAGACAATACTCTAGAATGCCAGTAGTCCAAGTAGGATGTAAGGACTGAAGTGAAGGTTTTGCTTTTAATTCTTGGGTATAAAAAACCCATTTAAACAAGAGTACAAAAATATATGTTACTCTGCAAAAGGATTTTTGTGAAGAAATAAATGTGAGTAAAAGGAACATGTTGAAAACAAGCGAAATGGACCTTTATGCATTGATTTCGTCCCACTGCCATCTTAGAGAGAAAAAACCCGATGATGAAACACAATGAGCGACCTTCTTCTGACCTCTAGCCGAGGGCGCCCTACTTAATGAAGTCATGGGCATAAGGTCTATAGCACACCTGAAGGATAACAAAACAACGAAACTTAGTTACTGTCTAGTTAAGATGGCTGCAACAGTGGAATCTCTTTGGACTTGAAGTCATGGTACAAACTTTCCTCACAAAAAAAATAAATAAATAAATATTTGTGAGCGGGAATCTTGGACGTGAAAAACATTATCTCGTAGTTACTAATTTTGAAAGTTAAATTTCGCTCTTTTGTAAAGCGAGTAATTTTGTTATGTTTTTGGTTTTGTTTTATTTTATCAGAGAACCCTACCTAAATGTAGGATAAGTGGTGGCTTGTCCAATCTGTCATTTTCATTCCGTGGCAAAGAGAAGATTCGTGAGGCAATGCACAGCGTATTCCTTTATCATGCTATCAAGGTAAGTAGTTTATTACGACTCTTACGACTGTTAATTTTTTCTTAGGGTGATTGATGCCTATCGTCTTATCATCATTGTAGTTATAGACCATGTGACCTTTGTTTACAATAAGTGTGACATTGTACATTCTTGGGCCTTTCTATCGGGCAAGATACTGCACTGGTCATATGGGAAAGTGTACACTTGGTGTCATAATTTCCACATAAATCCAAGAGTTATAAAAGTAACAGCTGAACAAGTTTTTAGATTGGCCCCTTTTCATCATATCAAAAGTTGATAAAAATCAGACGACGCAATCTCCATTAAAAATAAGGTTTTATGTTTTCTTCCATTAAGCTGTGTACAAATCGTGCCTGCAGGAAGTCCAGGCTTGGTGGCTCTTTTGTAAACATGTGATGTCACAGGTCACATCATCTATACTCGGGTCATAAACAATCGGTGACTGATATGTTCTCGACGGTCTTAGCTCGGGCGAAAGCATCATCTTAAAAAGTCAGTTGCCGCCTGTTTTTGTGTAATCGACCGGAGGGCGTCTTAAAACTTACCTGCAAAAACTCCTGTGACTTTGAGTAAATCTAGCATAAGGCCAGGGCTCGAAATTACACTGGACCACAGGCCCGAGGTCAGTACTTTTAGTGTCGGGCCAGTAAAGTCACGACCGGACAAACCCGGTGGTCTTTTGTTTTTCAATTGACTAATAACAGTAACACCTCATTGTGTAATATCCTTGTGAAAAATGTTGACAATGATTCTGATATGTCTTTCAGTTCTGTTGAGTATCAAAGTAGCATGACAAATGAGATAGATTTTCTATTAGTGCTTGTTCAACTCATTTTGAATCTGGTCTTGTAAAATAAATGTTGGTACAGTAAAAATGATGAGCTACAAGCCCTGCAGTCTTGTGAGTTCCACCCCCCCCAAATTCGAGCCCTGAAGGCCTAACAGTTATCTGTATTGGTTTCATCCTCATTGGCATCATTTCCTTATTTCTTCTGGGTTCTGTTTTCCCCCCAACTACAGGCTGGTATGGACATGGGTATAGTCAATGCAGGCCAGCTACCTCTATATGATGACATCGAACCAAAACTACTCGGACTATGTGAAGATCTGCTGTGGAACAAAGACCCTAACACTACAGATAAAATACTGGAATACGCTCAGGTCTGTCCTGTCAAACGCTTACCTCATTACAAGAGTGCAACTTTATTCAAAAAAACACAAAATGGAGACTTAAGCCCGGTTCATACTTCATGCGAATTGCGACTTGCGAAAGCGAGGGGAATTTCCCTTTTACACATTTGGAAAAAAAGCATGTACAAGATTGTTTGGGTCACGTAAATCTCTTCGCATTTGCTTTCCCGTGAAGTATGAACCGGGTGGGCTTCGAAAGAAACAATTCTGAACTAAAAAGATCTCTCGTTGTGGAACATTGATCTGAGGATGAAGCTTTCACTGCAAATTTTTAGTGTATTTTGTTTAACCTTAAACAAACTTGCTCCCTTCTTTACTATGAGTATTACGAGCTGACCTAATATCAGGATTTCATATCTTAATATCATCACAATTGCCATTTTGTTGTGCTCAAGAGTGTTTTCTTCTAAGGGACCTTGTCAAAATTAGTCCAGGACAACCAGCGGATAAGTACCGTCCGGGAGAAGGTTTTTTACCCGCCGTTAATTCACCTTTTCTGAAATTGGGTGTCGGAGAAAACATGGGAGAAGTTCACAGTGCCTGGGGCTACTGTTGTTTACAAACCGCAGAGATGTAGATCGCTATATACTGGAAAACGAGCAGGGGGTCTCTAAAAAATCAAAAATCTTATCTGTTAAATACAATGACCTCCAAAGCTTCCAGATCGCTCCAAAACTGCAAGTTTGATTATACTACATTTAATCAGCCAGTCAAACCGCAGAGCACTCAGCGGGGTGCATTGGCATAGGGCATGTATTAAGTGCATCTGAGAACTGTGTGCCTTTCAGCTAGTAAAACCTTGTCTCTTATAGAAATACAGTCCGACGGAAATCCAAGAAAAAATTAATATCAGAGAATTGTTATCAAACTACCTGTACTGGGTAAATTTTCACAAGACCCCTAAATCACATTAGTTGACAGATTTTGTTCAGCGTGCTGTTTTATTCATATGAGAGAAAAAACTGTTCATCTTAATACAAATTGTGTCTTTGAAACTTAATACGCAACAAAAATTAATGACAGAGCACAGTATCAGTCGCTGTCAAATAAGCCTGAAAATAAGCCTGAAACAGTCCTTTAATATCAAATTTGATGAAAGTTTCACTGAAAACTAATGGATAGGTATTGATATTGATTACTGGCCCTTTAAATGTGAAGGTCTATTCCTCTTACAGACACTGGGTAAAGATGCCAAGAAGGGAGTCGTAGATGAGAGCTGGAGAAAGGGAATTGTAGAAGACAGACTGGAATATTCCCTCATCAAGGTAATCTTGACAACATGTATCATTTTACAATTCAAGAAAACAGCTTTGAAGGAAGCAACAAAAGCTACTTTTCTTTATAATCACTAACCCCTTTTATTTTTATTTTTGTTTACTTTTATTCAGTGCCATTTGTCTATATGTATCTTTATCTAGTGCATATTGAATTTGTTTTAAATCAAGCTCCACGGTCAATTTTTAAACGGGGTCTTAAGACCCACTTATTTAAGTAATTTCTTATTGCTTTCCGATTTCCTTGTTAAAACAATTTCTGTTATTCATTTGTTTTTTCATTCATAGTAATTTTTATTGTCTAGTGCCAATCGTTATCGTAATCTATTATCTAGTACTTATTGAATTTTTTGTAATAATAGTACTGTAAATTGCTTAGATAATTTTATTTCTAATTTAGGCCTATTGGTATACTTATAAAGCGCCATGAGCAGAGGAGATGTGCGCTAAAGAAATAAAATTATTATTATTAAAATTATTGTTATATTGTTTATTTTATTAGACTTTATTACAGGTACACAAAAAAGAGGTGTACAAAAGTTGTTAAAATGTACAAAAAAAGACACTAGTGTAGATTATAAAAAGGAACTATTCCATCACAGGGAATTAAATGTAATAGACCACTTGACATCACACTCTCAAACAGCGCCCTCATTGAGGCAAAAGGAGGCAAACCATTGGACGACAGCTGCTCTTGGTGTGTAAAAACACGTGCGCGTGACCTCAGTATACCAGCAGCGTTGCGCATTATGTAAGGGGTCTATAGAAGAAGAAATAACGGGCCTACAATTTTAAATATCAACAAAAAAAACCAACAGGAGGGGCTGATTTCACATAGAAGGGGCTGGGCCGGGATTGCTCTTTAGACTTTATTACAGGTGTACAAAAAAAATGTGTACAAAAGTTGTTAAATTGTACAAAAAAAGACACTATTGTATAGTATAAAAAGGAACTGGTCTCATCATGCCACTCCAAGAAGTGTGATGCCACAAAACAAAACATTATTGGTGATATTGACAACTCATCTTAAGATGAATCTAAGTGGTTTGTGAAAATTGAGCCCTGGTGCATGTATTGGAAGCGTCAAATTTGGACGAAAGTTGGCCTTCAAAATATCTGAGACTTGTGTGTTGAAAATTTGAATTAGTGCTTGTTTTTTGTGTCTTTTTTGCGTGTCTTTTGTAAAAGTTGATTTAATTGAGAAAGTTGTAAACTTTCATTTGAGATACTAACTGAAAAAACCCTGTAATGAATTAGCTTGAAGCAGTTAAAAGATACAAAGGAGTTATTATTAGGAGCTGACATAATCTCACTTTTCCAGCAACCATTCACAAACAACTTGCTAGTTACAAGTATTTCATGCGTTGTACACGGAATATGCAAAAGTGTTTTCATTTTGAAACATCCTCTGTCAAAACTCAATCGGACAACAAATCCTAAACTGTTTTGGCCGAGCCACACAGGATAATATTTTTACAGGCAACTTGGAGGCAACCAACTGCACTGTTTGCAAAAGGAACACTTCGGCAGCACAAGAGACATTCTTCTAGTTGTAACTCACTATCCCTAAGAAAATAATGAGAAAACTGAAATGTGAATGGATGTTCTTATATGAGATTGCCTGGAACTGGTTGCCTGTAAATTGCCTCGTGTGACATGGCCTTTAGTGTATCAGGAAAAAAAAAACAGGTGAAAGAACTTCAATAAGCCAGTAGGTGTAATGGGAAAAAAAATAACTTCAGGAAATTTAGTATATTGATACTAAAATTGTACTAACTGATCTGAATTAATTTTCTGTTTATTGAAAATTACTTTTCATCCAGGGTATTGATAAGTTCGTTGTTGCTGACACTGAAGAGGCCAGGCAGAACTCTGTCCTCTACCCACGAACATTAAACGTCATCGAAGGACCCCTCATGAAGGTGGGTTGGAAACCAAATATATGTGTACACACAGGCATACCCGAAGGAGTTTCTGGTTTGTCACTCTGTGCTTAATTTGAACACCATGTTCAATCTGTTATTTACATGTAAATATAGCGTGTCGTGGTCGAGTGGTCTAGAGTAATAATAATAAATAATAATAATACGCAGTTCTTATATAGCGCTTTATACTCCCGATGGGTGTCTCAAAGCGCTCAGTATTTTACCTACAAGGTAAGTGGAGTTACGTGTTGAAGTATGAGACCTATTCCTTTGCATAGCACCATGTAATGATTTACAAGGTGCTGTGGCGCAATATGCAGCCAATCAAACCAGGAACACCGGGGCGTACCCCTTCTCTTTACGACAAGTGCACTGAGTTCTTTTACGTTCATTACACAACACACAGGACCTACGGCTTAACGTCCCATCCGAAGGACGAAGCATGTGGTTAAGTGTCTTGCTTAAGGACACAAGTGTCACGACTGGGATTCGAACCCACACTCTGCTGATCAGAAACACCAGAGCTTGAGTTCGGTGTTCTTATCCGCTCGGCCATGACACGCCACGAATCCATCTCTAGATTCTGATGGCCAAGCCATCACACCTAAGTTTACGATACAACCTGGAAACGGCAGCAGAGCGATCGACCTAAGGGGGTCGCATCCCTTCTAAAACTTGTGAAAAAAATAAAATGCATTTTTGTGTTGTTTTGACAGGGTATGAGTATCGTAGGGGACCTGTTTGGAGCTGGTAAGATGTTTCTCCCTCAAGTCATCAAGTCGGCCCGCGTCATGAAGAAAGCTGTCGGGCATCTCATTCCCTTCATGGAGATGGAGAAAGCCTTAGCTAAACAAAAGATCAAGGAAGAAACGGGCAAAGACGTCTTGCAGGTAGATTTAACAAATACAAGTTTCGTTCACTCTGGTTGACATGAAGTTGATGGATTATGGGAATTGCATAGTCAAGCCACACATTCTTTGCATGTTACCAGGGCCCAATTTCATAGAACTGCCTAAGCCCAGAAAGTAGCAAAGAACAAAATAATTATGCTGACCAACATAAGGTTACCAGCCAAAATACCATGTCACATGTACCATCTGTGACTGGTATCCTGCTCCGTTTTGCTTAGCAGAAAATTGTAAAATGTTCCCATAATTTCTCCATGCACTGTGGAACTCACTACCCATTGGAAGTTTCTACACTAGTTACATTTCTCCATTTTTTCTACTTTGTCCAAAATAGGGATTGTTGTTTGCTCTGTGTCGGATTTTTATCATTTTGTAAGCCTGCCTTTGTATTTGAATACTTGTATTGGCAGTCTGAACCTTTTGGTGACAGGAAAATGATTTGTTCCTCCTCAGCCTAGCCTTCTCCACATTTTTATTATACTTTTTTTATTTTTTATTTATTTACTGTAAATATTGTTTGACTTTTGTCTTTTTACTGTGTACATTTGACTTTGAATTGGTGAGAAAAATGAAAAGAAGAAATAATACTAATAGATACCTTGCTACCATTTTCCCATGCCAGGAATGTTCACATGAATGAAACAGTTTGTTGAAATTCATTTTTCTTTTGTAGGACTCCTACAGTGGCACCGTAGTGCTCGCCACCGTGAAGGGTGACGTCCACGACATCGGTAAAAATATCGTCGCTGTGGTGTTGGGTTGCAACAACTATCGAGTGATCGATCTAGGGGTAATGACCCCATGTGACAAAATTCTGCAGACAGCAATTGAAGCAAAAGCAGGTGAGTGTTTCGAAGTTATTTTGAACACAATAAATTGAGCAACGCTATCTGCAGTTGCTTGTGATTTTGAAGGTATAATACAGGATTGGTAAGGATAACAAACCTCACTGTTTAATTTTAGTGTGAAAGCTTACTGATTATGAAGTTCACACTGGAACCATTTTTTTCTGTGAAATATTTCCCTCTGAAATTACTATTATTATTGTTATTTATTTGATCAAGACAAACTATAACAAAATTACAGAAAAATCAAGTACATGAACATGAATAGAGAAGTAAACCAAACAAAACAAAAATGTAAACAACAGTAAACATAACATAAGAAATGAAATCATATTTGAGAAAACTGTATCTGAAAACCTTAAAAAACGCAACAGCTAATTTTCGGCTGTTACAAAATTAAGGACAATGTGATGTGTTTACATGCTGAAAATTGTGCATATTTTCTCCTGACTCGCACAACGGATTAAGCCCAAATTTTAACAGGTTTGTTATTTCATGTATTATGGTTGATCACACAAAACATGAACACTGTCTGCGACAATTTTGTTAGCTCTACCAATCCTGTATAATACCTTTAATATTATTTTCAAAAAATTTAAAATGGAGAATTAGCTGTCGCTAACTGCTTATAAACCAACCAATAATGACCTATTGTGTAAATACAAAAAAAGTCCATGTCCTCACATTCCGACCCTAGCATAGTCTTTCTCAAAGGCCAAACAAATTTAAAGGTAGGGTCATAGATTGGTTTTTGTCAACGTAATGCTGATTTGTAGGCAAAATTATAAAGAAAGATACAATAAAAGTCACATGTGAAAGTTTCAGCTGAATACAGTGTCTACTTGCTGAAAAAAACAGCAAAAAACTCTCTGTATTTTCACAAAAACGTCAAATCCATCCACGTTTAGTGAGGTGACAGCGGGCACCAACCGCAGCTAAGGCCGCAGCATTCACAAACAGACACCAACCCTCAGAAATTTGAGAAACGATTAATCGTTTCTCAGATTGAAATGTTTTTGGGTGAATAACTATCCAAACCATATTTCTTTGAATGGAATCATTTTCTCAAAATAGTTTCTACTATCACCAGCTGCAGTGCTTCTCATCAAGTAAGTTTTTATGGTCATTAATTTTTGGAGTATTTACCAATCTATGACTTCTACACCTTTAAACAGGCTTAATTAACTTATTGTGCCATTCTCTCTGAAACTCTGTTTTTGTCAGACATTGTCGGCCTCTCTGGTCTGATTACGCCCTCGCTTGATGAGATGATTCACGTCGCCAAGGAGATGGAGCGGCTGGGATTCAAGCTACCACTTCTGATTGGTGGAGCCACAACCTCCAAGACTCATACAGCTGTTAAGATCGCACCTTGCTACTCCTCCCCTACCATTCATGTACTGGATGCATCTAAAAGTGTTGTTGTGGTGAGAGAAGGGGTCATTTCTTTACCCGGAATGCAAATGTATTTGGCCATTTCAGAAATGTTTTTCTACCAGGGTTCTTTCAATGCCCAAGCTATTGTATCAAGCTGATCTGCGTAAATTAAGGCCAATACGCAAAAAATATATATATTATTATTTATTATTTTGTATCACTTAAAGGTCTTGTACACTATTGGTAGGATCGAAAAACACAAATGTTCACAGATTCACACATAACTTACAAGCAATGGTAGAAGCGGTTCCTTAAAATATTTCTGCCTAAAATGTTATCGTTTCTGAGAAATTAGTGAAACAATAGTTTTTATCACGCGCGATAATAAACTCAATGTTTGAAAAAACAGAAAACACATAAGGTCTCTTTTCACTATTTTCTCGTGACCTCGATGACCAATTGAGCTCAAACTTTCACAGGTTTGTTTGTTCATGCATATGTTGAATCACACAAAATGTGGACACTGATTTTGAGCTGTTACCAAAAGTGTACAATACCTTTAAGATCAAATTTACAAAAATAATTAAGATAAAACCATTTGGAATGCTCCAGGTTGCACAGTAGGGCTTTTAAAACCAAAGATGTACACCAAGTACAAAACATTCCGAGAACCTGGTTTCAATTCAGTGTGGTAGGCTTGATAAACTTCCTAGTTTAATCTGATTTCCGATTTTTTTTTCCCCCTGAAATATCAGGGAAATGGTTATTAAATGGCCTGAAAAGCCTATTAAAAAAACTTATACCATGTGTATGTATCCATGTGTAGGTCAGCTCTTTTCCTCAATAAAAATTCTCCTTTTTCCAAGGGCCAAATATCATGCCGGCTTAGGCCAGATTTCTGAAATTTGGGTCCAGAATACCCCACAGTTTTGAAAACTCCTTGGGAGAACTCTGCCAACCCTCAGCTTTGACATTTGTAACTCTTGTTTTTTTTCTTATCGCCCCTTTTTTCAGTGTTCATCATTAATGGATAAGGATCAGATAGAAGATTTCACCACCGATATTAAGGAAGAATACGAGGAAGTCCGTGAAGATCACTATGACTCATTGAAGGTAATCCCTTTATGAAACTGACTTTCTTAAAGGTATTGGACAGGATTGCTAAGGATAAAAAACATTGTTGTTTAAAGGCACTGAACACGTTTGGTAATTGTCAAAGACCAGTGTTCTCACTTGGTGTATCCCAACATATGCATAAAATAACAAGCCTGTGAAAATTTGGGCTTAATTGGTCATCGAAGTTGCAAGAAAATGATGAAAGAAAAAACACCCTTGTTGTACAAATTTGTGTGCTTTCAGATAGGAATAAAAACTTCTTGCAAGAATTTTTTATTATTTTAGTGAGAAATTACCTCTTTCTCAAAAACTATGTTACTTCAGACGTCTCTCACAATGTTTTATACTATCAACAGCTCTCTGTTGCTCGGTGCCAGTTTTTATGCTAATATATGTTTTGAGTAATTACCAAACGTGTACGATGCCTTTAATATTAGTCTGAAAGCTTACTGATTATGAAGTTCAGACTAGAACCATTGTGTCTGTGAAATATTTCCCTCTGAAATGAATTCATATTCAATAAAACTGGATCTGAAAACCTCGAAAAAAACAGCTGATTTTGGTTTACAACCAAAATTAAGGACAATGTGTTTACATGATGAAAATTATGCATGGTTTTTCACTTTTTTCTCCTGTCTCTGGTTTTTCACTATTTTCTTCTGAGTGCACACAACGGATTTAGACAAAATTTTCGGAGGTTTGTTATTTCATATATGGTTGACTCACACAAAACATAAACACCGTCTGCAACTATTTTGTTCAAAATGACACCTTGTCAAGGACTCAAGGAGAACAAAATTAATTTTAATACGATATCTATAAACCATCCAGTAGACTTTCTATCAAATTCTCATGAATCAAAAAATCAGGCAAAATTATGCATATCCCCGTTGAAAATTATTGAGTATCCATTGAAAACTTTGGTCTCAAAGACAGAATCATTTTATTAGGAATGGAAAACTAAAAGTGATCACCATTTTTGTTTTCAGGATCGTCGGTATCTGTCCTTAGAAGAGGCAAGAAAAAAGAAATGTGTAATTGATTGGAAAACAGACCCAACACCTGGTAAGTGAAATGTTCAAAGCAATTGTACACATTGATCCCTTGCAGATGCGAAACGCACCTCCGCAAAATGCGCATTCTGCCATTTCCACCATTGTCGGGGTCAATTCTTTTGTGTACATTTTGACTCCCAAAATGGGGGACAGGATAGGCGCGTGTGAGTGCGCTGCGCAAGGGGTGAATATGGTACTTTTGTTTGAATTGTTTCTATGCTATTCTTTAGTTTAATGCCCAAATGTTCTTACTTTGCTTTGCTTGTTTTATATGGCTGACATTGTGGCGAAACCGAAGCATCTGGTTTCTGCCTGCTGGTGAGCGCACGCATCTTGTTTTTCATCAATTTGAATCAAGAGTGATGTTATGGCAGGCGTGATATTCTTCCTACTGAAGTCTGATTTTCGATTTTTTTGGCCCTCAAAAAAATTAGCAAAATTACTATTAAATAGCCTGAAAAGTCTATTAAAGCCTACACCATAATTATGTACATTATATGTCAGCCCTTGTACTAATAAAATGTTCCGACGTTTTTCCAAGAGCCAAGTATCATGCCTGTTATGGGGTCAGATCACCTTTGAATTGTATGGCCTTTGGTGTCACTCCTTAACCAAATTTATTCAAAACATGATGTGTGTGCACACCGACAGGCCGATTCTAATAGAAGGCGGTTTACATGTAAACAAAGTTCACATTTTCTATACTCTTAAACCTACTATTGAGTGCTCTCTGTTTTTGTGCTTTAAACTTTACAAACTAGAATTCTTTAATGTCAGTTTTCTGTTTGTAATTTCCTTTTCCCGCAATTTTTCTTGTCAAAACGTAATATGCTTTCAATCATGGTCCCATGAGTTAACTAATAAAAATAGTTTTATTCTATGTCATGGAAACTCGTTTTCAAAAGTCCACCTTAGAGTGATTTCTATAACCTACCTACCTCTCTCTCTCTGATTGGACAGTGACTCCAGCCTTCATTGGTACCAAATCCTTCAAGGATTATGACCTGAACAGGCTAGTACCCTACATTGACTGGAAGCCATTCTTTGACGTCTGGCAGCTGAGAGGGAAATATCCCAACAGGGGTTACCCCAAGATCTTCAAGGATAAGACAGTCGGTAAGTCTTATTTGAAAGTGAGGAAGATTGGAAAGAAGACTAAATTTGACTTTCTTCGATAACAAAAAGGCAGCACACACACATGTACACACATGTGTAAATCCCTGTGGAGACATCTTTTGTTCTTTCCATTGTCCCTGTAATTAAGAACCTCCCATAGAATTTGAACACAAAATTCCTTGTGGAGCACCCCAGTCTTTAGAATTCCCCTATGAAGACCTTTTGTTTTCCCTTTTCTGTTTTGTTCTTGGTCTCCATAAGAAAGTGAATATTAAAACACAGTTAGTTGTATGCACAGTTATGCCACCATGCGCAACCTATGCAGTTGAATGGTTTCAAATGGTTGGTCAACTCACTGGAAAGTGTTACTAAGTGTAGCAGGGTTAATTAAGTAAAAGCTGAAATGCATGCGTTGAATAAGAAACTTATATTTACATGTATTATTTAATTTGCTAGCAACCACACTATACTCAATACTGAGACCTCATTTTCATATTTATCACGGGCCCACGTGGCATAAATTTGCCTGCACTGGTAGAAAACAACATTTTGATTTTTGTTCTCTTTTTTTCCTTCTCGAACTGGTTGAAGCCAGACTTTTCAGCTAACTTGACGGAATTCAATCTGTATTAACCACTTCAGTCACAACATAGGGGCTCATCTCTGTCTGTTGAATTGCATTTTCAAATTTTGCACAAATGTTGTGTTCATACAATGACATTGTTTGCATGGTTCAACTTGCAGTTGATGATAATTGTAGGTGTCATACAGTCACAGCCTCGCTACCATAGGCAGCGGGTCGTATCGATACCTCTCGTCACTAACCCCTGGTAGGGATGTGCTGAAAAACAATGCTGATTGGTTCCCAAAAGTGACTGCTTTGCGCGTAAAGCTTGTTAAAAACTCTTGAGCGCTTGTATGGCGCTTGTGTCGGACGCTTAGTACGCTTGTGTCAAAATGCAAGTATTTTGACGTGATTCTATTTCAAATGAATTATGTTTTTACACGGTCACCCTAAACTGCATACAGTTAGACATGTCACAAGATCAAGGAAGAATGAGAGGGCACCAGTTGCTCATGACTTGATGCCGGTTTGCGGGCCACCATACTTGAGCCAGCGCGTAGAGTGGATCGAACACAGGCCTATTTAAAATGTGCCATACACTGCAGCTGGCAATTTTTAATACACCAATACAGGGGTTATGAGAAGCAGCGCGCGTGCTAGAAAATAAAATGTCTGTTACAAACTGCTGAATAGTTTGGGTAGCCAATCCAATACCGAGCTTCAAAACAACTCATTCCACTCATTCGGCCTTGTAAAGGTCCACAATAGCACTTGGTAATTTGAGTTGTATATTGATGTCAATTTTGAAGGTGATGAGGCTCGGAAGGTGTTCAACGATGCGAAGACCATGTTGGATACGATTATTAACCAGAGACTACTACAAGCTTCCGGGGTGGTCTGTATCTACCCTGCCTACAGCGTGGAAGATGACATCCACGTCTTCAAGGAGGAGATCGGGATTGGAGACCCGAAGGCTATATTCTATGGACTTAGACAACAGGTATGGAGTCACTGTAAGACTCTGGCTTTGGCTATTTGTAGCCAATTCAATTCACAAGTCTTCGAAATAGCCGTAGCCAAAGCCAGGGACTAGCTGTTAGAACCCTAGATCATGCTGTAGATATTTTAGTCACATTCCAAGTATCTATCATCCTCATGAACACTTGCTTGTTAAACTGTTGCTGTGCCCCCCAAGTTTTCACTTGGTTAAATCGGAGCTAATGAGTGAAAGCTATGTCTGTATGGCAGCATAACTTTACTGACTCTTCTGCCTCAGCAGTCTGTGCTAGATTCCATAGATGCATCAAGGCTCAATGTCATGGCGCTACTTGACCTGATGGACTGTAATCGCAAAATTCTTTGGACATTCTTAGTGCCATGGAAATTTGACCCAAGTCATGGGCAGCTTTAATGTCTGGTTCTCTGTGTATGTATTTATTATTTTGCATGCTAAAATTGAAAAGATTATACACAATGAGGGTACCAGACTATTTTTTTCTTCTGTCAAGGCTGTGTCCGAATTTTGTAGCTACGGCTGTGGCTGCGGGTGTTGCAACATATGCTTTGGTGCATGTTGACACTATGGTCCAGCCATAGCGGCTATTTCATTGTGCTGAAGTACGGGAGCAATCCTACATGAGTGAATACGCGCATTAGTAATAAGGAGACCGCCAACATAGGGCTAGTTGGCTCAGTTGGTAGAGGCTGGCACTTTAATCCGGAGGTCGCAGGTTCAAGTTTGTCTTTGTTCAACCCAAAATCATTAGTATTTTGAACATTCCAATGGAAGATTCCGGTGGTCCAACAGAATGGTCCATGAGCACGCGCTTGAATACTTATCTTGGCACAATTTCATAAAGCATGTAAGCACAAAAACTTGCTAGGCACAGAAAACTCTTGCTTAAGAAAATAGGTTACCAGCCAGAATACCATACAGTTACCATTGCTGTGACTGGTACCCCACTCATTTCTTGCTTAGCAAAGAAATTTGCTGAGCAAAATTTTCTGCTAAACAGATTTATGAAATAGGGCCATAATCCAATTAGAACCTACCTATCGTTTCGACATTTTAAAACAATCCCTAAATAACAACAAAATGCAAGGTAATGTTGAATTATGAATATGTAAGAGAAAAATGAATTTGATGTCTTTTCTTATTGCAGGCTGAGAAGGATTCTGGGTCAAAGGAACCTTACATGAACCTGTCTGACTTCATCGCATCCCGCGAGTCAGGAGTTAAAGATTACATCGGAGCGTTTGCGGTATCGGCTGGCTTCGGTTCCAAGGATCTATGTGAGAAATATGAGAAGGAATATGATGACTATAGCATCATTATGGTCAAGGCACTGGCTGATAGACTGGCAGAGGTAAACTTCAATCAAAAACATCACATCCTTCCCAATCACATTTGACGAGCTAGGTTTATTATACACACAAGACGTTCTCTCTTGTTGAAGAACATTTTTGTTTTGCCGCCCAGCTTGCTGATGGTACAATCTCAAATAATAATTGATATAAATTAATCCTTGGTCCTTATATAACGCACATATCCTAGTAGCTAGATCAAGGCGTTTTAATAATAAATAATAAATCATTCTTGTAAAGCGTATTCCGTCCATGGCAAGACCTCAATGTGCTGTACAGGCATGAAACTTACTTAATGAACATGAACTTTACAAGCATTATTAGCCCTGTTCTTCAGATCTTCAGACATACTTAGACCATTCCTCAAACTTTCTCAACTCCGGGGGAGCATACACAACCCAAGCTGCTCAACTTAGCGCTAAGGGGGTTAATCCAACACAATACTGTCTCAGCCCTCTCGGGTCCTCATTTATACACCTGGGTTTAGAGAAGCAATTATGGTGAAGTGCCTTGCTCAAGGACATAAGAGTCCAATGACGTAAGTGTCATGATCTGGAATCAAAGCCACACTGCGATTATTCAGCCATCAGAACTTGAGTCCGATACACTAGACCGCTCGGCCACTACACACCACAAACACGGTGTCTTTCTTTTAGTGAAGGGTCTTTACATCGGCAGTACCTTAACACCTGATCATGCCCTTAATTTTTCTTGACTTATTAGGCATTTGCAGAGGAATTACATGAAAGGCTAAGGAAGGAATTCTGGGGATACGGTAATGAAGAGCTCCTTGAAGCACAAGACCTTCTGAAGATCAAATATGAGGTAAGCATTTCTGACACTCCATGCCAAAACCTGGTACTTCTTGCCGAGACTAAAAAACTGGGCTTTCAAATAACACCTAATTTAGGCCTTCAGGGTAAGTTTATTTATGTATTTCGTCTTATTTAACCAGGGTAGCCCCATCAGTTTTAAATGAACTTTTCTACCTGGTGGCCCTGGAAGTATATCTCATCGTATAGAATGTTTAAGGCGTCGTATTGATATCATGGCTGATGTTTCAGTTGACGTCACTTTTAATACCATTTCACTATTTCAGGAAAGTGCCTGAATTTGGCATGGGGTGTCTTGATTGTTAAAAAAAACCACATAGATAGAAAATGGCCTTATTGTATCCATGTTGTGACTCTTTTTCTTAGCAAAGGGCTTGTTTCTTTGAAAAAGACACCTTGCCACAATTGCTTTTGGATGGATTTATGAGCTTTATGGTTTCTGTGCACAAGGATAGTTCAGAGCCCTTAACACTATTGTGACTGAGTAGAGATTTATCCCGCTTTTCATTTTGTTTAGCAATCACACTTGTTAACAGGTTTTCTCCGACTTCCAAGTGACATTGTTTCAGTTTGCTATAGGGTAATTCTTAGTGTTCATTTCCAGGAAGATAAAATCATCAATAATAAAAAAAAAAAATTTTAAACTTCACCAAATGGACAGACATGACTACTGATTTGTTTTTTTTATTGACACAATTTGTCCAGTAAAAAGGTCTGGGGGAAAATTAATTAATAAATTGTTTTGTATGAGATACGTAGATAGTTTGTTTATATGGAAAACATTGACAAATGTCAATAGACCCCTTGCATATGACGGCACAAGCCTAAACAGCGCCCTCACTGAGGTCAATAAAGACCTATCATTGGCTAAGAGTTTTGCGCAGCGCGTACATGCATGCACGTTTTCCAATGTTTGACCTCAGCGATGGCGGCCAATGTATGGTGTCTATTCAGGACCTGGGCCCAATTTGCAGAAAATACTGCTTAAAAAATCCCTGCTTAGCAATAATGAGCAGGATACCAGTCACAGTCACAAAATGTACATGTGACATGGTATTTTGGCTGGTAACCTTATTCTGGTTAGCATAATTTTGTTTTGCTTAGCTTATTTTTGTGCTTAAGCAGCTCTATGAAATTGGGCCCAGAACTTTACAATGACCTTTTTGGTTGAATAGAAGTTGGTCAACTCTTGCGGCCGGTTTGCGGTCGCTATGTGCATTTCTTTTATACAAGCCACTTGCGGCTGCTAAGATCTCTATAGGTTTAAGTATGACATTACTTTCCTTTCCTCTTCAGGGTATCAGGCCAGCCCCTGGCTACCCAAGCCAGCCAGATCACACGGAGAAGAAAACGATGTGGGACCTGATGGAGGTTGAGACCAACTGTGGTATCCATCTAACTGAATCCCTTGCCATGGAGCCTGCTGCCTCCGTCTCTGGTCTCTACTTCGCTCATCCTAAATCAAGCTACTTCGCTGTGGGCAAGATCACTAAAGATCAAGTAAGACCAAGAACAAAATGTGATATTTGTGATTGTTAGGTGAATTGAAATAGTCTGATGCAACAGTTTGGGTGGATTTGTTATAAGGCGGTGTCCGAATTGGCGGCTACAGCTACGGCTAGATTTCCACGTCATCATGTGATGAAGTATAGGACGTCCTTAGCAACGCCCTGAGCAACAGTCATAGCCGTAACCATAGCTACCAATTTGGATACGGCCTAATTGCCTTGTTTGTGGTAGCCTTGTCCAAGGCGGTTTCACTTTTCCTGGAAAACGTTTTGCACTGCACGACTGTAGTTTGCCGCCAGCGATAGAAGTACAGAATTGTCGGGCCACTGCCGACCCACAGATCCCTGCCAGTCCCAGTGTACCATAGTGTACATGTGTACGGGACCCAACATTACTTTATATGCACTTTGTGCCCACATGTTATTCCTGCTGCACAGTATGATATGCAGTATGTGAGCATGCGAGTCCTTCTGTGGTGTTAACAGTGTGTTGAAGTGGACGTGCTTGCAAAAAACGCTGTGGTCGTTTTTGGCAGTCATGATCTTGAGTAATTCTAAGATAGTCAACGACTGTAGGATTCAAACTGCCTCTAGCCACTAGGCTAGCTCGGTGGTCTAGTGGTAAGACATTGGCTCTAGCAATGCAAAGGTCGTGGGTTCGAATCCCACCCAAGTGATTTGCCTTTGGAATTTTTTTCACAAAACTCGCTGAAAGCACCGAGTATACAGTGCTTAATCAGTGTAAGGGTAAAAAACAAATTATATTCTTTATCCCCAATTAAAAAATAACATCTATTAAAGGCATCGTACACGTTTGGTAATTGGAGCCATTTGTTTGTTTCAAACCTATATAATTGTATATATATACCATAAAACTAACCTGTGAAAATTTCATTTCAAAGGATGGTAGCGTTTTTGAGATATTGCCTAAAATCTGGAGCGGTTATGTCCACGCGGGAAGAATAATCTGCATTGGCATACACACTCTGAGAAGCGTATTCAAATGTTTTGGGGGATAAAAAGTGATATATTTTTCCATAACCGCAGTACTTCCAAGTGAAAAGTTTCTCAAAATGCATTATACTATCCAAAGCTGCTGTACTTCTTACCAAGTAAGTTTTTGTTGCCATTAGTTATCAGAGTCAGTACCAAACGTGTACGATGCCTTTAAATAAAGTCAAAGACAGTGTTTTTCTCTTTTTCAGAAATTGATTTGATACACATTTTTACAAATTCTTAAAGAATTCTACACATTTTTGTTCTGACCGAATTTCACGTGTTCTTTTGCCCCATACACCTCTCTCCCACCCTTACAGGTTGAAGACTATGCCAGCCGAAAGCAGATGGATGTCTCTGAAGTAGAGAGGTGGCTGGGTCCAAACCTCGCTTACTCCTGATCATGAAAGATAATCAGATAAAATATCCATCCATGAAATGCAGGGCGTCAACTTCATTCCACGGGGAGCCTGATGTTTGCCAAGAAAACAATGATGACTTCTTAGCTATGAGCTAGGATCTCAACATCTGTCCAAGTAGGAAGTTTTAAGCCCAGGCTTAGTGGGTGTGTAAATGTGGATTAATTATCTGAATCTGAATACGGGCTTGTTGTGTTTTTGGTAAAGTGTATTTATTTATTTATCTAATTACATGTATATCCAAGATGTAAAATTGAAAATTCTATCAGATAACAAAAATCAGGTCACAGAAGTAAGGAGACTACAACCGCTCAGATCCCCACCCGCCCCCCGCAGAAAAAAAGGAAACAAGATTAATTTTGCATAAAAGAAACATAATTATACTTACAAGTCGCATCCCCTTAAGGTGATCCCTCTGTTCCGCATCCCAGGTTGCTTTGTAAATTTAGGTATGATCCCTGGTTATACGGCAGTTACAGGTTGAATGGCTCCTGACTGGCACCCCCGAACGAAGATATCGACAAAATAGGGAGACCGCAAACTTTAGGGCTATATGGCTTGGTTGGTTCAGAGCCGGCACGTTAATCCCGAGGTTCAAATCTCGCTCTGGTAAATTTTTCTTTGTTCAACCCAAAATAAAAAATTCTGAAGAGTCTTTTATACACTTGCATACATACATCCTCTAATCCTGAAAGACAATCTGAGCTTTTGGTTGCTTATTAATCATCCCATCTTGAACACAGTCCATCACAACTTGCACAGCTTTCAGTGTACAACCTTATATCCCATGGTCTGCCACTTTTGGAGTCGAAATGCATATGAATATATGGTGAGCGTCTAACTGCCTTTTGCACTGCCTGAAAATCTTACTACACAAATAGGGAAACTGACTCCCAAATTGGCGCAGGCAAGATGACATTGGGTGAATCGGGTCCATTTAACTATGTTTTGATTCTAGTAAAGTATAGAGCACCATTATCCTGAAGACGATCAGAGCATAGTGATCGAAACGTTGAGTTGTCAAACCACCGGTTCTTCTCAGAACCACCACTTCTAAATAGAGATTTTACTCATGATGTCTCCACAAACTTCACCTAATAATAGAGCACCAATTGGGGGACTTTTGGAATGCTAGGTGGCAGCAGACTTACCAGGTAAATCTATTGTTCTCGGTAATGTGAGCATGCTCAGAGCTATGTAAACAATTAATAATTTACCTAGTGAGTCTGCTGCCACCTAGCGTTCCAAAGTCTCCCAGTAATTCACTTCTCAGGATCTTTCTTTTGCATCAAGATTATCATTATTATTTGTTATACACTAAAAAGTTAGTTTGTTTTTTGTCATTTCAAGTGGCAGGACTTCATACATTTTCTTGAAGTATTCCTTAATGATCAAGCTATGGCCATATCTAGGCCATATAAATGATCTGTATCGTAGAAGTGTACATAATTCAACAAATACCAACTCATTATTACTTTTCAGGGAAAGAGATAAGAAAATTAATTTCTTTGTTAACTTTACAATAAATGTTGCAATACACATTAAATATTTTCCACCGCTGTTTTGTTGCAAGTACGGATACTTTTCACCATTTCAAAATGTGTGCTGTTTTCTGGATGGTGATTTGAATTTTCTTTTGAGGTTTTTTTTTTCAATGTTAATTAACTGGTACCCTGCACTCATTTTAAATTCTTACACAAATTTTAAAGAAGTAATTACTTCATCCTCCAAGAAGGTAGAGACCTCACTTCTGATTGTTCAACAGCTGTTGGATTGAACCTTATATACCTCTCTGAAATCCTATTTTACATCCTGCATATCGAATGCAATACGCATTATCTTCAAGCAAAATTGAATCCTCGGTTTTGATTGGTCAATCCATAGCAACCAGAGTGTGATATTAACCTCTTTTGCACGGCCCATATCATGCTGTTCTAATTCTGCAAATTGTGTTTTTTAAAGCTACGGATCAAGTTTGCTTGAAGATAAATTTGTTATCACAAATACTATAGGGTGTCTGCGTCCCATATCCAACGAGGTTGAAGGCCAAGTTGAATATGGGACGCAGATGCACTATATTTTGCCGTATTCCACTCGCGCTTGTGTGATAACTAGTACAACCTGATTACTGCAATACGTTTTATTGTTGTAAATTCAACTGTTGAGGTTTATCAGCACAGCAGTTCCCGAGACTAACTTGATTAAAGTTCAACCTTTTCAAAATTGTAATGTTCTGAAATTCATGGTTGGAGTCAATTTTTAAATGTTGCTATTAGTGCAAACCTGCAGAATCAATAAAAACACCCGCCTGAGGTTGAAAAGTTATGAATATTTGAATAGAACAATACTGTTTTGTGTTATTTCTTTTTGCTTGTTTGCAAGTTTGCAGGAATGTGACTTTATTAGACAATGCACGAGTGGAATACGGAAATATATAGTGCATCTGCATCCAATGTACAATTTGACAAGTACTTTATTTTTTTCCATAGTACACTAGCGCTCGTGGATAACTAATAGTGCATCAGTGATACAATGGAAGGACAATCTCTTTTTACTAATTTTCAAAAGTACTGTTCTTTCACTTTTGTAGTATTTATCACTGATTTTGACTTTTCACAAACAGCATTTTTTGTTTAAAACCCTGCGATGGCCTGCCCCTGTCAGATTTACACGAGTGCCATTAGTTACTGCAGCCAGTAGACCGTTGGGAAACGTGAATACCTCAATTACAATGTTGATTTCATATTTTTTTTAAACCAATAACCTTTCCAGACGTTGTAGAGATAGTTTGGCAAACAAAAAAGATATATATATATATATTTGTTTAATTGTTTTTGTTAATTATTTTGTTTTTACACCTTGAAACCGCAGTATTTTTTGTATACAAGCCTATGTAGAAAATGTTTTCTAACTGGAGATTAACTGCCTAAAGGGTCATAGACCATGCCAATCGAGCCTGTCCGAGGATAGAACTTAATGGGTTTCACCTGTTTTTGCTAAAAACTTATCTAGTTATTAACTAAAATGTGTTTTCGGTCTACTGGCTGCAGACCGGCGGGCCATCGGAGGGTTAGAATGTTTTTCTCTATTGTTTCACTTTTGTAGTGTTTGTCATTGATTTTGAGTATTCACAAACAGTATTTTCATTTCAGATGTTTTTTCTCTAATGTGCTAATTGAATTGGAAAAACAGTCGAAAATGTTTGTGGTTCAAACTTATTTGTATGAGTTAAGATGCATTTTAAGTTATTATTATTAGTAGTAGTTCAATAGTTGAAGTATGTTTGAGCAGTCATACCCTTAGTTTGCTTCTCACAATAAACACTAGGTGTATACTATCAAGGGTTAAAGATAAGGAGGCAGGTTTTCTAGTGGTAGATCACTTTTGTGTTTTACATTTTACTTAATCGCAGCCATACTTTTTTATAACGATTGTACAGATAAATTTGCTTTTATTTTTAGTATTTTACTGTTGTTTTTGTGGGTGTTTTTCAAATGTTATTTAATGTAACTACTAGAACATTACATTTTCAAGATTAAAGCTGAAAGCGACAACGATTTTAGGAATGAGAAATTTTTTTGTAAAGATTGTCTTTTGTTTGAGTGGCTAAAGTTTAGTAATATCAAGGCAGGTCACGAAACTTTTTTTAAAAATGACATTTTGTCAGTAGAAAATTGTAACATTGCACATATTGCAAGATGATTGTTAATGCTTTTAGTTCTGAGTAATGATGAATGAATCTCCAAAAAAATAATGTTCCACTGGTAGATTTCTATGTTTCTTCAGAAAACGTGGAGGAGCTAGAATATTAAATATTCACCTGCACTTTTAAAGACAACAGAGGGCGCTGTTCAACGGTGTCGGCTGCGATAACGAAGCTAGCTGCCGTCGACTGCAGCTTGCTGAGTAAAAACTGAATAAGAAATATAAACAACTGCCTTCCTCCATGCTTCTTTTACAAAATTGATCATAACCAGAGGTGCATGTAAGTAGGTTAAACTAAAATTTTACTATGCAACTAAAAATACAATTGCATCTCCTCTCCCATCCCCCGTCTGCCCTTAATTAAAAGGCTTAGTTTTTTTGGGTCTACATAAATTATGCGGCCATGATAGTCAGTGCTGGCTTCTTCCTTTGTGGCTTTAACCTCTGTGGCTGAGTGTGGTGGGCCCCTGGATGTCTCTCAAAGTCTCATCGAAGAAAGCTCAGGTGTCTGAATCTCTGGTGTAGAAGTGTCTTACTGAGTGAAAATGCTACTGTAGTGTAATGGGCATTAATGCTGTGGCTTTTCCCGTAGGCTACCGTACACTGTACAGCAGGTCCTTTCTCTGAGCATGGAGGAAGGACTCTGAGCATGGAGGTAGAAATGTACAGCAGTAGCCCGTTTGGGCTTGTGAATAGGGGGGGGGGGGTCGTGAGGGGTAGTGTAGTAGTATACTTTTGTCTTTTTCTAAGCTGATGTAAACATGGAGATATGAATGGACCTCCATGATATGAATGACCAGACAGAAGCGTTTGATGCAGAAGAGAAATTTTCAGGGTCGAGTGTGCCCCAGGCATTAGACCCAGTAACTGGGGCGTTGTAGGCCCTACTCGGTTTTTTTTCTGGAAATTTTGACATCTGCGGTCGTACTATATAGGCATAGCGCCCCAGGAATGCGTTGCATATACGCACAGCGATCTTCAATTGATATAGGTTGACACCAAAAATGCCTCAGAACGACAAAAATACCCAACAAAAGACGCCTTTAAAAACTCCTACTGGCTTCGTTATGTCTAACTCTAAGATGCAACATCAGGCATTTAAATGTACTCACGATTTGGTTTTGAGCTGCAATTTACGATTTTTGGAGAAACCACCATGACGTCAAACTCTCAGTTGGACTGACATTCATACTGTGTGCACTCGCCGCAGTGCGCGATTGCTGTGTGAATATACAACGCATTCCTGGGGCGCTAGTACGACTGCAGATGTTGTCAAAATTTCGAAAAAACAAGTACAGCGCCCCAGTTATTGGGTCTAAAGCCCCAAAAGGGTGCGGAATGATGATTTCCAGTTAAACTTTACTCTTGGCTTTTTTGTAAAGTCTCTTGGTCTTGCATTTTCTTATTAGCCGTTTAGTTTTGGAGTTTATCTACAGAAGATCCTGACTGTTTTGGTTGGTATGTGAGATTTTATTGCCCTAGTGATAGTGATACTTCACAAAAGCAACATATGCAATTGCATCCATTGCCCAAGGGTCATTGCCTTAGGTGCCCCTTGAAATATTCCAACAGAAAATTTACAATTCCTCATAGAGGTGCCCTTTACCGGCCAATTAGAGAAAATGCCTTGGTGCCCTTGCCCTTTCGAAATCAGGCCTGCCCATAGCAAGATGTTTTCATTTTTAGACATGTGTAGCTTAAAGGTATCGTACACGTTTGGTAATGACTCAAAACAAATATTAGCATAAAAACTTACTTGGTAACAAGCAACGGAGAGCTGTTGATAGTATAAAACATTGTAGGAAACGACTCCCTCTGAAGTAACGTAGTTTTTGAGAAAGAGGTAATTTCTCACTAAAATAATAAAAACTTCTTGCAAGAAGATTTTATTCATATATCTGAAAGCACACAAATTTGTACAACAAGGGTGGTTTTTTCTTTCATCATTTTCTTGCAACTTTGATCACCAATTGAGCCCAAATTTTCACAGGCTTGTTATTTTATGCATATGTTGGGATACACCAAGTGAGAACACTGGTCTTTGACAATTACCAAACGTGTACGATACCTTTAATAAAAAGTTCAGGTAACTTTTAGTCACATTATTTAATCATGTGAATTAAAATTATAAATTCTGTATAAGTTCATCTTACCTTGCTACCCCTTGACGACATGTTCCATTAGAAATTTACAATTTCCTCATAGAGGTGCCCTTATACCAAGGAGGAAATGCCTTGGTGCCCTTGCCCTTTCTCCTGAGGACGAGCAGAGTATACTGCCTGGTCAAAGTGTCGATAACACACTAGTTTTTCTCTGAGCCAACACTTCCCCCAAAAGAGTTTTATACATGCTTATACCCACAAGTTTACTGTTTGTTTCAATCCTATGTAGTTGTAGATCCTGTGAAAATGTCATTTCAAAAGGTGGAACTTTTTTGAGATATTGTCGAAAATCTGGAGCGGTTATGTCCACGCAGGAAGAATAATCTGCAATTGGAATACACAATTTGAGAAATGTTACTGTCAGTAACACTTCTCAGATTCAAATTTTGGGGGATTAAAAGTGACATCTTTTCCCAAAACAGCAGTTCTTCTATTGTGAAAAGTTTCTCAAAATGCATTATACTATCCAAAGCTGCTGTACTTCTTACCAAGTAAGTTTTTATTGCCATTAATTTTCAGAGTCATTACCAAACGTATGTACAGACCTTAAGTTCATCTTGTTGTGATAATTGCAACTGTCGATCCTCCCGACCTCTGTTCGGGAGATTGAGACTCGAGAGTTATGGTTATTGCAACTAAACTTTAAGTTTAGCTGGAACTAATGTGTCGTGAATTTTAAGCCTCATCAGGCTCAGCTGTGAATTATATTTGTTCTGTATCGTGGATGGAATCTGTCCGAAATATGTAAACTATCTTTTCATCTTTTTCTCTTAATTTTCAGTAATTTGCAGCTCCTTGAGTTTACTGGCATCATGGGGAAACTTCAAGACAGAAGATTCCCAGTGAAAAAGAAAACCAGTAGATCCACATCTCATAGCACTAGCAGCAAAGGAACTCTCCCATCAACGTCACCAACTGAGGGAAAGCTCCCCGTCCCAGAACTTGTCGTCTACCTCACATTCGTTGTTATCACATTCTCAACTGCTTTCTACAATGTTTACATTTCTTCACAAGGTATTGCAAACAATTTGTAATTGAAGAAACATAAGCTTTCCACACACACTGCTGACAATCTGTTTGAAGAAATTTATACACGGTTGCAGTCAGAATTGTGATCTAAAGAGAGATTTTGTTAATACTTTATTGAAAGTCTCCTTATTGCTGTGTAAATTGTTCTTGTAAGAACTTACGGGGATTGCTCTTTTAGATAGTGATTTGGTTCGCTTTTGGGCAATCCCTAGGCTGCTGTTTGTTTTGTATTTCTACATATTCCTCTGTTTTTCGTAATTCTTGGTCTGATTGTTTTTTGTAAGTCTCCTGTGTGTATTGTAATGATGTTTGTAAAGCCTGAATGAATAAATAAATAAAATAAAAAAACTTGTCCTGCTGTTTGTCTATTGCCCTGGAGTAGATTAGGAAACCGAGGACTTCTATTTTCACTTTGTGGATAAGGGTTTCCTTGTAATTATCTCCACTACCATGGCGTGAGATATAGGTAAACATTCTCAACAAACTATGTATTAATGTATTAATTCTGTCAATTATTGTTTTATTATTTAGAAGCCATGGCTTTGCAAAGAGTTTATTCTCTTTGTACTGTTTTAGCCATTAATACATACTTTACTGTTTAATCTCTCACAGAACATGTAGAAGTCTTCAGTTCCTATATGCTTGTACGTGGGTGGAAAATTTTTGGTAACAGCAACAAGGTAATATTAACCAGAATTCAAGTTTTGTTTTTGTTTTGATGCAGTACGTGAGACAAAAAAAAACATGCGTAGTGACAGGGAAATAGGCTATTGACCCAAGTTGCATAATGTGGAACGCACCTCTGCAAAGTGCGCGTCTACCATTTCCACCATTTTGGGAGTCGATTCCCTTGTACATTTTGACTCCCAAAATGGTGTACAAGTGTGCTTTTAATTGCGCAAGGGGTCAATTACCTATTATCTTCAAGCAAACTTGAATTCTCTATTCTGATTGGTCAATCCATAGCAACTATATTAGGTATAAACCTACACTAAACAGCCCATATTCGAACCCTTCAAGTTGCTTGAAGATAAACACATTATCACATGCGCACTCGTGGAATATGGAAAAATATAGCACGCCTGCATCCTATATCCAACTCGGCCTTCAGCCTTGTTGGATATGGGATGCAGAAGTGCTAAATTTTCCGGATTCCACTCAAGCTTGTATGATAACTAATGTTATTTGGTAGTGATTTGATGTATCTGGTATGTACAGAGAGTCAAAAGAAACCAGAAGTCCGCTGTTGTATGGAGGACAAACATACTATGTTACAAACAATAGATTATGTGGAGCTGTGCAGCTCTACTAACCAAAAATTCCTGACACAATGTACTCCTGATATAGCTCCCCTCCCCTGCTCACTTTTGATCTAATCACACTCGTCCTTTTGACAACTACCCACTGCTGACCAACATTGCACCCAGTGATCGATCTTCTTCGTCTGCCACTGGATTTTATTATTCACTGTCATCTTTTCTTCCCTTTGTCGTCTTCCTTCAGGATGTAGCGGATTTTGAATGGTCATATTGGCATGCCATGGTTACACCTGTGACTATACTCTTCACATTGGGCCATATCATTCTTGGCCGACTTGTGGAGAAAACTATTCCAAAGGTCTGTTGTAAAACTTATTTGCATTTTTATTATTTTGGTTAACGATGCAAAGAGTATGTTGTGTTTCTAGTTTCTGTAACAGCAATTACATATAAGTGCATCTTTTGATCAGGACTGTGTTGCAGGCATACAAACATACTGCAAACAGGGCACAATTTCATAGGGTTACTTAAGCACAAAAAGTAGCTAAGCACAACAAAATTATGCTTACCAGACTAAGGTTACCAGTCAAAATACCATGTCATTCGTGACTGGTATCCTGCTCATTTCTGATAAGCAAAAAATTGTAAGCAATATTTTCTGCTTACCTGCAGCTCTATGAAATTGGGCTCAGATGTGTTCAAAGTAGGGTTGGGATGTTTAACTGGTTAATCGTTAAACCGTAAACAAACATTGAAGTTTGTTTCCAAATTTCCTTGAGGTTGAACATAGCCCACAGTAAAAGAAAATTGAGACCTTTCTTTTCTTTAAAATGCTACCTACATCAGACACTATCCAGGGAGAATGATTGAAATCCCTTGTGTTGGTGGAATATATTCACATGTACTTATCTTAATCCCCTACAAACGTAACACGTTATTTTCAATCCCCTACAATTTGTTATACATTTTGCTTTGTACACCGCCCCACTGGTTTGTGGTTTTGTGACTCAGTAAGGACTGGCTTACAGGGCCCAATTTCATAGAGCTGCTTAACGGCCGATTTTGTGCTTACTGAGCGAGTTTCCATTTCATAGCGCTGCTAACCGTAAGCACACGAAAAGGCATGCTAACCTTCCGGTGCTGACTGTATGAAAATGAATGACGTAACAATGCAAATCCATGGTGAACGCGCAAGATGGCCGCCTAATTTTCTTGCTAACCTGTGAAATACGCTTATGAACAAGCAAATTTTTCTGCTACAGTTAGCATGACAATTTTCTTACCATTAAGCAGCGCTATGAAATTGGGCCCAGTAGTGTCCCATTTTTAAACCTAGAAAGTGTGTTGACACCTGCTCTTTTACAGATGGCTCATTCGGTAGAAATCATTAAAAGGAACTCACAAGTTCCGTTTTAAACTGTTTAGGAAAGTAAACGTAAAAGCACAACTGTAGTTCAAAGTATCCCAATGATTAAAACCAATTTTCCTTTCCAATTTTCCCCACAGTGGAGGAAGCATTTTCTCTTGGGTTATGGACTAATTTGTATACTATGCATATTTGGTGTGATGGCAGTGCTGGTGTTCGTCCTGTACACTGTAGCAGTATACCTCGCATCCAGGACCAAGTTTGCTGTGGTGGTATGGGCAGTCATACTCCTTGAAATTTTAAGTACCAATACAGAGTTCTTCAGTAGTCATTTGGTAAGTACACAAACTTTTCTGACAGTTGTCAGTTGGAATTCAGGTGCGGATCCAGGAATTTCACCAATGAGAGTTAAAAAAGAGCTGAAACAAACGAAAGCCAGAAAAAGTAACTGGAGGGTTGCGATGATTATGGGTAGAACACAAGCAGGCAATAGCAGGGTTCTTCCCAGGTTTTTTCAATTCTGTGGGGCATTCTGGACCCAAATCTTTGGATGTTTGGCCGAAGCACGCTGAATTGAATCAAGGTCTTCTGAATGTTTTCTACTTCTTGTTTATCTTTTTTTCTTGTTTTGTTGTTGTTTTGTTTTTTTTGCGTATCGGCCAACATTTGCCGGTATCGGCACGCAAATCGCGTGTATCAGCCCGATACGCTAGCTTGTGCATGGGGAGAACCATGGGCAATAGGATGTACATGTACATGTCATTTTTACTCATTCAAGTGTAGTACCCTTTCAGAACGCGATATCTCTACTAGATGACATACATGTATAACACGTGTTCCGTCAATCAAATGGTGTTTAAAAAGGATCTGTATAGTTTGAGTGTGTATTGACTTAGATTCAAACATTTACCACCATGTTTATGATGTATGAGCTTAGAGCTATAATTATGTGATGGCGTAACTTTAAAGTTTACAAAATGAAAAAGATAGTTAAAAAACCTTTAAAAATGTTGTCGAGAAAAGGAAGGGGTCTGGAACCCTAGACCCACCCCTCTGCGACTTTTTCCACAAAGATGCACAAGATATCAAAATGTTGAGTCGTCTTTTCAAGCTGTTTCCTGAAAGGTGTCTTTTTTATGAAACAGACTTTTCTCTTCCCGAATGAAGAAGTGTTCAACCATGTTGTATTCAGCACTGCTATGTGTCAACTTCGGCTGCTGAGCTATGGTCTGGAGTACTGCAAAAGCACAAAACGGTCGACCGGTACCCAGCATGGATACACCAATGAAAATTGGGATTTCTTTAGCATCATGTCCTACAATTTCTACTTGCCACTATTTGCTACTGGACCGGTTATGACCTTTGACAAATTTTCTCAACAAGTAAGTGCCTAATGGAAATGAACGTGAAGAGCTTTTTGACAAGTTCAAACTATATCTTGAAGTGGTTTAAATTGTATAAGTGCAAGTATGCTTCGAGATCTCTTTGTAGGTTACTTTCCTTTTTGTTTCGATAAGGACCGCATATATTGTGTGCGTCACGTGTCATACTTTATTTTGCCATGTATTGCTCAAAAATTTAGTATAGGAGTCTTATATTGATAAATGTAGGATGCTTGGGACACTTCACAGTTTCCATAATTTCAAAATTTGTTGTTCCTGCCCGTTCATCTCAAGGAAACAAGGTCATGTCATCGTGGACAAGGTTGGTGTCTACATGGAGTCGTTCATGTTGTTTAGGAGGGGTTTTTACCATTTGCAGAGTGCGAGGTGGACAAGTTTCTGTGTCTAGTTTGTGTTAATTGTGAAAAAAAGTTCAAATGACAAGGATCTCTACGTGTGTTATATAAAACAAATTTTGAATGCCTTTTTCGTTTGTGCATTGTCACAATATAATCACTCGGTGAAATCTGGCTTTAGTGAAATTGAATAGTCCAGATTTCACCATGTTATTATATTCTGCGACAATGCACTCATGTACACCCAATATTTGTATACTATGCCTATTAGTTGTTGCAACAAAAAGTAGAAAACGTCTTGTTTTGCTGTTGCAGATCAACAGGTCTCCAAAACCTTTTTCGAAAGACGAGCTGAAACGAATCCTGAAGGAGTTTATGCGCTACATCTTCTGGGCGCTGTTTGCGGACATAGTCTTGCATTTCCTCTACTTCCCATCATTCCATCAAGTCTGGTACAAGTTCCAATTCTTGCCTACATGGTCACTAGGTAAGCAAAGTATTCTTTTGGGGTTTTTTTCTCCGAGGAGTGACAGCACCTCGGCTCTAGAGAATCTTACCACCATCACCTTGGCCCAATTTCATAGAGTTGCCTAACGGTCGATTTTGTGCTTACTGCGGGAGTTTCCATTTCATAGCACTGCTAACCGTAAGCACAGGAAAAGGCATGCTAACCTTCCGGTGCTTACTGTAGGAAAATGAATGACAACAATGAAAATCCACAGTGAACGCGCAAGCTGACCCCCTTATTTTCTTGCTAATCTGTGAAATATGCTTATGCTAAAGCAACATTTTCTGCTAAAGTTAGCACAAAAATTTGCTTACCGTTAAGCAGCGCTATGAAACTGGCCCCTTGTATAATGGCACAAGCCTCCCTGTAGCCTGTGATGCTACAGGTCGTCGCTTATTTAAATTCAGGAATATTTTACTCAGCAATGAGACGCACCAAAATTAACTGTTAAACTTTTATTTTATTGATCTTGATCTGCAGGTAAAATTACTTTATAATTACTGGTATTGACGAATAAACTTTAATTTGATGATTGAGTTCTGATTGTATCCAGATGACTAATTAGTGTTGACGGTTGACTATTGAAGTAGAGGTGGCAATTAATTTACTGGATGGCGGTAGTAGGTGGTGTTTGGTGACTACAGTGTAGTTGGTGAAGGTGGTGAAGGTGGTGAAGGTGGTGAAGGTGGTTCAACTAAAATACATAAAGAGAGAATAACAAGTTGCATATTAAATACATGAACCAAGGTCACATTTTGACTTAAACTTCTAGATCATTATGAATTAACTCCTAAACTTGTGAACCTGTCAACTTACTGCAAATATCTAATGAATCTTCATACAAGAAACCGATTATTGTAAACTACATAAACTACATAATCAATGGCATCAATAATGCATGAACGTATAATACAGAGCAATGGGCCTAAAACCTTAATTTTGTATAACAGCTGCCTAGGTTCTAGTGGCAATAGATGTCTTAAATAAATGGCATGGTACAACATAATGTGTCTTGATATTCTGGCGGCTACATCCGGCCCTAATACAGCATTACAAAAAAAAAAGACAGAATATTAATAAATCTCTCCACCCTCTAGGAGGCACAAGTCCTAGAGGCCATTGGTATCTTGGGGTGTTTTCATGGCCATTTCTGCCTCTCCTGCAGCTGTCCATCTCTGCCAGAATATGTCAGACAGATATTGCTGGCTGCAGGTGGATTGAAGATCCACTGAATCTCCTTTGGCACAGAAAGCTGTCAATCTGATGTTGGTTCCATTAAGGTGGCAGTTCTGGAGTAACTCTGTCTTTTGGCAAGTCTGCCATTTGTTGTGTCATCATAGGTGGACACACCTCGGTAACGAGCACACACAGTCGAACTATCGCACACCTTTCGGGTTTACGGGTCATCCCAACTTCGCACGTGTCGCAAAGGTGTTCCAACGCCCCTGACCTCCCTTAAAAACCTATAAAACCTTGTTTATTAAAACTACATTTGATAGGCCAGGCACTGGTAATCCTGAAATGCAGCTAAAAATGGCATCGGTTCGATTCCTGCTCAAGACCTTTGTGTCCTTGAGCAAGACACCATAATTGCTTCTCTTAACCCAGGTGTATAAATGGGAATCTGAGAGGGCTGAGACAGTATTGTGATGCATTAGCCCCATTAGCACCAATTATCTCAAAGTTTGAGGTTGTATGCTCCCCAGGGACTTGAATAAGTTTGAGGAATGGTCCAAGTATGCTTAATGAACAGGGATAATAATGTATATTTGGCTTGCGGTAACACCATGTGTATATCTACTTTGCTGCGTAGATTTTTGTTCTTTAACAACTTGTCTTTTTTAAAAAATTTTTTATATTTCTGGTAATGAAACCAAGGATGCCTCACAAGTGAACTTAATCACTGTAGCTCGCAAGCCTGAGGAAACCTGTAAACAAGGGTGCTTGCAATGTGAACCAGAAACACCGGGGTTAAACCCCTACTCTTCCACGATAAGTGTTCTGGGTTCTTTTACGTGCACTACCAATCCTAGTACACGGGACCTACGGCTTAATGTCCCATCCGAAGGACAAAGCAATTATGGTAAAGTATCTTGCTCAAGGATACAAGTGTCATGACTGGGACTCGGACCCACACTCTGCTGATCAGAAACACCAGAGCTTGAGTCCGGTGCTCTTAACCACTCGGCCACGACACGCCATATTCTACTGCCGTGGAGTAGATTTTCAGAATTTAGGAGACTACCAAGTTCTGAAAAGAACTGTCCTGCTTCTTAACTACTGCCTGGGTGGAAGGTAGGAAATCGGTAGGGACTTCTACTTTTGCTTAGTGGATCGGAGGGACTTCTCATTATTAACTTCACTGCCGCGGAGTGAGTTCTTAATTGGTCTCAACGTTTTGGGATAATAATGTTGAAAAGCGCCTTAATCTAGCTACTTGGTTATGTGTGCTATATAAGAACCCAGTACCATAATGAGCATCATACATTTGGAGACTAAAGAAAAATTATCTCAAAGTTTTAACTTTCTCTAAAAAAACTCCTCTGTACCCCCCAGGTGGCATCGGTCTCTGCCACCTACTATTCTTTCAGATCAAGTACGTTGTAACCTATGGCATCCCCCGTGCGATTGCATTGTTTGACAGGGTAGAGGCCCCATTACCACCTGCATGCATACTCAGTATCTACACATTTCAAGACATGTGGAGGTAAGTCTTTTTTCGCAATCAAGTAATTTTATTTTTACACAATATTTGATTATGTGAATACAGAAACCTTTTAGAGAGCTGAGAGTTGTTCTTTGACCTGGGTTATTTTAGTTATATTACAAACTCACAGTTATTCAATAACCACAAAGTTATTCTTTTACCTTAAGAGTGTTTATATATACTATAACAGGTTGGCTCAGTGGTTTCTTTCCCTGCCTGTCACATCTGTGGACCCCGGTTCGAATCCCACCTCAGACCGGAGCCTTGCATGTGGATTGGGTTTTCAGTCCCTACCTGATTGCGTGGGTTTTCCCCCATTGGGGTTTTCCTACCACATCTAACACTGAGCATTTCTTCTCGTTTCCCATTCATCCTGTTATTGGCGCTAATTGCGCTGTTGGATGTGTAATCAAATCAATAAATAACCGCTGGGTTATTCTTCTACGTCAGAGTTGGTTGTTAACCGCATAGTAAAGTAAGCCAACGACTGCAGAGCTTACCCATAACTACCCTAGTTTCAACACTACTTTCAAATATTAACTGGGACACTGGGACTCCTATTACATACAAGGAGCCTCTTAGCTCAATCCAAGGTGTTTAGGAAAATTGCTATAGCTTGGTCCAAATCTCAGTGCAATCACTCATGAGACCATCAACATACCTCGCTCAACAGGACCACCAGCTTGAATTCCACATACGGGAAACATCCATTCACGTTTTCCTGGTATCAGGTTCAGTGAGGATATGGAAACATGGAGGAAGGATTTAGGGGGAATTTTTGGGTGATCAAAGTAAAATTGAGTAGAACGAGATTTGAACCAGCGACCTCCAGATTAACAGGCCGGTACTCTACCAACTGAGCTATCGGTCAATTCTTCTTTGTTCACCCAAAAACTGAATTAAATTTTACCCAGTCAGTTTCCCTTTTGGCTTATTACTTGGTAAATAAATTATGATGATACATACTCCCATCTCTAGTTTCCTTTATGGACGTGGAAAAATAATGATTTTTCTGAGGAAAGAGGACAGCACTTTTTGTTTTAGTGCTTTTTAAAATTGAAAACAAAAATTGTACTTAATTTGTTTGTTTCAACTATTGTTTATACAGGTATTTTGACAGAGGTCTCAACTCCCTGCTAATAAGGTAGGCAAACAATTCGTTATCTTAGGCCAAAAGATTTTCCCCATCACTTTGAGCCCTGGCTTGCATGCACACTCTTAGCCAAATTGGGTTTGAATACTTTTCTTCAGTTGAAGGTAAGATTTCAATGCACCAGGTAGTTTATTGATAGGGAGAAGGTAACACTGTAGTGATAGCACTCAAAGAATCTTAAATAATTACAGGTCTGGAATTTCAACTGTTAGCGGGCAAGGCCATTTTAACTTTGCAAAGGGCACTTCGGTGGGAAACATTTGAAGGGCACCAAGGCCAAGACCAGGGGCAACAGAGGGCATGGCCTCCGTGTAGTTCAAGGCCTGTAACTTTGTTATTCTTCTTCTTGAAACGCAGTACCATCTACATCCCAGTGGGAGGCTCTCAACGTGGTCTCCTGAGACATCTTCTTGCCTCCATGCTCTGCTTCTCCTTTGTGTTCTTCTGGCATGGCGTGGAGGTGTATCTTTTCTACTGGGTCTTAATCAACTGGCTTGGGGTCGTTGCTGAGATCATCATCCAAAAGGCGGTGAAACAGTTTGGAATTTTAGCGTTACTTGTAAGTGTCTCAAACAATACTGCTCTGAAAGTCTGAATGGCCAATCCATTATCTTCAGATTCTCATTTTTCTTCCAATCAAAACTTAGTTGAGGTTATCATCACATTTGGTTATGGGTTGTTTGAAGCTTTGTAGAGAAACTGTATAAGAAGAGCAGAGGATACTGTTCGAAACGTCGAGACCACACCGGCTCTTTTCAGAGCCTACACTCCCATAAAAGAGATTTTACACATGGTTGTACCCGCAAGCTAAATATTTATTTACAGTTACTTCTTACATTTGGTTTACCTTGTGAAACTACTTCTCTATTATGTATCGTTTACCATTCTTGATCCCTTCACACATTCCGTCATAAGCTGGTATTACTTTGAGAATTATCCTTGTTTATATTTCTGGCTGAGCTCAATTTAATTCATCTTAACAAATAATTCCAAATAGCGTAATGTGCAATTAGAGAAGGTCAGGAAGAACAAGATCTTATGAAGAATGATAAATTAGGGTGTCTCTCTAGTTGTGTTGTTCATCCACAAAGTTTAATAGCCCAAATTGGTCACAGATTCCTTTTCTTGAGGTTTTTGTACTGAATATTGACCCAATTTACATGACGCCATCACACTTTTAAATCTTGCTTATGTCATTTTGGGAGTCAGATTTTCTTTCTGTTATTGTGTAATGGGCATTATAGGCAATGCACGTGTGTATTTAAACAAGAAAATAGCAGACAGTGATCTGCAGTGTAAGGGGGCCATGTCACACAAGGAAATGTACAGGCAACCGGTTCCAGGCAATCTCCAAGAAGAAACGGCATTCACGTTTGAATATTCACATATCTTTCTTAGGGATCCTAAGACATTGTTTGAAAAATTGCTCCTGTGCTACCAAAGTAGTCTGGTAGCATGTACTGCAGTTGGTTGCCTGTTGCCAAGTTGCCTGTAAAAGTTGCCTTGTGTGACAAGGCCATAAGGGGTTGATATCATGCATACACTTCAGCACTATGTCCCCTTCTTTTGTCATTTGTTTTTTCTCTAGAAGAGTAAGTTGTCCTCATCAGCCATCTTCAGACTGCTTGGTCTGTTCCTGACACTGAACTATATGCTTCTAGCTCTCTCTAACCTCGTCTTTCTTGGTGGGCAGCGTGTGGCGTATACTTATTATCACAGGATTATAGTATCTGGTAAGTGTCTTTTTTTTCCATCATCTCAAACGTTTCTTGATTTATTACTGTAGCATGTATTGATGTGATCACATTATTGGTCACAACCAGAGCCCTAATTTCATAAAGCTATAAAGCAGGGAATGGTGCTTAGCTAATTTTTCTGTACAGCAAATATTGCCAGGGAACCAGCCACAAACAGTATACATTAAATGGTATTTTGGCTGGTAACCTGTTTACGCTAGGCAAGTTTTTTCTGTGCTAAGCAATATTTTGTGAAGAGTCATCAAATACATATTTGACCAGCCTCACTGCCATGGGCAGCGAGCTGCATCAATACCTCTCGTCGCTAATGCCTGGTAGGGATGTGCTAAAAACACTGCTGATTGGCTTTCAAAAGTGACTGTTTGCGCAAACACTTGTTAAACACTTTTGAGCGCTTGTATGGCAACAGTAGGACGCTTAGTTTGCGCGTGTCAAAATGCAAGTACAGTGTATTTTGTTGTGATTCCATGAAAATGAATAATGTTTTTACGCGGTCACCCTAAACTGCATACAGTTAGACATGTCAGGATCAAAGAAGAATGAGAGGGGACCAGTTGCTCTTTGACTTGATTGCCTCTTTTGCCGACTACCATACTTGAGCAGGCGCGTAGAGTGTCTTGGCCACAGACCTAATTGAAACGGCCATATACTGGCGCATTTTAAATAACCAATACCAAAGGTTATGAGCGAGCAGCGTGCGCTGGGGAAAAAATGGTGTGGCAAGATCGATCACCCCTGGGAACGAGGTTTATACTTGACAGCCTAATTTGGTGCAATTACTAGTTACGCTAAAGATTGTTTCTGCTGTCCGTGCAGATCAAGTGTTTCAGCAGTCAGTTCGCAGCGCCAGCATTAATGAGGTCAAATCCCATATTTTTATTTGCACGGATTACTTTGTGTATCACAATTTCAGCAAAAAACCAAGAGTTGTAAAAATAACTTTTGTACAAGTTTTGAGACGTGCCCCCCTTTCTTCATATCAAAAGTTGGTAAAGATTGTACGGTGCAATCTCCATGAAATTGTAAGATTTTATGTTTTCTTTCTTTAAGCTAAAACAAAATTATGGATTTTAATAGTTTGAAAGTTTGTATACCAATGAAACTTGCAGTCTATTGCTTTGGATGCCCAGTTTTTATTTGCTCTGGGGCCCTTTGTGAAGATCAAAGGGATTTTCTTTTCAAGTGGAAAATTTCCCGGCCCTTTCAAGATCAATTTATCAAGACAAATATCTGTAAAATTTAGTAACAAAGTGTCAAAACTAAGCACCGTTGTTCCAGTAATATTAGTCATTTATCCAACTTCATGATCCTATTTTTACAGGCTGGCCGTGGCCCCTCATAACATTCTTCTGTACTTTCTACTGCGTGTTACAACTCACCAGAGCATTACATCAACACTTTGGTAAAAGCTACTTATGCAAGAAAGTTTATGCTGCTTGAAGGAATGAGATAAAAATACTTCAACTCGATACTCAACTTTGTGAGATTTGTCTGTTTCTCGCTGTGTGGTTACGAGTCAACGGAGCATTACATCTGTACTTTGGTAAAGGATACTAATGTAGACAACGTTTTGAGAGTTTTTCCAGTGTCTTTTGGTGAGCTTGTGGTAGCTGTATATGGGCCTATTTAAAGGATTCAACACGGTCTGGCAATGATCAGAAAAGCATGTGAAAGATGGTTGTTCTAATGATAATAATAATGGACAATATAGTGCCGGTATTCTCCAATTTGGACACTTATGGCGCACGAACATTATTTCATTTTCTTTTTCATTTCATTTATTCTGGTTGTGAAGCCAAAGACTCTCAGAAAAGCGAACTTAATCACTGTGCTAGCCAAGAACCCAATGTGGAGAAGACAAGGAAGGAATGACGTCACAGTTTGTTTCCCACTTTGCAGCAGAATGGGAAACAATTGTGTCTCGCACAACTGTCAAAAATAAAGTACCCTGTTAAGCACTCTAAGCAGAGGAGGTCTGACTCGTCGGAGTCCTCCAGGAAGACTGCAGAGTATGGGATTGGAGGCCTTCTTCGGAGAACTCTCGTGGGGGCCTGCGGAGCTCTGTTATGCTGTAAACAAACCGTGGCATCATCAGTACGGGGGTCTTTTGCTTGTCACTGGAGCCTTGGATTTCACTAAAATATAATCTTCAAGCTTCTAAAAATCTCTCTGTATTGAAGTGTATATTTAGATGTAGGGTCATAGATCGGTAAATACTATAAAAATTAATGACCATAAAAACTTACTCGTTAGAACGCACTGCAGCTGTTCATAGTATAGACTATTTTGAGAAAGGATTCCTTTTGAAGTAATATGGTTTGGATAATTGTTCACCCAATTACATTTGAATCTGAGAAACGATTCATGCATGAATCGTTTCTGAGATTTATGAGGGCTGGTGTCCGTTCGTGAATGCTGGGGGCCAGAGATGCGGTTGATACCCGCTGTCACTTCGCTAAACTTGGATGGACGTGACGTTCTTGTGAAAATACTGAGATCGTTTTTTGGGTGTTTTCTCATCAAGTAGACATTGTATTCAGCTGAAACTTTCACAAGTGACTTTTATTGTATCTTTCTTTATAATTTTGCCTTTAAATCAGGATTACGTTGACAAAAAAATGTTCTATGACCCTACCTTTAAGGCCACTTTGTTGAACTCCAATTAGATGTTCCATTTCGTGTCATACATCGCCGTCCTGGCATTGTTGTTCTCGTCTATTGTTCGTTTGTTGTGACTGTCTTGTGTTAGGTATTTCATTTAATTGTTAGCAGCTTGTGTATTGAGCCTTATAACTTGTCCTTCAAAGACAATTTTTTTCACCCCAGTGTCTTGCCCAAAACCTTTTAAAAATCCATCTCTGCTCATTGCAAACTTTTCTTCTTTATGGGACCCTTCACAGTGTTATCAATTAGTCCATACTTATTCTTTACTTCAGCCTTATCAAACAATTATATATATTTTTATTTCCCATTAACATGAACTGAACGGAACTGGAACTTGCATACCAATCTTATCCAAGTATTTGCGATATCATCATCATACAAAAGAAATGTATATTTCACTTTGTGCCAAAGGCATGGTGTTTTTCCGACCTTCATAATTTGTTCTGCTATCAAAAAATGTTTTGATTCCTATTTAAACTAGGTATAAGTTGTTGCTACTGTTTTACATACTTTTTGTAATCATTATTACCATTGATATAAATTTTATTTTTGTATATTTTAATGTTTATACGAAAAAGATACGTTTATATCAAAAGAAAAAAAATCGATGGGTTGGAAGTGGTTCCATGAAGGAAAAGATATTGAGTAATTTTATCGGCTGTGTAACTAAACACAGAGGTACTCAGTGACTGTGCATGTACATATAGCAACTAGGCCTTGAGGTCGTGGTGTATTGAGTGCGACCATCACACATGGAGCTGTTTGAAGCACACATGAACTAACTTTGATGCCACGTTTGCACTTCTCCTTGTCGTGCATAATAGTGTAGGCCTGTATATACATATATCTTTTTTTTAATCCAAAAAGGACACTAGGAATTAAAGCATAAATTGAATCCGAAAATCTGTCTCCTGACTTGATTGTGCTTATCAACAAAATTGGCAGAACTTAAAGGCCCTGTACACTATTGGTAAGATCGAAAAACAAATTAATGTTCACATATTCACACATAACTTACATGATTTAAAGTAAGTATAATGGTACAAAGGGTTCCTTAAAACGCTTCTTAGAAATGAGTAAAACAAAAGTTTTTATCACGCGTGATAAAAACTTGATGTTTGAAAAAATAGAAAACACATAAGGTCTCTTTTCACTATTTTCTCGTGACCTCGATGACCAAAAATAAGCTCAAACTTTTACAGGTTTGTTGTTAATGCATATGTTGAATCACACAAAATGTGGACACTGATTTTGAGCTGTTACCAAAAGTGTACAATACCTTTAAGTATAGACTTCTTCTGTTTGGGTATTTGTTTTAATAAACGAACTTTGGATATAGAGAAGGAGCTTTTGGTTGCGCACTCTCTCTTATTTTCGCCAGAAAAAAATTAAATAAATATAGCAAATCCCAATTTTAAACTAGGTAAAAAATAATGTGTTTGCCCCTTAAAGGCATCGTACACGTTTGGAAATTGTCAAAGACCAGTGTTCTCACTTGGTGTATCCCAACATATGCATAAAATAACAAGCCTGTGAAAATTTGGGCTCAATTGGTCATCGAAGTTGCAAGAAAATGATGAAAGAAAAAACACCCTTGTGTGCTTTCAGATAGAATAATAAAAACTTCTTGCAAGAAGTTGTTATTATTTTAGTGAGAGATTACCTCTTTGTGAAACACTGTTACTTCAGAAGTACTTTCTCACAATCCTGTGAATACTATCAACAGGCTACTCTGTTGCTCGTTATCAAGTCAGTTTTTTGCAAATATATATTTTGAGTAATGCCTTACCAACTAGACCACCGAGGTTGCCCATAGATTGCACCAGAGAGCATCGATGTTTAAACAAAAATGTTTTACTAGGGCCCAAAAGCAGGTCTGAGACCCCACTTCGCTTGTTCTTCTCGTAAAATGTCTTATATTGCAAAAAATCCATCTTGGCTAGAATGCAATTTTTACATAAAACGGCACGCATGTGGCCTCCGTTATATTGGCCGAACGATCCCCCCTAAAAAAGTTATAACATAATAATTAAAAAGCAAAAAGGCAAATTTTTAACTGGGTAAAAAATGTTTAAAGGAACATTACAGAATTGGTTTTTGCTAACTGGCAGTGTAAGCACTTAATATAATCCACCATATACATAAACTGACAAACCTGTAGAAGTTTGATATCGATCGGCCATCTGGGTCACGAGAAAATAGTGAAAAACCGATTACCAAATTGCATGTGTTATACAATGCATGAATAAAACGCTCATGAGCGATAAACTCCAATCGGAAATTAGTTTTATTTATTTCTCATCAAATATGGCATTTCAGACAGAAATATTTCTAGGCATGTTTTCTACTATCATCATCATTAGACCGTGAAAGTTTTATGTAAATCTGTGATCATAAAGAAAATTTTAACAGTTCTATAACGTTCCTTTAAACGCCTGGGAAATGTCCTAGATAATAGTACCAGAGAGCATCTAATGTCATAAAAGCGGGCCCGGAGCCCGGACGGACCCCACCGTTATCAGGCTTCACGTTCGCTCATTCCTGGCTAGAACGTTGTTTCTTCACTGCACGGCAAGGATGAATCAACAACCCTCCCCAGTCATAAAAGGGCCGTATCGCTGTAGAATCGATGCTACTGCAGTTAACTTATGCTTCGATGTCCAGCATGGCAATAGTAAAGATGAGGGGAAAACCCCATATCTATCTTTGATTCATACCCCAATGAGAGTCCGATATTCTGAAAGTTGAGCCTTGCTTTAAAGTGTGGGATTGTCTTAGCGCTAACAACCTCTTTTGGCAGTTTACTTTTTTAGAGTTAGTTTGTACAACTCATTTTAAAGAATGACCTCTTGTGCTGGAAATCTCAGCCCTTGTAAAAAAACCTATACCGCTATCTACCTCAAATCACTTGAGCAATTTGAAAACTTTAATTAGGTCACTTCGAAGACGAGGTTGTTGAATGAATATAGGTCTAGAGCCTGTAATCTCTCTGCATATTATGTCTTGTCCCTTAGTTTTATTTAGCCTACCAGTTTGGTTGCCCGTCTTTGTACTTTTTCCAACTACTTGATATCTTTTTGGAGAGCAGGGTTCCAAGCCTGTAGGCCTATGCTGTACTCCAAAGTGTGGCCTAGTATGTACACCCTGTAGTACTGAAAAGCTGTCCACATCGATGTATTTGAAGGATCCCTTGATTCTCGTAGGCGTCAAGCAGCTTGTATCACAACAACTCATTCGCATGGGCACACACTTGACTTTTAGTCAGTGAACACTATTCAAAATGAATGGTCAGGACATCAGTCTTCGGGGACATAGTTTGAAGATACAGAAATACTGTGCCATATATATACGCAAATACTCTCCATTAATAAATAAATTTAGGCCTAATGCGTCGATCTGCGCCATGTGCGGGATATCTTCTTAAGGAGTTTGCATAGTACTCAACAGATGTAGACCTATAGACCATGTGAACTTTGTTAACAATAAGTGTGACCTTGTGCATTCTTTGGGTATTCTGGCAGGCAAGATACTACACAGGTCCTATGGGAAAGTTGACATTTTGTCAATTATGAATTATGAAAGTAAAAGCTGGACAAGTTTTGAGATGTGCCCCTTTTCATCATATCTAAAATTGAAAGGAATTAGACAGTGCAATCTCCATAAAATATAAGATTTTATGTTTTATTCCATTAGTCTGTGTATAAATCGTGCCTGCAGGAAGTCCAGGCTCTGTGGCTCTTTTGTAAACATGTGATGTCACAGGTCACATCGTCTATAGTAACTGTGGCGCTGTAGGCCGTACTCCTTTACAGCTTCAAACACAGAGTTGTAAACCACACACACAGTCTGCCAAGAGAGCAGATGGTTGCACCAATCTCAATCGCTTCAAATCAGAACTGGACGCAAACCTTGAGTGGAAATTCAAATAGTTTCACATAGTACATGTACGCCACACATTGAACGATTAATATTGCTGCTCATTTTTAAAAAGCAATACAAAATACTTTAGCCTACACTACAGCTAGCTACTCTAGCTAGGCCTATTATTAGTCAACTTTTGTACTTTATGTCAAAATAATGAACTTCTTTCAGTGGTTAGTTTAATGAATGGGTGGGTAGTAAAATACTTTCAGTCTTGCTATGGAACCCGACAAGACAGGTGGAAAAAAGGAGGTGGCTTTCGTTTTGGCTTCGCTAATGTTGGTAACAAGCTAATAACAATCATAGAAACGTCTGTCTAAGACTTATAGGATATCCTACCCAGTCCAACTACCAGCCACAGTTTCCAAAATTGTTTGAATTGTACGGTCTATAGGGGGCGCCAACGGCAGAGCCGTAGCTCTGGGCCACGGTCCGTGTGTTTTATTTGTGTGGCGCATTTTGTGCTTGCTGTGTGTGGATGGTTGGTGGTGTTGTTAGTGGTTGCATTTTTTTTTTTAAATGTAGGCCGTGTTTTGGGAACATAATCCCCGGGGCACAGAATCTCCCGCCAGTGCCACACACTGCGGCCGTTGCTGTTTTGGACTTTAATAATTATGAATTAAAAATAGTCGGCATGCTGGAAACGCACCCTGGAATGAGTGTTGTGGAAACATCACATCAACTTTTGTCTACAGCCAAGTCGATGTCAATCAAAGTTTGTTCAAATTTGATGAATTTGTGAGGAGAAAGTTATGGTATGTTTACCTCCATGGTTTACAACTGTACTAGCCTAGGTAGGTACGTAGGGAGAAAGTTGTCATTTGCTTATTTTAAGTTGACCCCATCAGATGGCAAAGACCAAGCCCAGCAGTCATGGCATGCCAGTGCACTGCCCCTGCCGTTGCTTACATTACAAACGTCATGCACACGATTGGTACGAATGACATTTCTAGTTCAGTTTGGTTACGGATCACTTGTTTTATTTCCTAACCTGTATAAATGGATGAGGATTATTAAAAACTGCGGAAGTACAGTTGAGTTTGGACCAAAACATTACCGCTTCAAAACATTACCGACTGCTAAATAAGTGCTATGCTAGGGGCTAGGGCCGACTTAGCCCCATTAATAAAATAGTGCCCATACTCTGGAGTATTGGCACTATGGGGCTAGGGCCGACCATCGACTGAATGTTGAAAGCTATATTCCATAAGATTGCATATTATAAAAAATGTATCTCAAAATTCTTTTATATGATTTGAATGAAGCTAATGTTGCACTAGTTGGTATACTACTAAAACTAGGTAGGATAGGAGAGGATTGTTCAGTCCTTGACCAAGCATGGAGGTAGGAATATGGACCAAGTAACTGGGGCGCTGTACTCCTTTTTTACGACCGAAGAAGTAAACTTTTTTTTGAAGGAGTACAGCGCCCCAGTTAATTACTTGGTCTAGTTCAGTCCTGGTAGCTTTTTAAATAAAATAGAATTGTTCCAACTACAAATACATTCTGGGATGGCCCAACTATAGCTGGGATCCAGAGATCTCTGTCACTATTAATAATTGTAGGGGACCAGTGGCTGACCTCACCTCACCTATACTTACTATCATTCAATCCCAGCTATTATTAAAAATGCCCCAAGTCCCCCAATAGTTGGGATTATTCTGAAGTTGGGATGGAAGTTTAACGGAAGAAATACGGTACCAATTTAATGTCAGCATCAGGGCTGGTAATTATCAACAAAACTGTTCATTAGCTTTAATAAAAGCTTTAAAAAAATGATGATTGATGTTACAAACTTTTCATTGAGTTTCAAATTAAAAATCAATTAATTTTAGCTTTGGGCCAGTAAACTCAGGACCGGACTAGTCCGACTTTCTTGTGTTTTTCAATTGTTTTTCAATTGAATAATAATACCTCTCTGTGTAATTATCTTAAATTGGCAACAAATGGTGTTCAAATGATAACTTTGAGTCTAGTAAAAGTCTGTCAATTCTGTCCAGTATCAAGGTACACTCAGACTACAAGATAAATCTTCCCTTAGTCTTTGTTCAAATAGAACAGTTTATATGTTAAACTTTGTAGAAAGTACTTTCTCGTTTAGATTCTGGTCTTGTAAATTCTATTCTGGTCCAGTAAAAATTTTCAGCTACAATACAAGCCCTGCGATCTTGTGGCATTTTGCCCTGCTATTCAATCTCTGCTATTCCCCTAGATAGTGAAAAGTAAAAACACTGTACAAAAAGTCACAGACAAAGATTTTGTTCAAATAATATTCAGTTCACAGGTAGGCCTATAGAACGAGTTCCAGTATTAAGCTGATTGGAGGAGGATCTTTGACCCTATCATTTTGTGTGTTTTTCTGATTACAACTTGTAAGAATGTACCATGGCCATAAATCATAATCAAAAACTTCATTCTTTAGTGGAAAGGTTGTTCTTTCTAGGAATGTGCAGACAACTGGTTTCCTATCTAAAAGTCTATTGAACAACATGTAGGAAGCTTACTGATTTTGATTGTAAAAACCAAGACCCCCCCTACACAATTCTAAGGTGACGCCACACTTTCCACACCAGGTCATTTATTGTCCTTTGCAACAACCATGCCAGCCTACCTGCACTGACAACAAAAGATCCAATCAGACCCATTCAAGACACCCCTTTATAAGAGTTGATGTAACCGAAATTGCAGAATTGATGCACTGCCACACTCAACTGTGCAACAACGCTGACAATCATTGGCATAAAACAACAAAAAAAGGCCCGTGACTGTTTGTATGCAAGTGTTCATTTCCAGTGCATGCACTGTCTCTATACATCTAATCCCCTTTATTGGCAGTGAAAACACCCTTAGCATCAATAGGTCCATCACACATGGTTCATCTTCAATTAGAATGCATGCTGTGGCACACCAGGTTGATACAGAAACAGAAACCATTCAGTTCAGTTTGGCTTTAAAAAAGACGGGTGAATTTTTGTTGCGCCTGTCAGTTTCTGCAAAGGAGCTGAGGATTCTCAATTACTGGACTGGCCGTTGGGCACCGCACCCAACAGATGAAGCTGTAGAAAGTACTTGCCTAATCTATATTGATCTGCATACTAGCCAAACCAAATATTATAAGGCTGTAGCACATGTAAGTTTGTAACTAACCAGATGAACAACAGCGTCTATTGGAAGGTATGTTTACCCAACTTCTCTGAGTGGACCTACAAGAGGATCGTTATAAAAATGTGTACTGAAACTTTGTCCGAGGTTGTTTGTTCAGGGGTGGACGGAGAGGTGGCGCGGAATCAATTGTCATAACCAAACATTTACAGTCAGCAAGTGTGAAACTTCGAGCATAATGTTACAGTCCCTTTGCAAGTGGGCTTTGCAAGTGGTTACACATTTTGTGCTATTGTCAAATGCAGGGCCAGCAGGGACGTAAGACTGAGTGATCGATGTAGAGACTTGTTGCCAGCACGAGACCCATGCTGACATTAATGTTATTACTACTCTCGCAGGGTGTATCAAAGCTTGCCACACAATCAAAACATATTGGCAAGTTTCAGGTACTACACTAATGTAAACTGAAGGTGTTTTTTTTTAAATTCACTTTTCTTCTTTTTATTTCCCCCCAGAGATCCGATGTGATCATCAAAAGTTTTTTCTATATGATTTTAAATGTGAACAAATGTTAGCTTGTTATTTTTTAAGTTGTATTGATTTTTAAAATTGTTTTTCTTTTTTTTATCTCAGATTAACAAGGTGTCTTAAGTGGTCATCAAAAGATTCTTCACGTTGGAGGAATTAGAGGGCAGACGTACATAGATACAAGTATTTGATTCTGTGGTGTGACTTTTAATCTAAGTGAAACATGTAGTTTTTGGAGGCTACAGAACTCGCCACTTGGAGGTAAATCTCACCTTGTTCAGAATGGGGGCCAGCGAAAGTACATAAAACGTTTTCCTTGGATAACTGTAAAAAATCTGCAAGAAGACATCGCTGCAAGGATAAAATGTTGACCCTGAAGGGTCATGTGACTGGTAGTGGGCCAATGGGAAGCCCCAAACAGAAACGTCAACCAATCAAATCATGGACATCCAAAACGGTGAAGACGAGCGAGCGGTCTCGTCAGAATGGCATAATCAACTCGCCGAGGGGACTGTACGGCCGAGGGAAGATTCCTATGGCAGCTAAGCTGAGTGTAGGTGGAGAGTGGGCATTGAAAGAGTGTGAGGTATGTAAAGAGGACCAGAAACTAGTTTGTCGCAACAGTAATTCATTAATTAATTAACGACCAATTATAATTGGCAAATGTTGTTGTGTGCATTACTTTAAATGAAAGCTTAGAACTTTGTATTTGGCTGTTTAAGATTTCGATCTAAATTTTCAGGGCAAATTTGCCAAAATTGAACCTAGCATCTTTAATTGTTTGTCTGTTATTTTGGGGGTTTTTTTCCCTGCTTGATATTTCGGTGTTGGACTGAACTATTCTGAAAAGTTGGACTAACGTGTAATTTGCTTGAGATTTTATGATTTTTTTTTTAAAGAAGCAACCTCACACAAATACATGTTGCAAATTGAACAACCGAGGCAGTTTGAAAATTGAACAATCTTGGGGTAAAAATGTGTGTCCTACATTGTTTGTTTGTTGTTTTTGTTTTAGGATTTTGGCTAAAGGTTTATGCAGGCCTGGAATTTCATCTTTGATAGGGCAAGGCCATTTTCATTTTGCAATAGTGCACTTCATTAGAAAATTTAATTAAAGTCTATGGGAAACTTTTCATGTGGCACCAAGGCCAAGTCCAGGGGCAACAGAGGCCATAGCCTCCGTGTAAATCCAGGCCTTTTTATGTGCTGGTAACCTCTCCCTTTTTGTCCCTTTTTTTTGGGGGGGGGGGGTTAACAGAACATTCCTCTTTTTGTGTACATTAATTTGTATTTTAGTGTGTTTTTATACAAAAAATGGAATCTATACTGCTTACTGAACTATACTGTTATTGAACTATTTTAGATTCATTGTAAAAGCACTTTGAGGCTCTGCATTAAAAGGTGCTTTGTAACAAATACGTTTTATCATTATTATTATTAGTAGTACCTTGTACACCCACCAAAAAATACCAAACCCTTCCAGTGCCACCCGTGGGTCCTGTACCCCTCCACCTCTTTTTCCTAGAGTACACATTATTTTTTTGTCCCATGGGATGATGGGAGGGGGTTTCTTAAATACAACATTTGTGACTAAGCTAAATGTTACATTGAACTTGCTTAAATGCCAAAAATTGCTAAATTGATTTGATTTGTTATCCAAACTACATCTTTGTACCTTATTGGAATCAAGGCCTTTCTGTGCTAAAGAAATAATTCATTTCACAACAATTGTTGTTTGAAGAGTGGTTTTATCCCATCTACATAGCTTTCAAGAAACGTAAAACTTAAAATGCAAACAATTTACAGAAAAAGGCTTTGGGGAATAGATTTCAGGGAAAGTGACTTTTGAGTTTCAACTCTCAACTGAATTTTTGTTTTATGGATGGAATTATTCTCTGGAAAGTTTGTGCCAAGTTTCATTTCAAGCAAGCTTGAATGGAAATCAAAACTTGTCACTTCATCTTTATTTTGCAAACATGCACACACAACTACATTATTATCCATGCCTTTTTAAACATTGCTTCCTCTGAAATGACGGCCTCCATCATTCAAAGAAAGCTCTTGCTGTGGTTTCCCAGTACTGCTTTACATAGGACCTCCATTCTTTTCTTTCCTTTCCTTTTTTTCCACCATTTTATTTATCTCCCCACAAAGTAGCCACAACCTCCCAATCGATAATCAAGCCTGTGAGTCCAGACGCCGGAGATAATACGGCTTATTCATGGGATGACGCGGAGTGATTATGACCCATTGATCAGTCATTCCTTGAAGCTTGGTCGTTGAGACTTGCTCTTGTGCCTGTCATTAGTCAACGCTGAGTGGCGTAGAGACCCCCCCCCCCCTTTACTTGGCCATTAGAAGATGTTTAGTCTTTATTGTTCAATTGACATGTTATAATCCACATTTGAGAAAAAGTGGGATTACAATTGCCAATCAATGCATTGATTTGTACTGTTGGGAACTTTGTTCGGCCTATGTTTTTCTTTGGCTGTTGTGCATGATTTAGATCAGACTTCCACAATTTTTGTTGTGAAGTCCTGTATAATTAGTGAAATTTTCTGTTGTGAGTCTTGCAATGTACATTGAGCGTTGTAAAAGTGTGTTTTTAAAATCAGAAAAGTAGTCCTCAAATAGATCTAAACACTTTGAGTAGTTATCTTAAATTTGCATCAGGCATAAAGAATGTTTGGTTTTTACCCATGCGCCGATGTGTGTAAAGCTCTGTATACTTGGTACTTTCCTGAGTCCTGTGGAAAAAAACGCAGGAATAATTCGGGTGGGATTCAAACCCACGACCTTTGCCATTCGTGTTGCAGTATTGGTTTTAGGTCTGCATCACTCTCATCCTCCATCAGAATGCTTTTGCACCCATTCCCTCTGAAGCATTTTAGCTAGAACAACCATAAGCAGAAACCATCCAATACCCACCAAAATTCCACAGTACAAAAGATAACCAGACGCTTATTGGTTGATAATTTTAAGTTTAGGAAGTTGGTAATTCTGGCCCAGTGCCAGGCACTTAACAAGGTATGAAGTTGACACGTTTTGAGTTGAGGGCACACATTTAATGACAGCTTTATTGTTCTAGGTTTTGTAAACAAGGAAATTTGTCTTTATCAATGGTTGGCCAAAAGAACCTGCTTGGACCGTAGACCCATATGGCTATCTTGATCTACTTTTAACTGGTACCGATAATGTCCATCACACAGTCAACATAAAATATATACATGTAGTTGTTGACAAATTGCGTTTCAAATTTTCACCCCGGTGCTGCATTCCTGTGCTGTGTGGATAAGCCAATTGAGAATCTGCATTTACACTCGGGGTGTACACAACTCATTATACCATGGAGGTAGAAGGCCAGTTGGAGAGACAGTGATAAACAACCACAGATAAGTCCACTTGAACTGAGCAAACAAATCCTGCACTGTGGGGTTTGGACAATTCTAAAAGTAGAGCAGATAACCTGAAATCATACACTGAATAATAAACTGCCGTGAGATGAGTGCCCTATGGACTAGCTTTTGGCTTAACTAACACTTATTAGAGAGGAGAGTTGTCTAAGTGCAAGACCTGGAAAAGTACAGGTATTTGACTACGTAACTTAAGCCTCCCGTTCGACGGTTATAAACATGAGTCCGGCTATTGTACGACGTAATTCTTTAACAGAAATGATCCATGGTCTTCAACAACCCAAGTATAGGCAAAGCGGTCAGAAGAAACAAAAACAGGTAGGAAGTAGAGCCATTGTGTGTAGGTATTGGTTAGCTAGTTGGCAAGTACATAGTTTGTGTACACGTATCTATTAGCTAGTTGGCAAGTACCGGTAAGCTGTGCAATAATTAGTTGTAGATCAGACCATAGAGCAAGGACCAGATCAGACCGTATCAGACTATTTTTACAAATGTGGGATACAGATAGTTACTGCCTTGCTGCATTATGATTTTGTTTGGTTTGGTTGGCACATTTTGTTACTTTGCCCGGTCAGTTTGGTTTGTGTTGAATGTGAATTGGTGATATTTTGTGGTGTGTGTGCAACTTCCATTCAAAACTGCTCTTGAATCTCTGGTCTCCGGTACATTTTCTCACGGATTGTACACTCTACCAGGCCTGGAATTTCATCTCTGAGTGGGCAAGGCCATTTTCATTTTGCAAAGGGCTTTTCCGTTTCAAATCTTAAAGTCTATGGGAAACTTTTAAAGTGGCACCAAGGCCAAGACCAGGGCAACGGAGGCCATTGTCTTTGTAGCCTCCGTTTAATTCCAGGCCTGCGCTACACATCTGAGCGTAAATCCACCCACTAATTTTTCTTAGAGTTTACCACTGTTCATTTTGCTTAAAAACTGTATGTGTATCACTTTGGAGTTGTTGACCAATATCCAGAGTTCTGGCTTGAGAGGGAAATGTCAACAACAAACAGTAGTTTCAGGTCTCCACCCCTAAACTTAGCAATAGCAGGTCATGTGCAATCATTTTTCTAAAGATTAATGTTTCATTGTATTCCATAATACATGCATTATTTAGTTGATTTGATTTGAATTTATTCGGCCCAAAAAAAACAGCAAGAACATGGCCAAAAAACATACACAGTAACAGGAGGATAACAATTGGAAATATATAAATGAAAGTAGAAAACAAGAAAGAAAAACTGCGCAAAATCATCCAAGGATAGCTCCAAACATAGTGTTAGCCAGTCTGGGTGTCTTTTGGACACCCTGTTTTAAATTTGGATACCCTGTTTTATCTGCCATTTACATGTAAGTGTATTGTAAGTGAAAAATTTGGACACCCAGTTTTAAAAAATTTCAGCAAATCTGGACACCCTTTTACCAAACCCTGGCTAAAACCTTGGCCACAAACATAGACTAGTTCCGTTTTCGCTGCTAATGCTGATTTTAGGGGTGGAGGTAAACTACTGAATGATGTTGACACTTCCCTTTCAAGCCAGAACTCTGGATATTGGTCAACAACTCCAAAGTGATGCACATACAGTTTTTGGACACTCAGTTTTTAAATTTTCAGCAAATTTTGACAACCTTACAAACTCTGGCTAAAACCTTGGCCACAAACATAGACTTAATTTCCATTTTCCATTGGGGTTCTCACAGTTAATATATGAAAGGCTAAATTAATGTGTTGAACTCATTCAATTAATCGTGAACTCAACATTTGTTTGTATTTTGCGAATTTCGAACATTTTGTCTCAAAGAGTTCGCTGATGAGATGTTTGACTTTTTTGTACACAATTGAGCGTTAGGGGATATTTGTACACTGAACAAATGTGTACTTCTGTTTTGTAATGAAATCAAGAATGTTATAACTGCTGACCTGTTGTATAAATGCAAAAATTCCCTCATGCTTTGAATCTACAGGTAGCAGATTCTTTCTTCAGAGGCTCTTTTCTTCTAATGGTCTCTGAAGAAAATGTATACGCATACGATTTTAGTAGTTCAGTGGGAAAATTTGTATAGGTAGCATGGGCAGGCCTGCAATTACATGGAGGCCATGGACTCTGATGCCCCTGGTCTTGGCCTAGGTACCCCTTCAAAAGTTGCCCATAGACTTTAAGATTTCCCAATGGAAGTGCACTATTGCAAAATGGCCTTGCCGTCTCAAAGATGAAATTCCAGGATTAGCAGGGACTCGAGACTCAAGCTGTGCTTGATCTGGTTTCGCAGCCAGATAGATGTTGTCTGAAGAGTGTTTACTAACTGATGAATAAATCCCATGATCCTTTGGCACTCTGCAATGCCAGCATTCTTCATGCTTTTCATTTGTACCCCAGCACCAACTGCCCTCCAGTGCCTGAGCATTGTTTGGTGCATCCTCTTTTGTTTGCCCTGGATGTGAATTCAATGGCTCTTTTGTCAACATCACCCTAATCTGTGGGATAAGCCTTTTCACACCAGCCAAAGTGTATACACACTGTAATAACACACAAGCTCTCTGGGAGGCATCACCAGAAATTACCATCAGATTTACTGCTGATCCTTTTGATGTGTGTGTACATTAGAAAATCATGTGATGGTGGAAGGAACCACCATGTTTATTGGGTGCCTCATTTCTCCTTTATTGAACTGCTTAACTGTTACCAAACAGCTTGGTTGAAACCATGCACTGCATTCTAAACGAAAACAAAACAAAGTGCTCCACAGTTCCTCATGAGTGTTCGCCTTTGCAATGAATTCCCTCGTTAGACAACTTGGTTTGTTGTCACCACGAGGCGCAAATAACAACAATAACAACCAGTTATTTCCCAACCGGCAGGAACATACAACATGGCTGAATGGGATTCTCAAGAAGCACAAGTCGAGGCCCATCAGTGACCTAAGGAAGAGCATCTCCGATGGCCTGACACTGGTCAATATCTTGGAGATATTATGTGAGTATTTTTCCTTGATCTTTTCTTACAGAGCTGTGACTTGTCTGGTTTTCCAGATTTTTAAGGAATGTTGTAAATTAAATGTCCCTTTGTGTTACTGCTCTTGTGAAAGACATGAAATAGACTACAAATTAAAGGAAAACACTAGCCTGAGCTAGTCAATTTTGTAATTATTGTTTGGAGTCTTAAGTGGTGTTGGCATTGGACTTTTCAGGGGTAAATTTACCGAGCAAAAGGATAATTTGACCATTTTAAGTCCAGTGCGAACAGCCCAGGAAAATTTCACCCAGGTAACTTCTTCTTCTTCCAGGTTCTGTGCCAACTTCAATACTGAAGACTCTGGCACATTGAGGGTTGAGGGGCGCTAGTGTGGCGGAATGGGCGAGTAGTGAGCAGACAGAATTTCTTTAAATTTAAGTGGGTTGAGAGCTAACTTAACCGAGTTCAATGGTTAGTTTAACCAGCCACCTTCTGCCCATAGGTAAACTAGCCTGGTCAAATTAACTGGGCCAAAAAATCCAGTGTGGCCGCATCGTTGTTAAACCAGCCAGTAAAATACTGCGTCCAGTTCGCTGCACAGCTATGATCACATGGCATACACGGAAGTGAACCACGACTTGTATTATACTGGGAATGTTCACACTGTTGTGTTCGCGGTGGTATACAGAACTCGGACATTGCATCCCTTAGCTTGTGATTGTTTTTCTTACTTTTTATTTGGTGTGCTTCTTTGCAACCATTGTTTACAAGTGAGGTCATGTCTTTTGTTGCATCTGGTTAAAGGTCACTGGCGTAGCGCCCTCTAGTGTATATATTCAGTCAGTCGATTTGTTTCACCAATCGTCTCGGTTAGTTAACCTTCGACAAATAATCCAAGTGCGGACACCGATAAAATTGTACCATTGGAATGTTACCTATAGATGGTCTCGGTTAAATATTAATCTGATGCGAAAAGCAATAAAATGAGACTCATTGGAAACCAAAGAGACATCATTTTCATGTGTTGTTTCATTGTGTGGAATTTGGAATTTGTGCAACATCATGTTCTCACCCCTGTTCAAATTTCAGGCCTGGAATTTCTTCTTTGAGAGGGCAATGCCATTTTCATTTTGCAAAGGGCAATTCCATTGGAAGATGTAACAGAAGCAACAGAGAGGCCACGGCCTCCAAAGTATTGGTGTGATTCCAGGCCTGGTATTTCAGTTGTTTTTTTAGGGGAGATGAGCACATTATTTTCAAGTTATAAAAAAGCCAACTTGTTAAAGAAAGTCATCAAACACTATCTTATAACAATTTGTTTAACCACTCCACTGTTCTGTCTTTGAGAAAGCAAAAAGTGAGGTCATAAAATCCTGCAATTATTTTGATGAATATTTTCTCAGTCTTTGCAAGAGGGTTTCCAAAAAAAAGAAATTGCTGCAAATTGCTCGTCGAACTTGGTGCATAGCCTCGAGCATACCATGGTACCCAAGATATCACCTGGAGCAATAAAATGACAGAGGTTGAGAATGAAGGCTGGCCTTCCAACATTGCAATTTATCCTCACTCTATGAATAATTATTAGATAATCATTGTAGCAAGGACCTTGCTCTGTGGAATAATTACATAGAGTTTCAACTAGAAATACTTGCACTTGCTCACACAATTGTTGGAGTTTAATTTGAAGAGATGTTACATGAAACTCCATTATGGTTGGATGTCAAATGAAGCTTGGGTGCCAACTGTCTGCTTTCAGTCCCCCCCCCCTCCACAGTTCACTATTGGATTAATCTTTTGTGTTGGACTTTGCTTGTTGTGCTTTTCATTCAGCATGTTGTTGACTGGTTACACACCTATGTTCGGACACCTCTAATGTATTTTCCTTTTAAATTCCTAATCCTTATCCTAACCCTAACCCTAGCATGTAGATCACAGGAGGTTATTGGAACATGGGGTTGTCGGAACATAGAGCAGAAGTCACCTGTTGAATACCTTTAGCCAAGCTAAATACTTTGGGAAACTTTCTGGAGTTAAGTTGACTTGGAGAGGTTGCAATGTATGCAGTGCTGTATTTTGTAATTCAGGACCAAAAGTTCATCATCCACCATTATTGGTGTCTTTATTTGAATTGCAGTGTGATCCACTCAAATGTTTGTTTGCTTGTTTAGATGATCTTCCCAACAAGGGAACTCAGCAAAGCTCCCACAAGGGGATATAAACGCCAAGCTGGCAACAGCCAATTTCTCAATACAAACGTTGGACTATTTCTTGGTCTATATTTGGCTACTTTCTGAAGAAATTGTACATGAGTGTTGTTTGAAGCTTTGCATGGTGTGGAAAAATAAGAAGTAACAATAAATAAATAAATAGTAAACTTGCGGGTACAACCATGTGTAAAATCTCTTTTGTGGGAGTGTTGGCTCTGCAAAGAGTTGGTGGGGTCTCGACGTTTCAAACAGTATACTCTTCTCCTGAAGACGAGCAGAGTATACTCTTCGAATACGTCGAGACCCCACCGGCTCTTTTCAGAGCCAACACTCCCACAAAAGAGTTTTTACACATGGTTGTACCGCAAGTTTACTATTTATTTATTTATAGTTACTTCTTAAAATTAATTGTACATGCTTTTGTAGTTTCACAAAGTTTTTACCTTAAATTCCACACAAAAAAAGAACATTTTAAATTTTAAATAGCATCTATATGTGTTAAAATATATCCCATTATTCATATCACAAGTTTATAAAATTGGTAAACAAAACATCCCCTATCCAAATGTAAGATTTGTGTTTTCATTGAGCTGTGTGTACACTTTTGTGCTAGCCAGAAGTTCAGGCTTTGGAGCTGTGTGTTGTCATAGTGGTAAACTCTTATTGTTTGATGGGCCATGGAGGTATAATGGGCTGAGTGAAAACACTGCTTGCTGCACACATTGTGGTGTATACACAGAATCCATATTGCATTGCCTCTCCTTGGTGGTATGTTTGTGGTCTGATGGGGGTCAAGCTAGGTCATCTAGTAACGTGACCTCGATTAAAGTTTATGCCTGATTTGTGGCATCAATTGTGGCTCAGTGAACTCAGGGATTTCTGTTGATCCTACTGGAACTGAAGCTTCATGGATTGATTTGTAGGTGTTTTGTCAACAATGGGTTGAATTTAAATACAAATTACACATGTACACAGAGGATTGGTAATAATGTTTAGAAAACAGATGAGTTTGAATCTGAAAGGTCATTGAATACAAAGGTCCACCATACCAGTAGCCTACATGTACATGTACCAGCAAGCACATTTAAGCTGTCCTTGTCTCCACTCCAGCCAATTAAACAACAAAGATGATTTATTTTAACCAGAAATGCCCCACATGCTAAACAGACCCATGCACCCAATGCTATAGCCTCGAAGATGGTACTTTGTTGAAGTCTGTGGTACCAGTGGAATACAGAAATAATTTGGGGTTGAACAAAGAAAAATCGACTAGAGGCAAGAGCAGGGTTTGAACCAACGACCTCCGCCCTATATTGGCCTTCTCCCTATTTTGTCAATATCGTTGTTTGGGGTGCCAGTCAGAAGCCGTACAACCTTTAACTGCCGTGTAGCCAGGGATCACACCCAAGGTTATGATACAACCTGGGAAGCAGCAGCCAGGGGATCACCTTAAAGGGGCACACCGGCTCACCATTTACGTAATTTAGTGAAGTAGAGTCACAAACAATAAATAATTTGATGTTAAAACAAAAAAAAATCATAAAATTAGCACGCAATTAACGAAAAATAGTGAAAAAACCGAAACGCGGTCAAAGGTCAGCGTATACGCTTTTCCAGCCGAGTGTGTGCAGCGCAGTCAATCCAACACGGTCACTGCCTAAAACCCCCTTGGAACCAAACGTGATTATGGTCTGGCTCCCAACCTCCAGACAGGCTCCGAAGCCACGGCTATTGGCAAGCTGAGGAGTTCATGCCCCTAGGTTGCAACGCTCTCTGGCCCCACGGGATGTAGCACCGGCTGACGGGATATGCCCCCAAGGCTTACGTTGTGGTTGCTCCACGCCTTTGGGCCATGCAACACACCTCCGTTACACGGACTCTTTGAATGCGAATCTTACGTTGGATTTTTCACCATTATTTACATCTTGTAGCGATAATTTGAATACATGATCTTTTTCGTCAGTTACTTGTTAATAATTGTGTAAAAAAAGATTTCAATTTGGTTTGGTAAGTTACTTTTAAACGGCTGGAAGTAAAACTAACTCGGAAGGTCACGTGATTGTTTGAACCAGTTTGTGGTTCAAACTATCACGTGACCTTCGTTTTTGTTTAAAAATGCTCAAAAACGGCTAAATTTGATGATTTTTTTTATAGACTGTTCTTCTTCATTCCTGGAAGACCGCTGAAGTCATATTTTAGTCTATTTTGTAGCCCAAAAAGCCCAATTCAGCCGGTGTGTCCCTTTAAGGGGATGCAACTTTCTATTTCAGATATCAAATAATAAACTATGAGGGAAACTGACTGGGTAAATTTACCCAGTCAGTTTCCCTTGTGGTTTATTATTTGAATACAGAAGTGTGTGAAGATATACTGCAGCTCCACTTCATAGCAAGTAGCGTTTAGGCCAAATAACAAAAAATACCAGTTGATCGTCCGGATTTTTCAAAAATGAGGAGGATGAGGGCCTTACTATTTACTATTTACTATTTGTTATTTTTTTTCCAAGATGGCCGCCAAGTATTCCAATTTCAACAGGCGACTAAATCTTCAGTTTGAAATCACCTCTGTTTGTTGCATTAGGACCCGGGTTAACAGGGATTATTACACTAAAAGATGAACATGAATAATAATGACTCTTGGTACAAACAAAGACACTACTGAGTTGATGTTCAATGTTTATTATTAATTATTCAAAAATACTTGGATTTATTTCAGAAATAGAGCTCATCAGTATCAAATTAAGCCATGATGGGGAGAATTAAAACAATAGTCTCGCATGTTTTTCATCATGAAAAGGAATGGCTTCACATGTTTTATGTTTTCATTTGACTTTAAAATTGCTAAGGTGTATCCTGGGACCTGGTAAAGAAACAGATGTTTATAAAATAAATTAACAATAAAAATAAAGTCTCCCGACGCAAAGTCTGAGAAAATATCAATAATGCGCCTTTCGTCCCCCACTGACCGTGCATACCAAGGCTTAAGAATCTTGCCTTTATTTGCGCGAATCAACACGCACACAAACACCACCTTGCAGCTCACCTCGGATAATTGTTGATATAAAAAAACGTGTTCAGATACACAAACGCCACACGAAATGCATGGGTCATCAAAGTACGCGGCATAAGACCAACTCGACACGTTTGAAAGGTCGAAGTCAACCCGTTAAAACTTACACCGTAATAAACCAGTCGAGTTGCCCGTCCGTAACCCAGGAGCTTAACTTTGTTCCCATAAAGTGATCAATCTCTTAACAGTATTCGGGACGGCATGTTCCCATGCATGCAGCACGCGCGGTAGCAAGGTTGTATGCTCATCATGTTATGCATGCAAGTGCTGGAGCTTGCATGCGTGCAGTGTACGATGTACATGTACATGTGCACGGACAATGTTCGACACGACCGATGGCCATGCAAATAAAATGGTTCTGTGTTTCACGACCTTGTTTTTCGTGTTGTAAATTCTAAAACATCGGTAAGTTTATCAAAAATTTGAAGAAAAAAAACGTCGTAGTTAGTTAAAAATACAAACAAATATTGGGTTTTTTGAAGAAAAATCGAAAATAGTAAATAGTAAAAAAAAGGATGCGGCCTCAAAAAAGGATGCGGGCGGGGACGATCAACTGGTATTTTTTTTTATTTGGCCTTACTCCTTATCTCTCTGATTTTGTTTCCCCAATTTGACTTCAACATTTTACATGCTTTTTAAAATCGATACCTTACTAAGTTCATGAACTGTTCACATGATCGTAAATGTGCATTTGGGTATAAATCAAAGTGAATAGCTGTTCACCTTATCCTAACAAACCCTTATAGTCAATGGCATTCCTTTAAAACCTGCAGTGCAGCTCCAAAAAGCAGTCCGTTTGTCAAGCAACTAAGCCTTCCAATCCCAAGGCTCTGACCTTTGACACTTGGGATTAGATTGCTTGGTTACCAAAATGTCCTGTAGAATCCAACTTTGTTCTAAAACAAATTCACAAGGGACTCGAGGGAGACTGGGTTTTTGTTGCCAAGCTCTGTGGTTTTTTAATTGGATTCTTATTCAACTGGTTTGACATTTAACTTTCAACATTATAAGCCCTACAATAGGCTACATGTGTGTACTGAGGTATAATGTAGTTCCATAAATTGATGTAAGGGGCTTGTACCAATAATGAAACCAACTAATGTTGTTTACTTTGAGGCCTTTCATTTGCTAGCACAGGAAGTCAATAAATTTAACGGTCTATGCGCAGGATAAATGAACAGATTTTTCACAATATCCGTTCAGTGTACTAAGCAATAGATTTATTAATTTATTTGCTGTTTTATTTTTTTAAGATTGCCTCTTCAGTTAGCGGTTATTATATTGGTGGAGCTGACAAAACAGTGGCAGACAGTGTTCATGTTTTGTGTGATCAACCACACATGAAATAACAAACCTGTGGAAATATGGTCTTGACTTGATCCATTGATCCATTGTGTGAGTCAGGAAAAAAGAGTGAAAAACAGGAATCAGCTGTTGCGATTTTTTAGGTTCCTGATACAGTTTTCTAGAATATAACTTCATTTAAAGGCACCATACGTTTGGTAATGACTCTGAAAATTTATGTCAATAAAAACTTACTTGGTAAGAAGTACAGCAGCTTTGGATAGTATAATGCATTTTGTGAGAGACTTTTTACTGCAGTTACGGAAAAATATATCACTTTTTATCCCCAAAATATGTTGAATATTGAGAAGCGTTACGGTAACGCTTCTCAGAGTGTGTATTCCAATGCAGATTATTCTTCCTGCGTGGGCATAACCGCTCCAGATTTTCGGCAATATCTCAAAAACACTACCACCCTTTGAAATGAAATTTGCACAGGTTAGTTTAATGGTACATATCTACAACTATAGTATTACAATAGGCCCCAATTACCAAACGTGTACGATGCCTTTAATAGGGAAATATTTGTCAGAAAAAATTGTTCTAGTATAAATTTTATAATCAGTAATCTTTCTGACTAAAAATTGATGTGTTTTATTTTTACCAATCCTATATAATACCTTAAAAGAAACTACCAAGAAAGTGTAGTGTAATTTAAAGTTGCCCCTTTTTCGCTGAAACAATTAGGCTATTATTTAGTGTTAATTTTTTCTCTCTGGACGAATAACTTTCTCAACGAATAACTTTTTCAAACCTATACAAATAACTGTTTAAAATTTAAATCTAAATTGCCGGGTCAAATTGGCAAAAAATTTGACCTAGCATGTTGAAAGTTAGCATAAAGATCAGCAATTTGAAAGGTTAGAAAAAAGGCCAAGTCATGAAGTGGCACTGAAAACGACAACTACATTTTTCATATTTTTCAAACAAAAATTTGCTTTACAAAATATTTTAAGTTTGTTCCTCTACAACGAAAATCACTTATAGTGTTTCTTGCTTGATCATCGTTCTCCTTTAACAGTGGTCAACACCACTGGCCAAATGCTAGTTTAGTTAAAACACCTGAGGACCATTTACAATTCTCTCCAAGTGGTCTGGCTGGATAGTTCAATGTTGAAAAGCATCCCTATTTAAATATGAATTAAAGTGCAGAAGCTGACAGACCAGTGGAATGAAATGCTAAACTGGTCCTGCTGGCTAGTCACTGATAAAGTTATGTGCGAACCCTGTTGATTATCATAAAATGTCAATGTTACCAGAACCTGTCTCGTAAAAATTAATGGAAATTTTTTACACCCCTGCTGTTGATCTACTGTACATAATACAAAACAGGTTGACTTTGTGTCATGTTAGCACTCTATTATTTGTCTTTTATACAAAACTTCACTTTTGATCTTGACTTGGTAACCCACAAGCTGACCCGAGTGTAGGCTCCTTGAGTTGTTGAGAGGATTGTGTTACACAAAGTGTACATTTATGTATGTGTGAGGTGAAAATGGCAGCACGGTGACATGAGGCCAATAAAGCGCACATTAAAATGAGTGATGATGCAATAAATGAGGGAAACACTTAGAGGTTTGGGATAAAAGTCAAATCCCAACACAGGCTGTGTACTTATATTTTTTTTTGTAAAAAAAATAATCAGTTTACAGGCCTGATACTTCACAGAGGCAATTGCCTCCATGCCCCCTGGTCATTCGCCTTGGTGCCACCTGAAATGTTATCAGTAGAAAATTAAATTTTCCTCAGTAGAGCTCAGGCCTTGAATTACACGGAGACCATGGCCTCTGTTGCCCTGCTCTTGGCCTTGGTGCCCCTTCAAAAGTGTCCCATAGACTTGAACATTTCCAATGGAAGTGCCCAATTAGCAAAATGAAAATGGCCTTGCCCTCTCAAAAAAGTTCCTTGCCTGAGAGGTGCCCTTTGCTAAGAAAGAACTGCCTTGCTCTTGCCTGATTTTAGTGCTCATTGTACATACAAACAAATCTTTACATGTGCATGTAAATAATCATTAATTCCAGCTGGAATCCTCACCTGGGATTATTTACAGAATGCCATCATTCAAAGTAAGAGTTATAAAACTTATCTACACTCAAATAGCTCATCTTTTGATCCTCTCCGCTCCCCAAAAACCCTCAACCCCCAACCCCCCTCCCCCTACAGTCAACAGCAAGATCAAGGGTGTGCAGACCAGGCCCATAATCCGAGCCCAGCGATTGGAGAATATCAACCTCTGCCTAAGGTTCCTGGAAAATAGGGGAGTTGACATCCAACACATCAGTGCAGACGGTAAGTTATTTTCCCGCCAGATATCTAACGCATTTTTACCCACATTTCATTCATCGAGCTGGAAAAAATGGCTGTACAAATTTTCTGTACCTAATTTACATTTACCTAAACGCCTTAAATGTTCAATCGGGAAACCTTCCTTAATCCTCCAAAATCAACCAGAATTTGTGCATAAAGTAGGCAATTTCAATTACCACTGGAACAACAACAAAAGGACCCCAAGTCCCCATTCAACTTACTCTTATATAATACTCTTATATTTGCGCAGCCATGCAACCAATTCAAGTGGTATGTAAACAAAACTGGACCTTCCTCAATCTTCCATAATCACCGAGTCTATTATGCTTCTGCCCTCAATCCTCCGAAATCATCAAATGGTAAATTTGCAAGCGTGGCTCAATCCTCCTTTGGAGGGTTAGGGTTAAGTTATTAAAGTAAACATGACTTAGACCATTTCTGTGTTTAGCTATTTTTGTAATAATTTGGCCCGACTGAAAGGTACCCATAATTCTTTCATTAAATATGAGCAGTGCATTACTTTCATTTTCAACATTTGGTTACATTGGATATATATGCATGTAATTTTATAATTCAAATTTTTAAGTTTTAAAATTTGAATAGTGTCAGCCTTTTGGTTATTTTATAATTCAAATGATAGTCTTCCTAGCTTAGTCTGATTTCTGATTTCTTTTTTGCCCTTAGAAAAAATCTGCAAAAATTAAATTAAATAGCCTTAAAAGTCATTAGTTATATTAGTTATCACATCAGCGCGAGTGAAATATTTTCCATACTCCACAAGCGCGCTTGTGGTAACAAATTTATCTTCAAGCAAACTTGACGCGCAGACTAACGCAATATGTCGTATTTAAACAGCTGTATGTTTTGCGTATACTAAAGCTTACAAGAGCAATACGCGGAGTTTGAACAGCGCAATACTCAGGGTGTGATATGGGCCGTGTGGATATTATAAGTTATCACACGCGCGCGAGTGGTATACGGAAAAGTATAGCGCTTCTGCGTCCCATATCCAACGAGGCCGAAGGCCGAGTTGGATATTGGACGCAGACGCGCTACATTTTTCCATATTCCACGAGCGCGCGTGTGATAACGTATTTATCTTCAAGCAAACTTGATGCGCAGTTAGAACACACAATACGCAGAGTGTGATATGGGCCGTGCAATATAAGTTGATATCACACTCTTTGTTGCTGTGGATCGACCAATCAGAATCGAATATTCAGGCCTGCTTGAAGATAAAAGTTTATATCACACTCCTTGTTGCTATGGATCTACCAATAAGAATCGAGGATTCAAGTTTGCCTGAAGATACAAGCCTATATCATGTGTACATGTAGGTCAGCCCTTATACCCAATAAAATGTTCCTACTTTTTTTCCAAGTGCCAAATGTCATGTTTGAAATTAAGCAGAACGACACTGCCCCTTCCCCTTACCATAAGCTTCCTACTAGAAACAAAACCTGTGCCAAATCGATACAATGGACCAGTTTTAAATGAGTTCCCACAAGCCTTTCACCTAAAGAAACTGGAAATTATTTGTTCATTTGTTTATGTATTATGTTGACGGTGGTCCATTCAGTAGTTACCACTGGTCCCCAATGGCTCCCCGTGCACAAAGGTGACAAGCCTCTCCAGCGATTATAATGCACAAGTTAACAAACTCAATGAACACGTACACTGTTTTTTTCAGTGAGACAGCTCCCGATTTGTGGGACTCTGTTGTTATTCTCGAATCGCTGATTTTGTTATTGGTTGGGGTATACAGCATTTGAATGCGTTATCAAGACTGCAGGCTACATACGAATTGTTGACAGCCAACTACAGGCGCCAAACAATGCACAATGAACAACATAATGTTGTTATAGTGCATGTATGATCCTGTAATGACTGAATGAGTCGCTCAGCAGGGGTTCTCCGTCCAAACTTTTCCAACAGCAGACAATCCAGAAACGAGTGTGTGGTGTTATGCAACCGCACTTGTGTGTTGAAGCATAGAGGACTGTGGGATAACGGCTACTCGCAGTGTGTATTTATTAAGGGTTTGCCCTTTCAGTAACTAGCCAGGGGGACCAGTTAGCTCAAGTGCACGCCCGTAACTAGGGGGGACAGCACACCCCCCCCCCCTCCAAAAAAAAAGTACGCAAAAATAAAAAAAAGAGGAATAAAAATTTCTCCCAAAATAAAATGGGGCGCACCAAAAAAATAAGCGCAAAAATTGACAAAATGGCTTGAATTGGGCCTTCATTTAAAAAAAATGTCAACCTCCCCCCTGCATACCGATGTACATTTTCTTTCATACTCGCTCCCCCTCCCCAAAAAAGGTAATCTTGTTTCCCCCTCCCCCTGCTCAAGTGTCATCTCACTAGCCCGCCAGTTTTTTCACTAGTCCATGTTTTATAGTTCCCTTTCATACACTGTGGAATTAGTAATTTGTTATATGAACAATCAGTGATTTACATACAGTATAGCAGTGGGAGCTCAATGAACTAGCCAACCGCACTAGTCGGACAGAATTTGGACTGGTCCTCAGATGTTTTAACTGGCATTTGGCCAGGCGACCACTGTCAAGGGAGAACCACTGTTTGGGTCGGACTCGGAGCTCTGAAATTTTTCATTCACATGCACTCCAAACAGGTTGTGAATCTGCTCATAGCACAACTATAGACTGTGCAAGTCTCGAGCATATTCCGATATGCGCGAGACTTGCACAGTCTATTCACGTGTACTTTAAAGTAGCCGTCCGCAGTGACACAATTACGGGAGTAGTGACAACGTGACTGTCATGTAGGTTTAGTGTAGACTATGTTTTTCTTTTTAATTGCAACAAAACTAAACTATTTGTGGGTTTATCTTTATTTTCAGAATTGACAGATAGTAATTTAAGAGCAACTCTTGCCCTTGTGACCTGCTTGAGAAAGAGATTTGAGGTAAACCATAGAGCAATAAACATTAAGCGTCCCCCCCCTCCTCTGATGTTACATCATTTAAAATTTAAATTGTAGGTTTTCAAGAAGAATTTACTGGAAATACTGTGCATGCTTTAAAGGTAACGTGGCATACAGTATAATAGAAAGCTTGATGAAACTGTCTAGAACGGGAATTTAAATATAATCGGATCCAAATACAATTTTCTTTAAATTTTACAGCAATTCAAGCGTTACATTTTACCAGGTTGATTGGTACCAGTATCAACTTCATACCAGCAAGCTTAAGCTGAGAGTCAAATTTCATATTATTGTTATCAGTCCTATGTATGTAAAGATGCATGTATAGTGCTTTCAGCCAATTTCAATTTTTTTTATTTATAAATAAATAAATTTATTCATTTGTCATAGTTTTATGATGTGCATTTTAACATTAATATTGAATTTGCTCAAAATAAAGAAATTAATTAATTTGTTTAAAATGCTTAAAAATCCGTATCAACTTGTTCAAAATCTACATCATGTAAGCTATACTCTTAAACATTTAGAGAGGGTACATAATGCATCCTATCCAGAAACACCGGGGCAAGCCCCGTCTCTTTCACGGTCCATGTCCTGGGTGTTTTTTGTGCATTACACAACAATGCACAGGACCTACAGTTGTACGTCTTATCCCTAACCCCCATTAGGGTCCCTCTACATACCCTGCCAAATACAACAGAATGCAACACAGTTGAAATGAGAACCATGCCAAATGCAACAAAATGCAACAAGGGATTTTGTTGCATTGTGCAGGCATGTTGTTTGTTGAGCAAGGTTGTTTGCCCTGCTAAATGCAACAGTATGCACATTAAGTGTAGTGGTGACTTGGCTAATATGTGGGACCATGAACTCTGCCAAATACAACAAAATGCAACACCAATATGAAGTCACTTGACTGCTAAATGCAACAAATTCAGTCAAAGAATGACATCTGAGTTGACTGCCAAATGCAACACATTACAACAACTATTTATTACCATTTGGTGCATATTGTTGCGTTTAGCATGGTTAGGGTTTAGTGAAAGACGCAGGCTTGATGTGAAGGAGTCCTATCATGTTCCAGACAAGCCACCCACAATGACAGTACATAGAATGGTCTCCCATCAAATTACTAACCACAGTCAATGGTACTTAACTTACAAGTTATGTCACTAGGTCTTCCATTGACCATTTAAAGAAGAAGATTTAAAGTTTGAAATTTGAGCTCTTTAAAAAATTCAGTTGCATACACCCTACACTTAAACTTTGTGATTCGTGTTAGGCATTGTCAGCAAAGTGTTGGATGTTGAGAATATTCTACCATTGATGAATTGAAAAACAAATAATTTTTGCTTTAGTTTGAGCCAATGGAAAACAAACTTAAGGCATTCCCTCTTAAATAAAAGATAATGTATTGACAATGAATGTTACAGGCGTTTCATACAAGCAGTAGTGCACATGGTGGCGGATCAAGTACTTCAATTGATAAATCAGTCCGACCTCCCACTGAGATCAGTCTACAGCCCTCGCTTGGCAGAGATGTCAGTATCCATAGTTTCCAAAGTCAACTCAGTTTACACAGCCAGGTAAGCTCACCAAGTAATATAGTTTGTTTTTTGTTTTGTTTTTTAAAATTATGTTTAAAGGTAAGGAATGTCTTTTTCGTCATTGAGATTTATTTCAAACAAAGACATTGACAAAGTAGGGAGACTACCAACATTGGCTAGATACATGTAGCTCAGTTGGTAGAGCACTGGCACAGTAATACGGAGGTCGTTGGTTCAAACCCCGCTCTAGTAATTTTTTCTTTGTTCAACCTCAAGAGATTTATTTCAGTCATTCCATTTCAAGAAACATATGACTGGCGTTAAATTTTCAGCGGGAATTGGAAATCTGGTTATCAGTGAAAAATTGCCCTTGTATAGCAGAGCAAATTGGTACACAAAATGTATCAGTTGCTACTCAAAACACCGCGATTTGCTACTCAATAATAGCATACAGTGTGCACTAAACAAGTTCTAAATCTAAATTGTTTGCTATGCAAAATTGGTTGACGAAATCGTTCCCTGGGTATACGAATGGTTGGTTTGACCTGGTTAGTTTTTGTAAATTTTGACATACCAAATCACACAAAAATTCATTCAGATACCCACGTTCATTATTCCTATTGTCAATTTAACATTTAAGTAACATTGGAATTGTCCACATAATAAAACCAATTTTTAAAGGTGATTTGTAGTACAGATGATATTGTTTACAATGAGCAGAGTGTAACTTTTGTTTCAATTCCAATCAAGAAGATATTTATTACCTACTCTTTGAGAGTACATCGATAATGAAAGACAAGAAAATCAGTACATAGGAAAATAACAAAATCAACACGAATGTATATATACATATTAAAGGTTTTCCGGCCAATTTTGGCAAAAATAAATTCAGTTTCATTAACACGCATTCAAATTCACGCATGTTTCCCTAATTCATTGAAACTAGGGTTTCTTTTTAGCTACTACTGCTTTCAATTTCGTTTTCACGCACACATGATTTCGTTCTTCTCATTCAGGTTCGTTACAGTCATTCTATTTCATTTATGGGCATTCAAGACTACAATGTCACCATTCTTCAATTGAATTTCTACTACCTATTTCTGTTGACATTGAATGGTTGACCAGCCTCTTGCTGTTGGCTTTTGTGAAATTGAATGATCTTTGCGGCCTAATGAGTCTGAATGATCTGATTTGACAAGTGAATGCTAAGCTGTTGAAATTGAATTACTCCTTTTGACTGTTGAATGCTGATTCAATGGAGCATTCATTTTCAAACGAAATCGAATGAGCCGAATGTTAAATTGAATGAATTGTTGCTGAATTTGGCCGGGAAAACCTATATTACGCTAGAAACTAATAACTAAATAAGTAGGTAAGAACTATGTACAAGAGAGGTGGAAGAGCATGAGGCTGTGGAGGTAAGCCGAGGCTTGTAGACAACAGACAAGGAGAAATGAAATGAGGATGAGACAGACAAGATGGGAAAAGATAAACAAAAGGTGATGGTAAAATGGTACAGAGATTGAATGTAAAAGGCTATCTGAGATGACTAAAGACAGAAGTAAATAAATAAGGAGAGAAAAACTAGCAAGTTAAGGGAATGCTAAAACAGTAAATTACAACAGAAATACATAAGTAAAACAATATTCATATATTGTTATTCTGATTATCTCATAAGGATTGGTACTAATTTTTGTTCCTTCTTCTAGAAAGTGTATGATGAGTGTTTTGTTATGTTAATCGTGCTAATCATACAAATTAGCATGATAGTTTGTTTTCTTTTCTGCACTGTGTTTCAAACTATTTTAAATATTGTTGAGTGACATTTTGAACGAATTTGTTTAATTTTGCCTAATGTTTGTGTTTTGCAGCATTCTGATGGCAGCCTTGCAAGATCAAAAAGTACAGATATGCCAGGTAAGAAGAGTTTTATTATTCACTCTTTGCTTTTGTTTCTAGGGAAAATAGTAGGCAAAATCAAAAACAGTCGACTCTCGTTATAACAAGATCACTGGGACTGGCCAAATTACCTCAGGACAGCAACGTTGTTATAAGAGGACAGCAAAAAAAAAAAAGAAAAAAAAAAATGAGATTCAGGACTTCAGAAATGTACTGTTTATAACAGTTCTCTTTATAACGAGGGTTGACTGTAAAGATAATTAATAAATGACAGCCTTATGCCAGCCTTATTAAGACGGGCTCCAAGGTCAAATTCATTTTTTTGATCCACTAATTTTCCAATAGATAGAGTCCTTATGAAAATGAAAAAACAAATAACAAGTATTTAATCTTATGTTAAAACGGTGTAAAAACAAATTAAAAGTATCTAACCTCAGGGTGAAGTGGTGTAAAATGTTTGATACTATTCAAATGCAATTTTTGTCCAAATCCCAAAACATTCAATGACGTCACATTTCAAATAACACGGTCATTTTGTACGAAGAATTTGTTGTTCATTTGTGAATTTTTTTGTTATTTTAATTTTGGGTTGTAAGGAGCAAATGTGAACAATAGCCCAACAGACATTAACAAGGTGAATGAACAGAATGAGAATTTGAATCAGACTGAAGGCTCTTAAAAGAAGAACTCTGATGGGCTGATCAGATGGTTTACTGCAGCTCAGAGTTGCTAGACAAGTATAACAGAAAACAAAGATAACTGGTATTCAGGAAACACTCTGCTAATTTATGTAAGACGAAGGTGTTCATGCACACAGCATTTGAAGGACTGAATTTTGATGACGATCAATCAAAACGGCTGTGAATTTGACCCTTTTGACTGGCACAACAACTCCCCTTTGGAATGTACAGACCCATTTGTTGTTGATGTCCAATAACATCCTTTTTCAAACTTCACTCTGAAAGAGTATCAAATAAAATGACATTTTACACCACTTTGATTGTGGAGCACCATACACCACTTTGTTAAAAACGGTAACGAAATGTTCACACATTGATGATTTTGTTTTGGTTTCACCTCATAGCTGCCATCCCATCTGAGGATGAAGAGTCCCTCCTTCCCATCAGCCCCGCCCCCATCAATGGGGACGCAGACCTGATACCGGGTACTATGGCAGACTCTGATCCTGATGAACCAAGACCTGAGTCTGCAGACAAACCAGAAGCCACTGTGATTCCGGTAAGAACCGTTCACTATTCATCAACTCGTCTCTCTCTCTCTCAACATCTAAAGCCCTCTTCACACGGCAAAGGCAAACTAGGGTCCTTGGACTCCGGTGCCAAATGTCTTGGCCATGGACATTGGTCAAACTCGAACAAGACCTTTCACACGACGCAGAAACCAACGTCTCTTGTCACAGATCCTTCATTATTTGGGGTGTCAAAGGTCAACATTGTTTATTGTCCATCTCACTGGTCTCCGCACAGCTAGCATGGAATCACTACTGCATGTGTTGATTACCAATCATCTTGCGTGCATGCATGGTAGCTCTAGCTAAAAAAAACATGGTCCTGGTTTTTTGCTTTCATACAGCATGCACAGACGATCGTGGTGAATTTTCTGCTTGTGCAGAGCAGAGGTACATTTTACACGAAGTGGACTTGACAACGTTGTGCTCTTAGGACCATGGACCCCCTGCTTATTTCCCTCGTGTGAAAAGGACTTTAGAGAGTTTTTTGTTTTTGAAAACTTTTGAGTGCATTCATGTTTTTTTAAGAATAATTCTCACATTGTAGGTTGCTCTGATACATGCAGAGCTGCCAACTCTCCCTGCTTCTGCAGAAAGTTTCCTGAAAATCAACCAATCGTTCCCTGTTCTAATGAACGCATTTGAAAGTCTCCCTGATTATGGAAACTTTGTCCCATTATGTTGAATGTAATTCTAAATATCTCCCTGATTGTTGTACAAAATTTCCCTGATTGCAAGATGCAAATGTTGGCGGCTCGGTACATACAGCATGTCAGCAGAATAATCAGTAAAGCAGGTTTCTTATAATTAACCTCATCTTAAAGGATGTTTAAAACAAATGTAAAACACTTATGCTGTAGACTGATCCATATTCTAGTTCGAGTTGATTTGTCCTGTGCTAGGGTTTTCCACCATTCCTGAGATGCTTTTACACTCGTGTGCACAACAAGCGCAGGTTTGAACTTGCGCAACGCTGGCGTTTTGTACAGTTGGGTCAACATAATTGGTTGGAGATACCCATGGTGCATGAAATAGTTTACGTTGGGCATATGTGCTTTCTAGTAATGATGGAAATCACTGGTACAGGACATTCACAATGTATTTGTCTATAACTGGTGCCCATCCAATGCATCAAAGTATTACTTAATATGCTCTACTGGTGCTTTATCACTCCCGAGGGCGTCTCAAAGCGCTCATTAGGTATGTGGAGCTATGTTGGAAATATGTGTTACAAGGTGCTGTGGCGCAATCTGCATCCAACCATACCAGAAAACACTAGGGCAAACCCCTTCTCTTAACAATAAGTGTACTGGGTTCTTTTATGTGGATTGTGAAACACACGAGACCACAGGGGATGTCCCGGAACAATGCTTACCTGAATAAGGTTACCAGCCAAAGTACCATGTCACATGCACATTCTTTGACCGGTATCCTGCTAAGTTTTGCTCATCACAAAACTATTAAACCAAATTGTCAGCTTCAGCAGCTCTATGAAATAGGGCCCAGAGCTTGAGTCCAGTGCGCTTGACTGCCCAGCAACAGCACGCAACATGTGGTGGTTATCACATGGTGTCACTACAAACCTAAAGTTCGGCACACACCCACTGTCATTTCTATTCACAAGGTATTTTTCTATGGCCTCCCTACAGACAGTGACAGAGCTGGATTCTCAGGGTGTATCTCAACATGGGGGAGGTTTAAAGAAACAACAGTTTACCAGCAGTCCGAAGAAATCATTCAGACCTCCGGTAACAAGGCAGCACAGCTCTATTGATGGTGAACACAGTGTAAGTATTTTTCTCCATTCACTTGATATTTCAATGAATTAAAAAGAGGCTTATCAAAAAGTTGACTGAAGGGAAATTTTCTTTAAAGTGATTTTATTAGTAAACCTGAAAACAATTGTTCAAAACAATTTGGTAAAAGAAACAGAAGGAGATAAAAACCAGAGCCTGAACAATTTAAGCTGTATTTGAAAATTGAATTCAGCTTTTCTTGACTTCACTAAAGATTTTCTTGCCAATGGAATCATGTTGCATCCACTCTGCACTTTATGTTAGAGTGTTTTTGCCACATTGTACATGTGCTCGTATCAATAATCCATTTGTGAGTTAGATTTTGAATAATGTCTGGTACAAGGACTTGATTGGTCACAAAGTAACACTCGAGTTGGATTCCCCAGACTACAGCAATCTCAAGACGGGCAAAGCCTGGTACCTTTGTGTGAGGGTGTTCGCCATAGATTATATATAGAAGTTAAATTTGCATCAGGGATAAAGAATGTTATTTGGTTTTACCCATACACCGATGTGTGTAAAGCACTGTATACTCAGTACTTTCCTGAGTCCTGTGATTGGCAATGGCCGTGGGTTCGAATCCCACCCGAGTAATATGCCCATATAATTTTTTCATAGGACTTGGGAAAGCACCGAGTATACAGTGCTTTACACATCAGTGTATGGGTAAAACCAAATAATATCTCTTATGTAACTACGCAAAAGCTTTCCCAAATTTCAAGCAGCCTCGTTTGACTAAGCAAGTCATTGTACCAGACATTACTTAAAATCAAACTCGCAAATAACAAATGTGGATTATTTTGTTGGGTGTTTTTTAGTCTATGTTATCCCCAGTACGGGACGCTGTATCTCAATCCGTGGAGGAGAGATTGAAGAGTCTTCTAGACAGTCCAACTCCTGGACGGAAATTCAACAGAAACATCTCACAGCAGCGACCGGTAAGTTCCTGTGCATGTGATGTATGTTATACGTCTATGTAGTCTTTCTTCCTGTGGATATATTATCTTTAAACGCACTGAACATGTTTGGTAATTGTCAAAGACCAGTGTTCTCACTTGGTGTATCCCAACATATGCATAAAATAACAAGCCTGTGAAAATTTGGGCTCAATTGGTCATCGAAGTTGCAAGAAAATGATGAAAGAAAAAACACCCTTGTTGTACAAATTTGTGTGCTATCAGATAGGAATAAAAACTTGAACAAGAAGTTTGTATTACTTTTAGTGAGAAATTACCTCTTTCTCAAAAACTATGTTACTTCAGAGGGAGTCGTTTCTCACAATGTTTCATACTATCAACAGCTCTCTGTTGCTCGTTACCAAGTCAGTTTTTATGCTAATATATATTTTAAGTAATTACCAAACGTGTACGATACCTTTAATAGTAATAATACTTACAGGCCTGGTATTTCATCTTTGAGGGGGCAAAGCCATTTTCTTTCTGCAAAGGGTGCTTTCTTTGGAAAGTGTATGGGCACCAAAGCCAAGACCAGGGCAACAGAGGCCATGGCCTCTGTGTAATTCCAGGCCTGCACTTATTTGGGAATGTATCTATCCAAACCGTGCACAACATATTGATACAGTTAAAGTAGAACAAAGCTAAACTGATAAGAGAAAAAGGCAAAAACTGTTTTTAATTCATTAGGTCTGTCTCAAGTTGTCGTTTATACTTTCTGATTTTAAAATAAATTTTTAAATACCAAATTTACTTTCAAGTGATATTTCATATCATTTGTTTTTCCTAGTTTCTTGCATGGTGTATTTTATTAATTTATGTTCATTGTTTATTTAATCAAAAGTATGATAGTAATGTAAAAATCAGACCAATGCTGTTATACAATGTGTTTCTGCCTTAAAATGTTTTTCATTCTTGAGAAGAGTTTCATTTCTCTGTTTGTTTCTATTGTCAGAAACAAAACCATTCAATATTCCACACACACAAAGCCCGAACAGTGAATAAGTCGAGTATTTTGTTATTGAATTGATAGCCGATCGATGACGGTGAATTATTAGAACCTCCACCACCAAGGAGACCCAGCTATGCTAACGATGACGACAATGAAGAAAGAGAGACAACGTTTGAAGAGAACAAATTACAAGCCATGCTCGAGGATCCCGATAACTTTGAGGACTACCCGAAGGACTGGGATCGATACGTCTCAGGATATGTTGTAAGTTTCATCATTCTTTGACATGAATGGAGACCTTGCAATTCGCTTTACATTTTCCCGGTACAATTCATCTGAACTGTTTCCTTTCACACCAGAGAAGAAGGGTCATACTTGTTAACAAAAGGGTGTTTTGACAGAGTAAATACGTCCTCGCTTTGCTCTGGAGGTGAAAACCAAGAGGGTCGTCACCAGCCTCGCTACCATGGGCAGCGCACCGAATCGATACCTCTCGTCACTAACCCCTGGGAGGGAAACACTGAAAATCAATGCTGATTGGCTAACCAAAAGTGACTGCTTCGCGTGCATGCTTGTTGATAACATTCGAGCGCTTGTCGGGCGCTTAGTACACGTGTAAAAATGCACGTAGATAGTGTGTAAAAATGCAAGTATTTTAACGCAATATATTTCAAATAAATCATGCGTAAAAATGCACGTAGAAAGTGTGTAAAAATGCAAGTATGTCGACGCAATACATTTCAAATAAATCATGTTTTTATATGGTCTCCCTAAACTGCATGCGTGTTAGACGTATCACATGATCGAAAAAGAATGGGAGGGGCCAGTTGCTCTATGACTTGATGCGTATTTTGACAGCGCGCTCTGCGTAGTCTCTAAAACAGAACGGATCAACCACAGGACTTATTAAAATATCCCTTATATTTGGATACTTTTGAAGTCACACTTTCAGGGGTTACATCGAGCAAGGCATTCTGGGAAAGAAAAACAAAATGGCGCGGCGAGATCGTACACCACTGGGAATGAGGTTGGGTCGTCGCTGAAAAAAAAAGTCAAAACAACGGGAGGTTTTTTTTCAATTTACAGTGTGTGTATTTGGGGGCTTTATGTTGAGCTGCAGAATGACTGCCACAGGAGTGAGTGTTTTGCAATTTTTGTTTCTCCAGCCGTCTCATTCCACCGAAAAGATGGAAGGCCCCAGAGCCCAGAGACTGCTTGATCGCCAAGCTCCTCCACCCTCCCAAGCCTCCTCCGGCCAGGGAAGGACTCTACCATTCTTCCATGCGCCTCCTTCGCAGCATATGGGACCACTACAGACCGCCTCACGTATGGACAACCAAGCACCACTGATGAATGGGTAAGTTCTTTTTTGATTTTGTTTGCTAATTCCTCTGAGCCCTTAAAGGGGTTGTATACGTTTGGTAATTGGAACCCACTGTTTGCTTCAATCCTATGTTGTAGATGTATACCATAAAACTTAACTGTGAAAATTTCATTTCAAAAGGTGGTAGCGTTTTTGAGATTTTGCCGAAAATCTGGAGCGGTTATGTCCATGCAGGAAGAAATAGTCTGCAATTGGAATACACAATCTGAGAAGTGTTACTGCAGTAATGCTTCTCAGATTCAAATTTTTGGGGATACAAAGTGATATCTTTTTCCATAACCGCAGTACTTCAAAGTGAAAAGTTTCTCAAAATGCATTATAGTATTTAAAGCTGCTGCTGTACTTCTTACCAAGTAAGTTTTCATGACATTAATTTTCAGAGTCATTACCAAATGTAAGATCTATTACCAAAGATGAATGCAACTCTTTGTGCTAGATTGCAGTTGGCTCTAACAAAAACTAAGGTTGGGAAATTTAACCGGTTTATCGGTTAACCAATTAACTGTAAAAGAACATTGAAACCGTTTCCAAATCACCTGAACAGTTAGACAAAGCCCCGGTAACAAAATTAGCAAAATTAAAAAGTCTTTCTTGAAAATGTTAGCACCAGATGATATCCAGGGAGAATGATTGACATCCCTTTTGTTGCTGGAACTGTCTTATCTTAATCTAAATGTAATACATTATTTTCAATCCCCTACAATTGGTTATACATTTTGTTTTGTATGCTGCCACACCTGTGGTTTGTGGTTTTGTGACTGTGAAGACTGGCTATTCGTGTTCTGTTTTTATTCCTGATCGATCCTGGAAAGTGTGTTGACATTTGCTTCTTTTACAGGTTGGCTCATAGTTAGGATCGGTTAGGATCGGTTAACCGGAAGTCACAAGTTCTGTTTAACTGTTTAGGAAAATAAACGTAGATGCACAACCCAAACGAGAACATCATTTCAAACTACTACTGTTGTTTTCTTTATTCTATATACCAGATCCCAGTCTCTACCCATCAGAAACAGACTCAGTCAGGGTAGTATGTACAGTGACGATGGCAGGAATAACAGACCCTATGATATGCCACCACCTGGTGCAAGGGTAAGTAATATTGAATCCACATTATCTAGAATTCTGAATTCAGTAATAAACATATAAAATACTCCTTCCCCTGGCCTTGTAAATAATTATTCAGCCTTTTGAAACTGGTGATACTCTTCCCCTCAATCTTAGCAAAAGTTTTCAATTCAAGTTCTGACTTTTACAGAATTGTATAGCTATGTGAAGATTTGTTTTTTCTTGAGATGAAAGATCAATAAAAAATTTGTTGACACAAATCTTTGGGGCTAAAATTGCAGTTTCAGATGCAGTGTTACCGGCAAGAGGATGAATCTGCATCCCTGAGAAAAACACTACCAAGCTACACCGACCACATCCAGAGGCACCCACCAAAGTCTCACTCCTCAAACTCAAACAATCCTAATGCCTTGTACGTTCCAGAGGGATCAAGACAGCAGAACATGATGCAGCAGCAGCAGCAGCAAAGATACCCACAGGATTGGCAACAGCCAAATAGGAGAGGGGATCAGTTTCAGAGGTGGGGGGACTACGATCAGTGGCGAGACTTTGATCAGATGGCACCAGATGCAGATCATCAAAGAGGGCGGAAGTATTTAAATCATATGCAAAATGGTGGCCCGCCAAACCAGCGTGGTATCCCTATGGAGGAGCTACCTAGGAGATCAGACTCTCATTATGGGCAAGGCGGCCCAAATCGTGACTCAAAGAATCCCTACATATACCTAGACCGCGCCTCCTCAGATCAAAGGAACCAACCCTACCTCATGAATGGAAATATACACAGCTCACGGGACTATGCCTTTAGCCAAAGTGGCTCTTCGTCGCGATCGAGCACCCCACCATTACCTCCCCTCTCACCTGACAATTCCGACATCGAATCCACACCAAACTCACCATACTTTAACAAGAAGGCACAGCGTTCAATTAGTGTTGGCGTTCTACCCTCTAGATTTCAATTTCCACTCTACGGACCGAAAGATTCCAACATGGGTCAGAAGAAACGTAAAGGAAATACCAACAGAAACACCTCTGCTCACAAAGGGTTTGAACCTAAATCAGCTGCTAGGAAGAGCGCTGGCAAAGGAAAAAGGAAGATGGGGAAGGTCAAGTCAAGTAGTAGTCTGGGGCCAGCAAGTGAAACAGCCCCCAATAAGAGGAAATCTCCTAATAACAGAGGTAAGACAGTACTGATGGGTCTGTTGTGTAATTTTATAATGACTCCAAATTTTGACATTCAGCGTTGCCACACTAGGAGAGTGCTGTCTTTTCTGTGGTTTCATTTTTTACTTCCAGTATTTATTGTTTTTTAAATCAGCAAAGGGAAGAATTTCAGACAAGATGAATTTACTATACTTCTTAAACAGGAAATGTGTCAACATTTCCAAGCACCTCTATGAGAAAATTGTCAATTTCTATTGGAACATTTCAAGGGGCACCGAGGCAATGACCAGGGGCAATGGAAGCAATTGCTTCCGTTGCCTCCGTGAAGCATCAGGCCTGCAATGAACTGCCGTCAAATGCACTTGGTGCTGAAACATTCTGTATGGTACATGTATATCTAATAAACGTTTGATCGAATGTTGTCTGTTTTGTTTTTTGGATGACCAGCCTTGCCAACAGTTCCACACCCCAACCTGCATCAAGTCAATGAGCACACCGAGAACACCGACAGCGACCGCAGCTCCCACCACTCCAACCAGCAGCCAAGTGATACAGAGGACTCGGACTCTGCCTCCAAGCTCAGCCCTCTCCCCTCCAAATCACCCCTGAAGATCACCGATGCCCACCAGCAGTCGGCGACAGAGTCCGTGGAGCCTCCTGACCCGGACAACATCCGGCGGCAGCTGGTGGACCTTGAGAGGATGTACAATGAGATCCTACAGGTGATCGGGAACGACCGGAAGGAACGGTTGCTTGAGAATCCGGGGGACAGACGCTCGGTTAGTTCCATGAGCACAACATCTGGCAAGACTCCAAACAAAAACAAAGGTATTCAATAGTATGCATCTCATTGAAGATCAACTTGACACATAATAACAATAATAATAATAATATGTAGTTCTTATATAGCACTTTATCACACCTGATTGTGCATCTCAAAGTGAACAGTGTTTTTTCCTGCAATGTATGTGGAGCTAAGTTTTGAAGTATGATACCTATTCCTTTACATAGCACCATGTAATGGTTTTACAAGGTGCTGTGGTGCAATTTGCAGCCAATCAAAGCAGGAACACCGGGGCGAACCCCCTTTTTTTACAATAAGTGCACTGGGTTCTTTCACCATGCATTACACAACACACGGGACATACGGCTTTACGTCCCATCCGAAGGACGCAGCTATACTGTTTGAGTGTCTCGCCTATGGACACAACTGTCACAACCGGGATCGGACCCACACTCTGCTGCTCAGAAACATCAGAGCTTGCGTCCGATGTTCTTATCCGCTCAGCCACGGCACGCCAGTCCATACATGGACAGTGAATTATGTACTGCTTTCTTCCATCTGTAACTCTTTCCTGAATGAAACGTTCTACAAAAGCGGTTGAAAATGATTAAATGGATCAGCATTATTAAATTAACACTGTTCTTAGAGAGTCCTGGGATTTCAAATCATAGATTGGTTTTTGTCAACAAAATGCTGATTTATAGGCAACATTTTAAAGAAAGATACAATAAAAGTCACATGTGAAACTCAGCATTATTTTGACAAAATCCAATCTATGACCCTACCTTTAATTGCAGCCTGCCATTACACAGTCTGAAAATTGGGCTTATTTAATCGGCCTGGGACACTGGAAGGCTTAAAGCTAAAAACTCCTACAGGTTTTTGTTGTATGTCACACTCTCCAAGATTATTTCTTTTCCTCACCTCACAAATCAAAAATAGGAAAACCAGTTATTTATTTAAAATGCCTTTAACCACACAGCACCATCAGCCAAGGTCGTCAAACGACGGGACAAAGACATCAAGCAAGTCAACAAGCGTTTTGCCCGCGTTGAGTCTCACGTAGTCACGCTTGCCCGCAGCGTGGCCCATCTCTCCTCCGAGCTTAGGTCACAGAATGCCATGTTCCACGAGATAGAGTCATTGCGTCATGAAATCAACCAGCTCAGAGACATGCAGGTTCTGAACGCCAGCGACGTACTGAATGGTGGGATGAGGTTCAGACCAATTGTTCCATTGTGCTCCAACCCCAACAAGATCAAAAAGTTGACCAAGTGAGTATCGAAGTGTCCATATTGGTATAAACTAGAATGAAGACACAGTTACTAACCCTCTGAGGAAGCTGTACTTGTTTTCCATCAATAGGACCCATGTTGTAGTTCATTCCCAATTGTAGATAATTGCAGAAAAAAATTAAAGACAGGCTTGCAGGTCAAATTTAGTGTTGTGATTTTTCGGTTGTCTTCACTTGTATTGCCATTTCACTAATTTCAAGAACTGTCCGATTTTAGCATAGGCCCTCACAAAATAAATGGTAAATTTTGATTGTTCAAAGTTTATCAATTGGTGTATCAATCTATATCCAAGTTCAAACCTGTCCATATTTTTACATAAGGCCAACAACATGGGAACTAGAAATTTAAGTATCCCAAGTTTTGCAGAGAAAAATGAGCATCTTCGGCTGTTGGCCTCAGTGCCACTATTGATGTACTGTATAGATCTAGCCTTAGCTATTGACAAATCATTTCATTCTGACACTGCTGATGAAGGCTATCGACCCAATGCACCTCACGACATAACCCTTGACAAATCTTAATTGCACCATTTTGGGAGTCAAATTCGCCCATGTGAATGCTGTGCAGTCATACTTTAGGCAATGCAGGCCCTCGTTAGATGCGCACCATATCTTTCAGGCGTGCAATCCTCAGGATTTTTACTGATTTCAGGATTTTCTTGAAAAAAGTAAAGCAAGCAAGAAATAAATAAATAGTCCACTTTGTGTCCAAACCTGTAGTTTTGTATTTCTGGTGATGCACAGAGTCTGTAAACCTCCTGAATTGTAACATCTAGGAGGTTTTGGGTCTGGAATAAAAGGGGGAATTCATCCTGTAAGCCATTTTCAGGAATTTTTTGATTTCGTCAAATCTCATCCCTGATCTTTACAGACCATGGTTAATAGCCTTGTGTGAGGTCGGTACTTGGAGTGTATACAGTAACAGATATCCAATCAGCCCGAAGTCTGACTCAGTTGATTTTTTCTTTTTTACTAACATCATGCCTACTTTATTTTTTTCAGATTCTTCGGTGAGGAACCTCCCATGTTGACGATGTTCCTGAAAGATCTTGGATATGAGGTAAAATAAAATGTTCAGGTCAGATCCAAAATGGTACTGAAAATCAAGAGTGACATTTTTAGCATCTGAGCAGCTTGCTCAAGCTCAGAATAGTATTTTTTAAAACTTTTTTTAAACCACACTATTCTGTGTGGTTTAAAAAAAGTTTATGTCCCAATTTTGTAGTTGATTGATTCAAAGTCCTGTCATCTTATCACAGAGTTTACAGAAAAATTGTTCCCCCTTTGAAATAAATGTTCTCTTCCTAGAGCTTTGTGATGTTTAAAAGTAGGGTCATCGTTTGTTTTTTGACAACATATTTTTATCAAGAACATTGAATCCATCCACGTTCAGCGAGGTGACAGCGGGTACCAACTGCATCTCTGGCCGCAGCATACAAACAGACATCACAGAAATTTGAATCTACAAAAGTGGCCTTTATGCGATCTTTGGAGATTCAAACTTTGTGATATAATTGATTTCTTATCAACAGGGGCAATTCAGACGAAATAGTTTTGCAGGTTGCTTTACCATTACCATCTCTATAACAAGTAGGCTTTCGGATAAAAAATTAAACAATTTTCAGGGTCATTACCAAAGTATGACCCTACCTTTAATTACATTATCACTTTCACTGGATGTCATAAACACATCTTATTGATTTTCTTTGCAGAAATATTCTTCCCTGTTTGAAAAAGAGGGCATTGGGATGGTTGAGCTGCCATACCTCAGTGAGGAGAGACTGGAGACCATTGGAGTACCTATTGGACCTCGACTACGCATCTTACAGGAGGCTCAGTTGATGGTCTGAAGAGGTTGATGCCATTAAACTTGGGGACAGACTCAACAAGGTGTCAAAGCCTACATATCCTCCTGGAAGATGGGAACGAACTCATTTCTCAATCAGTAATCAAACCCAAGGGATATTAAGCTGCTTATCGGGCTATCCTACAGTTGATGGACTGATTGGAAGTATAATCCGCATTATGAGACAAACTCAAGAGAATCTCGGAGGTTTTCAGAAGTTTTCAGAGGTTTCATTTTCTTTAAGGAGGCGGCTCAGGTGATAATCTTCAGACTAAGAACATTGAGTTGCATGAAAATGTGGCTAAAGATCCTCATTAATAGTCTTAAAGTATCAGATGTCTTCCTTAATGAGACCAGACTTAAAAACATCAGGGGAACCCCACATCAGGCTACCTACTCGTGCCTCACCTACTTTTGTACCAGAAAAAAACAAAAGTGGCCTTGCTTTTTTTTCTTCCATAAAATGATTCCTCAATAATATATTTTTTCATGAACTTAAAAGTTGGAGCTATTAAACCAAAGTAACTATTGAACCTTGAATGTGATATGATGAAGTATTATGCCATTGTTTGTGTGGTGTTTTTTATTCAATTATTTTGTTGCTACTTGCATAGTATAGACCATGCAAGTCTCGCGCGTATTCAAACCTTTTTGGGCCACTTTGGTCCCACGTACGATGCTTTAACGCGTGAAGGAAACAAACTCACATGCTATAACGGGTCCCGATGTTCGAATACGCACGAGACTTGCAGTCTATTGTGATCTAAGGTGAAATGACTCCCTTTTTCAAAATGTTGGATGAATTTTTGAAAATTATGTCTCCTACCGACCCAATTTACCTGAGTTCGTCATAGAAGTAAGTGTCCCCGTGTGTGTGTTTGTAAAGTGTAGTGCACATTTTGGCAATGCGGCATTTACATGCTAGCCATATTGCAATTTGACTTCCAAAATGGCGAGCGTGGCAGACAGTAGATTCGTGAGATGATGGTGCAAGGGCTCATTTGATGGGTGCAAGTACCTCTCGAATGGCTCCAACTAGATATCAGCACAGATGCAATCAACTATGAACAAGTGTAATGTGTGTGAATGTGATTTTGGGTTGAACAAAGAAAAATTGACAAGAGCGGGACTAGAACCTGCCACCTAATTAATGGCCAGCGCTCTACCAACTGAGCTATCTAGCCCTAATGTTGGCGGTCACCCTATTTTGTCAATATCTTTGTTCAGGGGCGTCGGTCAGAAGCCACTCGACCTGTGACTGCCGTATAGCCAGGGATCACACCCAAGTTCACGATACAACCTGTGAAGCGGCAGCCAGGGGATCACCTTAAGGGGATGCAACTTTTTATTTTAAATATCAAGTAATGTGATGAGAATATGATATCAATGTTATGAATGAAATTCAGATTAAGCTGGTACAATATCTGTTACTGCACTATGTTTTCCAGAAGTTGAGAATGTGTGGAAGATCTTTCCATGACTGTCATCAATGACTTCAGTATTGAGACTTCGTGTAAAACTCTCCTTTTCCCGTCCAGTCTATGCTGTTCATGATGTAAACGGTTTTTTTCTTGCAGTTTTTGTTGAACTACATAGTACTCCGTTTGAAATTGTATTCAAAATGGTAACAGGCAATCAAGTTGCCTGTGCTGTGATTTTACTTGTATGTGGAGTGTGCGTATAATTTATTTGATACAGTACACATGCTTGAATTTTCAAGCAGAATTTCAAGGTTTGATTTGTTTAAGCCAGTTGCAAATGGTAACTTTGTATACAGTATTTAGGCCGTGTCTGAATTAGCGGCTGCGACTTCGGCTTGATTGTCATGTGAACACGCGTTGAAGCATAGGATGTCCATAGCAACACCCTTAGCAACAGCCACAGCCGTAGCCGCTAATTCTGACACGGGCTTGGATTTCATTTCGATAGGTAAAAGAAGTGGTTGTCATTTACTGTGGTAAATATTAAGTCCAGTTTTTATGATAGTTCATAAGTTAGAGCCCCCATCTATGACATTGCATTGGTTTTTGTTCATGCATTTCTTGAAAACCGAATGTAAAGAATTCAATCGCGTTTCCCTTATATAAGTGTATTCATATTGGGTCGAACACAATGTAGTAAACACCCTTTTTTCACACAAAAGGAAAGCAAATTATTTTCACACCTCGTCATGAGGATGTTTCAAAAAAATTAACCGTGTTATTTTTTTTACTCATTTTTTACTCATTTTACATTCCGAAATTTGTATATAATCCAATGTCCTTCCATCACTATTTATGAGTTTGTTACTTGCCATTTTGTACAATGTTTTTGTATTTTTGTAGTTACACTCTCTGTAAGTATATGCACTGTATTTTAGGTTTTCAAAGTTATTTTCGGCAAAAATGCTGCCCATTTATTGTAATAAAGCGATTTTGCCTCTGCAGTTGAAACTGTCATTCAATTTCACTTTGAGGCATGCGAATTTATGATAGCATTATATTCAATTAAACTACGGCGTTCCATTTTAGCCGTGCGAAAATTTAGCTTTCGGCGAAAGGCTATTGCGAATTAGTGATTGTTTTGAACGGTTATCTTTTTTTATCGCATGGCACGAAAGAAGAATTGCCTACACATTAAAGGCACTGTACACGTTTGGTAATTACTCAAAATATATATTAGCATAAAAAGTTACTTGGTAACGAGCAACGGAGAGCTGTTGATAGTATAAAACATTGTGAGAAACGACTCCCTCTGAAGTAACGTAGTTTTTGAGAAAGATGTAATATCTCACTAAAATAATAAAAGACTTCAGGCCTGAAGCCTTTTATACCTATCTGAAAGCACACAAATTTGTACAACAAGGGTGTTTTTTCTTTCATCATTTTCTTGCAACTTCGATGACCAATTGAGCCCAAATTTTCACAGGCTTGTTATTTTATGCATATGTTGGGATACACCATGTGAGAACACTGGTCTTTGACAATTACCAAACGTGTTCAGTGCCTTTAAGTGAAATTGAGTGACTGTCTTGAGGAGCTTTCAATTTCGCGCCAAATATAATAACGCGACGTTTAAAGTGCCGCTTATTTGCCGAAAATGACCGGGAAAACCTATGATTACAGTTTGAGTTTAAATATTACATTCCGATCATGCTAAAGTCTTCCACGTTATACTGATACAAGTGTAAACTTGAATGCTTTGATTTATAGTATTTTGTTTGCGGAAATAAAATTGTATTAGTTTAAATCCAAGTTTTGAAATGTGGTTTATGATCATACTATAGTGTCAACAAGCAAGTACGCCACTTTGTTTTGATCATGGAAATGATTACTGGCCTGCAAAAGGGAAAAAAAGTTATGTTCTACTAAAATAAATACCTTTACAGGAAAAAGAAAACCAGTTGTTGAAGCTGTTATTTTTGTTTCTATAATTTAATATATTTGCAAAACATAAGTCATTTTATAACATTATTTGCTTCGTCTGTTATTGTTTTTATCAGTTTAATCGGGTTGTTATTAGATGGTAATCAGCGATGGATACGTCTGCCTGGAAATTAAAATTTAAATGTATTTCCTAAAAGGCAAATTATTTTTAACCAGATGCAATAAGCTGAGTGACATTTCCCAAGCAAGCTGCCCCTACACTATTGTCACTGAACAACGACAACCCATTAACGGGACATCCATCAAGGGTTGTCACACGAACAGACGGAATCAAATTGGGCCATCTCGTTTCCCAGAAGGAAACAAAAGGGAGGAATTTCGAGCAAAGGTCACGTGTCGAAGGGCGTTTTGGGAGCACTGGGATTATTGCACTCTTAGAAATTTCATTCGGTAAACGGATCGTTGTATTTGTACAGTTGTCGTAAACATGTGCTCGGCATAAACGTAAACGACGACATAACATTACTATATGAAGTATGTTGATGCTTGCGTGGTGTTTGATCAGGGTTTTGGTTTGAGGTGCATGGAGTTTATTTGAATATCGCTAAAGGTGACTTTCAAACTGACTGATGGTTATGGTTTGGAAAGGTGGAAGAATGATTGAAGTTTGGGGTCGATTTCACAAAACTCTTCCTAACTTGGGACTAGTCCTAGGCAATGCTAAGAGATAGGACTAGTCTTAAGTTAAGACCAGTTACTGGTCCTAACTTCAGATAAGACTAGTCTTATCTCTTTGTGAAATTGGCCCCAGACGGCTATGTTTTTGTGCTGGCAAATCATAATCATATTTCACCGAAAGGTGGGGCATGGCGCAACTTAAAGCATTTAGTTTGTTGTGAGCTGCTTTGCGAAGTTTCCCCGCAATGTTTTTAAGATACCAAACACGAATTCAACCAAAATTAAATGCAATAAAACAGATGGCAGTTGTTGACTACACGTCACTAAAAATACATGTTTACTGGGATATTCTATTATAATAAATAACAAAATATTTCACTTTCGCAATGCAGAATAAATTAAATTTATTAAAAAGCACTTAAAATTAGGAGGACTTTTCGCCCTTCGTTTTGCTCACCTAAAAATGAGAAACAAACAACCTCTTGTGAAATTTATTGGATCGGTGCTTAATTTGCCATGAAGTGTAATTGGCCGATTAGATTGAAGTGACGTCAATGTGTGAATATCTAATTTAAAGTCGGGTATTAAAACTGTGCGCATGCGGCATCTGTCTCGCCCTTTTACTTTTTACACATGCGTGACTTGCGATCACGTCAGCCCGAAGGAAAGGCAATAACTGCTTCATGTTTTATCCATCACCTTAAGCCGTATGTGTTTCCCTGATTGAACAACGCCGTGCATACAACGATGTGAGATGATTCACCTCGCCCTCGATCACCGTTAACCCAGACTATACGAGTGATGTCAAAGCAAAGCTGGCTGACGCCGTGAACACAGACACATACACCGGGGAGAGGACAGATTGGACCGCGTGCTTTGGCATCAGCATACGCTGTTTTAATCAGCCAACAAGCCCACTTATGACGGATACATTGCTATCTACTGAAGATGTGAAACTCGTAGGTTGCAATGTTGTTGAACACTGGACTGTGTGAAAGCTGTGCTGCATGACGATGACGCCGTGCGTTGATGCTTTTTGTGTACGACCCAACCCAATGGAACGAAGCATCATAATGAGGAGAGAATACGTACAGTTGTAATGCAAGATTATAATGTGCTCTCTCTATACGTACGGGTGTCGACATTAGGTTTGTTTTTCCCAAAACTGAATCATCAGCAGCGATGCCGACATGTTTAACGGACTAGATGCAGTGAACGATCATCACTTGATGCAGTGAACGAGGGAAGGGGTCTTGCGTTCAGCAGCAGGCATCAGTAACGCCAGAGGCAAAAGAAAGGAATCTTGCATCGATGAGCACTCCTTCTTCGATTATTAAACTCATGTCTCGTGTAATGCATAGACTATACTTGAAAGCACCGCCTGCTTTCATCATAACACCATCGGTGAAATACGTGTTTATTAATTTGTAATTTTGGCCTCGCGTTTTCTCCTACTGTGTAAAGATCGGATGCTGAGCATAACACACAATTTTGACGTCTGGAATGTGGTGTGGTTGACGTAGGGAAGTAATTTCCATCATGGCTGCCTCGTCGTTACTTGAAAAGATAGGGGACTTTTTGGAGTGTCAAATATGCCTTGAGACCTTCAAACATCCAAAAGTATTGCAATGTCTTCATACATTCTGCCAAAATTGTCTGGACCAAATGGCGCCTGATGGAACAGTAGTTTGTCCCACATGTCGGGCAGAGACCATTCTACCGAGGAAAGGTGTGATGGACCTGAAGAACAACTTCGTGTTGGCAAATCTATTAGAGCTCGTAACCTCCCTCCAGAAGCCACTAGTGGGTGAAATCACAGCTGATGGAAACTTCAATACGTCTTTCATGTGCTCCAATTGTGATGAGAGCAGTGCTCATGCTACGTCACGCTGCCTCAACTGTTGTGAGTTTCTTTGTGTTGAGTGTGTGGCAGCCCATCGGAGATTGAAGGCCCTCCGCCACCATGTTATGCGAGATATCCACGCCTGGCTAGCGGCAGGAGAGCAGGTAGGTCAAAGCCACGACAAGATCGAGCAGAATGGTTGCAGTAGTGGTGCCTACACATGTGCCGAGCACACGAATGCTGAAGTCACTGCATATTGCGAGGCTTGTGATATCCTGATCTGTGACACGTGCAGCCGCACCGAGCACACGCGGTCCCCACATCGACTGGCTACCATTCATGAGGCAGCTGAGAGACAACGAGAAGAGATCAAGACCATCCTGGCTGAATGTAAGAGAAAGCTAGGTGTCTTCTCTACAGCCATCGAATGCACCGTCCAAATCGCAAGGGACCTGCAACGTCGCACCGACCGGGCACAGAAAGATCTCCAAAACACCTCCCGTGAGTATATCAGGCTGATACAAGAAGAGCAAACCCGGCTCATCAACGAGCTTCACAAGAAGAAAGAAGACAAGGAGAGTGAGATGGCCGCCCACATCGACAGCCTTCAACGTGCCGTCGACATGATCCGTAACATGTGCTCCCTAGCAGACAATTCACTGATTAATGGGAGTCACGTGGACGTATTGCGCGCCAAAACGCAGCTGATAAATCGGCGTCAGCATCTGGACCGAGTGAGCATTCGGAATATGCCCATTGACACCAGCTCACTCGGATTTGTGCCCAGTTCAGAACCAAACCTCATGGAAAATAAATTAGGCCATATTGAAGACTAAATCCGATTATGGGTTGAGGTTCTAAAAAAAAAGAAGTTATTAAGTTATAATAAGGGATCGAAAGGGATCAAGTTGATCAACTGCACATGTGGAGACTGCATAGAAGATAATTGATGGTGTGTTTATAACTGGGGGAACTTACATAGAACCACTGGACGATCATGAAGTGTCAAGATTATGTTTGGAGCAATTCCAAAAGATTTCGTGAATGTGGTTGCTTTAAGGAAATATTGGGATTACCCCCATTTTTGATCGCATACAGTATTTCATGAGTATACATGTATTGTAATATTGATTGTGTACATACTGAATATGCCGGTTCCACTGTGCAACGCCCATCGGACGGAAGCATAAACCTTTCGTGGCGGCCATTTTGCATGTGCCTTCACGCAGTATTTCTCACTGTTTTCATCGTGCTAATAATTATAAAAAAAACGTAAATTGGTATCTACTTCAACATATTAAAACATGTAATCTATTTTAAGTACATGTTACGATACTTGTGAAATTGTATTTATGGCACAGCATCACATGAAACGGAAACAAATATTAATGTTTCTAACAAACAAACAGTGTACGGTCACGCAATATTGTAGCAGCAAACTGTGTCTTTCATTGTGGTTCTGCTGCTTTTCATTGTGAACATCCACAGACTATCTCTTCTGTAGTTGTTATCAAGTAAACTTACACCACCTGCAATACAGTTTGAAATCAAAAAGATATGTCAGTTTATCAGGCCTTTACTATCAGTTAAAGGTATTAATACAGGATTGGTAGAGCTGAAAAAATAGTCGCAGACAGTATTCATGTTTTGTGTGATCAACCATAATATACATGAAATAACAAACCTATGAAAATTTGGGCTCTATCTGTTTTGTGAGACAGGAGAATAGTGAAAAACCATGCACAATAATTTTCAGCACGTAAACACGTTGTCCTTAATTTTGGTTGTAACAACCGAAATCAGCTGTTGCGTTTTTTTGTAGGTTTTCAGATAAATTTGTCTCGAATATGACTTTATTTCAGAGGAAAAATATTTCACACAAAAAATGGTTTTAGTATATGAACTTCATAATCAGTAAGCTTTCAGACTTAAATCAGACAAGGATGTTTTTTGTCCTTATATTCCTATAAATTACCTTCAATGCTATTTTGTTATCATGATATGATACAATTATGATGTTGTTGGTCGGGCAAGTATTGTAAACCACACCGATAGGGTTCGTGATTTGCTTGATATCATATCAAACACTGACCTACATGGATTGTGTGTAAAACTTCCATGGTTTTAAATAATTTTTCGCAGCGCATGTATGTTTAAAATTCTATCAAATGTACCTTACAACCCTCGAGGTTTGGGTGATAACGCAAACCGGAAGCTTTTACAGTTTTACCCATTACAGCAGAAGACGCTATATAGACCTTTATTTTGTTTACAAACAAACCGCGCTGGTTGGCATGGACGGCCGAATGCAAAACATTCAATCGTGTTAACATAATTATGTTGTGTCCAAATTCAACATTTCTGTAAACTTTCAATCAAACAAAAATACATACCATGATTGGTTGCTTTGTTTCCAACAAATTCAACACTATTTTTGAATATTTGTGTAACATTATTACAAACTGTGGCTATATCTGTTTATGCTTTGCATTTATGGCTTTCCATAGTTTTCCAACCTCGGTTGGCAAAAACTCGGGCTGTGACGTGTCAAAAGAAAGGTCTATACCTTGTTGGAAGAACACCGACATGTTGGTAAATGTGAGACTATAGACACTATAGGTGGCAGCAGACTTGCCAGGTAACTCAAATTTTCTCGGAAATTGCTTTTCACTCTTACAAATCGGTCATCGGAGTCACGAGAAAATAGTGGGGAGAAACGTATATTTGTTCACTATTTGCAAACATCGAGTCTTGGGCTCGCGAGATCAAAACTACTACCATTTCTCGAAAACTTTAGCATTTCAAGCGAAAATATTTCAAGGGAAGTTTTTCCACCATGACCATCTTTATACCATGTGTTGTGTGCGTGTGCAAATAATAATATGTGAACATTTATATTTTCACTCTTATAAATGTTGTGCAAACCCCTTTGAAGTAAGATGGATGTTGACCAACTCTTAATACAACAGTGGATTTGGTTTAGTGCAATATTCAGTAAGAACATTTTTCAGTGTGTTGTTTTTGTGTTCTAATAAATAATTATTAGATGTATATCAAAAACGACATGAAGACTTTATTAACATGAGGCCTTTGTATATTAGCTTTAATATGAATATTTATTTATGACGATCGATATTTTTATTTCACAAAGTAGAACTTAAATGATGACTATTTAGTAAAAGACTAAAATTTTGCGATTCACTTGTGATCGGATTATAATCAGCTGAAAGTTTATGCAAACGTCTATTGAGCACGGCATTGTGCAAGTCGTAATGTTTGAAGAAAATTAATGTGAAATTTGTATTTAAAAGATGACCTGATAATTGTTTTGTAACTTTAAAACCATTCCAATATTTAAACCGGTACCAACTGCTAATTGTTACATCTGTTCGGATCAAGTGTAATGAATGAAAACATGGGCTAGGATTAAGAAAACATGGACATGTTTCCATGAGTTCTTAATGCGAACAATATTTTTGTCAGGAATCAACTTGTTAGTGGTGTCATCTTGTTTTACCTCTGGGTTTTTTGTTGGTTTTTTAGGTAGAGGCTGGGGCAAATTATTCTGTCATGTCTTCTGCTAAAATGAAATCCATGTTTGGTGTTGAACTCTTAGAATAGGCAAAGGTAGCGGGAACACGTTAAAAGTCTAGCATGATGAAAGGCCCCCCTCCCCCCCAAAAAAAGGGGGGGAAATGGAAATGCACTTTATGCGGTGGAACTATTTTCAGAGCTAAATTCATACGTTGTCTTGTTTTAAGTAAAACGTAAGATTAGTATTGTTTAAGCGTCATGGCAATCCCGTTGGCAAGTCAATACGTCACAAATGCGCACGTACATGCTGCTGCACAAGCTTATGTGTACAGTTTTGGCTAAACGTAGCACAGCTGGCACCATTATCTGTGTAAAATTTGGCCACAAACCACTCATTTCATTTTTCAAATAGCCTAAGTCGGACAGAAACTGATAATTCTGTCAAAACCTTGAGAAGTAAAGTCAAATACTTTGATTGTTACGTACATAAATCCTCTGAGAAAAAGTAGCTCAATGCATTCCATATAATTATTATTATGGGCTTCTGGTTTGTGGGCAAAGTTAGCTTACAGTAGAATTACGTCTCACTAATTAATACGAACATGCAGGATATATCATTTTTATTATCGACCAGACATTTTGTTTTCTTCCAGTCCAAACAAATAAATACAACCAAGTAGTCTGATTAATATGTCATGACAATTGATATCCACTAATTGTTATTCAAGACGGTACATGAAGGTATAAACCATACAGGTTCATAATGTCTGGTCCCCACAAAGGGTCTGACCGGAACCTCCAGTAGATTGAAAGTTTTGATTGTGTATGTAGTTCCAGTAGAAACACATCTCTGCCACTACCATCCAAGCACAGTCGTATAACTGACCAATAAACAAATTGTATATAAAATTTAGTTTTGGACATTAATTTTTTTCTTAGAAGTTTCTTTAAAAGGGTCCATGAAATGTAATTTTTGTAATGCAATCCTTGGAGCTGATGCAACTTTGTACCCATTTCACCTTATTTTCAGATTTCGTTTAGCCATTTTTAAGGGTACTTTTTGGGTGCCTTTTTGTATTTTATGCTAATGCAAATTTCCATATTTATGAGCAAAAGTGTGATGTCATGTCAGGCAGTAATCTCAATGTTGGAATTAGTTTATGCACAAAGAGTGAACAGAATTTAGGATATTTCGCTGTCACAAACTTTCTTTTCTTTAGTGATTTGTTAGGAAGCGTGTCAGCTCTTGACAGTAAGCCAAAGCGCAAACTTTTCTCACAAATTATTTTAACAAGCAAATTCTGAGGTTTACAATTTCATTTTTTAATCAGAAAACCACACAAGTATCTCCCTGAAATGACATCACTGCGACAGCGCCCTCAGTTGTCCAGATAAGAGAAGAACATTTTAAATATTTAACAGAAATTCACTTTTCAATTAAATTTACCATATGGATGTCAATTAGTTTCCATACACATAGGGTGATTAGGAAGTAGCTCAAAATATATTCCTAAGAATTTTTTTACTTCAGGTTCCCTTAAGCTAATCCACCTTCAACTATACACAGTAGGCCTACATACGATTCCTCTTTGAGGGCTAAAAGATTTTCATTAATATTAATGTCAGTATTTATGGATCAATACCCAATTGCATGTAAATGTTAATGTCTGGTTAATTGCAATAATATTGTGCACCAAGTATAATGCTACGGAGCTCTGAAAGTGCCATATGACTTTCGAGATCCTGACATAAATAATGATCTCGGGTGACGACACAATGGCGTATAACCCAGAAAACTATATCAAAAAGTCTTCGTGTAAATGGCTATAGGATGCAATCGTCCCGATATATTTATCTCGTGTTGTCGACTTATTTACCTGCGTATAGGATGTCGTCATTCGGGGATAAATTATGTCAGGATCTCAAGAATCGGATGGCATTTCCAGAGCTCCGTATAATACACTCCAATGGCTTTACGAATGTGATGATTGTGTGATATTGCAATAACATTAAAGCAAGACAAGCTATTTAAAATTAGTGGTGGCGATTTATTATTACAATATTATTGTCCCTTGGGCATATGTCATTTTTTCTGTTGAATGGAAGTGTTTTTCTCGGGTCGAAAGGGCCTCTATCTATGTGTTTGACAATTATTTTGAAGGTATATTCACTAAAACAAACATAATTGCATGCTTATTCAAACCTACTACCCAATAAAGTACGATCGTTAACGATATTAACTAATTAAAACAATCTTACTCGATTGCTCGGCATTAAGTTTAGACCATTTCAGATAGTTAGACCATAGTTAGACAACCTAGCTATCTGTAAATATTTCCTAATATTTTTGTCCAGCCTGTGCGCGCCCAAAATCAGACAATAACAATAGTATATCCAAAGGTGCTGAGGTCAACTACAACCAGTGGACACTTTTAACACCACATGGTAATACTATAGACTGTGCAAGTCTCGCGCGTAATCGAACTTCCGGGACCATTGTGATCCCAACCATATGGAGTTTTACGTTGGCAAGATTTTGTGGCGTCTATTATTTTAGTTTAACGTACTTTATGACCACGAAAATTAAATATGTTGTTGGGAATACTAAGTGATAAAAACTATGAAAGTAAAATCAATTCAACAATAGACCTTATGCACATGATGTCATTTCAGTAGGGCGCCCTCGCCTAGAGGTCAAAAGGAGGTTGTTCATTGGCCAATCCTGTGCGCCGCGCGTACAAATATAATCTGTGCGTTTCGATTGTTTCGTCATCGTTTTACCTCTAAGATGGCGGCTGGATGACGTCAATGCATAAGGTCTATACAAAGAAGAAAACCCAATAATTAAACTTGCCCTCTGCTTCCGGTTACTTGCAAAAAATTAAGAATTTTGCCCACCTCCGATCACCAAATTTGTTTTGGTCGCGCGATTATAATGACCAGACGCTGTAATAGACCCTTCCCATGAAATATGCTAATTACATTCACGCATGTGTACAGACCCTATTGGTTGGCAAACGCCATAGAGATGTGCACTAAGCAGACGCGCAAACGCTTCTGCGTCACGCGACTATCAGCCCCACACAAAAAGGCGCGTTGTTCCACCATTTTGCCAACCAAAGTGTTAGTGCGCACGCGCGATGTGCAATTTACATATTTCATGGGAAGGGTCTATTATCAAACGCTTAGCCTTTGCATTGCAGTAGGTTGTCGAGGCGTCAATCCTCTTTAAACTGCGTCACGCGTTAATCATACGCCCGTGCGTCTGCGTTTAAACTTGCTTTTAGTGGTTGCACCATTGAGCTCAATATAATAGAGATTAATAGGTTGCACGTACTCAGGTGTGCATTTACAAAAGGGGTTCCTAAAAAGTTAAGATCAAATAAGCATCCTTGTCCCACAGTTTTTAGTTTGTTTCAACAAATTTTAACAAATGATTTGTGTGTTTATTATGAAAGCTCAAACTCATTTTATACAAATTGTAATGATTATTTTTGTTGGTCAGATTTTTTTCATAGATCTAATTTAAAAACAACGAATTGATTTCAGAAAAACAAAAATGTTCTTCGCTTGACGTGTTTTCTCGCTACGATGCGCGCGAGACTTGCACAGTCTATAGGGGGACACATTTGAAATCATCCGGTTGTATCTTCATTATTGCCAACCGTGTAATAATGTATGAGACAATTAACGATACATTACACGAAATGTTGTTGTCGTTCAATCAACTGTCATGCAGATGTCAACTGTCAAATTATAGATAACAATAAAAAAATCAAAATGTACACCATGAGGTGTTAAAATAACACCAATTTTTGCATTAACAATTACATTGGTGTTATTTTAACACGTTATGATATTAATTTTGATTCTCTGTTCGGTATCTATATGTGACAACATTCCGTTGTGTCAATTTTAACACCTCAGTTTTTGCAGTGTGTTTACAAAAAGAGTGGCCTCGTCACTGATCATAATATGATGGGAAATTTGACATTTTTTCCACATAAATTCAAGAGTTACAAAAAATATCAACAGCTGAACAAGTTTTGAGAGTGCCCTCTTTCTTCATAATCAAAAATTGGAAGACAAACTATAGAAAGTGAAATCTCCATAAAAAATAATAAGATTTAATGTTTTCTTACATTGAGCTGTGTGAACAAATCGTGTCTGCAGGAGGCCCAAGCTCTGTGGCTCTTTTGTAAACATGATGATGTCTCAGGCAGGCCCGTAACTAGGGGGCGGAGCGGACGCGGTGCTCCCCCAATCCAAAAAAATACCCCCCCCAAAAAAAAAAAAAAAAAAAAAGGACCAAAGGGCTTGAATTGGCAACAACAACAACCCGCGATCAAAATCATATTCGCCCCCCAAAAAAACAAACAAAAAACAAAACAAAAGAATTCAAATAATCAGATCACATGGTCTGTAAAAGTGCACTATTTGGGTGTATACAAACAGATTCACCCAAACCAATTAGTTCGCTTGTAATGTGTCCACCATATCTCAGAATGTCAAAGGTTACATGTGTATGGAAATTCGAAAATACAAATCCCCCTTTTATGAAACTAATCTCAATTTTAGAATGAATATTTGGTAATGAGAAAAATCCCCCAAAAATTGCACAGTTTGTGAATCCATAGAAAACATTGACCTTTTAAAAATTTAATCCAAAGAAAACATTGACCTTTTAAAAATTCCTCAAATATTTCTTATTTCCCCCAGAGAAATACTTCCCCATCCCGTTTTCTCCCCCATCACAGCTGGCGTCTCGGGGTATAAAATCTTCTTAACGTTCTCGGCTTCCCTTTCAATTGTGTTTAAGAAAATTGATCTCAACATCAAATCAAAGCAAGGTCCTCTTATACTTCCCCTAATTTCCTCGCCGTTGCAAATCTTCTTATTGGGAGACTAGAGGAGACTGTATAGGATGAGACCGGCCAAGCAGTCATAGACTGATCTCCTGACTACGAACGGACGGATGTGCGTTAACGGTGCACATCAACGATGTTGTCTAAACTTTCCAAGCAGCTTAATGAGATCGCGCCGACTGTAGAGCCGTGTTGTCCAGACCAACAGACGACACGATATGACCGCCGGAAAAACACTTCAAAAAGCCGGACCGACGCTTATGGCCTGCCAGGACACTAACAGGCATAAATTTCCCTATATTTTTATCCCCTTAAAACTTAAAGTACACTGATTTCGTGCCTTGCACTCCGACATGAGGACGCTGCCCCTTACAGCCTTACAGAAACTGATCATAGCCGCGCCGCAAGCAGCTTGTACCAAAATGCCCAGAACGGCCGCACTGGTACGGCTGCAAGATCTGACCTACTTCCACTCAACCAAAAAGGTAAAAGGAAAGGTCATGTCCTGAATTGACACTTTCTAATATTTCCCATGTTGACATACTTTCCATATCAAACAAGACAGAATGTATGTTTCAACCTGATTTACCTGATTTGTTAAAGACATTTTTACGGGAAAATAGTAGGCCCCTACAAAACAAACACAGTATTAGCAATGTCTGGGCGTAAGGTGATAATTTACAGAAATGACTTGTCTCTATTGAGGCCCATCATGCCTATATCTGGCTCAAATTTATTGTGCTCCTTTGAGGGGGGGGGGGGGTGGGTGGGGTGGGGGATATAAGAAACTTGATTCTTCCACACCAACAAACCCACGTGTGCAATGGCCTCCAATCCTGGACCCTCCTTTAATTTTGTCTCTCTGTCCTGAAAAACGAGGACCCCGTTATATATTTTCCTTAATGATAGCAATCGCGCTCGCCTGTCCCTTTTGTTAGTCCTCGGTTTGAACGTGGCTACAAATAATGTGCCCAAACATAGGCGCTGATCGCTGACCACCCGTGGAAATACATGCAAAGCTATAGTATCATTAGTGAAAGATTAGTCATTATCGAAAACAATAATGAATAGGTTTAAATTTGAAAGCTCATTAAAGGGTCTGCATATACGTTTGGAATGACTCAAAAACTTACTTTTTTTGGAGAAACTTTTTACTTTGAAGAACTGCGGTTATGGAAAAAGATATCAGTTTTTATCCCCAAAAATTTGAATCTGAGAAGCGTTACTGCAGTAACGTTTCTCAGATAGTGTATTCCAACTGCAGATTATTAGTTTTATGGTATATTATCTACAACTATTTATATAGGATTAAAACAAACAGTGCATTCCAATTACCAAACGTATACAATCCCTTTAAAGTTACACCCGTACCAATCCTCCATCCGTTTGAAATACTGTAAAAGCAGCGATTGCCGGTAGTTGTCCGATTAAAAAGCTATGCCTCCTCTCTGCTGCCCAACACCTATCTCAACCTTAATGCATATAACTATAGAAGCTATGATGGCGTCATTTGGTTAGTTATTATGTTTCTTATTGTTTGTTTTCAATTCAGAATTTAATTGGGAAAGGAGTTCGAGCACAGTTCGAGCATGTGGCAAACTGATGTATCCCAGAACGAGGTTGAAAGACCCCTCTTAAAACCCGTGCGTGACATTACAAAAAAAATATCAAAAGTTTACAAAACGGACACTTTTCAAGTGTCCGTTTTGATATTAGCGTGTAATATCAGTATCTTTGTGGAGGACACAGTCACTTTCAAATGGCCCAAACCATTAGATATAGGCCTAGACCCTTCTGAGTAAATAAAACAAATTCAGGCAACAATTTTGTTTAGATGACCCCACATTTGTCTCTTTGTAGAGTTTATACAACTTTACTTGACACCATAAAAAAACCTCACACGTTTACAGTATCGCACAGTTTGCAACAGTCCGTTTTATATTAACGTGTAATACCATAGAGCTCCATGGCCTGACTTATCCTTGCAACACCACAATAAATTCTTAACCTTCACTTGTGACGTCATGCTATTGTTCCCTCGCTGCATTATTTCGCACGAGTGGCGCGATGCCATGGCTACATAAACAATATCGCGCCATTCCAGCCCGTGTACGCGCCATTCTTGAGATACGAATCGCCCTCGGGCTGCTTCACCCTCGGGCCATTCCTACCCCCGAATGACGCGCACCTCGGGTATTATCATAAACATCAAAATAAACAACCAGGGCACTGCTTACAGCCATTGTACAAGTCTACATAAGAAGCAATCTGGAAACCATAATATGGTTCGGTTCACCCAGTAGTGGCTATTAGCCCCAAGGCCAAGTAATTGCTGAACAATTCTTATGGGAATTCTGCGAGAGCTGTTCTGGTCATTGATGGATTTTTGTTTGTGAACCCCCCCCCCACCCCCCACCCCCCGATGGTTACAAGACAAGTGGCATTCTATTTGGCTAGGTGTAGCTGGGGAACTTGGATTAAAAAAAAAAAAAAAATTAAACAAAATTGGGCGGAGTATTGACTGTTTTCCTTAAAAAGTTAAACGGACATTAATTGATAAGTGACCGATGGCTCCATGAGTGTTGCTGGGTTGATTTTCATATCCAATGGGCGATTAACCTTCGTTTTAAAAACATCGTAAACGCTTGGTAATTGGAGCCTATTGTTTGTTTCAAACCTATATAGTTTTAGATACCCATAAAACTAACCTGTAAAAATTCATTTCAAAAGGCGGTAGCGTTTTTGAGATATTGTCGAAAATCTGGAGCGGTTTATGTCCACTCAGGAAGAAATAAACTGCATTGGAATGACACACTCTGAGAAGCGTTACGCGAAACGCTTCTCAGATTAAAATGTTTTGGGGATTAAAAGTGATGTATTTTGCCTTAACCGCAGTACTTCGAAGTGAAAAGTTTCTCAAAATACATTATACTATCCAAAGCTGCTGTACTTCTTACCAAGTACCGGTAACGGTTTTTATTGCCATTAATTATCAGAGTCATACCAAACGTGTACGATGCCTTTAACCATGGATGTGTGATTGTACTGACATCGTGCACTGACAAGCAAACGTCACATTATGAAAAATATATTGATGTTGTAAAAAATAATTACACACAAAATATATTGTGCGAACTTTAACAACGATTCTGAAATAGCTGACATGTTGGTGAAGGAGAGAGAGACCAGAGAATCTGGAATGAAACCCGCTTACCAATTACTGAAGACCTCAACGATTGAGGGCGCTGTTTTAAATTTTCCGGAAAGTTGTCGGATTTCCGCATTGATTTTTATCAATTTATACACAAACATAATTATCACCCACTGTGCGCTGCAGTGGCGGTGTTGTGGAGGGCCTACAGTGGAGGAATGCTTGGAAGTCAGCCAGTCGATGATGAATCATATAATTATGTGTATTCTTAGCTGGTATTTAAAATTAGATAGCTGGGCATAATGGTTGCAGAAGTACAGACTTTATGAAGCTACACAGTGTCTCACTAGTCAGTGTCACGCCAGTAACTTTCAAATTGAAATTGTAATATTCTAATGCTTTGATCTTTTGAAGTTTGCTTCCAAAATATTAGCCTCCCACCAACAACGTCTTCCGAGCGTCACGTCACTCAGCTCAGTCACGGATGTGAAAGTACACAACTTCGGAAAGAAGAGATCTCAAATGTTTATAACGTAAGGGTAAGTATTCTACTTCGTTGGCTTCTTTAAAATGAATATAAATGAATTGAATTATAATGCACTTAATTTTTAAGCTAGAGTTCTTAGTGTTTTTGGAAACCGAATGTTTTCAGTAGTTTTAGGTTTGTCAGTGGATATTTTACCGGCTGACCGGCAACAGTAGTATCATCTGAAACACCATTTTGCCGTACCTTAATTTCAGACCTTTAATACTTCCCTCTGAAAAAAAATCTTTGAGAACCATTGTCCGAGTTACTGGACCAATGCTGGACCCAAACAATAGGCCTATGACTGTCCAAAGTTATAAAAAAAAGCGTTGTTGGGTCAGGTAACTAGGTAACTCAGACTACGAAAAGCACAATTATCAGAAAAAGAAAATAATATAGGCCTAGAACTAGGAGTAAATTTTATTAAGAAAAGAAGAATTTGTTATTTTGCGGGATAAAAAAAATTGGCAAAGGCAATGCAAGATCCAATCGCGGGATGTGTGGTTTGCGTAGTGGAGCGTAGTCCTCTCGGCCACCAGGCATGCCAAGATATAATGCGGATAACAAAATGGTAATTTAATAATGCCAGCTAAAAAATGATTTATGCGTTAAATATGATCTGCAGTGCAGATGAAACGTCGTTTCGGATGATTTTACCATTGCCAGTAAAATGTCCACTGCCTTTAAAGTGGAGTTTTTTCACTGTTTTTTTTAAAACAAATATTTTAGTGTTGACCGGCTTAGTTGTTATTAAGAAAAATATAATTAATTGAATCATTTTGAACTTTGCAGTGCTTCAAGTCTGAACAGAGAGAAGATCGAAGTAAATCAAACAAATAAGCAACTTAAAGGGACACATTGCCTTGGATCGGGCGAGTTGGTCTTTAAAAAGCATTTGTAACCGTTTGTTATAAAATTGATTATAATTGGTTAGAAAGATGTTTTAAAAGTAGAATACAATGATCCAAACAAATATGTCTCAAAATTGCGTGGTTTTCCTTATACATCGTGAATAAACACGGTCGGCCATTTTGTGGAGTCAAATTTTTGACTCCACAAAATGGCCGATCGTGTTAGTTCGCAAAGTAAAAGGAAAACCATGCAATTTCGAGGCATATTTGTGTGGATCATTGAATTCTACTTTTATAACGTCTTTCTAACCATATGCATTTTAAAAACAAACATTTTAAAACAAACGGTTACAAACGCTTTTTTTTTGACCAACTCTTCCGATCCAAGGCAACGTGTCCCTGTAAAGTTAATCCTTCGTACATTGCAATTATAATCATTAGTAGATCTTACTAGCCCAGCCCCACACACCTGCAACCTGTACATCCCATAATGGGAGACTCAGAGTTTGTTTGCTGTATCAATCCAGATGAGATGCAGAAAGCACCCCACTCTCCCCCATCGTGTGTTGGTAGGTCTACTCCTGTCACTGTAACTTAAACTTTCAGCAGTGTTCCACTGACGAGCTAGTCTTTTGTCAAGGCCTGAAGAGCTTAGACAGCTGTAGAGCCGCGAAGTGACTGGAACCGGGATCACATGCACAAGTGGTAAAGCCATGTCGAGAGGGCCTTTTCCAGCTTGTCAGGAATTTATAATGTTTTTCTTTAATTTCTTGATTTTTTGCTACCCTTCCAGGGGTCGATTTCACAAAACTCTTCCTAACTTAGGACTAGTGCTAGGCAATGCTAAGAGATAGGACTAGTCTTAAGTTAAGACCAGTTACTGGTCCTAACTTCAGTTAAGACTAGTCTTATCTTTTTGTGAAATCGGCCCCAGGGTTGCAAAATTCCAAACCAATCATTAAGTGATGAGGTCAGTGTACAGAAACCTAATATACATTGTGATTGGTTTTAACCTTTTAGCACTTCACTTTTTTGCATACAAATTATGAATTTTTTATGTTTGAATCTTCATGAATAATTCAACAACAAAATATGTAAAATCAAAAGTAAAGCACGCCTTCAATATTGGTACCTTCTCATTCAACGAGATGCACGAGTGTGCGGAATTCTTTCACATACACATTAGATCACTCCTGGGTGAAGAGAAAAAAATATTAGAGTGCACAGATTCAAGATGCATTGATCAGCAAGCCAAGGATTCAGTTAAACCATGGAGGTACATGCAAGGTTTTAGCCAGGATTTGGCAAAAGGGTGTCCAAATTTGATGGAAATTTAAAAACTGGATGTCCAAAATGTTCACTTTCAATACATTTACATGTAGATGTCAGACAAAACAGGGTGTCCAAATTTAAAACAGGGTGTCCAAAAGACACCCAGACACCCCTCTGGCTAACAACATGTAGGAATCTATTCCTACCTCCATGGTTAAACACACATTTTAAATAAGGCCTAGCCATCAGAATTTGAGGTCATAGAAACCCTATGGGAGTGGGGTGAGGGGGTTTGCTCCTCCTGTCATGTCATCAAAAATACATTAAATGAGCAATAATATCAGTTAAACTGGAATACATTTTTAAACTGAAAATGAGAAATCAAAATCTGTAATTGCCCGACAGGAAATGGAAACGAGGAAGTAATCCATTCTAACTGATTGAAAGAGGTGACACATGAGAACAAATCCTGCCCTGCAGTCACATTACTTTACTCATTTTACAAGATTCATGTAGTTTCTAATTGAACTTGACCTATCATAACATGATCTAGAGTAAATAAGGCAGCACGCCAATATGGTTAAATAGTAGGGCTCACAACCGCAAGGCAGTTGGTTTGAAGCTCAAACTGGTATGTAATTTTAATCTTGGATGTAATAGGGATAATAACGGCCTTGATTACTGTCCAACTTACACCCGTATATGTGCTGTTTTTTCATGTATGTCTGTCATTTGTCTGTCCGTCAATAGGCTGGGGAACAAAAGCTGTTGCTTCACCCCGGTCCTAGATGTTGCCATTTGTTTAATGTTCACTTTTATATCAATTTTTGTAAATATTGATATCCATTGTACTGTCAATTTGATTATACAACATTTTTGTATTGTTCTGTGATTTATGGCAGCATTGAAATAAATGTAACATATGATACTGGGTGTAGATTTTGCATCTCTGGTGGATGTCCTATATAATTTTTTTTTTTTAAGGGAAAACAGTGAAAAGAACAGACAAAGACCATATTGAAAATGTACAATTATACCCTCTTCCCTAGACACAGGTACCACAGACTGCCACAAAGTACCATAAGCTAACATTGGGTGCACAGGTTTCTTCTGTTTGTACTGTTGGTACTATGTGGAAACCTCGTGGCTTGTACACTGAACTTAGTCTCCACAGTTTCCTTTGGAATTTTCAATTTCTTTAAAACTTAGTTTTGTTATCATGTGACAAATTTCAATTTATAATCTCTTTATGATAAAAATTAAATAAAAATAAAATCCTAAAAAAAAAGAGTCAAGAAGCCCAAATTTGAGTAAATATTACATGGGTTGTGTTGTTGTTTTTTTGAAAAAGGGTCACATAAGCCTTGGCATCAAATCCCAGAACTGAGCAGTTAGAAGCCACAGCACTTACAGCCTTGATGAAACGTCGGACCTTGAGGAATTTGCTCATTGTGAGTAATTTTTTGGATAAAATTGGATCTCAGAAATTACAGTTAACTGCTAAATTGTCTGCAATAAATATTAATATGTACAGATAAAAAAAAAGCAGCTTATAAAAGTTTCATTGTGTCAGGATACAGGAAAAACTATGCTTAGTTGGGAGTTGTGGAAATGAGAAATTATTTAAGTAAGTTCATCTGCCGATGATTCATTCTTAACTAGCGGAACTTAACTTACTTAACTAGCGGAACAAAACCTGTCATTCAAAAGGCAATGATATTTTTGAATAATTGATAGAACTAAACAAACCCTATACCTATCCAGGCACTCTCCTGCACAACTGGCTCTTTCCACAAAATACCGCAGGAGACTGTGGAGACTAAGACCACAGTACACAAGCCACAGGGTTTCCACATCATACCAGCTGTCCAAACAAAAGAAACCCATGCACCCAATGCTAGCATGGAAGGTATGGTACTTTGTGGCAGCCTGTGGTACCTATGCATAGAAGGATTTAAAAGGTCTTGTATGAAGCAGTATAGACCTTAATGCACCTGACATCATTTCGGAAGGGCGCCCTCGCCTAGAGTTCAAAAGGAGGCTGTTCTTTGGCCAATCCTGTGCGCCCCGCGTACAAATCAGTGCGTTTCCACTGATTCATCATCGGTTTACTACCTCTAAGATGGCGGCTGGATAACGTCAATGCATTTATAAGGTCTATTGTTGAGATTCAAGTTTCTTCTTGCCTAAACCCAGCTGCAACTAGAGATGCTCATTTCCAACACAGCAGTCTAAATACCAAAGTCATGTTCAAGTGGCTCCGTTTTGTTAATTCTTGGTCCTAATTCTTGGTTAATTCTTGGTTTTCTGGACTTGTATAATGCCACCCCTCCATGCTCACATCTCGCCCAACGCCAAACCATACCACTCCCCAAAACCCTAACACCACCCCACCCCCCCCTTTAATGAGCACAATAATGTTTTCTACAGTGGTACTCTCTTTACAAAGCACACCATTAAAAGCAATACATGCACTACGTGTAACTGACTTGTGTATAATAACATTTTATGTCAACAATTAAATATGTGGGTTTTCATTTCACAAAAGTAAAACATGTTCTGTTATATAAGTTTTTTGGAACTGTGCCATTCCAAGAGAAAACTGTAGTTGATGTTATTTCCTGTTTCTTAAATTGTGCAGAAGGAAAGTGTAGTTTATTTTTTTATTTAAGCCAGCAAGTGGTTTAGAAGTCATGTATAAATTCATTAGTCACAGATGAGTTGGTTATTACTGTAGGAATAACAAACACTCAGTTAAATAGAAAGTTCATCTGAATGCCTAAATGGCCATTGTGTACCTTAAAACGTACTTGGTTTATGGTTTAATTGTTGAGGGTGCTTCAAAACTTACTTGGTTTAATCGTTGAGGGTGCTTCAAAACTTACTTGGTTTAATCGTTGAGGGTGCTACAAAACTTACTTGGTTTTATTATTGAGGATGGTACGGGTGCTTCAAAACTTACTTGGTTTAATTTTTGAGGGTTCTTCAAAACTTACTTGGTTTAATCGTTGAGGGTGCTACAAAACTTGCTTGGTTTTATTATTGAGGATGGTACGGGTGCTACAAAACTTACTTGGTTTAATTGTTGAGGGGGCTACAAAACTTACCTGGTTTAATTGTTGAGTGTGCTACAAAACTTACTTGGTTTAATCGTTGAGGGTGCTACAAAACTTACTTGGTTTAATTATGGAGGGTGCTACAAAACTTACTTGGTTTAATTGTTGAGGGTGCTACAAAACTTACTTGGTAATTGTTGAGGGTGCTACAAAACTTACTTGGTTTAATTGTTGTGTGTGCTACAAAACTTACTTGGTAATTGTTGAGGGTGCTACAAAACTTACTTGGTTTAATTGTTGTGTGTGCTACAAAACTTACTTGGTTTAATTGTTGAGTGTGCTACAAAACTTACTTGGTTTAATCGTTGAGGGTGCTACAAAACTTACTTGGTTTAATTATGGAGGGTGCTACAAAACTTACTTGGTTTAATTGTTGAGGGTGCTACAAAACTTACTTGGTAATTGTTGAGGGTGCTACAAAACTTACTTGGTTTAATTGTTGTGTGTGCTACAAAACTTACTTGGTAATTGTTGAGGGTGCTACAAAACTTACTTGGTTTAATTGTTGTGTGTGCTACAAAACTTACTTGGTTTAATTGTTGAGGGTGGTACAAAACTTACTTGGTTTACTTGTTGAGGGTGGTACAAAACTTACTTGGTTTAATTGTTGAGGGTGCTACAAAACTTACTTGGTTTAATTATTGAGTGTGGTGCAAAACTTACTTGGTTTAATTGTTGAGTGTGCTACAAAACATACTTGGTTTAATCGTTGAGGGTGCTTCAAAACATACTTGGTTTAATCGTTGAGGGTGCTACAAAACTTACTTGGTTTAACTGTTGAGGGTGCTACAAAACTTACTTGGTTTAATCGTTGAGGGTGCTACAAAACTTACTTGGTTTAATCGTTGAGGGTGCTACAAAACTTACTTGGTTTAATCGTTGAGGGTGCTACAAAACTTACTTGGTTTAACTGTTGGGGGTGCTACAAAACTTACTTGGTTTAATCGTTGAGGGTGGTACAAAATTTACTTGGTTTAATTGTTGAGGGTGCTACAAAACTTACTTGACTTAATTGTTAAGGGTGCTACAAAACTTACTTGGTTTAATTGTTAAGGGTGCTACAAAACTTACTTGGTTTAATTATGGAGGGTGCTACAAAACTTACTTGGTTTAATTGTTGAGGGTGCTACAAAACTTACTTGGTTTAATCGTTGAGGGTGCTACAAAACTTACTTGGTTTAATTGTTGAGGGTGCTACAAAACTTACTTGGTTTAATCGTTGAGGGTGCTACAAAACTTACTTGGTTTAATTGTTGAGGGTGCTACAAAACTTACTTGGTTTAATCGTTGAGGGTGCTACAAAACTTACTTGGTGTAATTGTTGTGTGTGCTACAAAACTTACTTGGTTTAATTGTTGAGGGTGCTACAAAACTTACATTTGGTTTAATTGTGGAGGGTGCTACAAAACTTTCATTGTTGAGGATGGTACATGTACATACATAGAACATGTAGCAAATAATCATTAGTTCAATTTATTTTAATTAAAAACTTTTTTGTTGGTCATTGCTCCTCCTTTTGTGTAGAAACTTCATAATAATAGTAATAATAATACCAAACATTTATAAAGCGCAAAAACAAAAGGTCACTATGCGCTGTACAAAATTAATAGATAAACCAGAAACAAGAACAAAAGAGCGAAAAACGCCAATAGTCCAGCCAGGCAAGGAAAACACCACTAAAAATAAAATGCAAGTAAAAGCAGTAAACCGTGTAAACAAAACGATTACAAGAGTAAACAGAAAAACAGCTTATATATACAACCAACAGACAGCCACAAGATAAAAAGTATTGGAATTGTACGAACAGCAGAATAGCAAAGTTTCACGTTTATTCTTTATTCATATGTGATGATTTGTAGTCAATAATTTTTAATAAGAAACATGAGTAGAAGTATAACGGCTCTCCTTAAATTATTAAAGAGGATCTCCAAGGTAAAATTCTGATTTTTTTTTCCCGCTCATTTTCCAATACAAGTAGACAGAGTCTTTATGAGAATAGAAAAGAAACTTACAGAAACGCTGTAAAATGCCACTGTGTTTGATACCTTTCAAGTGCAATTTTTGTCAAAATCAATGACGCCACGTTTATGCGGTCTGTGCATATTTGTACAGGTCAGGGATTTTTTTGTTCATTCCTGAATTTTGATGATATTAATTCGAAATGGCATTGAATTTGACCTTTTGACTGGCGCAGAAATTCCTCTTTGAAATGCACAGACCCATTTGTTTTTGATGTCCGATGACATCATGTTTCAAATTTCGCTCTGAAAGAGTATAAAACAAAATGACATTTTACACCATTCTAATGTGAGGTTGGAGACTTGTTATTTTTTCCCCACTTTCATTAACACTCTTTTGGAAAATGAGTGCATCACAAAACTCAATTTGACCTTGGAGGCTCTCCTGTAAGGAGAGCTCTTTGAACTACTCAAAGCCAAACTACACATGAAAAAAGTGAAAGTGAAACACAATTTAAAAATATTTTGACTCTACATTGTGATGTTTAATTTAATCACAAATATTGTATGTTAAGTACCTCTGACAATTCATCTATGTACCTGATTGTAGGATTGAATTGGCAGATTGTTATTTTTGTTGCATGATCAAAGCAAATAAAGGCCTCATCGCCTGTAGTTCATTTCCTGCTGTGAATAAAATTTAAATTCACTTTAATTCTTAAAGGGTCTGTATACGTTTGGTATTTACTCATAAAATTAATGGCAATAAAAGTTAAATAAAAGTTTACTTGTTAAGAAGTAAAGCAGCTTCTGATAGTATAAAGCATTTTTAGAAACATTTCACTTTGAAGTAACCTGGTTTTGGAAAAGGTATCACTTTTTATCCAAAAAGTTTGAATCTGAGAAGCGTTTCTGCTTTTCTCAGATTGTGTATTCCAGTTGCAGATTATTCTTCCTGCGTGGACATAACCGCTCGAGATTTTCGGCAATATCTCACAAAACGTTTTATGGTATATATCTACAACTATATAGGATTGAAACAATCAGTGGGTTCCAATTACCAAACGTATACAATCTCTTTAAGGAGGGTCCTCACACTCCTTAAACATGATGCTGTGGATTGTATTTGAGTAAACAAAATGAAAAGTTTGAAAGTTTTGTTTTCATTTTTGAAAGGGAAAAAAATGTTTGCATTAAAAACAAAACACCTTTATGATGGTGCTTCATTCCTGCTCAGTTGTGGGAGTTTTGAAACATTTACCCAGTTTCCATCATCAACATTATTCAAGATTCTTGACTGCATGTACAGTGAATTATGTCAACATTTCCTTGTTTCTTGCACGGAATAAAATTATTCACATCAACAGATATTTTGTACTCTTTCACCGTTTCCTTTTTGTCCTGTTATTGTTGCTTACTAAAAAACTGCGAAATTATTTTTATATTCCTGGATGGAAGTTATAATACAAACTTCACCTCCCCGTAAAAAAATATTTGATACATGGAAGCATTCAAATGCACACAATTTTCAGCGTGTAAAAACATTGTCCTTAATTTTGGTTGTAACAACCGAATCAGCTGTAGCATTTTTTAGGTTTTCAGATACAGTTTTCTTGAATATGACTTCATTTCGGAGGGAAATATTTTAGAGAAAAAAATGGTTCTAGTATGAGCTTCATAATCAGTAAGCTTTCAGACTAAAATTAAACAATGATTTTTGTTTATTCTTACCAATCCTTTACAATACCTTTAATGAAGTACATTTCATGCGGTAGTTCCAACATAAATGTTGATTTTTATTTCATTATCAGATAACTGTCTACTATGATGAAGGGGTTTGTAAAGCCATAGGAGAATAAACCTTAAATTCGTTTACAAATTTGAGCCGTGGAATTGAGGATTTTTCAAAATGACCAGCGTCAGGCCACACACTGATGACGGAGTCTTGCCAGCAGGCAGGGAAAGAAGAAACAGTTACTTGGAGGTAAGTCTGCGTATTGTACATTTCATCAAAAGGGGACTGTCGTTATGAACATACATGTAGTAGGCCTGTGGCTGTACATGGAATAGACCGTGCAAGTCTCGCGCGTATTCGAACATTTTTGGGACCACTTTGGTCCCACGTACATTGCTTTAACGCGTGAAGGAAACAAACTCACACATTTTAACGGGTTACAATGTTTGAATACGTGCGAGACTTGCACAGTCTATTATGAACTCTAATCCAGTTACTGCACACGTGCACGCTGGTTGTCACATCACAAAGGGTAACGTCATTTTTAATTTGACGGCCAGCGTGTGCGGGCATGCATTAACTAGGTGAGAGTTCATAACTCTATGTACAGGCCTGCTATAATCATGATGACAGTCCCCCTCTAAGTGTAGCAAACACAATGTCGGAGGCAAATGAGCCACACTTAATGGGCTTTAAAAATATTTATTTGAAAATATTTTAACCACTCGTTTTTAGAAAAATAAACAAAGCCACAGTTTTGCTGTGCAGGGTGACACAGTCACGAACTCTTGCTCTGCCTCAGTTTCTAAACGATCCTGAAATAGATTTTTTTCAGGAAAACTGGGGCATCAAAGAACCTTTCATTTGTCCCCATCAGTAAGTGCGTTCGTGATGTATTAATATCTATTTGTCTTTTTGCTGTGGTAGGTGTTATCGAGTGTCTCTAGTGATCTGGATTTTGTTGCGTCCGATCTGAGGAAAGCTCCAATTCCCTTCAAGGCCAGCTCGCCCAAGTCCCCCCTGGCAGTGACAGCTAGTATGCCCCTCTTTCTAGCTGAGGACAGGTAAGCCCTGTTTTTACATGTATGACTATCTGGGACTTAAAACAAAAAAAGGAAGCGCCATGTCCATGTTGCAGGGATGTATTAAAAAGCTTTTACAACTGGGTCCAATTTCACGGCTCTGCTTACCGCTGAATTTTTCACTTACAGCAATCTTTAATTCGCTGTGGATTAAAACAAAATAATTCATAGGACTTGGGGGGGGGAAGTACTGAGTATGTATAAGCACACATTTGTGTATGTGTAAAACCGAATGATATTCTTTATCCCCGATGCAAATTTAACACCTATTACAGCAACCTGTCAAGCGCATAATTCAATGGACTGTAAGCACAGGATACTACAGTAAGCACATAATTCAATGGACTGTAAGCACAGAATACTACAGTAAGCACATAATTCAATTGACTGTAAGCACAGAATACTACAGTAAGCACATAATTCAATGGACTGTAAGCACAGAATACTACAGTAAGCACATAATTCAATGGATTGTAAGCACAGAATAGTACAGTAAGCACATAATTCAATGGACTGTAAGCACAGGATACTACAGTAAGCACATAATTCAATGGACTGGAAGCACAGAATACTACAGTAAGCACATAATTCAATGGACTGTAAGCACAGAATACTACAGTAAGCACATAATTCAATGGACTGTTAGCACAGAATACTACAGTAAGCACATAATTCAATGGACTGTAAGCACAGAATACTACAGTAAGCACATAATTCAATGGACTGTAAGCACAGAATACTACAGTAAGCAGTGCCATGAAATTGGGCCCTTTTGTTCTACTGCATGTGTAAAGGTGACATAATGATGCATTTTAATAAGCAACATGATACTAAGTTTTAACTCTTTAAATCACAAGCTGTTGAACTGATTTTGGTTGGCCTTTTGAAATTAAGACCGAGTGTCTGTTGATGCAGTGCTGAACACAGTGTGGTGCAACTTGGGTGTGCATGGAAAGTATTGGATCTAATACAGTGGCCTCTGAATGGAAAATGGAAAATAATTGAATCATCTTCAAGTCTTAGAGGGGGCCTCTAAAGTCAATTCAGTTTTGTGATGCACTCATTGTCCAATAGATAGAGTCCTTATGAAAGTAGAAAACCACAAGTTTCCAACATCACATTAAAACAGTGTAAAAGGCCATTGAATTTGGTACTCTTTCAAAGCAAAAATTTAAAACATGACGTCATTGAATGTCATTAATAATTGGGTTGGTACATTCCACATTTGCTGTTAGTCAAAAGATCAAACTCGACTCCATTTTGATTCATAAAAGGACCTGATGTGAAATGTGACATTCATTGGCTGTTTTTGGATATTAACAAAGTTTGCACTAGAAGTTTATCAAATACAATGACATTTTACACCGTTTTAATGTGAGGTATGAAACTTATAATTTTGTTTCCACTTTCGTGTGAACTCTCTCTATTTGAAGATGAGTGCATCACAAAACTGAATTGAATTTAGCAGTAGAGTGAGGGTGCAAAATTATATTGAGATACATACAGAGCTGAACGTTATCTTTTTGTATCGGGTTTACAGCATTTCAGCTGATTGGTTGATGTCATCTTGTTTGTTGCTTTTGATGTGTCATAATAGAAACTGAAAATATTGTCATGCAGTTGACTTGCAAATGCGTATACAATAGATCATTTTCTTCCAGCAATTTTGCATCTAGCACAATATTTGGACTGAATATTTTGTGTGCACACTGAATGCCAATGATGATTGTTGAGTAGCAACTGATACATTTTGGGTAGCATCGTGCTTTTCTGTTACGATGAAAATCGTTCACTGAAGGTAGATTTTGCTTATTATGTTGAGTGTCAGAACAAGAGCCAACATTGTGGTAAATTGTTTAACTAACGAACAATACCATCATATTATAAACTTGCCCAAATGAAGACAGAATATCAAGGCTCGCAGTCAGGAAGTTTGGTTAAATGCATATGTGTGTGTGTGATTTTTTCCCCCGCAATACAAAAGTTTCCTCTTGGCACTGAAAAAAGTATAATGTGCCAAGGCCCTTGTGCAATGTCTTTTATCAAATAATCATTGGACATTGTCATTTGATTTATAGAATGTATGCACTGTTCAAAATGTCCACCTTTTCTAAATGAAACTTTTACAACCCTGTCGGCAGATACCACCATCTGGTAGGAGCAAGAAACAGTTCCCTCGGTACAAATAACAACGCTTCAACCACCCCAGCCCAGTACTCACAACTCCCAGCGGCTCATTCAACACCACACAGGGAAATCACAGCCATGCCTTCACCATTTCTCAAGGTTTGTGTGAAACTCATGCTGTCTTTTACCTTTTAGAGACCATAGCGGCCGCAAACGGCTTGTACCAAAATGCCCAAAGCGGCCACAAACGGCTGAAAGATTTGACCTACTTCCACTCAACCGAAAAGGTCAAAGTAAAGGTCATGTCATGAATTAACATTTGCCACTTTGTCCTTATTAACGTAGTATCCATGTGTCTAAAACAATCAAATTTTTGTTTTATGTAATTGTTTTTAGACACTTTAACAAGAAAAAGTTGTGTCAAAAATTGACAACGTTAGCAATGTCTGGGCGCATGGTTATGATTATATAGAAATGAATGGTCTCTGAAGGGTTAATCATCTTGTCTTATCCGAAATTCTCTGAAAATGTTCACTCCCTGATTTTGACGGGAGTACAGTTCTGCCAAGCCAAACTACCCAAGCTTGGCGTGAGGTCGGGGGCATGTTTGTGAATCTTATGAGAGTCCAAAGTCTTGGGTATGAGTTTCTATATATGCAGTTTTTTTATTTTGATGGATAACGGACAATTCTTCATCTATGAAAAATGCGGTGTTTTTCGGAACTGGATGTTTCCTATTGCATAAATTGGCATGTATAAATAGGAGTTTAATAGAAGTAGTTATTGCGTAGCTTTTTCACTACAAGCCTCCCTCAAAAAACAACAACGACAACAAACAATAACAACAACAAAAATACTAAAAGCTTGGAAAGAAGAAATTATTTAATTAAAAGTAAGATAGATAGATAGATAATATGTTTTATTTATCTGAATTATAAAACAACCTAAAGGCTGACGCTATTCAAATTTGCAAAGTTGTAAAAATTTAACAATTTTAACTATAAATAACTATTTTAACTATAGATAATCAACTCGCATGTAAAAATTATACTAACACATCAACACACATGTACAAAATTAGGAGAAAAAAATAAATTTTTAAATGAATAGAAATAAACAAATAAGTAATAAATAAGTAAAAACCAATATTTAAATATTTAAATTAATAAAAATAAACAAATAAATAAATAAAAAACAGTATCAAGGTTTCGTTTAAATTCAAGGAGTTTGGTACTGCACCCCCCAAACCACCCACTCTCAACACTTGGAAAGGCGTTACATGTACCTGCTTCCATGAGCATACCAATCTTAACATATATGTAGTCCAACCATGTGACTGTTAAGTTGACATTGAGTGGAGTATTTTGATGGCTTCAGGACAGCTCCTGGTCAGAGTATTGTGGTTGGGACGTTTAGCCAGCTAACCGTTTCATCCGTAAAACAATGTTAAATCCAATTCCAATTTGCCTTATTATTTAAACTAAGTTGACAGTAAAAAGCAAATAAAAAGGAAGAATAAACAGAAGGAAACAAAACCCCAAAGCCCACAGTTAAAATACAAAAACTTAAATACAAAATTTGGACCTTCCTTTTCTTGAAAATGTTAGCCCTAGATGCAATCCAGAAAGCAAGATTGACATCCCTTTTGTTGGTGGAAATGTCTTATCTTAATCCCCCACAAAATTATTTTCAATCACCTGCAATGTGTATACATTTTGCTTTGTATGCTGCCCCCCCCCCCACCTGTGGTTTGTGGTTTTGTGACTGAAGATTGGCTACAGTGTTGTATTTCTAATCTTGGTCCGTCCTGGAAAAGTGTGTTGACGTTTGTTTCTTTAACGATTGGATCATAGTTAGATTGGAATTGGTATAAACGGTTAACCGGAAGTCACAAGTTCCATTTAACCATTTAGGAAAATAAACATGGATGCACATCTTTGTGTCAATATCAGTCTGGATTGAATATTTTGTCAGGTCAGTGCAAAACAATGTATCTCCTAAACTAGCACTTACATGATGTGCGAGTTTGAAATTTTCATCTTATTTCTCTTAAAATAGCCTGGATAACAAGTACATGCCAAGAAACAACGTTTTTGCATGGAGAATTTTTGTTCAAGATACAACAGTTTTTGCAAAAATCGAGGCACAAAGTGTTTTGCACTGACATGACAACTTGTTTCCGTCAATTATCTCAAGGGAAATTAACCTCAACGATTTGGAAATAATGAGCTTTTAATAACTGCAGATGTGGTAGCTGTTAACACTGGTGAACCAAACATGGTATTATCAAGGTTGGATTTACGTGCAAACTTCTGAATGCCACTCGGTTTCATTTAACTGTGGCTGGTGTCTCATCACGCCCCATTTTGTACAGATTAGATGCCTTTCTGCGGCTTGAGGGATAGTTTGTGTACTTTGGATTGTGTTGATGACTTTTAAACCAACAGCTCAGTATTCACTTTTGCTATCAAAGTAAAAGTGAATCCACACAATTCTGTGTTTTGTCACTTTGGCTTTCTGTATCTAGTCATGATGCATATGTAGTTATTGGAATTAACCTTGTGTTTTATTGACCAATATTTTGTTTTATGTGGTTTTCTTCTCTCTTTTTGTTTTAGATAGTATTTGTTCGTATTAGTTTAAGTATTCTGGGGTTGATTTCACAAAGAGCTAAGATTGATCTTGAGATGAGTTGTCAGTATCACTTTGGTGATTTTTATTGTGACATCACACTTTGAGTAGCAATTAAGATTGATACACAGTCAAGACGAATCTTAACTCTTTGTGAAATTGGCACTTGATCAACCTAGAGGGAGAAACAAATCAATGTGACTTTTTTTCCAGGGAAAACCCAAAGTGTTGAGCTTGGCACTGGAGAGTACAAATGTTGTCTTTGCTCATTGCTTTAAATTGAAAGTTAATTTTGTTCTTCCTGAATGAGACCTTACATTGTATAGTCTCGTTCCCTGTATACAACAAGAAACACATTAAAGGGGACCACTTTGTCACCTTAGCAGGTTTTCCAATGGTTGTATTTTTTATTTAAGTTCCTGAAACCAACACCCCCCCCAAAAAAAACCCAAAACAACAACAACAACAAAACAAAACATACATACAAACAAACACCCCCAACAACCTGAACATATATTTCCAAGTTTTCTACTGTTGTTTTTGCTCTTTTTTTGTGTGTGTTTGTTTCCTTGTTTTATTCTTATGTCTGATGTTTGTTTTATTCTGATGTTTGTATGATATAGTTGGCCTGCGGGCCTGTTCAGGGTTTCCCCTTTTGCACCTAGTTGTGTTTTGATGTTTGTTACTCAATTAACCATCAATGAGGAAACCAGAGAACATTTGTAAGTTTTGTTGCCACAACGACTGTATTTTATGAGCTGAATTGTATTTTTTGTTTGTTTAAACATTTGGTTCAAGTATCCTTTTCTCATAACGTCAGTTCACAGACAGATCAGGAAATAAAACTGTTTGTGTATGGAGTTAGAATTTTATCTATTCGATAATAATTTACATTGCTTCCGTGGACACGAGGACACAAGCGCCCGCTGGTACAAGTGAGATTCAGATTCGACGGCTGCTCAGAACAATAAAACTACTGGGAAAAACTGAGACAAGTTACTCCATGATGAACTTGTGTGTAGCTAAGACTCTTGCTTGTTGAAGTGAAAGCGAAGCCCTAGAGGTTGCATGTGCGGAACGGTCATTTTCACATCATTTGTTATTTTTACCACCGGAGCAGAGTTTACCTTCAGTATCAAGGCAGCAGTTAGTGAAACTGTTAGTTGAGAAGTATTTCCTGTGTGTAGTTTGTATGTGCTTCGATGATATATGCAAGTGTGTGCTCGTAATTATAACCGCTGTTTAAGGTGCGCAAAATGGTGAAAGTCCCCGATTGAAAAACGAAGACATGAGAACTGTCCTGTAGGGAATGTGTGTACTGATTGAAAGAATGTAATACTTAGTCAACAAAGAGAACCATCAATTTGCAGCCTGTCAATGGTTTCCGCATCTGTCTGGAGTGATTCTGGAATACAGTCTGTATACTGTGGATATTTGTTCAATGCTTTTCAGTTTGAATTGATGCGAGGTAAGGATAATGGATGTGTTATCCAGAAAGACGCAGTGCCTCAGATTCTTCACATGCTCTGAGGATGTTGCTGAAAAACGCTTAATAGAATTTCGAAGAGGGAATTATTCGGTCTTCGAGTCCACTCCTGAATAGGAAACCAATAACCACATACATGAGCTGTTTTGAAAAAAAAGTGAGATGCCATTTTGGGGTTCAAACAAGATCGGACCAAAGGAACAAGATGGAGACGAATCTGCAAGCTTTGGAGTCTTACCCAGAAGCAGATGATGTGAACGAGGAGGGGCTTGAAAGTAAACCTGACATTTGGCAACCCCATGTGAAGATACGTGGAGGGGAAGTTTGCATCGACGAAGAAGACCTGGAGGATTCAGTGCTGAGTATTTGCCCTTTGAGAAAACAATCTAGACCATTTAGACGCCATTTGGATTCCATGACGATGTGTCTTCATTGTTCAGAGGAGCCATGCTCCTGCACTGTCGGCGAGCTCCAACACAGCTTGGAATTGCTCAAGGAGAAGTTCCAGTTTGTAAATATGCAAAATAGAGCATTGTGGGTTGAACTGCTGTCTCTGAGGATCTGGAAGACTCATCATAGATCATATTATAAGTCAGGCAGATGCAAGGTAATAAGATGCCAGTCCTTCATTTTAAGAAATACGAGAAGAGCTATAAACTGCTCTCCGAGCTTTAAACTGCTCTCCTTAAAGGTAGGGTCATAGATTGGTTTTTGTCAGCGTAATGCTGATTTATAGGCAAAAACAGATACAATAAAAGTCACATGTGAAAGTTTCAGCTGAATACAGTGTCTACTTGCTGAGAAAACAAAAAAAAACTTTCACTGTATTTTCACGAGAACATCAAAACCATCTTCGTTTAGCGAGGTGATGTCGGGTAATAACCACATCTCTGGCCGCAGCATTCGCAAAAGGACACCAACACTCAGGAATCTGAGAACCGATTCATGTATGAATCGTTTCTCAGATTCAAGTGTTTTTGGGTGAAAAATTATCCAAACCATATTACTTCGAAGGGAATCATTTCTCAAAATAGATCTTTATCATGCTGCCACCATCTTGGTCATGTTCCTTGTATCCAATAACAGTAATTAATGCTAATATTCATTGTACAAAAAGGAACCAGACTATTTCTCCTTCCAGCCTTGGTTTGGTTACATTGAGTTGAATGGGAGAAAATCAAGATGGCTACACCATAATAAAGGTCTATAGTTTTTACTATCAACAGCTGCAGTGCTTCTCATCAAGTAAGCTTTTATGGTCATTAAAGATTTTGAGTATTTATCAATTTGTGACCCTACCTTTTAAATTATTGAGGAGAGCTCTTTGCACTACTCAGAACCGAACTTCACTCATTGATCTTAAATGTGTAAAACACCATTTTATAAAATCTATTCATGGTGTTGAATTTTTAGCACGTAAGTACCTGTGACGATCAGATCAGCTAATTTCATTTTTTCATTATGAGAACATTAAACAAAAACCTGCATGCTTAAGTTATCCACTGTAATTTGTACAGAGTGCTATTTTTCGCACTCCTCAGACGAGGTTAAGGAGTGCGGGGGAAAGCGATTGCATCAACACACTCCTTATAAATGATGGTCTGAGATGCTATATTAATATGCTGGGCTGGGAAGACATGCATCTGTACTGTTGTGGATGTGGTCATAAGTTAAAGCATGCAGGTTTTTGTAACATGTTCTCCTCATGAAAAAAGGAAAATGAGCTGATTGCAAACTGCTTACCAACCAAAATGACCTGTGTATGAATGCCAATTTTATTTTTTTGGTCTCGCGTTTCGACCCTAGCAGAGTGAGAAAGACTCTATTAGGGTCGAACTGAAGTGTTTGCAAAGGAACAATACAGTTGTGTATCATCAGCATATTGATGAATCTATGTTATGATAATATTGCTAAGTGGGAGGGTGTTGATTCAAAATTCAAGGGACATAAAGTGGATACTTGCGGTAGTCCATAAAACTCCAAATCAACTGGATCAGAGTACATGTAATGGTTATAAATGGAAACCCGACTTTACATGTCAGAGAGATGAGCTTGAACCAAGAAAGAGCCGTATTCGAAACGCCCAAATCATCTCTCATTCTATCAATAATATAACATGATCTATGGTGTCAAAGGCAGCCGACTAGAAAAACAATATTGGACTTGTCCATTGCAATAAGTACATCTTCCTCTGAGAAACCTGACTAAATATTGTGAATCAAACTCCTCACTAGGAATATGTTATAGCTCACACATTTGTTAATTTAGTGCTGTAGAAACCAATGGTAAATTTACTTGTCTGATTCTTTACTTTTGGTGTAATGATGTAACTCTTGTATTAGGGATAAAAGAATGGCTAATGTTTGTTTTTAACCATTACTGACGTGTAATTTTATCAGCATTGTATACTGGGTGCTTTCCGTGCCCTGCGGCTCCCATAGGATTATGTATCTGCTTCTCAACATGGACTTAACACTAACAGACCAAACCCTATCAGTAGCTGTTGACAAAACATGAAGTGGCTTTCAAATCCATAAAGTCAAGCACTATAAAGTGCTGTCACATTGCCAGTAGGGGAATTCCCTCACGTTTCCTGCATATAGTGCTCTGCTCCAAGCCTGTTATCTGAAAGTATCACTTTCAACATGTTTAAGGATGTATTTATTCGGTGATCGTGCTTCACAAAGATAATTAATAGTGTCATGGCTGAATGGCTGATGTCTATTGCTTCAAGCATGGAGGTAGGAATTCCTACCTCCATGCTTCAAGGCAGTAGCTATAGGAAGGCATGGAGTTACAAAGTAGAGCTTTAGAAAGCTCCCACTATGTCATACATGTACATGTAACTGCGCTGTCCCACCATGGGCAAGAATCCCTATGGGTAAATTGCACACGAATGGCCACTTAAGACAGTGTTGATTGATTGAATGGATGATGAGTGACCTATATTACTTCATATAGAGGATTCCTCCATGGCTATATATGATGGTTGAGCAGCATTCTCTCAATGAGCTAAAATGCAACCTCGTTCCCAGTGGTGTAAAATCTCGCGGCGCCATTTTGTTTTTCTTTCCCAGAATGCCTTGCTCGATTGTAACCACTGGAAGTGTGACTTTAAAGTATCCAAATATATTTGATATTTTAATTAGTCCTGTGGCTGATCCATTATGTGTTGGAGACTACGCAGAGCGCGCTGTCAAAAGACGCATCAAGTCACAGAGCAACTGGCCCCATCAGTTCTTTTTCGATCTTGTGATGTATGCAGTTTAGGGAGACCATATAAAAACATGATTCATTTGAAATGTATTTTACACACGCGTACTAAGCGCCCGAAGAGCGCCCTACAAGCGCTCGAATGTTTTAACAAGCATGTGCGCAAAGCAGCAACTTCTGGTGAGCCAATCAGCAGTGATTTTTAGTGTTTCCCTACCAGTGGTTATTGACGAGAGAGGTATCGATACGGCGCGCTGCCCATGGTAGCGAGGCTGGCTAAAATGCTTCTCCCCAGAGGGCCCAATTTCATAGAGCTGCTGAAGCATAAAAATAGATCCTTGAACAATTTTCTGCTAAACAAAAAAATGCAGGATATCATTTACAGATGGTATTTTGGCTCGTAACCTCATCCTGGTAAGTATAATTTTGTTGTACTTAGCTAATTTATTTTGTGCTGAAGCAGCTCTATGAAATTGTGCCCTGGTTGTGTCACACACGCCATCTAGTTCCTAATGGATGTGTGCCGTAGTACCCTGTCCCTATGCCATGTAAAAGTTTGTCACTAGTCAGTAATCGGCTGATATTATACCTCCGTTGTTTGACTTTATAAGTTATTTCATTTAAAGGAATTCTCCGGGCACAGGCCTTGCTCAGGATGTAACTTCACTGGTTGAACAAGGAACTTAACCAAAACATCTGAATTTTATTGCTACCATACACGCACATGCTGTTGTTTATGCAAAGGATTTCTTTTTCCATCAGTGACGTCACATGTAACTGGCCACTGGCCAGGCTTGTTTATTTTGGATGTCACCAGAGAGCATTATTTTAAATGAAGTAAATTGAAACAATTAATAGAGGGAGTCGCAACAGGCATGCATTATTTGCAGCTGAAAATATTCTTTATTGAAGAGGAAGGGAAATGTCAAATTCAATTTTGTGATGTACTAATTTTCCAATAGATAGAGTCCTTATGTGAGTGGGGAAAAAAGTCTCTAACCTCACGTTAAAATAGTGTAAATTGCCATTGAATTCGCTCTTCAAGTGCAAAATTTGTCAACATCCAAAACATCCGATGATATTCTGAGAAAAATGGGTCTGTACAATTTTGTAAGGGGATGTTTTGGTTCATTACTGACTTTTTCAGAGAGAAATTTGAAACATTGGATTTCAACAACTACTGGGTCTGTACATTCAAAGGTGGAATATTTCGTCAGTCAATATGTCAAATTCAAGGCCGTTTGGATTGAATATCATTGAAAGTCAGGAATAAACCAAAACATCCCCATGTACTAAAATGCACAGACCCATTTTTTTCTCAGAATGATATCATCAGATGTTTTGGATGTTGACAAATTTTGCTCTGGGAGGGTATCGGATGCAATGGCAATTTACACCATTTTAAAATGAGGTTAGAGACTTGTGTAATGTTTTCCCCACTCACACATGAGAACTTTATCTTTTGGAAAATGAGTACATCACAACATTGAATTTGACAAATTTCCCTTGCTCTTTAATGGGCCTAAAAATTGTTTACATGCCAATGTGGAATAGGCAGATAGCAAACACCCCCAAAAGTCACTCCGTGAGGGAGGCACGTGGGTGGACATGGTGGCAAAACCAGAAATTTAGATTCTGTCCCAAATTTGTGGCAAAGTTGAGAAATTCCACATAATGATTATTGGCATTTTATTTTCCTGAGCAAGGAAAGTCATTTCAACTCATTAAGAAAAAGAAAATACAAATAGCAGAGATTTATAAGACACTGCCATTATAAAAAAAATAAAAATTCAAGACAGGCTGGCAGAAATTCTTGTACATTTACATTTACATACAAATGTTATTGAATAGTAAGATACGGTGATTCATTATTTGAAAATGCTAACATTCAATTCAAGAACGGAAATACACAAAAGGATTGAACAAAGAAAGAAATGTAATAGTTTCGATGTATAACTGGTTTTTATTTTATAACCTTAATGCAAACACCATACCTCTTTATGGATCCGATTAGCATTGTTTTCTGATATCATAAAAGTGGTACAGAGAATAATATCAAATTCCCTGCCCTGAGTGAACATGAACCAATGATCATAAATCTTGCAGTTCTGACGCACTCTTCTGAACCAAAGTCAATTGAAGGTAGTAAAAAACCACAAGGGAAACTGACTAGGTAAATTTTAAATTCAACTGAATAACAATACTGACAAAGTGCAGGATAGTTAATTATTTATATATATATATGAAAATAACAGTTTCAATTTAGTTTTCAATAAAGTCAGTTAGTTTCAGTCTGGAAAACTCAATTTATTTTGTTTCCTGCCGGTTTAATATTAACTTAATCATTTTGAAGTAAGCTCATTATTTAAAAATAGAATGTTAAATTTGCATCGGGGATTCAATATATTATTTGTGTTTTACCCATGCACTGATCGGATGTGTGATAAGCATTGTATGCTCTGTACTTTCCCGACTCCTATAAAAAACACACCCCACAAGCATATTACTAAAGTGGGATTCAGACCCTAGACCTTTGCCAATCTAGAGCAGATGTCTCACCACTAGAGCTTGCCCGGAAGCTAGAGGCAGGTTGGATCCTATATATACTCTAGCCAAAGGTTCCACAACAATTTTTAATTGATGTTGAATTTGCATCAGGGATAAAGGGATTTATAGTTATTTTGATTGTGTATTGCAGTATCTTGTAATATGCCTGTGAACAAATATTTGAGTTCGTTGTAACATTGCATAAAACATGATTTTTGTATTATTGATTTTTTAGGTGGAATACTGTAGGCATGACCAATATTTTGTGCAATTTTCGGACATTCAGAAAGGTTATAACCCTCTGAAAAGCAATTTGATTATAAGTTAAAGGCACTGAACACGTTTGGAAATTGTCAAAGACCAGTGTTCTCACTTGATGTATCCCAACATATGCATAAAATAACAAGCCTATGAAAATTTGGGCTCAATTGGTCATCGCAGTTGCAAGAAAATGATGAAAGAAAAACACCCTTGTTGTACAAATTTGTGTGCTTTCAGATAGGAATAAAAACTTCTTGCAAGAAGTTTTTATTATTTTAGTGAGAAATTACCTCTTTCTCAAAAACTACGTTACTTTGATACCTTTAATTGATATGTTATTAGTCCGTATATAATAATATTAATAATTTATAATCGTTTGTGAGGCTAATCATCCTTACACTTAGCTGACAAGCTGAATTGCAAAGGACACGGCCACAACATGGTCGAGCCACAAGCATGTAAATGCACCTCATCACCAGCCACATCGACCCCTATACGACCACAGAGCACAGCCAACGTTTAAAAATAATTGATTTATCAGGAGGAAGGAAAACCGGAGGGCCTGGAGAAAAAACCCTCGTGGCACAGGAGAGATCCAACGCACAACTCTACTCCAATTTGGCCCTAGCCAGGAATCGAACCAGGGCCTCATTGGTGAGAGGCCAGCGCTTTACGCACTAGCCACCCTGGATTGATCATCTACAATGTATGGAACCACAAGGTGACTTTGTCTTGGACTTGCCCAATAATTAAAGTGTTTGAAATATTATCCTCATTTGTTTCATTCGGCAGAGCTCCTTCTTGCCACCCTCAGGGTTCCTCTCCCCCCATCAAGTAATCGTCCAGCAGCAGCCTTCTGATGCCCCCGTCAGCTCTCCACACCCTAGGCTCCTCAGTGAGGATAGCTTGGAGTTGTCTCTACTGACCAGGCTGGTGCATACCAAGCCTGTCTGGTTTCTACTCAACACACAACGCACTGCTGCTATACACTACCTACAGGGGCAACCAGTTGGGGTAAGACAAGGATTGTTGAGACATTTTAGTTTTACCAAAAAATTTTCTTTTTTAATGTATGGCCTTATGTAGCATGAGGCTGCTATGATGTCCATCCACTTTACCTAATCAATGACCACATTGTGTGCCTCTTCCCATTTTTTTACATTTTTATTTAGTTAGTTTAGGTTTGTTTTTATCAAGTAATAAACCACAAGGGAAACTGACTGGGTAAATTTAATTTCATTTTTGGGTGAATAAAGACAAAGTGACTAGAACAGGATTTGAAACGGTGACCTCTGGATTAACTTGCTACTGCTCTACCAACTGAGCTATCTACTAGCCCTATGCTCTCCCTATTTTAAGGTTGATAAGGTTTTTAACAAGAATTTTCAGAGTTTGGGGTGGATGAGTTTTGTCTTTATTTTGTGTTTAATGTGAACAACAACTCAAATGGCGCGTAACTATATGTGAAAGTTATGTGAAATAAATATTGAATGCATTTTGTTTGTGCAATTTGTCGCAGAATATAATCACTCTGTGAAATCTGGCTTTTCCCATTTCATTCAGCTTCGCCTCGTGAAATGGAACAGTCCAGATTTCACCTCGCGATTATATTCTGTGACAATGCACTTATATGCATTCAATATTTGTATACTAAAAGAGTCTTACAACCGCCAATGAAATTGTGCGAAAATTTATATATATATATGTGTTTCTTCTTGGCGATTGCCTTGAACTAGTTGTCTAACTCATCTCTTTCAAGACATCTGTCTATGCCACCTACTCATCATTTTGACAAAACACGTTTTAATAACCCTGAAACTAAGTTACGTACTAGAGATCGTGCCCTTCAAGCCTCTGCCGCCCCCCCCCTGGCTCTGGATTTACCTTTGGGAAGCTAACACACTCCAGCTTTTCAAAAGTAGACTCAAAAATCCATTTATTTGTGTAATCATACCATCCATATGCTTTTGTTGTATAGTTTGGTAGATCTGTGTAAATGTATTGTTTGTTTGTATCTTTATTATGTAGCCTAAGCTTTGTAAAGTACTCTGATCTTTGTGTGGTGCTTTAAAAATGCCTGTCACTCATGGTATTATCAGAAGAGAGGGGATAGTAGAACAAAGGAACACAAAAGGAACAATGCTGTCCTCACATTGGAATCCTTTGTATTTTTGTGTCCTCACATTTTTGTGTGTGCTTAGTCTATGGAGAGTGTAAAGGTTAGAGGGACAAAGGAAAGTCTGCACATCGATAGCAATAAATTGATACATGTATGTATGTGTGTATGTATAAATTGCCTGATACATGTGTAGCCATTATTAAGCATTAGACTGTAGCAACCTAATTGTTCTGTGTATCTTTGATGATTAGTGTAGGTACTGTCTTAATAGTCAAAGTCACATGCTTTGTGTTTTGTCCTTGTGTTTGCCTCAGATTAACAAAGGATTTCTTCTTAAAATAGTATTCTTAGTCAATGCGCATGTTAAGTCTTCCTCTGTGTATAGTCACCTGTTTTGTACATAAGTGATGAACAAACTTCAACGTCGGAGTGGATCATGTTTGTACTTTTTAAGAAGGTTGTTGTTGAACTGATGAAAGTTTCACCGATTTAAAATTTTACGATACTTTATGTGTTTCATGAAAAGTTGAATGAATATTCTGTTTATAAAGAAATAATGTTGAGTATCAAGTTTTGAATCAAAACAAGGCAAATTTTCATGAAGCAGTATGAGGAAAATGGCTGAAAAAGTCTTTCATGTGATCAGCAAGTTTGACTGGGATGAATAAGGCTGCAGCTATACGGCTGCTGCTGTTGCTAAGGGTGTTGCTATGGGCATCCAATGCTCGCTGATTTGGACACGGCCTAAAGAAGTCTGATCGTATCTTGATTCCTTGTGATTGAGGGCGCCAGTCAACACTCTATTCATGGACTTTGGTTGGGCTCTTCCTTGTTTATTTTGTTGATTGAGGAAAGGGTAGTCTTGCTTCAAGGCCCTCCTGTAGATATCGCAACAATTGTCATTCACCACAAGAGGGCTCTCTCTCACCCTAGACCAGAGTCGTATATTGAGAGAGTTGCGACATGGAGGGACCAGCTTTCTCCGGTCACGTGGTTGCTGGACGCCATTTTGTTCCAAATGCAGCACAACCCAATGGGCAGACTAGTCTGGCACCCTGTATTCGCCAATGCATTTTTTTGAGACAAAATGGCTTATAATCGCAAGTTGTCGCAACTCTCTCAATACACAGCTCTGCCCTAGACAGATATCACAGGGAGTCCACTATATCGTACTCCCTGTGATAGCGGTTTGGGATGAGAGGGAAATAAAAGATGACATGTAGTGCGTGTTCCACCAATCAAATGACAAGGATCTGTGTGTGCAGTTATAAATAACATAAGGTAGATGTAGTAATTCAGAATAGCTGTGAATACTAATAGGAAAAAAACAAAGGTGGTTTTCGCGGATGGCCGAAACCCCCAACAACATGTGGATTTGTGATATTGAATGGTCGGTCAGACAGTAGGAAAGAGAGGAGTGATTGATAACAGACAAGCAGATGTTAAAATCATAGAGCTACAAAACCACACAAATCTGCTACATGTAAATGCAAATCAATCTTGCTGAGCAGATTTATAGGTTACCGGTGAAATTGCCATGTGGTAATTACATGCACTATTTGTGACTGGTTCGCTGTTATGCTGTAGACAGAGGTGAAAATAAGTAACTTTTTGTGGGGCACAAGGGGGTGCACCATTTTTTCTAGGTGGGCACTTCTGGCCGATTATGAAACTAGATTGCGTTTTCATTTTTTTAAAACAAGATCTTAATGTTCATTTAGCAATGACTGGTATAATGACCAATTTTAGCACTCACGTTATGCCGTTCACTATTTGTTATAAGATCATTTTATGCAGGGCATGGACATTTATTTTGGGGAAGGGTACTTGCCCCCCTCCCCCTCACACCCATGGGCAAGCCACTGATTGTATATAAATTTGGTTTACTTGCTAAGCAATGTATATCTGCTAAGCAGGACTCCGAAATTAGGTCCAGAGAGTAGAGTAATCAAACGGGACAGCCACAGAAGGAAACGAGGGAAGCCATAAGGGAAGTCATTATGACCAGAAGGAAATTGAGTAATAACAAAGATTATGAGGTGATTGGATTGCTGACACATTCAACGGCAGATCCTGGTGCCTGGGTTATGGTCTCTGATGAGTGATGCCAAATGCAGCGGGCTCGGTCTGTTGATCCTTGTTCTCTCTATAATGGTTTAATCTGTGAGCTTCATTGTCAAGGGTGGGTTTGCTGTGATGGAAACTGTGGTGCAGATGTAAGGCGGTAAGTGGAAAGAAATCGCTGTTGGAGGGGAAGCTTTTCCTGCTCTTAAAAACACGCGGATAATATTTGTAATTGTCAAAGACCTGTAGCTGCACTTTATGTGACCCAAACATGAAATAACAATGCTGTGAAAATTCAAACTCAATCTGTCATTGGAGTCACAAGAAAGTAGTGAAAAAACCCTGACATAGTTTTGCCCTTTTTAACTCCTGAGATCAAAACTAATTGTTGTACTCATTTCTCAAAAACTATAGCATTTCAAGCCAAAAATATTTCAAGGGAAGTTTCCCACCATGACCATCTTTATACCATGTAAGTTATGTGCAAATCTGTGAGTATTTATATTTTCAATCTTACCAATGTTGTGCACACGCTTTGAAAGACAAACCGACATCCATTTAGCCTTTACAAAAGTAAATTTTTTAGTAACTGGTTCAAGTACATGTACAATATTTACATATGGGTTTGTAGGTCATTATGTGACCCTTTTTCAAATCCCCTCAAAATAATTTGTATTCTTTAATAGATGTTAATTTTGCAGTGGGGGGAATTTGGTTTTTACCCATACATCGGTGTAAGGGTAAAAACCAAATTATATTTTTATTCTTGTTAACGCTATTCGTAGCTGAAGACAAAGATCCATTTTGTCTGATATCAGATTAGATTACAGATCACCACCAAACATCATCTTGAGGTCAAATTATACAAAGTCTTCTGTATGATTTCTATTTAGCCTGTGTACTAATTGGGTCGGCAAAGTAATGATTAGTGTTTGTATACACCATTGGTCTATTAAACCCATCCTCTACTTTTCAATAAGTACAAATAAGTCCAACAGACAACCATTCTTTAAAGGCATCGTACACGTTTAGTAATTACTCAAAATATATATTAGCATAAAAACTGACTTGGTAACGAGCAACAGAGAGCTGTTGATAGTATAAAAACATTGGGAGAAACGACTCCCTCTGAAGTAACGTAGTTTTTGAGAAAGAGGTAATTTCTCACTAAAATAATAAAAACTTCTTGCAAGAAGTTTTTATTCCTATCTGAAAGCACACAAATTTGTACAACAAGGGTGTTTTTTCTTTCATCATTTTCTTGCAACTTCGATGACCAATTGAGCCCAAGTTTTCACAAGCTTGTTATTTTATGCATATGTTGGGATACACCAAATAAGAACACTGGTCTTTGACAATTTCCAAACGTGTACGATGCCTTTAAAGGGAGGGTACACCTCTAGTAATTACTCAAAAAATTAATGACCATAAAAACTTACTTGGTAAAAAGCACTGGAGAGCTGATGATACTATAAAACATTGGTAAAAACGACCCTCTTTGAAGTAATGTAGTTTTAGAGAAAGAGGTAATTTTTTATCTGAGAAAGGCTTCTCAGGCATCTGACAGCACACAATTCTATGCAACAAAGGTGTTTTTCTTTCATTTTTTTTCTTGCAACTTCGATGACCAAATGAGCCCAAATTTTCACTGGTTTGTTATTTTATGCATGCGTTGGGATACACCAAGTGTGGATACTGGTCCTTGACAATTACCAAAAGTATACACTGCCTTTAAAACTGTTATCAAGTTTGGTGGTTTCAGACAAGAATAGAGATGTATGTCTGTTGTCTCACATTCAAACTTAGAACAAAAATGCAACAAAAGGGACAAGAATTGGACCTTATTGCATTGATGTCATCCCACTGCCATCTCAGAGGTAAAATGAGGATGCAACAATGGACATGAACATCTCCATACGCGCAGCGCACGTGATGTGCCTATCAGCAACCTTCTTTCGACCTCTAGCCGAGGGTGCCTTACTCACATGACTTCATGTGCATAAAGGTCTATGTCTATGGTTTCTGTCTGTAATAGAGAACAATAGAATACTTCCCAATACGTTGCTGTCACAATACAAGGAAACAAATGGGAAATCCTCGGTTGACATAAAAAACAAACAAGTACCTGCTCAGCGCTTTACTTTTTCCTGTTGTTGCTTTTATTGGTCGGGCCAGCTGCATGGCATCTCAGCTGCTGGCCAAGCCTTGCTGACACAAACAATTGTTTCCACAAAATTCTATGGTCAAAGTGCTTTCAACTTCATTGTACCTTCATTTTGGAATGAATTACCTGTATATAATTGTCAAACTGACTCTGTTCTGATTTTCAAGGGACTTTTTGAAGACCCACTTGTTTAAATCTACATTTTTATACCAATTTTCTTTTTATATTTTCATTATGTTATGTCCTCTGTCAAATTATGCAAACACGTGGTGGCTTGGGGGTCACAGTGGTGGGGCTGGTGACTTGGGGGACCATGTTGGGGGTGGGGCTGGTGACTTTGGGACCATGTTGGGGGTGGGGCTGGTGACTTTGGGACCATTTTGGGGGTGGGGCTGGTGACTTGGGGGACTGTGTTGGTGGTGGGTCTGGTGACTTGGGGGACCATGTTGGTGGTGGGTCTGGTGACTTGGGGGACCATGTTGGTGGTGGGTCTGGTGACTTGGGGGACCATGTTGGTGGTGGGTCTGGTGACTTGGGGGACCATGTTGGTGGTGGGTCTGGTGACTTGGGGGACCATGTTGGTGGTGGGTCTGGTGACTTGGGGACCATGTTGGTGGTGGGTCTGGTGACTTGGGGACCATGTTGGTGGTGGGTCTGGTGACTTGGGGGACCATGTTGGTGGTGGGGGTGGTGGCTTAGGGGAGCTTGTTGGTCGTTGGGTAGATGGCTTAGGGTAGCATGTTGGTCGTGGGTAGGTGGCTTTGGGGGCCCATGGTTGGGGTGTTGGCTTACAGGGGGGGGGGGTGCTGGAAGTACTACTGTGTACCCCAGTAGTGGCCTGATAATCTGATAACCTCCAATAACATAAATGTTAATCTGTTAACTCCAATGTAATACAAACTATATCTTGTATTAATGGTTTAGAACTTGACTTTTTGTATGGTATCAGCTCGCATGATTGTCTTATTGAAATCCCCGATTTAGCTGAGGTGACCGGTCACACATCCTCATGGGTAGACATTGTTTAGGGTGTTGGGTGTGTGTTCTAAATTAGTCATCACAGTGTGGGTTTTGTATCTCGGTCAGGGTAAACATGCAGGATACTCATTGTATTAATAGAAATAGTGGTTATCGCTTGAAACTCTTAACCATTTGAATGAAACACTAATGAAGAGGGGAAAGTAGTGGAAAACTTGTAAATACTATTCTATTATTTAGCTTGTTTGTGTCCAGTACTAGTTATCCAGATACAAAGATGAGACTCTACAGAGTTTGATTTTGTTTGCAGGAATAGATACATAAAAAGAATCAGGGACAAAGACAACCTCAGTAATCACAGTGAAATTTAATTAAGTAGTATCTGTTGAATATTCATTTATGCAGAGCAAGGGATAAAGACAACCTGGTACCCACAGTGAAACATACATTATACATCTGACATTGAATATCCATATGAAATGTGTAATGTCTGTTTAATATGCTAATTCAGGGCTTTATTGTTTGTAGAGCAAGAGATCGAGACAGCCTGGTTTTCACAGTGAAACATACATCATCTGACATTGAATATTCATATGAAATAAGTAATATCTGTTGAATATTCACATGCAGAGCAAGAGATAAAGACAACCTGGTACCCACAGTGGAACACATACATCATCCGACATTTAATATTCATATGAAATAATTAGTATCTGTTGAATATTCATATATGCAGAGCAAGAGATAGAGACAACCTGGTACCCACAGTGAAACACATACATCATCCAACATTTAATATTCATATGAAATAAGTAACATCTGTTGAATATTCATATGCAGAGCTTTATCGTGTGCAGAGCGAGGGATAAAGACAACTTGGTACTTACAATGAAACATCCTGGGAAAGGAACCGGATTGTACATTGAGAAGTTGCCCATCAACATCACTGAAAATGGTACGTTGGCAAGAAATAAGGTGACAAGTTCAGGTACAATTATGCAGAATTGCTCATGAAGAATGGCATCATTCGGTGAACATTAAAAATAGAAACTCTACTGTTTCTTCACCTTGAAGAAACAGTCTTAATTCCATAGACCTTGTACACAGGATCTTCTGAGGCATGTCTTACCCTTTTAGAGAGTTTTAATTTATGTATAATCATTGCACAACATGACCTTACTGTGACCTGTCTTTGACCTTTGTGGTTGAATGGAAGTAGGTCAAGCCTTTCAGCAATTTACGGGCCCCTATGGGCCTTGACTTTTGGTACAAGACGTTTGCAGCCGCTATGGACTCTACAGAGATAAAGGGACAAGTAAATTAATGTTTTTGGAAGATAACAAATCTAACAATTACCATCCTATGAAAATTGCAAAATTCAATTCAGTGGTCACGTTTCAGTATAAATAATGGAAAAATTGTCTAGGTTTTGTCTGGGATTTTCCGCATTTTTACAAAAGGCTTATTTCAATTGTGGCAATCCAAATAAGCAACTGTGACTTCTGGGGTCTACAAATTTGCTCAACTTTGACAGTATTGCAGACTGAAATATTTCACTGGAGGATTGATACTGGTTTGAACTTTATAATGGATGACCTTTCAGACTGAAACTAAAATGGACAAAAATTCCAAATGATTTCCAAACCTGTACTTTGTCTCTAAGCTTCTTTTTCACTTCACTTGGTCCCAGCACCTCGTCCAAAGGTGCTGGAATGGGCTGACATATACATATGTCCATTTGACCATTCCCTCTGACCCCGGTCACCTCTTCCCGTTTATGAAAGGTTCGACTATCAATAATGATGTAGCTGTAAAGTATGTCAATCCTTTGCAAATAATTATTGTCAAATTTTGCCTTCGGTAAAAGTAAGGCTCGCAACATTCGTCTTACCTTGGTTTAAAAAGAGCGTTTACATTATCCATGGAACCTCCATGCTTTATCATACCGTTTGTGTACACGTTGTGATTGTGCGCATTGCGCCGATCAGCAGCAGAATCATTCCAATCATGCATCACTTCATCCTGAACAAGAATTTGTACAGGCTCATCAGCCCATCCCAGCAGTCTTGGATGAGACTGGTGGGGCTGTGTGAACTTTTTCATATTTTCTTATTCTAATACACATTTTTGATGACTCCAGGTGTGAAGTTGTCCAACGCATCTGAAGAGTTTGCCAACATTGAAGATCTCATTCTACATCACCTATACCACGAGGGCGCTCTACCATGCAAACTGGCACTGCCCTCCGAAATAATGGCTGCGCGAAACATTCGAGCGTTGCAGTCACTGGCAGTGTTCGAAGAAGGTATGTCCGTGGGTTTTCAAAATCATGGCTGAGGCTTCAGATCTATGGCTTAGTCTGCCATTTGGAATTCGTGTAAAGTTTTGTGCGCCTACCAACGAGCTTGATGAAGTAGCTGTAAAATGCATTGTTGGGTAGCCATTGTACATGGCATCGTACACGTTTGGTAATTACTCAAAATATATATTAGCATAAAAACTGACTTGGTAACGAGCAACAGAGAGCTGTTGATAGTATAAAACATTGTGAGAAACGACTCCCTCTGAAGTAACGTACATGTAGTTTTTGAGAAAGAGGTAATTTCTCACTAAAATAATAAAAACTTCTTGCAAGAAGTTTTTATTCCTATCTGAAAGCACACAAATTTGTACAACAAGGGTGTTTTTTCTTTCATCATTTTCTTGCAACTTCGATGACCAATTGAGCCCAAATTTTCACAGGCTTGTTATTTTATACATATGTTGGGATACACCAAATGTGAACACTGGTCTTTGACAATTAGGCCTACCAAACGTATACGATGCCTTTAAAATAATAATTTGAGTTAATTTGTTTGCTATACTGTTGTAAAATCATGAATACTATCACACTGCTTCTATAAAAGAGTGATTGACCAAGTTATCTACATTTAATATAAATGGAATTAACTTCTTCTTCTTTTTAGAATTCTGGGTGAGAATTACCCAGTGCAGACAGGGCATACCCGACAAAGGACAAAAAGAAACACCCGTCGAATCTCCAAGGGAGTGGTCCAAATTTCTCGTCACACTACCAGCTGGCCATCATAAACCTAAACACCCTCTCCAGTCGAGCCTTTCGGAGGGTAGAATGGCACCCATGCTCGCACCTCCAAGAGGATATGTCTTCATGAACAAACAGCCTGGGCCGGTCCCTCAGCCTACAGCTACAGAACCACCATCCCCTGCTTCAAAGACTGTACCTACAGAGCCAGAAAGCTCCTATATGTCAATGAGAAAACGTAATACTGAAAGTATTGCTCTTGAGAATCGACGCCTGTTGAAAAGTTGGAGTTTTGATGAGAGCAGCAATCCTTTTTTTACGGATATCATGTCATCATCCCAAACCTTGATGAGGGACCCCAAGAGAAATAGTACAGACGACACTTTGCTTGCAACCTTTGAGCGACAACCAATGCGGTGGAGCACACAGAGCCAGCGGGAATACCTCATGAAAAATTCAGGTCATTATCCTCCACCCCAGCATAGTCCACCACCTCCACCCAAAGAATCTTCAGCGGATGTTTACACAGCTGCATCGTTCAAGGCGTCTTCTTTACAAAGTCACGTCCAACGAGCCTCGGGCGAGTATTACAAGCCTTTTGAGAGAATGAAACAGGGGCATCACCCGCCTTCTGCATTTGGATTTGACCAGGTCTACCAGAGTCCAGCGCCCCCACTGCCGCCAAAACGATCTATGTCCAGTCCACAGCAGGGAGGACCCGATAAATACCAAAGCATGGGCTCAATGCTTCCCGTGGTGCAACATTCATCTCAATATGCCCAACCAAAGCCGCAAGGTTCTGGGGGTAACTATTCTTTATCTGAAGCCGATTTAGATTCCCTTGAAAGGGTTCCAGCAGAGAAGACAGAGGAGCATGCGGACCCGTGCATGTTTGGTTCCATTGTAAACAAACTTTACTTGGGGCCTGTTTTACAGCCGTCATCTCCAACACCTCCTGTTTCTCCTGGCAAATCAAAGCCCGCAAACCCCATGTTTGAATTTGATCCATTGCTCTTATCGGAGCAACAAGCGTCAACTCCTCAATCACAAGATGTCTTCAGTACCCCTCCGGAATCCTCCACTGTATTACCTCAACTAGATGCCCCCAAATCTCCTCCGCCATGTGACGTCACAGTCGGGGTGCTTCTGAGATTGACGTTAGAAAGCAGTGGAGATGAGTTGACCGAAGAGTTAGGACAATCAGATCAGAGTCGGCAGTCTATGGAGGGAGGTGCAGGATCTGAGGATAGCAGCATTGAAGATTCAGAAAAAACGTTTGACGAGGACGATGAAGAGGAAATGGTGAGAGGTGAGCAAGGCTTCTCAACGGCAGACACCCAGAGTAGTCACAGTAGTGAAGCTCATGCCCATCTTGGAGATCAGCCTCAAGATGTTAAAACGACAGCGTCCAATGAGGGAGAGAGCCAGGGAGAGCAAACCGTTGATAGATTGTCTGGAGTCACTGCATCACAGAAGAAGAAGATCAAGAAGAAGAAAAAACACAAGAAGTTGAGCAACTTCAGCAGGATCCAGAAATATGGTGAGTCTTTAACTAAGCCATCTGTCTTTGATCCAAGTGCAACTAGTTAAGTCATTGCAGTTAAGCAAACCAAAGCTAGCACTGATTGAAGTATTTTTTATTTTTTTAAATATTTATTTACTTGAATTTGTTTTATTGAGCTGGGGTAGCCTATCAGTTTTCAATAAACTGCTCTCAGCCCTGGATACATACAAAATAAAATACACAGGAGTAAAATACAAAAGCAGCAAAAAATTACCTAAATGAATACGTAGGATTCTAAGAAATACAAAATGGGGCCTAAGAATAAAATGCAAAAACCATACATCCAACCACAAATAAGGAGACGCTTAAAAAGAAGTATTAAAAGGAGGATTACCAAAAAAAGCCTTTACCAAAAGGAAACCATCTTTAAAAGATTAAAGTTGACTATTTTGTTGATAGTTTTCAAACCACCTCCTTTGGTATCAGTAGCCCTTCAACTTTGCATTTGACCGAATTTTCAATATCGTTATAAAATGTTTCATTATTTTTTTGTCAGTATACATTAACCCTTTCATTTGACCTCCTGTATTCCTATTTCGCCCGTTAGCATCAGTGTTGACAAGGGGTAAGACGAAAAAGAAGAAAGGAGACCCAACAAGTGAGATTCAAGCAGCAATACACAGGTAACCCAAACCAAGGCAGAAAAAAATGGCGGATATTAGTTTTGTCCGTGGACTGTCAGTATTCAAGTTCATTTATTTATATAAATATTGACACATTCGACAGCGCAAGCGCCAAAAAGAAGATGTTGAATAGGAAATGAGAAGAAATGTTCAGTTTTAGATGTGGGAGGAAAACCCCAAATTAATCGCACGCAATCAGGTAGGGTCTGTAACCCAATCCACATGCAAGGCTCCTGGTCTGACGGGGGGTTCGAACCAGGGTCCACAGAGGTGAAAGGCAGGGAAAGAAACCACTGAGCCAACCTGATGCCCCCTGTTGTAATATTGAAGTGAATCAACCTGTAGGATTTCACGCCCATACATTTTGTTAACTTCCGAAAATTGCAGGATATCAAACTGACTCGGGATGCTTGGTTCTAAGATTTTTGTGGTATTGACGTCAGGTGAATTTGGTCAATAGAAAAATTAGAGCCTACTGGACAAAACATTGAGTTGTTAAACCACTGGATAAAGGGATTGTATATGTTTGGTAATTGGAACCCATTGTTTGTTTCAATCCTGTATAGTTGTAGATATGCACCATAAAACTAACCTGTGGAAATTTCATTTCAAAAGGTGGTGGTGTTTTTGAGATATTGCCGAAAAAATGGAGCGGTTATGTCCACGCAGGAAGAATAATCTGCAATTGGAATACACAATTTGAGAAACATTTCTGACAGAAATGCATCTCAGATTCAATTTTTTTGTCATAACCACATTATTTCAAACTGAAATGTTTCTCAAAATGCTTGATACTATCAGAAGCTGCTCTACTCCTTACCAAGTAAAGTTTTATTGCCACTAATTTTATGAGTAATTACCAAACGTACATAGATTTAAGAAGCTACCTTTTTACAAACGGATATGAGAATTTTCCATGGTGCCCCCACATCACCCCTCATAGCTTACTATTCTATGATGCAACATTTTTCTCAACGGTCCTCACCTACAGACTTGCGAGTAACAAGAGCAGCTATTTCTGCATGATGATCGAATGCTTCGTTCAGAACATCAAGGAAAAAGAGTCCAGGGAGAAGCCAGACGTCTTGATCCGCAACATCCGTCAGTTCATGAGTGGAATGAAGAACTACCTGTTCAACCGCCGGGAACCAGATGTTGATGAAGCTATGGATAAGGTGATAATTCATTTTGATTAGAATGGAGGTGGTTTTTTTTTGCGGGGGGGGGGGGGGAGCCAGATGTTGGTCATGAACTGATGCATGGTGACCTGACGTATGGTGCACCACAGCCAAACCTCTGTGTTCTTAGAAACTCGCAGTACAAGTTTAAATATTTTTCAAACTGCTGTTTTGGAGACTGATTACTACTTTATAAAAAGAAATTTAATAACAAAATAAAGATGACTTCTTCATTGGTACAGAACTGTCAATGTGTTTTGAAACTTGCAACTTTTTTGATGAGTTATTCATTTCTGAACACATACGTTACTTTGTGAACAAAGACACACACAAAAACGGGATGTGCACGCTGAGCGCTGTGGACAAACCAATGCATACGTGTCTTCGTGGAAACACTAAATTTAAATAGGTCAGATGGGCAGATGGAGCCTAAGCCAGAGCTAAAGCCGTAGCCACAGCCACGATCATCATGCGAGTTTATCATTGTAATGTTGGTGAAATTAGTATTCTACGGGAGTTTTTGCGTTAAAAAAAGGTCACCTCTACAAGACGTTTAAAATAAAAAATATCTCTAAGCCTCAAAGTCATAACTTATAGTCTTTTCTCCACTGTACAGTACTACAACCTTACTATGCCTGAGCTGGATGCCATTGTAGAGGGCGCTATTCATCGTTACATCTTACTACCCCTTAAGGTCGAGATCTATAAGTGTTTCATCTCAGATCATATGGAGTCTGGTTCCCTGTTAGAACTGGATCACAATATACAACTGGCTAGGGCCAAGACTCCAGTGGAATTGGGAATAAAGGTACAGACTACGCTCAGTAATAAAATAATGTGAATTTAGATATTTTAAAAACTTTTACACCATAGGTGTTAAATTTGCATCGGGGATGAAGAATGTTATTTGGTTTTACCCTTACACAGATGTGTGTAAAGCACTCTATACTCAGTACTTTCCCGAGTCCTGTGAAAAAAATCCACAGGCATAATACTTGGGTGGGATTTGAACCATCTAGCTATTAGGCAATCTTGGTGGTCAGTGGTAATACATCTGCTCTAGAATGGCAAAGGTGGTGGGTTTGAATCCAACCCAAGTAATATGCCAGTGTAATTTTAATAATATTACAGTATTTCCAGTAAAAATGTCTGGACAAAAATACAAAAAATATTTTTTGTTTTTTGTTCTACAAATGTAGTCTTTATTGTAGTCTTTAATGTAGTCTTTTATTTCCATTCATAAATATCTTTTCGTTAAAAACATCAACAAACCTTTAAAAGTTTAGAACGAATCCGACAGTTTAGCCTCAGCTTGCCTCTACTCTGTGTTGAATTTCTTTCCATGTTGTTATATAATCATGAGAAAGGCAATATTGTTGAACTCTGCTTTAAAATTACAATAGTATGTTAACAGACTAGCCACGTGTCATCTGCATAATACCTTTAGATGAATTTTTGGATTTTAAATTGTACCTTAGTTCGGTTTGTGGGAAACCAGCGGTGTACTTATTTTGTATTACTCGTTTTTAATTGCAAACCCCTCTAGGCCAACTACATTCCACCAGAGAGTGAAACTATGGAGAAGTTCCGACACTATTTTGGCCTTTTGGAGGAGGCCTACTCACCAATCAAGAAGTTGGAGCATCTTTTGGACATAGTGAGAACAATCTATGAGACGGTAAGCTTTATTTGGCATAATTCCACTGTAAGCCACGCCCACTTCACACAAACTGGTTCCAGCCATTACCAGAGGCCCATAAGAATTGCATTGAACTAGTGTGTTAAAGAATTTATGCAAGAAAATTACATATCGTCGGCTCAGTGCTATGAGGTCATTAATCACAACTTCATACTCATAATTATGAAAAAGTCATGAAATGAAAAATGTGTTTAAATTCAAAAACAAGAAATCGAAATCAACAAATAAATGTTTCACTTAGAAAATGAATGTTTCTTTTTGCCAAACAAATGCTTTGTAGACCACTCCTGAGCGGTAAACTCCATTTACCAGTAACTCCAAAATAAACAGCACCTTGTAAACCATTACATGGTGCTATGCAAAGGAATTGGTCTCATACTTCAACACGTAACTCCACTTACCTTGTAGGAAAAATACTGAGCGCTTTGAGACACCCATCGAGAGTATAAAGCGCTATATAAGAACTGCATATTATTATTATTATTATTATTATTATTATTATTATTAAACAGAAGCAATTTTATGAAATCCATACAAATTGCACTAATGACCTTGTAGTTCTGAGCAGACGATATGTTCTTCAAAGACTCGGGTTACACACCTATGATCCGACACCCTGAGTGCATTTGACTAATCCTAACTCTAACCCTTGCATGTAAATCATGAGGGGGATTTCGGAACATAAGGGTGTGGGAGTATAGAGCAGTCACCAAGACTCGAGATCTTCTCAGAATTAAAAGTTTCTGTTGTAAGAAATGCCTTTGCAATAATGATGTGAGGAGCCAGTCTTCACTGTGGGTAATGACCGGGTTGTTAGCTGGCCACTGTTTATAAACAACAGCCAGTTTTCAAAAGATTATGCACGCTTGTAAGTCCATAGAGCTGGAAAACTTTACATAAGAACAAATCAAGTGTCTGCCACAAAAACAGACTTACAACAATAGCCTTTCTATAATGGTTTTTAATTTAACTTTTAGATGAAGCCAATTTCTTATAATTCTTTTCTGCAGGTTAAAGATAAGAATTCCAGTCGAGAGGAGTCAGTTCAGTCCATGGGAGCTGATGGTAAGCTTTTTTAAAATTAATTATTTTTTAATGAGATTTGGCTTATATCACAAGGCCGGACAGCCACTTCAAGGTGGGCCGTCTACCCAAATCAACTGTCAACAGGGGCACGTTGCCACCTACTCCTGGGGCTGAAACAGGGTTACCCCCTTCACACTTCGTAAGGATGTAGGCATGGGTATCATCTACTAGGAGCCTGGCTGGTAGAGCAGAATGCACTACCTTCCCAACTTTTTACGAAGCAATTATGGTTAAGTGCATTGCTCAAGGGCACAAGTGTCATGACCGGGATTTGAACCTACACTCTGCTGCTGACAACACCAGAGCTTGGGTGTAGTGAACTAGACCTCTCGGCCACGACACGCCACTTTTTTTACCTATAAAGTAATCTCTGTCTATGTTGAAGGCTGATCAACTGATTTCACCTTTATTTTTCTTCCTTTAAAGTGTCATAGAAAATTATAAAAAGACTGTAAACAGTTTTGTGTGCTGGTCAGTGTCCTTCTTTTTATTCTTTTTTACCAAGCTACTTTTCTGTATGTTGGAGTTGTTAGGCAATTATTATTGTAAACTGTGCTTCTCTTTTTGATAGATTTTTTGCCGATGTTCATCTATGTGCTGGTTCAATGTGAGGCTGTGAATATTGAGGTTGAGGCTGACTACATGTGGGGTACCTTGGAGCCCTCAATGCTGTCTGGAGAGGGAGGGTACTACCTCACCACCCTCAGCAGTGCAAGTGAGTCAATTGACCCTTCAGGGTGCCGCAGTATGGCGTGCCATGGCCGAGCGGTTAAGAGCACCGGACTAAAGCTCTGGTGTTTCTGATCAGCAGAGTGTGGGTTCGAGTCCCGGTCATGGCACGTGTGTGCTTGAGAAAGATAGTTTACCATAATTGGTTTGTCCTTTCGGATGGGATGTTAACTAAACTGTAGCTCCCATGTACTAGGATTGGTAGTGCACTTAAAAGAACCCAGAACACTTATCGTGGAAGAGTCCAGGTTAACTCAGGTGTTTCTGGTTCACATAGCAAGCACCCTTGTTTACAGGTTTTCTCAGGCTTGCGAGCTGCAGTGATTAAGTTCACTTATGAGGCATCCTTGGTTTCATTACCAGAAGTATATAATAATAATAACAACAACAACAATACTTGATCGGTACTAACTTGAGGATGGTTGTTCTGCAGAAGATGCATATTGTCACCGCTTTCACGAAGAGACAGTTTCATCAAAAATCTTAAATTTTGGCAAACCTATTTTTTTGTTTACATGTATTTGGATGTTTACATTTACAACTATATTCTCAAGTTTCAAGTCTTAAAATGCAAGTCTGATAATTACACTAATTAGCACAATGACAATATCATAAAATTTACAGATTTGATTTTCAGGAAGGGACGTGCATTAATTTGCTAATTTCTTTACATTAAAATACATAATAATAGTAATAACTAGTTATAATAATAACACGAATGTCAATACCGGGACTCGAACCCACACTTTGCTGATCAGAAACACCAGAGCTTAAGTCCAGTGCACTTGACCACTCGGCCATGACACGCCACCAGTGCTAGCACAGTGCCCAAACTAAAGTGCTCTGGCTTTTCACGCCTAGAAATATTGGCAGTAAGAATTAATGTATCAAATATTATGACATGTTGATATCCACAAATCATAGACAATATTTTGTCCGTCGGCATGAGCTTATTGAATGAAAGTGAATCTTATCTCATGCTAAATTTCAGCTCTTTCTGAAATCAAACTCATGTCATGATTTTGATGATGTACATTTTCAATCAGTTTGTCATACATTAGCCATAATGTTCTACCTACTTTAATCTGATTTCCGATTTTAGGGGCCTTAGAAAAATCTGTAAAATTGTTATTAAATAGCCTGAAAAGGTCTATGAAAGCCTAGATCATCAGCCCTTGTACTTAATAAAATGTTCCTACTTTTTTTCCCATGGGCCAAATATTATGCCTGATGCTTGAAATGCCCCTTTGAGCCAGTATGTAGGTTTGCTGAGCAAACACTTGCTGAAGTTTTGATCAGTATGTTTAAATCATTAAAAAAATTACCCAGTCAGTTTCCCTTGTGGTTTATTATTTGGATTAAACAATCAAGACAATCAGTAAGCTAAATATGTCTTCTTTTTTTTTTTTCTTTTCTTTTTTTCAGTTTGCGTCTTGAAGCAGTTTGAGCAGGAGAATAATTTTACCGAGACGAAGGGATTCCTGTCCATTATGGTTGCAAGTGCCAAGGATGACAATCATATCGTCCATAAGGCACTCCCTGTCTTACCGGGAATGAGCGCCGTGGATGTCTGTAAGTTATACTAGTACACACATAATGAATGTTAACGAGTGCAATGGTGAGAATATTTTCATGAGTTGAAAGATGGAATGTTCTAAGCTACGCCTCATTGAATGGAACATTTACCCAATCAGTTTTCCATGTGGTTTAATACTTATAGTTTGAAACAAAAAGTTGCATCCCCTTAAGGTGATCCCTGTGCTGCTGCTTCCCAGGTTGTATCATATGCTTAGGTGTGATCCCTGGCTACACAAGTTTGAATGCTTCTGACTGGCACCCCAGACAAGATATTGACAAAATAGGGTGACCGCCAACATGAGGGCTAGATTGGTCAAATGGTAGAGCGCCCATATGTTAATCCAGAGGTCGCAGGTTCAAATCCCGATCTAGTCTTCTTCTTTTTGTTCACTCCAAGATTGAATTGAAATTTACCATGTAAGATTCCCTGATGGTTTATTACTTAATATTTTTTCTTTTAATATTGTTCACTCAAAAAAATGAATGAAAATATTCTCTCCATTGCATGGATGTAAAACATTCATACTTGTTTTATAACATCCAAGTGAATCTTTGTCATTTGATTGGAGGATAAAACTGTAAGAATAAACATATTGTACAATATTGTATTCTGGCATCCACTCTGAGGGTGTTATATACTGCTGTGTATAACGTAAAGTCAAAGAGTCAAAGAGGTGAATAGAACCGAAATGCATGATGTAGGCCATGAAATGGTTTGATTGTGAAATACGCTCAAAATAAGCATTGAATTCCCTGCTTTTGTAAGTGCTGATTCTTTGCTTATGGTAAGCAGAGCCATGAATTGGATCCAGGTGGTTTCAGACAGTTTGTGTTGTTTTCAGACAGTTTGTGTTGTTTAATTGTCCTGCATAATATATTTTACAGGCATGCAACTGTTATGGTACTCAGGTGATTTCCTCTCTTGTTTTCAAAACTAAAATAGTGCCGTAGAAAACTGAAAAACACTGTACAAAGTTCTTAGTGCTTGGACATTTCCTCTATTATTTGCAATCACAACAATGCATGTCTGATTTATCCCTGTACATAGCATCTTATTTTTGAAGAAAATATGGCTCTGGAAAAAGGTGGTGAATTTTGTATTATTGACTTTTCTTTATTGTTACTTGGAAATCTTATCGGACGTCTCTCTCTAGGATTGTTATGATTTACTGTTCTTTACTTTACAGGTCGGATTCTTGCCCATAAGATGAAGATTGATAATGCACATCAGTACCAGCTGTACTTGCTCTCAGGAGACCAAGGTACGTGCTTGGGAAGCAGGGAGGAGGGGCGGGGGAGGAGTAGGATAATGTCATGTAGCAATGTAGCGTTGAAATGCAGCTGAACAGAACCAAACCGGAAGGTTTTTTTTTCGAAGTAATCTCAGCATCTCAGCTTTGTAATTAATGTGGATGTTGAAAAAAGAATACCATAATCCTCTGAAGTCTGTTATTACTGGGCTTCAACATTGATGTGAAATTACACATAGATTAATGGTGACTGATTATAGATCTACCCTGTATTGATTACAAAAATGTACTATCTACCTATGTGTGCTGCGATCGATACCTACTTTGTGATAATCACCTGAATAAAGCCACGCTAGCGCCCTCTGTTGGCAAAGGGCGTGCCACAATATTGTTATTTAAAGAAGCATTTCAATACTTTCCATTTGTAAACAGTGATTGAGAATAACTTTATAGAATGACTTTGACATTGTCATTGTCATTTGGTGAATTGGTCTCATCCTGGTCGGACGTGTAAATAAAGTGTTTGTTTGTTTCTTTGTTTGTTTGTTTGTTAGTTTGTTTAGATGATCTTCCCAACAAGGGAAATTGGCAAAGCTCCCACAAGGGGGATGTAAACGCTAAGCTGGCAACAGCCAATCTCTCTCATACAAACATTGGTTTAACGTCTATGATTATGAATTGCACAAATAAAGAAATTGTGATTCAGTAACTAGACGACAATACTTATTCTAGTCATTTTGAAATCAGTGGTTAGCTTGGCCGGATTTGAACCCACCTTGATGTTTCCAGGTTCAAATTCCTCCTGTTGAGTAAATAATTTAATCTGAACCCACGACAATATTTTCATTTTCAGAGATGCCAATAGGTGACAGTGAGTGCCCACTCCAGATGAAGGAAGAGATTGAAGCTAACCAGAAGCGGGCGTGTTTCTTTGGTTACAAGATAGAAAGCCAAACCATCAAGTGGTTCACGTAGGATTGGAGTTTGAGCCACGACAAACTGTATGGAAACAACTAAAGAATTTTTATTTTTTTACCAGAGCAGGATTCAAACCCTAGTGTTATCGATGTGATGGTAACAGATCTTCATGTAGTGGTGATAACCGTTTCAACTAAAGGAGTTCTTTAATTAAGCATCAATTTGCTGAGACCAGGACACCTCTTATTTTTGCTTGATAAGTGTCCCGTAGGTTCTGTTACTTGCAGTAACTGATGTTGCAAGTACATGGAGCTAGATGCTTAATGTCTTATCGGAGGAATGGAACAACTATGGTTTGAGTGTCCTGCTCATGGACATAAGTGCCTTGACCAACCTTGTTGGGACTCGAACCCACTCTCTCATACTACGCCAGAACTCAAGTCCATGATGCTTTACTGTGCCATTCAGTCGTTACAGTGACGCTCAAACAAACTGAGGTACTCGTCAATTTTCCATGGACCATGGTGTAACAGGGACTTCTTTAGAGACTTCTTGGGTGGTTTTTAAGAAACGGTTGGAGACCCAACAAAACTAACTGCAATATGTAACCAAAGAGTGTATTGAGAACTGAATGCAGAGTACATGTATATGTACATGTATATGAAGCCATGCAGCTGAACAGGGGGAAAACCAGGGTCCATTTTCATGGTTCTGCTTACCGCGGAATTCTGCATCACGACGCCTGTTAAGCACGTAATTCTGTCGGCCATAAGCGCAGAGTTTAGCGGTAAGGAGAGCCATGAAATTTGGCCCAGATATTGGATCGGTTCCTCATAAAAAGAAAAGAAACCAGTGCTTAATGTCAAGGCATTGCTTACTATAGGTATTCTGTGCTTGCAATCGCCTTCCTAGGCAGTCTCATCAACATAGGCTAGATATTTGTTTGAAGTGAATTTGGAAGTCACTCAAAGAAAACAAATTCACGTCTATTTAGTAAATGCATACAAAATAGATTTTCATAGTTTGTTTTATCTGTAATCTAGTTGATGTAGAATGTTTCTGGCCGATTTTTAAGGGGTGATCAAAGCAGGCCTATTAGCTGTACATGAAACTATGAGCTCTCACCCAGTTACTTTGCATGGGTTGGGTTGGGTTGGTGTAGTGGTATCTTTCCTCGCCTTCCACCTCTAGGACCCCGGTTCGAATCCCACCGGGGGCACTATGTGGACCAGGTTTATAGTCCCTACCTGACTGCGTGGGTTTTCCTTGGAGTATTTCTCTGGGGTTTTCCTCCCACATCTAAAACTGAATTTTCCTTCTTTGTCTTCCCTCAATTGGGTTCTTTGGCTAGTAAAGTGATTCAGTTCGCTTGTCTGAGAGTCCTTGGCTTCACAACCAGAATTAACAAATGAAAATTAAATATTAGATGCGGAGGAGGGCGCCCGCTTGCAGTAAATCGGGGTGTCGTGGCCGAGCGGTTAAGAGCGCCGGATTCAAGCTCTGGTGTTTGATCAGCAGAGTGTGGGTTCGAATCCCGGTCGTGACACTTGTGTCCTTGAGCAAGACACTTAACCATAAGCTTCTCTCCACCCAGGGGTAAATGGGTACCTGTGAGGGCAGAGATGGTTCTTGTGATTGATTTAGCCGAGTAGCGCATTAATGTTGCACAGGCTGTATACTCCCCAGGGAGCTGAGATGGTTTAAGGAATGATTTAAGGCCCAGTGACCAGGGGTAATAATGTGAAGCGCTTTGGGACGCCCTTCGGGCGTGAAAAGCGCTATATAAAAACTAACTATTATTATTATTATTAAGTGGGTGAGAGTTCTTAATTCCATGTCCAGCCGCAGGCCTGCTTTGATCATGACGACAGTGCCCGTTCAATGCTGAAGTTCGTCACAGACTCAGGTGACTAAAAAAGGTAGTACTATGAAAGAACCAAGAAGAGTCAACTTTTGATTTACTAGACAGAGCTCTGTAACCACAATTATCGAGAGAATAAAAATCAAGTCAACTGTTAAAATTAGTAATTTATTATAAATCAGGACCAGAATAGAACGATAACTGGGGAAACAATGAACTGTAAAGTCGTGTAATCCTGGTGGGTCGCAAACCTTGAAATAGTGCCAATCGACTTGTTAATAATAAAGCCAATTATGCAAAATTATTTATTTTGGCATCTGAACTTGCCGTGATACGAAGTCTGAAAGACTTCAAAGAGTTTTAATTGTTGATAAAAAAGCACCAATAGGTCAAACCAATAGAGTGGACTTAACCAGTAGTTTGGGTACTTCTGTAAATTATGAAATATTTCAATCTGAAATTAAATTGTGTACATTTTTAATTATATATATAACTTCATAATTTAGTAATTTTTGGACAGGTGACTTGAAAACCATTATTTAAACCAAAGAATATGTAAATAGAAAACATACTCCAGAACCTTTGTTTATAAACTGGGCAAGTTTTGGGATATGAGTTTTAAGTTGTAAGAAATAAAATAGTGCAAAGTCCAGGGGCCAATTTCATAGAGCTGCTTAACGACTAATTTTGTTCTTACTGTAGGATTTTTTATTTCATAGCGCTGCTAACCGTAAGCACACAAAAATGCATGCTAACCTTCCAGTGCTAACAGCAAATGACTGAGGTAACAATGCAAATCCATGATCAACATGCAACCTGGGCCCAAAAGCTGTTCACTACAAAACAATGCTTAGCACAGAAAAATCTTGCTTAGCAGAAACAGGTTACCAGCCAAAACACCATGTAATGTATAGTATTTGTGACTGGTTAGCAGATAAGCACCTGTTTCTGCTTAATAACAGCTGTATGAAATTGTGTCCTGGCCGCCTATTTTTCTTGCTGACCTGTTACTGGTAAATAGTATTTAAGCAATCGTTTGCCGCAAAACTACGTGACTTGGCCACATGATGTTTGAGTTAGCTCAACAGTCCAGTATTACCGTTAATAACCGAGGCCTCGTCCGAGTTACCAGCTACGGCTACGGCTGCTACTGTTGCTAAAGGTGTTGCTATGGGCGTCCTATACTTCAGCGCCGTAGCCACCAATTTGGACACGGCCTGAAACAGTGACACTGTTTGATAGCGTGTCTTGAGTGACATGAAATAATGCTAGTTTTTCAGACCATGCTGAGCTCATTTTGACAAACGTCACTCCAATTCCATCTGATATCCGCAAGTAATTACAAATGCGATTCATTGAAAACACGAACAAACTATCACATTGTCCTTCATTGTGTTGTATTCGCTCAGATAGATTTGGGATTAATAATTACTATTTTCCCACAGATCCACATTGGTATAAGCGCGACCAGATTTCACTGTTAAGTATTTATTCAGGCGAGAACTATCAAACAATAATTTTGTTAATAACAAACTCAAGGCGTGATGGCTGGTAACCTCATTCTGTTATTAGCAAGGACTATGCGCATCTAATCATGATATTATCTAAAGGTGGTGTGCGTATTAACATGATTAAAGGGATTGTATACGTTTGGTACTTGGAACCCACTGTTTGTTTCAACCCTATATAGTTTTAGATATATACCATAAAACTAACCTGTGAAAATTTCATTTCAAAATGTGGTAGCGTTTTTGAGATATTGCCGAAAATCTTGAGCGGTTATGTCCACGCAGGAAGAATAATCTGCAATTGGAATACACAATCTAAAAAACGTTTCTGTCAGTAACGCTTCTCAGATTCAAATTTTGGGGGATAAAAAGTGATATATTTTTCCATAGCCGCAGCACTTCGAAGTGAAAAGTTTCTCAAAATGCATTATACTGTCCAAACCTTTCTACTTCTTACCAAGTAAGTTTTTATTGCCATTACTTTTCAGAGTCATGACCAAACGTGTACAGACCCTTTATTGGCTTCAGCAGTTGCTGTGGCCGAGTTGCGGAAAAGGCCTATTCTTGTTGCCGCTGCAGTCAATAGCCCTATAGCCAAAGTCGCTTGGTTCGGTCATCGTTTGCATCAACTCTCTAAAAAAAATCACTGGTAAACTAATTAAGGGCATACTGTTAATTCTCGTGTCAAATTTACTTCCGCCAAATGAGAAAATTACATTCTTGCCATGTCTGTCTGTCTATAGGCCTAAGCAGGATTTCTGAAAAAGGTTGTTGATGGACTAAATACAGTTGGACAAAACCGGCTCTTTTCAAAGCCAACACTCCACCCAAAAGAGATTTTACACATGGTTGTACCCGCAAGTTTACTACTATTTAGAGTTACTTCTTACAGTTGGACAAGTTGATTATATTTTGGTGATGATGACGTCATCAGGTGTTGAGTTACATTAATTCAATGTTAATTATTAAACAAATCCATATCTTGAGAACCACGACTGTTATGATTTGAATCTTTGCGTCATTTGTGAATATTATGCACTATTTGAATAGTACAGTGGTGACCTGATTTGACCATGCTTCTTGTGCAAACCGGATCCGAACTTCAAATAAATTATATATCTGTATGAAGTTTTCTATGTGGTTACAAAGTGTTTTCAATACCATATTTCCCAATGAGAGCGCCATCTTTTTTTCGCATTGCAGCAGGCAGGCATTTTGGCGTGTCGTGGCCGAGTGGTCTAGTTCACCGGACCCAAGCTTTGGTGTTGTCAGCAGCAGAGTGTGGGTTCGAATCCCGGTCGTGACACTTGTGCCCTGGAGCAAGGCACTTGACCACAATTGCTTCGTAAAGTTGGAAAAGTAGTGCATTCTGCTCTACCAGCCAGGCTCCTAGTTGATGATACCCGTGCGTACATCCTTACGGACTGTAAAGGGGTTAACCCTGTTTCAGCCCCAATAGTAGGTGGCACTGTGCCCCTTGTGATAGTTGATTTGGGTCGATAGCCCAAAATCAGTCAAGTGTAGCCCTCACCTTGAAGTGGCTGTCCGGCCTTGTGAGTTGGGCGATATCTCGTTACCAACTGCTCACGGGACGGAGGTGTGCCTCAACTAATCTGAGTGCTTTTGCATTTCTATATTCAATCATTATTTGTCTTGAGCTTATTTCTCATAGACTGTAAGGAAAGTACTGCTGTTTTGTGGCTTAGGGACGCCCTCTATGTCAGCTGTGGACATGTATTAATACCACGTGACATGCCTGAAATTGAAGCTGAAATTTCCCGCGTAAAATGGCAGGGCGCACGACTTGAATCGACTCAAAGCATATGCGTACAGGTAACTACACAGCTTTCCAATGGCCTGAACATAGCTTCAATTAATTTAGTATTTTGAAAGTTAATAGCAGCGCAGTTAATAACAAAAGGAGACCAATGATAGATATATTATGTCTTTGACTTTCCAGCACAGTAACCGACTTTCAGACCAAAGTTACATATTTTCTAAATAAAATCAGTCATTTTTTCATTTCAAGTAAAGTTTGCCTCGGAGGGGGACTGTCCTCATGATCATAGCAGGCCTTTGTGGCTGTATGGAATTATGAACTCTAACCCAGTTACTGCACGCGCACGCGCTTTTGCCGTCATCAAGTGAATTCATTATAAACATGCTGAAGTGACAGTTGAACTATGAGTATTTTCTCTCTCAACATTCCTCTTTAATTGTTTGTTTATTTGTTAATTTCTTTTCGTTGATTTATTTTCTTTAATTTAGAGAAAAAAAAACATAAATTAAGTGTTGCACTTGCTTAGCAACCAAAATGACATATGGTACAAATACAAAAGTTATATATATGGTCTCATGTTTCGATCCCGGCAGAAATAGTCTTTTCATAGAGTCTTGTTAAAAAAATAAAATAAAATAAATAAATAAATTACATAAAATACAAAACGGGGGCGGGAGGGTGGGGGGGGGGGGGGGTCGGTGACTATACCCGAACCCCGTCCACAAAAAAGCATGCACAAAGAACACCTTCGGTTCTTATGGAGATATTTGTCCATTTAGGCCAGCCCTATTTTCCAGCCCTATTTGTTCTTGCACTGTATTATATTATTAGGAATAAACTAATTGAGCCATCCAGGACAGACTATTATTCAACATTTCCGTAGATCCCTTGGACCGGGTTTTACTGTGGAATGTCAGCTCTAATAAAATCTCTGTTGTTATGCAAAGAAGGAGTTTTTGTGCTCGTTTTCGAAGTAGGCCTACCATAGAGTTATATAACAGAACTAGAGGGCGCACAAAACCATGACACGGCCATTGTGAAAATGATGCTGACCCATCGTAAAACACGGGTCACGCACCAGTAACACACAGCCAACATTTTGTAAGGGGAAATTTGTATGAAATTTACCCATAGGGATTCGAACCACGGTGGGCCAGGCCAGGGTGCGGTTACGTGTGTGCATGGAGGAAGAACTCTTCCTCCATGGTGTGTGTAATTAGAGTGCCCTCTCTCTTTCTATTATATAACTCTATGAAGCCTACTCATTTGTGGCAAGTAGGCCTACTCATTGCAGCATGGCATTCATATTGGACCGTCGTAGACTAGAATTCAGCAGAAATTGGACCTCGTGTTTTCCTGACGAAATTTACTTGTGAATTTATCAAAAATCTTACCATGGCTGATCATGAGCATACGGAATTTATCGTCAAAAACTGTGTTGCACTTTTAGAATCGATTGTGATATTCTTTAATGGCTTGGCCAATATTTTGAGGACAAGAAGAACGAACCTTGTGCATATTTTGTCTTTGTGGCCAGACAGATTTTACTGCAGTGTATTCAACACAAAATTCACCGTTGAACCCTTTAGTACATATCGTGAGTTTCACGAAATTCTCTAGCTCCGACTACAGACTTTATAAGTCAATTTTAACTTCGGTGTTGAGGTTGCGTACGGTTGGAGAGAACACCCCTGTATCGCCGTAGTAGACTGCAGTGTAAAACTGCACGACCCAAGCTGGATACATCGTTCCAACGACATCTTATTCAGGTAAGACTTTGGAACATTTAATACATACACTGCAAAAACTCGGGTGTTAAAATTGACACCATGGGTTTTGTCACATATATATACCAAAAAGAATCAACATTTACACCATAGAGTGTTAAAATAACATCTAATGTCTGCAAAACAATTACATAACACCCTAAGTTTGTATCACTACCACTTTCTTGGTGAAAAATCTAAAAACAAGTAGAAGTTTGGTTGAAAAGACAACAACAACAAATCTTTAAAAACGTTTACAACGTTTGACCAAAGTTCAAATAAACAGTTGCCATGGTAACATAACGCCCCATATAAAACTTTTTTTTTTTACAATAATGACCAAAGATAAAAAGTTACCGACAAAAAATATGGTGGGTTAATAATGTCACATTTGTATAAGTTATGTTACCATATTGTAGCTTAAGACTTTACTTAGTGTCTCAAACAGTTTGCGTCATCATGACGTCATAAGCTATCAAATTGCATCAAATCCAAAAGATTTATTTAAAATGTTGTAGCCTATTTCCTGAAGTAGATGACGTAAATTTGTACTTTTTGCACCATTTTGTAAATCATAGCAGGTGGTTAATTTTTGGGATGTCTGTACTAAATATGGTTTCGAATTTGGATATGGTTGTAATGTACAAAATCATAAATAAGTAGCACCGTGTGCTTTTTAAAAATGAAGGTTTGATAATATCACTCTTTGGCGACAAGTTTAAAAAAAGACTATACTTTTTTATATACACATGTTATTTGTTTTTCTTTGTTTATCACATTAAACATTAGATGCAAAAATACATTTGGTCCATAAAACCAGTTGCGTCTCTATGGCGTCATCGGGGCTCGAATTATATCAATTATAAGTTTATTATAGGTTTTCCTGGTCATTTTCGGCAAATAAGCGGACAATTTATACGTTGCTTCATTGAAAGCTCCTCAAAACAGTCATTCAATTTCACTTAATGTGCAAACAATGTTGTTTTCTTGTGTAAAATTATACTTAATCAATTTAACAACCCACTCGAACAGCTTTCAATTTCTCAGAAGCTTTTAACAGCGTGCATTTGGTAATTCAAATTCGTTTCGGGTAGTTATTTTGTGGGAATTGTGCAGCTGGATTGACGCCTTGCTAATGAACGTGGCCTCTCCTTTAGATATTGAAAGGTATAAAATGATTTACTTATTGAGAATCACTTTCCTGTTGTTCTCCGACAACGATTGCTATAAATGCAACTACAAACTGAAGAATAATGTGAAGAACTTTACGCAGTGGTATACCAAAGCCGAACATAACATGCCCAAATGCCTGGCTCGCCAAATATTAAGAAATCACAATGGAGACCCTTACAAAAAGCAATGACACATGATATGTTCTTGAAATTGTTTGGTTTATATGTTTTACCCTAAGTTTAGCCACTTAAGAAAGAAACAAAGAATCAACAAAGAAATAAAGAAACAATAAATAAAGAAAGAAAGAAAGAAACGAGGAAACAAATAGAAATAAAGAAATAAAGAAACAAATGCCAAAAGAAAATAAAAGAAATTAAAAACAAAGAAAAATAGAAATATAGAAATAAAGAATCAAACATTAAGGAAATAAAGAAACAGAGAAATAAAGAAACTAAAGAAGAAAATACAGGAATCATGGTTTGCTTTAATTTTGTTTGCTCATATTGCGAAATTGCGTGTCGCAAAACTGGTAGAAATCTCTCTGTTGCACCTGCTCTGCTTAATTGAATACCGGTATTGATTTTGCATGGCTAAAACGAACGACTTGTAGAATGATATATAAACTCGCATGCGTAAAAATGAAATTGAATGACGGTTTCAATTGAAGAGCCAAAATCATTTGAACACAAATGCATGAAACTGTGAAACTGGCCGCTTATTTGCCGAAACCGGGAAAACTAATAAATACACAAATTCATATCTTCTGAACTAAAAAAAAAAAAAATTATATTTATAAAATTTTGATACAGGTCCTTTGTTTCAAGTGATTCTTTTCAACCGAAACCCACCTCTACGAACACCTTATCTAGTTATTTAACCGCAATCGTATACTGAACACTTTTGCTAATTAACTATTTTATACTTAAACTGTAGCGTTGATGGTTTAGGGGTTGTTTTCTCAATTCAGGGACGGAGAACGACTGAGGCAGCGGTAAGCGGTGGACCAAGACGGGGAAAGACTATACATCAGCTAGCAGCGAGCTCCCGTCTAGCCAAGCTAGATACGTTTAAAGGACTGTTTCGTGAGTTGCAAGAAGAGGAACATCTTTGTGCTGACGGCTCTCAAGAGACTGTGACAAGTTGGAAATCTATGGATATGTGGTATGGATGTGTGTTTCGTTTGTGGATCTGGGCGTACATTGGAGGTCGCCAAAGGACCAAAGTAAGGAAAACTTTGCCATATCCGACCTCCACTTTTTAAGTTTGCTTGTGCGATTCACCTCAAGTTGATAATAGACTTTTTTATTAAATCTCTCGGGCAACTGGCAGTACTTTTTTGTGAGTTTGTTTATTTAATTTTTACTGCAGCTGTACAATGGAAAACAAATTTCGTGTGTTTTCACATGAGGTATATAAATAAATCGAATTGAATTAAATGTAGGGGCCTACACAAAACTCCTTTTTTTTAATGAGTTGTCATGGTTCTGAATAGAACCTTCGGTTAAATACGGCAATTATTGACCTTATTAAAAAAAGATAATAATGAAAAAAAGTTAGATTATTGATAGAGCGCAATATGTGGAGGTCGGATAACGCAAGTTGGCATTCAAGATAAAGACAAGGTGAAGACTGCGAACGGTAAGAGAAGATCTAACCCGTTCTCTTGCAGATTCCCTCCTCTTTTCTACCACCCCCATGACGTGCAGCGATCTTGTTGGTGTTGTCCTTTCTTGTATAGTTTTCGAGGTGACGTCAAACTGTCTTGGCATTTCTTGATTTGCATATTGGTCGAAGCCAATGATGTTTTTTTAATTAGGAGACTAGTCTGACTGGATTTTTTTTGTCAGGGTTGATACTTCAAGTCGTCAGTTGTCATGTTTATTCATAATTGTCGTGATTTTATATTTCAAATAGCGTAATGTTTATCCGTAATAATTTTCAATAATTCTGCTTCAACAAATAAACAAATAAAGTAAATAAATAAACAAATAAAAACCTGCACTTTACTCCCCCACGCTGCGGCGCTTTATGTGGGCATTCTATTCCAATCACCATTCATTTGATGATTAATGTGTGAATTGGGAATATATGAATAGATAAATTAGACTAGCTAAATTATTATTTACATATTCCTAATATCAGCATTACGTCAATTCTGAATGTAGAAAAAAAATAGGACAATAAATGAACAGCTTGGCTGTAACCCTTTCTCAAAAGAAGGGGGACTTTTAGCAAACACAAGTTTTGAAAAGCTGTAGTCCCGAAATGCAAATCTTTTTTTTCAAAGATAGGGCTCATTACAAAAACTTCCCTATACAAACCAATTATTTATGAGCGCTGCGAAAAAAAAGAAAAGAAAATTGAATATGATAAGAGACAGAGAGAGGAAAAAACAGCAACAACAAAAACACGAAGAAGCTGATAGAGAGTACAGGGGCGGGGAGAAAAGCAGATCATCCATGGGGAAGACATCAGCGATGCCCAGGTTTGTATGAATGGTAAGATATTATAGGCCTATAGAGTATTTAAAGTGTTGGCCTAGAGATAAGACTAATTCTCTACTCTTTCAGCAGGTTTACTGGCAATAGGTAACGTATGAGGCGTGACTGGCGTAGTACTTAGTCTTGATTCTAAGATGTTCAATCTCATTTCGGTTACGGTGACACAACACATATACTTTCACAGCAAGTCCCAAAATGAATAAAACTTAATGTCTTGAACCAAAACTAAGAACTACGCCATCATCAGTAAACGCAGAACTTGGGTAAACGATGAAGACTCCCCCTTTGATGTCCCTGCGAGTGACTGGAGGCCAGAGAGGTCGGCTGTTTGCAGCAAGGTTCAAGTGTAGAAGGTGAAGTATCAAAAGTATAAGGGTAAGTGTTGAAGAAAACTAACCTTTCCTCCACAGCTTCTAACTTTTGAATCCACAGCTTCTAACTTTTTTTCCACAGCTTCCAACTTTTTTCCCACAGCTTCTAACTTTTTTTCCACAGCTTCTATTTTTATTTCCACAGCCTCTAACATTGCCTCTAAGGATTACAATATTTTATTTGTTTATTTTTTCACTAGAGTCTGCAGCGTGCTGTTGCTAAGGTTTGTATTGTGGCAAGCAATGCACAGATGGCAGCTCTGGGACACCTAAGATGACATTGGTTTGAACTTGAAGAGATGATGAAGACTCTCCCTTTGATGTCTCTGAGAGTGACTGGAGGCCAGAGAGGTCGGCTGTTTGCAGCAAGGTTCAAGTATAAAAGGTGAAGTAACAGGTACAAGTATAAGGGTAAGTGTTGAAGAAAACTAACCTTTCCTCCACAGCTTCTAACTTTTGTCTCCACAGCTTCTAACTTTTGTCTCCACAGCTTCTAACTTTTTCTCCACATCTTCTAACTTTATTTCCACAGACTTTAACATTGTCTCCAAGGGTTACAATATTTTATTTTCAATTGTTTGATTATAGAGTCTGCAGCGTACTGTTGCTTAGGTTGGTGTTGTGGCAAGCAATGCACAGATGGCAGCCCTGGGACACCTAAGATGACATTGGTTTGAACTTGGGTAGACGATGAAGACTCCCCCTTTGATGTCCCTGCGAGTGACTGGGGGCCAGAGAGGTCGGCTGTTTGCAGCAAGGTTCAAGTGTAAAAGGTGAAGTATCAGGTAAAAGTATGAGGGTAAGTGTTCAAGAAAGCTAACATTTCCTCCACAGCTTTTAACTTTTGTCTCCACAGCTTCTAACTTTTTTCCACAGCTTCTAACTTTTTTTCCACAGCTTCTAACTTGATTTCCATAGCATAACATTGCCTTCATGAGCTAAACCATTTTATTTGTTATTTGACTGTTTCTCTACAGTCTGCAGCGTACTATTGCTATGGTTGGTGTTGTGGCAAGCAATGCACAGATGGCAGCTCTGGAACACCGTAGATGACATTGGTTTGGTAAAGTATTGGGGATTATCTCCGGTAATGTGTGGTGAATCTGGCTTCGGCTAAATGATGTGACCCCAAAACGTTAACCTTTCTATATATTTTTTTCTTCCAAAAAAGGAGATCATGTTTTCTTCTCGAAAATGATGAAAAGTAGTTTGTGTGCTGAAATCTTCCCTGAGCTGAGGTGATGCCCACCAGCAGGAAATGGGGTCATGCAAAAGAGTTGGTAATGTATCGGGTTATATAATTTACAAGTTACTGTTTAAAGACACTGGACACTATTGGTAATTGTCAAAGACCAGTCTTCTCACTTGGTGTATCTCAACATATGCATAAAATAACAAACCTTTGAAAATTTGAACTCAATTGGTCGTCGAAGTTGCGAGATAATAACGCAAGAAAAAACACCCTTGTCACACGAAGTTGTGTGCTTTCAGATGCTTGATTTCGAGACCTCAAAATCTAATTCTGAGGTCTCGAAATCACATTCGTGGAAAATTACTTCTTTCTCGAAAACTACGTTACTTTAGAGGGAGCCATTTCTCACAATGTTTTATACTATCAACAGCTCCCCATTACTCGTTACCAAGTAAGGTTTTATGCCAATAATTATTTTGAGTAATTACCAACAGTGTCCACTGCCTTTAAGAAACTACCCATTAAGTGGGACAACAACTCAATCAAGAAATTTTGGAGGAAGGACAAATCTACACATTTGTTTTCCATAACTTTGGAAAGAAAAACAAAACAGGCAAACAAAAATCAGATTTTGAATCTCTCAAATAAATCAGCAGTCAAAAAATACTAGTATAAGACTATCATGTGAGATTCTACAACATGAACGACCAGCCAACAACCGAGGTAAAACAACTTAAGATCCAGTTAACTTGCTTTAAAAAAATTGTGTTAACAAAAAGTTAAACCAATTGAAATCCTTCCTGAAACAATAGAAGTCAGCTCTTTTTGCAATTTATCTTAAAGATATGTTAATGCATACAGATAAAATAATCCTTGCCTATAGTAAATTTTCCTTTAGTTCAGCAGTCTCTTGTTGAGTGTTGACTACAGCTGGACCTGTTTGGATGAGCATCGTTGGAGGATACAGGTGGAAGAGTCAACAAGAGACCGCTTGGTAAGTTTTAACCAATTCAGTCAAAAACTTGTAAAAAAAAAACAGTCAGAAAGTTCGTCCCACAAATTTGGCAAAGTAGGTAATGTTTCAGAATTAGCACCTTTGTAGGTTTCAAATCCTCATTTTGATAGAATACATTCATTCACATCCTTTAGTTTGCAATAAACACAGCATATACAACCAACTGGTGGAAAACCACATCGAAAAAGGATTTCAAGTTTTTCAGAAAAAGATTTTTAAAAACACAAAAGGAAAGAAACACATGGTAATGTTGTGCCATATTGCGTGTGCTTGTTCAATGGGTTGAAGAACTGATTGAAGCTGGAGGAGAATCTTCTTGCACATGGTAGCTTCAAACAACTATTACCTAAAGAGCTTAGCAAAAATAATCTTTGAAAATCGTTTATTTTCTACCGCAGATTGAGACGATAACCTTGGAGATGAAATACATCCAATCATGAGGATAGTCAACGCTTTTTGGACTGTGTGTCACCGTCTGAAGAAGGACTCTGTCAAGTCTAGCCATATTACTCTCCACTACGAGTTCAGCTATTGAAGTGATGTAAGATGTTGAGGCTAACTAACGCTTTTTGGACTGTGTTTAACCATCTGCAGACAGACTGTGTCAAGTCTAGCCAGATGTATCTCCACTACAAGTTCAACCGTTAAAGTGACGATGGGATGATGAGGATAACTAACGCTTTTTGGACTGTATTACCAACTGCAGACAGACTGTGTCAAGTCTAGCCAGATGTATCTCCACTACAAGTTCGACTGTTGAAGTTACGTTGGGATGTTCAGGCTAACTAACGCTTTTTGGACTGTATTACCATCTGCAACAAACTCATGAACATCCCAACAAACAAACAAACAAACGGTAGTCAAACCGGATTTTTACCTAAAAATGTCAGTAGTGTATTGTAAGCGCAATTTAAGAACCTGTACTTTTGCTTGCCGAAACCTATTACCACAAATGAGTAAAAATGTCAACAATAATTTAAAGTTGATTGTAGGGGAAGATTTTTACAACGTTAAACTAAAGTTACCTAATTGTTCTCAGACATGTTTGAAATCGTGGCAAGAAAAGCTAAGGATTAGTAATTTGATTATGGAATAAATTTTGTAAAATGGTTTATATTGTTTGATGAAGGAAGAAAACTGAACAAGAATCTTTGACAAAAGCATGATGTTATTATTTAAAACTATCTAAGTATTTTGACTAATTTCATGTTGTAATATTCAATCTATTGTTTTAGGCCCTTCATGTATTCTAGTGGGGCAAACTTTAGATAATTTGCGCAAAGTAGACATAATGCATGTTTTAGTGAAATGCGCGAGCAGGATTCTGTTGCAAGTCATGCACAAACCATGGCAACAACCACAACACCAGGGCTCGGTTTCAGAAAGAGCTAAGATTGATCATATCAATCTTTGCTTGGCAATAACTGTGGTTATTGTTGACAACTCATCTGAAAATGATTCTTAGCGTTTTGTGAAATCGAGCCCAGTAGGCTACTCCTCATCGTAACACTGAATTAAAACTTCACACTTTAACTTAACCCTGTCACCACTCACATTGTTCACTATTAACACATCACCCTCAGCACAAACCACTTGTCATTTGTCAATCCACGCATTGAATAACTAACGTAGTAAAGCTTCATTTTATAAAACGTGCATTTTGTCTACTGGCATTATTTATTTATTTTAACCAGTGTCTGTTTTTTTGTTGTCTTATTGTCTGGAGTTTTTGAGACTGTTATGAACATTCCTTATCCGAAATCTAAATGCTTGGCGGCATTTTAAAAGAATCTAGACCCACACGTTGTCTGACATGTCTGCTGGCAGCAGATTGTGATGCAGGCCTACAGCACATTGTATAACCTACACTGTAACACGATGCTTTGATACATGGGTTTCATAATTCAAAATAGCTCTGTACATGTTGTGAAATACGTAAACCTAATTTTAAATTGTAATGACAGTTTTCCTACCTCCTGCCCAGGTAGTAGTTAATAAGCAGGACAGTTCTTTTCAGGACTGAGAAGTCTCCCGAATTCCGATTATTCTACTCTGCGGCAGTAGAATAAAAAGCAAGACAAGTTCTCAAAGAACAAAATCTACCTAGCAAGTAGGTAGGTGTTACCGCAAACCAAATATGTATTGATACCTCACCATGCAATGCCTCAAATCCTATACAGTTTTTCTTTGCTATAGACATTTATTTTGTTTCCAAACATTGACCACCATTTTGTATGAAGATCTTGAAAAGCTAAAACTTGTATAAACTGGCTTGGCAACAACATTGGAACTTTTTTATGTAGTATAAATCTACCTTAGTTTTAGATAGTAAATTGTATTTATTAGTAATAAATGGGTATTAAAGGCACTGAATACGTTTGGTAATTGTCAAAGACCAGTGTTCTCATTTGGTGTATCCCAACATATGCATAAAATAACAAGCCTGTGAAAATTTGGGCTTAATTGGTCATCGAAGTTGCAAGAAAATGATGAAAGAAAAAACACCCTTGTTGTACAAGTTTGTTTGCTTTCAGATAGGAATAAAAGGCTTCTTGCAAGAAGTCTTTTATTAATTAGTGAGAAATTACCTCTTTCTCAAAAACTACTTTACTTCAGAGGTAGTCGTTTCTCACAATGTTTTATACTATCAACAGCTCTCTGTTGCTCGTTACCAGGTCAGTTTTTATGCTAATATATATTTGAGTAATTACCAAACGTGTACAGTGCCTTTAAGTTAATAGCATTATTGTTACATAACATAAGAAACTGTTGTATATTTTTTTGCAGTGAAGGCCGCCCGTACTTTTGCCAACCAAGGTTGCAAAACTCGTGGCTGTAGTGACGTTGAAAAAGAAAAGGTATACATACCATGTGACCTTTGTTTACATTAAGTGTAACCTTGAACATTATTGTGCCTTTCTACCAGGCAAGATACTGCACTGGTCATTTTGGAAAGTTTACATTTGTGTCATGATTTCCACATAAATCCAAGAGTTATAAAAGTAACAGCTGAACAAGTTTTGAGATGTGCTCCCTTTCATCATATCAAAAGTTGATACAAATTAGACAGCGCAATCTCGATAAAATATAAATTTTAATGTTTTCTTCCATTGGGCTTGTGTACAAATCGTGCCTGCAGGAAGTCCAGGCTTGGTGGCTCTTTTGTAAACATGTGATGTCACAGCTCACATCGTCTATAGACTAGTTGTATAATGCCACCATTTTGTCGTGTGCCATATGTGCGTTAGCAATCACTGTTTCTCATTATATTAAAATGTACCACACTATTTTGTCTCGGCTTCGCTTGGTGAGGTCGTGTTCGAATTGACGGCTTTGACAGTGGGTGGTTATACAGCCGGATTGATGAAAACGCCCACTCCTTGAACATCGTCACTGCAGCCACCGGCCGTAGCCGAAGTCGCTTGACTCAGACGCGGCCTCACATTAATTTAAAGGTAGGGTGTAGGCCTATAGGCCTACTTTTGATAATTACTCCACAAGTTAATGACCATAAAAACTTACTTGGTAAAGAGCACTGGAGAGCTGTTGATAAAACATTGTTAGAAACAACCCTTTTGAAGTCATGTACAGTTTTAGAGAAAGAGATCATTTTCACCCAAAATGTGAATCTGAGAAAGGCTTCAGGCATGAAGCTTTTCTCAAGCATCTGAAAGCACACAATATTCTATGCAACAAGGGTATTATTTCGATCATTATTTGTTTTCAACTTCGATGACCAATTGAGCTCAAATTTCCACAGGTTTGTAATTGTGTGCATATCTTGGGATACGCCAAGTGAGGACACTGGTTTTGACATTTACCAAAAGTATATACCCTGCCTTTGATAGATGGACGCTCCAATATGAAAAAGGTATACAGCAATGTCAGTCATTAATTTCAAACTTTAGTTTTATGATAAAAATGGATCGTGTAGTTTCAAAATGCATGTAGTTATCGTGCAGGGAACAATTTCATTAAACAAATTTGCATAACAACTCACTGAAGATGTTTTGTTCACACTGAATGCTATACATAATGCAAGTACCCAAGTGAGAATATGCTAATCTTTAGTAGCAACTGATACATTTTATGTAGAATTTTGCTTCGCGATTGAAGGGAAATTGTTCACTGTGGTGTGTTGTGAATAAAACAAAAATTAATTATGAGTTGTGGCCGAGAGGTCTGGATCATTGAACTCGGAACTCGAGTTCTGATGCATGTCTGAGTCATCTGAATGTGGACTTTAATCCAGAGCCCAATTTCATGGAGTTATGTTAACATAAAAGTTTGCTTAATAATATTTTACTCAGCAAAACTGAGTAGGGTACTGGCCAGCCAAAGATGGTACAGGTAGTTTTATGGCTCAAACCGTATTCCGGTAAGCAATATTTTGTTTGTGCTAGCAGCGCCGGAACTAGGTTAAAAGTTTATAGGGGGTACAAGGGGGTGCATCATTTTCTTCCAGGGGGCAATTCTGGCCATTTAAAACAGTAGTTTCCGTTTGCATTGCTCTCAAACAAGCACCTTTTCAGCGGCTCTTCTTGTGTCGTTTACCATTTTTTATAAGATAATCTGACGTGAGTGTAAAAAATACATTGTGTGGGTGTATGTAAAAATAGTTTTAAAAACATTGAAACTATCACATTAAAACGTACAAAATGTAAAATTTTACTCTTATAAATTGTACTCTCAAAAGTCCATATTTCAAATTGGGGTGCATCCGGGGAGCGAGATTGTTTTTCCTACGAACTTTTTGTCCCCCCATACGGCGAACTGTAGAAACGTCTTTAGATAGCGTCCTCTTTTGAATCATACTCCTCCAGCCCATGTTAATTTCCCGTATGGGGACAAAAAGTTCGTCATCCGGGGGCACGAGCGTCAATTGGGGGGGGGGGGGGGGTGGGTGGGGGGGCGGGGGTAGGGGCACGTGGGCCCAAAACAAAATTTTACCCAATTTTATAGAGCTGCTTAAAAAGTAGCTAAGCACCAGTGGGCGTAAACATGGGGGGGGGCAAGGTGGCACTATGAAATTGAGTAACATTTTCTTTTTGGGTAAGCCACTTCAACATATTTACTTCTCCCCACCCAGGAGTAAATGGGTTCTACTAGGGTGAAGCAACGTGGCATCCATTTGGTGCTGTATAACTCAGAAAGAGTTGAGACGGTTTCAGGAATGCCCAGGGCACGATGATCAGGAGAATGTCACGTAATGCACTTCGACACAATGTTTAAAGGTAGGGTCATAGATTGGTTTGTGTCAACGTAATGCGGATTTATAGCCACAATTATCAAGAAAGATTCAATAAAGATCCAACCCTCAAATATTCTGAGAAACAATTCATGCATGAATTGTTTTTTCCAGATTCGATTGTTTTGGGTGAGAATTTGTCCAAACCATACTTCGAATGGTATCCTTTCTCAAAGTAGTTTATACAATCAACAGCTGCGGTGCTTCTCACCAAGTAAAGCAAAGGGTTAATTTTTGAAGTATTTACCAATCTATGACCCTACCTTTAAACTCACGGGGATGCGACTTTGTCGTCTACTCAGGCCTCATCTGTGCGGCACCAAAACGTACCGGAACCCTAAATGTAGACTCTGTAATCACTCTGACTTGCTTGCAGTAAGCAGATGAGTGACGCAACAATACACAAAAAAACACAAAAATACCCACAAACTTATGGCAGTTACGGGGTACTTCCATTGTTGTTCTATTATTCCCTTTTCTGAAGGATTCTCTGTGGGGTACCACTAGAACAAAGAAACCCTATATGGGTAGCATTGTTCCATTGTTAAAAGTACCCCATAAGTTGGCGTGTGTAAGGGCACACACACACAGTAAACACCTGTAATCGGGGACCTCCTATTGTCCCTCTTTTGTTTGTACTGTAACCTTTTTAGCAACAGCTCCCATTGGGGATGCTCTCCAACTGGGACCTTTCTCAATCGGGGACCCTACTGTCCTCTTTTGTTTTAGGTCCCTGGTTTGAATGTGGATACCTACCCACCCACACCCACGTCTGTGAATCCCGTAAGTCGAGGACTTCTCTTTGTTCTCCCATTATTTGGACTTCGCTTGTTTTTGTTGCGACGTCCCAATTGAATTTGTACACGAAAGCCCTCGGTTTCAACGGGTATAGACACGCTCACACACACACACAACGAAACAAAACATTGTGAAAGCGCACACAAACTGTCAGATCTTCTTGATCGTTTAGGAAATACAGTCTTGCTTACGCACATTTTCCTGCTAATTTGCTTTATGGTAAGCAGGATTATGAAATTGGGCCCGTTTTTTTGTATGTGGTTTATTGCTTATACGTAAGGATAACATTTATAAACCACAAGGAAAACTGACTGGGCAAATTTTTAATATCTTTGGGTTGAACAGTTGGCTAGATTTGAACCTACGACCTACGGATTAACGTGCGCTCTACCAACTGCGAGGAGCTACCTTTAGCCCTATAATGTTGGCGGTCTCCCTATTTGGTCAATATCTTTAGGGGTATATACAGTTCAGTTGGTAGAGTGCCGGCACATTAATCCGGATGTCGCAGGTTCAAATCCTGCTCAAGTAAATGTTTCTTGTTTCATTCAACCCAAAATGCTAAAATTTCAAGATACGTGTGCCAAAAACATTATAATAATACAAAATTGTTTTGTTCATAACCCGCTGAAAAGTTGACTAACATGATGCTAAAATATTGTCAGTTCTCAGAAACCTTTTTTGACTTGTGTGCATTTATTGTTCATAATTTACAACTGTACTTTATTTCGTGCAATATAATACATACTGAAATTTGAATGTTCACTTTTGTTCTCGAATATTTACACAAACGTAAATACAATATATACATGTTCTGGCTAGTTTACAGTTAGTCTAAGTGGGATTTACAGATAACCTAAAGATGCATCGCTCGTGATTTGCCCGAAAAGATTAATGTATGAATTATTTAGCCTCTAATATACATACAGTCTCTTGTGTGCAAGTCTCGCGTGTATCGAAAATCTAAAAACAACTTGAAGGGAGACTAGGTCTACATTTTTCTGTCAAATAAAATCTTCTTCATAAATTCTATTTACATAAAAATCCTTGAAAATAAAAATACCCATAGTAATTTTTTAAGATTACAATTTCAATTATACAAATAAGTTGTTAAAGTTAACATTGAAACAAAATTAAAACTATTTTTTAGAAACCCTATTTGCCAAGCACGCCCGAATTTGTGCAACCATTAAGTATGGCTTAATGATAACATGGACGTCAGTTGGGCAAAATTCTTAATTTAATCGAAACGTGGAGTTGTTACATCACCAGTTCTTTTCAGAACCACCACAAAATATAAAGAGATTATTTTAGTCATGTACATAGATGAATAATTGCAGGTGTATTTTTAAACCACTCATTATTGACAAATTTATTTCACTATTAACATTGTTCCATTGACTTCGAAAATGTTATTCAACATTGAAATAAGCTTTTTATCTAGCCTAACAATTGGTAGGAAAAAAAACGGGCAACGCATCTTTCACTATAAAAACAATTTTTGTTAGGTACAAACTGGTGGTATACAATGGTTCTGAATATTTAAACACACATAAGGAGACCTTTTTTTTGCTTTGCAGCTGTTGATAATCTGTTTCTAAAAGTCATTCAAATGTTGGGCCAACTCATTTAAATTCATTCTTGAGCAGCTTTTTAAATGTCCGACTCTGAAAGTACCCTTTCTTTTACACCATCCACTGACATTGGTCTGCTGACAGAGAACTAGCCACAAGTAAAACGTCTTAAGCGTCTGTTCAACTCATAATACCGCTATAACCTAAAGATGCTAAATTCTCGCTGAATCTTTTAAATTGATTTCATCATTGCGGCAGTTTATATACTCGTCACTTATTCACTTTCTATTCCCTGATATCATTCCTATTCTAAATAGTCTTCCAGTTAAAGAAAGGCTGCTCTTTGTAGGATTTGTAGGCTTATGGCCTTGCATGATGGATTTAGATATTTACTTAACTTCGTCCTTGCGCTCGATTTGCGCTCGATTTCACAAAGCACTAAGATTGATATTAAGATGAGTTGTCAGTATTGCCATGGAAATTTGTATCGTGACATCACACTTTGCTTAGCAATTAAGATTGATACATATTTAAGATCAATCTAGCTCTTTGTTAAATTGGCCCCCTGTCAGACAGATGACGGCTAGAATACACTAGTCAAATTTTGGAACAACCAAGCTGCTAATATCTTGTTAGAACCGCAATCTCTTCCAAAAGAGATTGCTGTATAGTTTCCCCGTAAAAAATCAGTACAAAACAAATCTACGCCTATTTGTTTTCTTTGTGGTTGTTGCACGCCTTTTTCTAGTATCTATGTTAAGGTAGGCCTAATGCTCACAAAACTCGACCCACTATTCTCTTTAATTTGTCTATGACACACTCGTTTTGTTGGAAGAAATAAATGAAATCGTCACAAAGGTTTGTACGACAATTAAAGCACTATCTGAAGAATAAAAAGAATAACTTGTTAATGACATAAGTTTTCCCGGTAATTTTCGGTAAATGAGCGGCAAATTTTACTTTCATGCATTCGTATTCAAGTGGATTTTACCTCTCCAGTTGAACCGTCATTCAATTTCATTTTGACGCATGCGAATTGATATATCATTTTATTCAAGATAGGCATCTGGGGCATGTATATTTTGGCTATGCCTCTACCACTGCGTCTTCACAGATTCTTTAGTTTGTAGTTGTACTTAAAGCAATCGTTGTCGAAGAACATCAGGAAAGTAATTTTCATACAATGAGGGAACCATTTCGTATACCTTAAAAATATAGACCACGTTCATTGTATATTAACAAAGCGCAATTCCCACAAACGACGGTCCGAAAACAAATTTGAACTTACGGAATGCATGCTGCGAAAAGCTTCTGCGAATTTGAATGCTGTTCGAGTGCATTGTTATAAATTACATGGTTTTCCTTTTTTAATCGCCTGTCAGCAGCGAACATTTGCTTGCGCATTAAAAGAAATTTTGATGACTTTTTTAGAAGAACTTTAAATTTCGCGTGAAATAGAATGACACTTCGTTTAACATTGGCCGCTTATTTGCCAAAAATGACCGGCAAAAACCTGATTTAATAAAAAAAAAAACATTGCCACTCTTGTATTGAATATGATACATTTAAACAATACAGCAAAGTGTTATATATAAATCGAATATTCTTACGTCACAAAATATTTACAACCCCACACAAGCAGATCGGATCACCTTGGTTCCACATTACTGAACAACGGACATAACATTTATAAAGGGACCAGGTACACACTATATTTAAAGTTTTTACGTCTTTGTAAACTGCTCACAAAAAGTTAGGAAACTTTTTTTAATCGAGTATATTTTTATTATTTATTACTCTCTTTGTATATGTTATAAAAATATCAATGCAAAGCTGAAGTGTTCCTCTTTAAAATGATACCACATTTGCAATGATTACATGTTGCTGAATTTGGCTACATGAATGACAATAAGCAAAGTCACAAATCAAATGTGCCAAAATTACCGCTTGTTTGAATTACAGTGTCAATTTGTTTGTTCACACAGTAAAACAAAATTGCTAATTTTGGCACATTTGATTTGTGACTTTGTCTCATTCTCATTAATGTGGCCAAGTCCAGCAACATGTCATCATTGCACATTTGGTATCATTTTAAAGAAGAACACTTCAGCTTTCTATTGATATGCAACATAATACAAGAGGGTAATAAATAATAAAAAATATACATGGTTAAAAAAAGTTTCCTAACTTTTTGTGAGCAGTTTATATAGTAGATGGTCGCGCCTTGATTTGTCCGTTGCCCAGTTGGCCTATAACCATACACTTCGTCCAAAAATATTAACTTTACATAAAGTTCTTGTCTTATTAATTGCCCATTAATGTCACATTATTAACTTATGATTAAATACAATTGTAGTAACTACATATCAAACAGCATAAAAAGACACAGCTGAGAGTAGATTTTATGATACCTCGATTCCCCATCTCACACATACCTTCAACAAATGAATTGTAGTGAAAAAATTGTAGTCGCAAAATTTATTTTGTGCAATGAAGTGCTGTATTACAACAACATGGTATTTAAAACTGACAGGTGTTTGATCATCCGTAACTCCAGATATCCTTGATGACTGAAGAATAGAAGGAATGGAAATTGTACCATTTAAAATCTACGTTAAATACTTCAATACCAATGCGAAAATAGGGCGCCCCCAAGTGGCTGTAAATGTACGTAATATTATAATTGTTGCCGTTGCTGTTAACTGCCCACATTTTTGTAGGCAGCACCTAGCCTGCGCTGTTAGATGTATGACTTTGTATGTAAATGGAGCAGTATACTTTCTTCGGATGAATTAAAAAAAATACAATTGTTACCATGTAGCTGCAACTTTTGTTAATGATCCATTATACCACGTAACTGATAGCAATGGTACCCATTATACCAAAAGTAGTATAAGACTGCCCCAAAGTCCCTATTTAGTTTAATTGGTTTGAATGGGATAAAAACAAGGTGACAGCTCCTTGATTAGAGTCGTCTCGACATCTACAGTCAACTATACTTGGTGAATTGTTCGGTCATAAATCACTGGAGTTGCTATATATCCACATGCACGAGGAAAACTAGTGAGGCTGTTTTTCTTTTTATTGTTTACTCTCTGTTCGTCAAAGCTGACACAAAGATAGGCAGCTATTATCATGTCTAAAGGCAGTGTGAAGTTCAAAAGTTCCTTTGAAGAGATGTTGCATTTGGTTCCAAATCATTAAAATCCCTTGATGTTTAAGTCTGCAAGTGATTTCATTAACCACCAATAAGTACCAGAGTTCGTGCATTTCGTGGTTTTCATGTAATCGTTGTTTGAAGATATTCAACAAAGAGTTCTTTGGTATGGCTTTCGTCGAAGCAGTCGTATACAAGCAAAATTTATAAAGTAGTTTCGACGTCCTCCGCTTTTGTTAGATTCATCTGTATCAACTTGGAATTGACGTCATGATCATTTGGCGTGCTTGTCACTGATTGGATGCCACTGTCTGTCCGATTGCCATTTGTTAACGCTGCGTCCGCGTCTCCGTTGCCGGCTACGTGCGACAGCAACGAGGAGCTTTCACGATTGACCGTGTCTATATCGTCATAGTTGTCAGACACACAGTGCTCGATGATAAGCGGATTGCCCAGTCGACGCGGGTTGAGATTGTCGTCCAGCTCGGTCTGGCATGATCGCTGAAAGGGCTTAGAGGCGGGCTCCAGACGGTCACTGTTATGCTCTTCCGGTACTGGTGGCAACCCATCCAATATGTGGGAGTATTCGTTTAACTTCTTGATGCCACCTGCCTTACTGCTTGTATTTGGTGACGGGGAGACTTCCAACTGGTTTGAAATGCTGGTTTCCTCTTGGGCTTGGTTTTGAAGTGAGGAGCCCTGAGTGACTACAAATTGAAGCTCAATGTTCATTTTAGGGCTGTTATCCGGGCTCTCCTTGTCGAAAGACACCATAGAAGGACGAGCATCGCTGGTAATCTGCGTCATGACAGACGCTGATGAACCCCTGTGGGAGCCCTTCAGACCCACGTCACGCATCGTAGTGGAGTTTACCTGGGACATTGAGCGGGGGCTGCTGGTATATGTCGGCCTGTACTTCATAGCGCGTTTCTCGCACATGCCGTGCTTAGCCAACAGGAGGAACATATCACGTCGAAACGCTCTGGTGAAGATGGCATAAAGGAAGGGATTGGCGCAGGAATTGATTGGATAGAACAAGACAATGAACACTTTAGTTTGGTCGGTGGTGAGTAGGGCGTTCTTGCCTCCAAATATTGACGAGAGGCCGTTGATGGCGATTGGAGCCCAACAAGCCAGATCAGTAAAGATAAGGACTGCCATTCGCTTGGCTACTTTAGAATCTTTCCTCTGCATGGCAGAATGTGGATTCCTTACCGTGACGTACATCTTGATGTAACATGCACAGATGACTATGAAGGCCAGTGCGTTAAACAACAAAATAAAAATGACGTAGGCAACCGCGGCTAAGCTGTCTGTTTTCCTGACGTAGAAGGGCAGACACATGCTCGTAACGCCATACCCAGCCACACCCATAAACGGCAACGAGGCTATGATCACACCAAAGAACCACCCACCTACCAAGATACGACCAGCCTGTCGTAATCGAATGCGTTTGTTTAAGTCTATCGCATAGATAATTGTGTACCAACGCTCGATCGTCAGGACAGTTAGGGTAAAAACAGACAACTCGCTTGAGAAGACTGATATGAAACCAGCTATCTTGCAGCCTGCACCGAATTGCCAGTCTATGGCGTAGTTGAAGTAGGCACCAAGAGTACGCACGTCTACAGCAGCAACCATCAATAGGTAAATACCCATGCAGAAATCAGCAAATGCCAAGTTGCACATGAGAAACTTAGGCACAGTCATCTTATGCCTGTACGCTATCAAGACTACCATCACCACGAGGTTGCCTATCATAGCCGTACTCGCAATGAACCAGACTATAACCCGTAAAAATGGGTACCCCATGACGTCAGAGCAGGGATTGAACGGATCGGGTAGAGGTGAACAGTTTACTTTGGAGTAGTTCTTGGGTACTATGCCGTGACAGACGCCACCAACGATGACATGCGTCACGTGCGGATCCACCGGCTCTTCACGGAATCCCATACCGTTATCCGATGAGTCGTCGGCACCGAAGGGGCCATTAAACGGATCACCCGTGACGGCCAACAGCGACTCGTTGTTTACAGGAATGAAGAAAGAATGGCCCATCGAGGATTCCTTATTCGGGGGGACAACAGCACTCTGGACGTATTCGTCCACCACCTCTCTGCTGCCTCTCGGTATAGACGCCTCTCGGTTGTCCAAAAACTCGAAGGGCGAAGCGGAGCGCACCGGCAGGCTTGTACTTGTTGGACAGTCACCATAATCCACCGCCTCGGTGATGTTGTGCATTTTAGCCATGTGTGTGTTCTCCGTGGTGTTATAGTAGAAAGCGCAGCAGTGGCTAAAGTAGTGCAGTCTAGCGGTGCTGATGCTCTGGAATCGAAATAATGGCGGGAAATGCTTGAGATTTGGTGTGTTTTGGATGTCCAACAAAGTAATGTCTTTTAAGCCCTTGGTCGGCAACCTGCTGATACTCGTATCAGCCAGATACCTTTACAAAAAGAAACAAAACTTTATATTACTTCATTTTCAAATATTGTAACAAATTGACATATTAGTTTGTGTTTTTTGTCTTGAAGATTACAGTATAAATTTTCCTTCATTAGTCAGCACTGCATACAAAATAATGTGATTATTTAACACACCGTCTCTTTTCATATACTTTATTATGGTTGGTATCGATTTTTTTTTGATTTTTTTCTTTTTCTTTTACATCGTTTTACATATTCCTTTTGTTTTTACTAAGCTTTGTTCATTAAATGTACCTTGTTTATTTTGTAAATAAATTTGATTTCGTCTGTGGATTACTCTTTCCTGGTTTTCACCAAGTTTTTGCTTGGACTTTTATTTAGATACATTGAAGTGAATATTTATATTGCTCAATTTCTTCCAATGTTTATCACTTACGGAGTTTGAATACGGAACCTTCATTTTGATGTTAATTGGAAAGTTGAAGAATGTAAAATATATCTTGCATTTTGGTTAATTAATTAGTTTTAAATCGAAGTTGCAACTGATTCAAACGTACACCTCTCGTAGTCCATCGATGCCGTCAAACATGTTGTCATCCACCTCAGAAATTGGATTGTTGGACAATATTCTGTATGCAAAGAAATTAGGAAGAGTCATAACATGGGCTATATTACATTCCAATAAACACTGTATAACACACGGGGACATTGACTCACAAAATGGCGCAACTATAAGATAAGTGATGATGACGTCAGATGACTGAGCGCTTTCTGTGTCCAGTGGGGAAACAATCTACAGGCTACTCGGTTTGAGATTCAGACCACACAACGCATGCATGCATTCTAGACAAGATGTTTTAAACAATAAAACACTAAGCATTTCCGGTGTCGAGATGCCATGGACCAATTTCATGGCTCTGCTCACTGCGGAATTCTGCGCTTATAAGTCCCATGGAATCATGTGCTTTACAGGGGGCTTGGTAAGCGCCGAATTCCGCGGTAAGCAGAGCCATGAAATTGGACCCAGTTCGTGCTGTCCGCTGCTAATTACAGGATTCGAACCTTCCTCTAGACACCGGGCACGCTCGGGGTATATGTTTTAAGACACTTACACCATAATTCAAGTGGTCGTGAGTTGGATTCCGTCCCGTATATAGCCTGTGGAATGTTTATGCCGACAGGACTCTGAAATCACTGTACAACACGGTGCGTATCACACATCAGTGCGCAGGGTGAAAACACTAAGGATTTTTCCAAACTCAAACGAAAGACAAATACTGTACCAAAACTCCCCAAACTGGACTGGATGATGTGTTGTCATTTGGAAGTAACATCGACAGAAACTAACATTGAAGTGATGGGTTTTCAGTATTTAAGTTGAAAAGACAGGTTTTGTATTTTTTCATTTTAAGCAATTTTAGATGAAGGCAGTAGTTCGCCACACGCCTAAGACTACATACGGGCAGGTGGTATGAACAAAATTATTGCATCCGCCGATGACGTCACAAGCTCAAGATTCACAATTAGGGCCTAACTGTGATAAACTGATCTCAGAACGGACGTCCTATCGGTTTCAAAATCGTAATTCCTGTTTAACCATCTAACAGTATATAAACTGACCTGGAAAGTAAATAATGGCCTTTGGGTCGTACTTACAAGACCGTGATTTTAGCGCCGGCGAACACCCTGCCCGGAACCGATGAGATGTCATTTCCTGCGAGCGTTCTGGAAGAAATAAAAAATATTTATGAGAAAAGGAAACGATCATGGAATGTTTTCCGTGGTGCCGGTGTCCTAGGGAAATCTGTCCCCCGGAGATTCTGTCCCCATTAAATGGGAAATTAACATGGGCTGGAGGAGGTTGATTGAAATGAGGGCGCTATCAGAAGAGGTTAGTCAGAGCTGTGTATTGAGAGAGTTGCGACAACTTGCGATTAGAAGCCATTTTGTCTCCAAAAAAATGCATTGGCGAATACAGGGTGTCAGACTAGTCTGCCCATTGGGTTGTACTGCATTTTGGAACAAAATGGCGTCCAGCAACCACGTGACCGGAGAAAGCTGGTCCCTCCATGTCGCAACTCTCTCAATACACAGCTCTGAGGTTAGTACACAGTTCGCCGTATGGATGGGGGGCAGAATCTCCAGGGGGACAGAATCTCCTGCCACTCCGGTACGCAACAATTACTTATAACTTAATTATACGCCTGCTGCATCAAACGCTAATAAATTGTTTTAAGGGAATAACAAACAAAACATATTACTTAAAAATGTTCTGCTAATCTTAAATGCAGGATATCAGCCACAGATTGGAAAGTGACATTCTATTTTGGCTGGTAACATTATTCTGGTAAGCATAATTTTGTTGCCTTTATCCAATTAATGCTTAAGGCATGGTGTACTCTTGGCAAGTAATCCACGTCAAGTTAATGACCATTAAAACTTACTAAGGAGCACTGGAGAGCTGTTGACATTCAATAACATTGTTAGAAATTACCTTTGGAATAATGTAGTTTTAGAGAAAGAGGTAATTTTTCAGCCCCCAAAAAATTGAATCTGAGATCTGAAAGCACCCAATTTTGTCTTTGCAACAGGGGTGTTTTTTCTTTCTTTCACTATTTTCTTGCAACTTCGATGACCAATTGAGCCCAAGTTTTCACAGGTTTGTTATTTTATGCATATGTTGGGATACACCACGCGAGAACACTGGTCTTTGACAATTACCAAAAGTATACACTATACCTTTAAGCAGCTCTACAACACTTTTGGGGCCCAGGTAAACATGATCATGAGACCACCTTTCAACTAATAGGACTGACTAAAATGAGGTATTTATGAATTTCCATTAATTAAAAAGGTTCACTGCATGCCACGTGTACATTTCCCCGAATCTGTTTGATAAATAGGCATAAAATAACAATATATTTTTTTGTTGATCTGTTTCTGACTGCGTACAAAATAACGTCGACAGAGAGGTTTTTAAAATATTTTTTTCATAAATATATTTCGGGAGGGTTTGACTTGGCCTGGTCGGAATAAATCACCTCAGTTTCACCAAATCCGTTCAATATTTCTACGTTATTTATTTTCAAACTGAGGGCGGTGTATACAATTTAAAATGCTATACAGCAATATACTGTGCAAGTCTCGCGCGTATTCGAACATTTTTGGGACCCGTTAAAGTGAGCGAGTTTGTTTCCTTCACGCGTTAAAGCAATGTATACCTGAGACCAAAGCGGTCCCAACAATGTTTGAATACGCGCGAGACTTGCACGGTCTATAAAATGGAGGCATCACTAGCCACGCCTCTCAAAGATTAAATGCATCATGACATTCCTGGATAAACAATGCCACCAAAAAATTGACATACAGAAATGGCTGGCGGTCAAATCTGTATCGGCAAGAGAAAGACAAGAAGCACAAAACCATGGCATTTTGAGATATTCCGACTGCTGATAACGTATTCGAAAACACATTAGACAGCTCCCAACATAACATTAAACAATTCGGACGTTTTGTTATGGAAAAATAAAACCTTCTGCGAGTACCAAAAATATAATTTTAAAAGGTACAACGGTTGAGTTGTGATAATACGTTATAACTATGGATGAGGATTAAACCCCAATCCGTGGATTTTAGAAGATATTTCATAATTCCAAATTAATCGACAAAATACTAGTGTTCAATGTTTTTGTTAAAGGAAAGTACGTTTATAAATACCGTGTCTGTTAATGACTCAATGTTTGTTGTTTAAATACATGCAGACGATTTTGATTCGGTAATCTCAGTCTCAAATATGGGACCTTCAAAATGGATGCATAATTCAGCTTGAGCAGTGTATCTACTTAAAGGTATAGGGTCATCGTTTAGTGATGACCCCGAAAAAATAATGTAATTTTATCCGAAAGCTATTTATTGTTATAAAGATGGTAATGGCAGTAAGTATCCTCCGAAATAACTTCGTCTGAAATACCCCCCGTTGATTGCAATAAAAACATTTGAATCTGAGATTTCTGAGGGTTGTTGTCCGTTCGCGAATATTGCGGCCAGAGGTGCAATTGGTACCCGCTGTCACCTCGCTAAACGTGGATTGATTTGACGTTCGTGCGAAAATACCGTGACAGTTCTGGTGCTGTTTTCTCAGCAAGCAGACACCGTATTCAGCTGAAACTTTCACAGATGATTTTTATTGTATCTTTCTTTATAGTTCTGCCTATAATTCAGCATTACGTTGGCAAAAATCAAACGCTGACCCTATACCCTTAACGTTTAAATTGGGTTAAAATTGTTGTTTCGGTTAGTAATTTGGAATGGGATTTATTTAACAGGTGCTAGGCTGCATCCTTAAATGATTATCCTAAAAATCTCCATACTTACAGTGTGTAGATTTCGAATGTAAACGAGCTAAAACTGTAGGGCTCCAGCGAATATATCTTGTTATTTGAAAATACTCTGCATAAAAAAACAAAAACAGAAGGGTGATAGTGAAATGACTATAACAATCGTATCATACGTAAGCGTTATAAAGGGACATTGGCAGAGAAAGAAAACGAAAATTAAATTATGTCTTACATTTCATAATTATGACTTATTCAAATCATAATTCCGACTGGTGCCATTTAAAGGCACTGTACACGTTTGGTAATTACTCAAAATATATATTAGCATAAAAATTGACTTGGTAACGAGCAACAGAGAGCTGTTGATAGTATAAAACATTGTGAGAAACGACTCCCTCTGAAGTAACGTAGTTTTTGAGAAAGAGGTAATTTCTCAGTAAAATAATAAAAACTTCTTGCAAGAAGTTTTTATTCCTATCTGAAAGCACACAAATTTGTACAGAAGGGTGTTTTTTCTTTCATCATTTTCTTGCAACTTCGATGACCAATTGAGCCCAAATTTTCACAGGCTTGTTATTTTATGCATATGTTGAGATACACCAAGTGAGAACACTGGTCTTTGACAATTACCAAACGTGTACGATGCCTTTAAGTCATATTCATGAGATAATTATGACATATTATGAGATATAATATCTCATAATAATGACTTAGTACAAGTCATAATTATGACTTTTTTCTCAATGTCCCTTTAACGTATAAGAAGTAACTAAAAATAAATAGTAAACTTGCGGGTACAACCATGTGTAAAGACTCTTGTGTGGGAGTGTCCCTTTAACGCTTTACGTAGTATCAGAAGTGATAATGTCATTGCTCTGTCCTAAATGGTTACTTCAAAGGACGATGTTTTTGTCTTAATTGTTTAAATCACTGTAGAGATGACAGTGGATTCTGACATTATATTTCCATTACTTCTTAGGGCGGAAGAGGGGATAGGTTCTTAATATGCCTTACGTGGCATTTCTTCTTCTTCGTTAGTGTTATATTATGGAAAATGATAGCATCTCACAAAACGGGAATTGACGATATCAACATGATTAGAATTACCAAAACTAATTTTAGCCTACAGAGTGGGTAGTTATTCAAAATGAAGTTCTACTACAAAATAATAAAAATCATAGGCTTATACACAAGGGTTAAAAGAATAACTAATATTATTGTATTCACAATGCCTATATCAAACATCAGTGTAAAAGCAAAACCCAAATGATATATTGAGCTTGCCAACCCAATATGCATTATTCACCCAAATTCACTGTTTGAAATGTTTACTCAATGGTGTACGGCTATACGTATTGAGCCCATTAGAGTGAGAAAAGGTAGGCAGTATTGCGCTCTTCGTGACTTATTGTTATCATTTTTTTACAACACCCCCCCCCAAAAAAAACCAAACAAACAAACACAAAAAAACCAACAACCATAAAACAAACAAACACACAGCCACGTGTGTAAACGCCTTCAATCATGGACATTTATCTTTGTTTTCCCATTGTTTTAGTTTTTTGTTTGTTTTGTTTGTTTATTGTCCCTGTTGGTTATCTACACGAAAATCAACAATGGACCTCTTGCCAAACGCGGACCTATTGTTCCCAACGCGGACCTATTGTTCCCCATGCTGTAAAAGTCCTCAGTTTGAATACCTATTGTCCTCTTTTGTTATTGTCCCCGGTTTGAATATGTATAATAATAATAATAATAATAATGTAGATTTATATAGCGCACAGCTCCACCTGCAGGTGCTCGAGGCGCGATTACAAAGAAACAACAAAAATACATTAAATAATCAATTAATTGGTAAACGAAATAAACAGCAAAAAAGTAAGGAGAACAACAATTATGAGAACGCTTGTGACATGAGATGAGTCTTAAGAGCAACTTTAAATTGAGATAGTGATGAACATAATTTGACCTACCCACCCACACAAAATAATTGTGTAAACACCTCAGTGCAATCGGGAACCTCCTATTGTCCCTCTTTTGTACTTTAATTCTTTAGCAACAGCTCCCATTGGTTTTGTACACACATTCCAACTGGGGGGACCTTTTACCCAAACAGGGACCCTGTTGTCCTGTTTACATTCAAACCGCCCTCTGTTGACAAAACACTGTCCAAGTCATGTTCCGCCGGGCAAGAAGACGCGTAGGCTACTCATGGTAAGATTGGGTGTATACTTTCTAGCTGGCTGTAAAGTACACAAAGCTTTTGCCCGGCGACATGCGCGCGCATCATGTTATGGTTTTCGAGTGACGTCAGAGGTCACATCGTCTACAGGTTCCTGGTATACCTTCTTTCACCCATGGAAGGGGTGGGGGATACCCACATTTAAAGTGGAGAAGTTATCCTCTATATGCGCAAACGACAAACCAGAGCTCTCGTTATCGACGCCCTAAATAAACAAGTCTCGGCTACACCACTGAAGTTTACTTACAGTTTCCTCAAAGTGTTTTCGTTGACCAGTGACGTCAGATTGGGTATTCTTTGTAGACCACACTTTTCAAATGACCTAAAAAAGAAAAGACACATAAACTATTAAGAAAAAGGGTGAAAGTAAAATGTGCGACGTAAAGGTGCGACGTTTAGCGCAGGCCTTAGCAGTGGTGTACCTGGGGTGAGAGTGGCGGCAACAGTTTAAAGAGTCTTACGAGCGTTAATGTCAGCAACAGTTTTTAAATAATTTGTCTTCAATTCTTTTGACTGCACTAACATTTACCATAGTTGGACTTTGGTGCAAGTCAATTATAAGCTCAAAAAATATTCACATCATGTGGTTTTCTTAAGACAGAGAAAATGAAGACTTGATTTTTAATAATAACAAATTAATGTCTGATCATTTTCTTTTGTTCTGATTAATTTGTCTGCAGTTGGTGCTCTTTGCTTTTGCTTTTGGTTAGTGTTTGTTTTCTCTTTAAGTACTTACAAACTACTCAAGTGCGGCAGGTATCCGAAAACTCCTTGGTCCAAGGTCTTCAAAAGTGGCGAGTGGGTAACATCACTAATTGGTGTAAGGAGACAGAGAGAGAGCCGAGTATTAAACACAAAATAGACGTTAAGAACTATCCCACTACGACACAGTGATGCGCCCTCTATTGGTATCATCAAAATTTGTTGTTCAGTGAATAAGTTCTTTTTTAAAATGTTGAAGGAACAATTTGTCACAAAGCAAAATTCATCAGGATCAGAAAAGACCCCGAAAGAGATTTCTTTGTTACTATTGAGAAACCCACAACATTCCTTTCCCGCTGTATTCAGATCAAGTGAGACCGGTAAATTGCATACGTAAATCAACGTCGAATCAGTCCAGACATAGAAGTGTCCGATCACTCATGCGTTCTGGAAATATCTTGGTCAGGCCGTATTCGAATTGGCAGCCACAGCTACGGCTAAGGCTGTTGTTAAGGGTGTTGCTAATGACGCCCTATACTTCAAAGCATGGTAATGGGGGCGAGCAACCGTAGTCGTAACCGTAGCCGAAAGTGTACGGGATCAGCAAGGCCCGGACTCCGATTATTGAATAGCGTTCCTTCGTTTTGATTGTCCGTAGAAACGTAGGTAACGTGAAGACTTCACCATTGCCTAAATGAGAATGGCCACACCCAACTCTTACAGTTGTCTTTAATAAGGGAATAAAAGAGTAGGCGACAAGTTCTTAAACGGCCGTTTAAAACCGGCAGGGTCGTGGCCGTGTGATAAAGGCCCGAGCCGAAGGCCTTTATCGCACGGCCACGACCCTGCAAGGTTTTAAACGGCCGTTTAAGAACGAGTCACTACTCTTTTATTCCCATTCATAAATGCCCTTATGTTAAAAAGCAATATAATATCACAATTATAGACAATGTCACACTGTTTCTTTTGCGAATTTTTCGAAGTTTGCAAATTTCCAAAAACTTTTGTAAAAATGTTTTGTGCGCGTCGGTCGGTGTGTATACGCGCGTGTACACACATATTACGCGCTGTTACTAATAGCTATGAATTGCGTTCTGCGTAATTTAAATTGGTGTACATGAGCTTGCGCGCCCAACACGCGAAGCCAGCCGGTCTTAAACAGCTTGTTGTGTCTTTATCAACCGTTTAAACACCCCCACGTGACGCGTTCTCCACCAATAGGAGTAGCGAAACTGTCTGGGGGTATTTATGAATGAACGATTGAACACCATACAAAGAGCTCTTTCGAGAGAGGCATGCACCCAGAATCACGTATACCCGTATAATGTACTGTACAATGTTCTTCGAACCTCAAAGCGCGGAGCTACAGCAATGTGCACATGTTAAAAGGATGCATTCAAGCGAAATTCGTTTACGCGCTCAAAACAGGCGTGCTGTTGCTTTGCGCGTGCAGTTGAATAAATCACAAGAACATGTATGGTAGGCCTACAGGTATAAAAACACGAGATTGTCTTCGTTGTGCCTCTCGTGGCCGCAGTGCAGACATTCCCATTGGGCAACACGGTACAACGTTCAAAACGAAGGAACACTATCCAGACCAAATGATCGATCACTGGACAGAGTTAAAACAAACAGAGGCCAGATTTGTGGCAGATGTCCTCACACTCTATACCATATTCCTCTCCTCTTGTACAGAACAGAAGAACCACCTCCCAAAAAAGAAATTCTCTAAAGAATTCCTGAGATTCCGAAAACACAATGAAGATGCACAATGAGGGGGTACACCATGCCACACATCGAGCACCAAATGTATACAAACAGTGGCCTATAGTTAAATAGTTACAGATCCAGATTACTTTCAACCTAGGTTTTCCCGGTCAATTTCAACAAAACTCATTCAGTATTTAACACCTGGCTCATTCAATTTCGTTTGAAAAGGAAGTCTCCCATTGCAACATCATTCAACATACAAAAGGGGGTAATTCGACTTCAAATAAGATGATTCAAATTCATCAGGTCGCAAAGATCATTTAATTTCGCAACGGCAGCAGCAAGAGGTTTGTCAATCATTCAGATTCATCAAGTTTAAATAGGTACCAGTATAGTATAGATTTAATTGAAGAGTGGTGAAATTGTAGGTTTGAACGCAGATAAATGAAAAGGAATTACTAGGTCCTTGCTCTATTCTAAAACGAACCTGAATGAGAAGAACAAATCAGGTGTGCTCAAAAACGAAATTAAATGCAAGAGCAGCTAAACAGAAACCCTGGTTTGATTGAGTTGGGGAAAATGCGTGAATTTGAATACGTGATAACGAACTTGAAGGAATTTGTGCTGAAATTGACCGGCAAAATCTATATTTTATTATGAATGTACAAAAGCTTTTCCGGGTCAACTCTTGCAAAAGTAATGAAACTGAAAAATTTAATGCAGCCCGCTAAATCCAGCAAATCAAGAGATGAAATTATTTAATTAAAGGTATCGTACACGTTTGGTAATTACTCAAAACAAATATTAGCATAAAAACTTACTTGGTAACAAGCAACGAAGAGCTGTTGGTAGTCTAAAACATTGTAGGAAACGACTCCCTCTGAAGTAACGTAGTTTTTGAGTAAGAGGTAATTTCTCACTAAAATAATAAAAACTTCTTGCAAGAAGTTTTTACTCCTATCTGAAAGCACACAAATTTGTACAACAAGGGTGTTTTTTCTTTTATCATTTTCTTGCAACTTCGATGACCAATTGAGCCCAAATTTTCACAGGCTTGTTATTTTATGCATATGTTGGGATACACCAACTGAGAACCCTGGTCTTTGACAATTACCAAACGTGTTCAGTGCCTTTAAACTGTTGAAGAAATGATTTGGATAAAGACCATATATTGTTACTACTTACATTCGTGTTACTTTAACTAAGTTATCAAACGTCCCTGGCTCAATGCTCCTCAGTTTCTCATTTTCAGTCAGAATTCTTGGAGTAAAATTAATACAAATTAGCGTAAATAAAAAGAAGAGCTTATAATGAATGAGTGCATTAATTTTTCTCATATATTTTCTCAGAACCCGTTCCTCTGTCTGCAGTTTTAAACCCGGCCCGTTAGCCACATTTCACTCAATCCATGTAAATGTGACTTTACATATTAAAGGCATCGTACACGTTTGGTAATGACTCTGATAATTAATTGCAATAACAACTTACTTGGTAAGAAGTACAGCAGCTTTGGATAATATAATGCATTTTTAATCACTTGTTATCACCCAAAACATTTGAATCTGAGAAGCGTTACGCGTAACGCTTCTCATAGTGTGTATTCCAATTGCAGATTATTCTTCCTGCGTGGACATAACCGCTCCAGATTTTCGGTAATATCTCAAAAACGCTACCACCTTTTGAAATAAAATTTTCACAGGTTAGTTTTATGGTATATTATCTACAACTATATAGGTTTGAAACAAACAATAGGCTCCAATTACCAAACGTGTACGATGCCTTTAAGCGTTGCATGTGCGGCACAATTTCATTAGTTCGTTTCCAAGAACAAGAACAAACTGCCTTAGGCGGCTGTGTCAAAATTGATGACTTCAGCAGTGGCTAATGGCTTGGTCGCTTAAAGGGATTGTATGCGTTTGGTAATTGGAACCCACTGCTTGTTTCAATCCTATATAGTTGTAGATATATACCATAAAACATTTCATTTCAAAAGGGGGTAGCGTTTTTGAGATATTGCCGACAATCTGGAGCGGTTATGTCCACGCAGGAAGAATAATCCGCAATTGGAATACACAATCTGAGAAACGTTACCGTCAATAACGCTTCAAATGTTTGGGTAACAAGTGATATCTCTTTCCATAACTGCAGTACTTCGAAGTGAAGAGTTTCTCAAAATGCATTTATACTCTCCAAAGCTTCTGTACTTCTTACCAAGTAAGTGTTTATTGCCATTAATTTTCAGAGTCATTACCAAACGTATTCGTCAACGTTGTTGCTGCAGCAGCGTCATAGCCGCATCAGAAGCGCTTTGCACGGTCAGCCATTTGCGTGTAGAGCCTCGAATTGGGGACAGCAGTGAATATAGAAGCATTAAAAAACTCTGTATTGTCACGGTAATGTAATGGCACTTTCATCCAGATAAGATACATAAATACAATACAAATGAAGCATGAGGTCGAGGCTCTACACGCACATGGCGGATCTGTGCAAGTAGCGAATAGCTTTAGGGTTCGTGGCGCCCGGGGGAAAAGTTGGACGATGGTACCCTCTTCACTTTGTCTCGTTGCAAATCTTAGTATTCATTTTGAGAAATTTGTAATATTCCACAGGCTTAGATGTTACTCAAAATACCGAGGGGCACTTACAGGTACATTTCAATGTGAACATTATTCTCCTATAAGAGAAAACAAGTTATTAATTTTTTGTAATATCTGATTCATTGTTTTTTATTTAATCAATAGTTCTTTCTTTTTTAAATGATAATGCCCCATGATTATAACCCCTTATTGATTGAAATATTTGTTCCGTATAGGCCTATATTTGTTAAATTTTATTTCATTAATTGCACATTGGATTGAATTGAATTTGCTTTAATTATTTACAATCATCCTTGTAATTCCTCAAAGATATATCGCAAATCGCGTTTAATGTGATCTTTAATGACTTTCCTTCTCATAATAATAACGGCTCTTTATAGCGCAACTCCCTGCAGAGATGATCATCTGTCTGTCGATTAAGACAATAATCATGTAAAAGATTATCTACAGTGAAAAAAAACACCTTTTATTTATTTATTCATTTATTTAGTGCAACATCTTTATACAGATTCAGTGCGATACACTACAAAAATTCATAGTTGCGTGTTTAGATTGAACATAAATACTTCAAATGATTTTTTAACTAAGAACAGTTCATCCGTTCAGTGAATCTACTTTAACATTTAAACATTTACTTCTGTGTGCAAGGAAATCAGCAACAAATGACACAGCCTTATTTATAGATCAAAAAATATGAACGGAAGAAAGCAGGGTATCGACCAAATTCTTCCAGAAGCCCGTTGGGTTTGTGGTGAGATGCTTTCTCATATAAAATGAACTCTCGATCGCCTCCCCGTGCTCCCGAGTTACGGTACCCAACTGTTACTGGAAGCAGCTAGAGCAGATCTTTGGGAATTCGTATATTTGAGAATAAGTTAACTATAGCTCATTTCAGAGTCATAACTTCTTTCTTCCAAAATATATGATTTTTTTTACTTGTAGAAGCCGTTTTATAATGAAGAAAAACCGTAGTTATACTTACATGCTAGTTAGAAGCGTCCAATTAAAAAAGTCGGTAGCTGTCAATCTCTCAATGTTCGTTTCTTTGATGTACCTGTATATAAGATCAATACAAAATATATAAAATAAAATTAGGTTGGGGTTATCTTTTAATGTATCGAACCATTCATTAATGCATTTGTTCGAGTGTCATTCGGGGAGCAGGGGGCAATGGTTCTGGGCGGGGGCTTCCGTACCGCTCCCCCTCCCCAGCTGGTACGCCAATGCTTCAGAACTGCCTTACTAATGACATCATTCAACTATATCTTGCCTCAACTCTTTCTTTCTGTTAAATTTGTTTTTGTGAAATTCGTCAACTAAAACTTTAATGTACAGAACAGTAACATATTATACCCTCGATTTTATACAAAACTAGCCGCCCGGCCGTAGCACCTTGTTATTGGAATATCCCTCTTCGTGGCGTAGTGGCGTCCAAGGGGCGGGCGCAGGGGGCGGGAGCACCACCCCCCCGTTTAGAACCCCCTCCCTTTTGTCCCCATCCCCAAATGAGATCGATAAAAAGGCACAAACGAATGGTTCTGTTATACCGTACATTTAATAGCCCAAAATTGTTTATTTGCCCACCCCCCCCCCCCACACCCCACCCAAAATGAAAAAAGTGAACAAGTTCTGGTTACGCCACTGCTATAGTCGGCATTACGACCACAACACATGCTGCGTGTTTGTATAATACGAGCAGTCTCCCGGGTCAAAAAGGCACGGTTTCTGACATAACGAATTAGTTTGGCAAGTGCAATGATCAATATTCACATTGACATTGCAAACCCATCGATATATTTTTTCCCAAGCCTCACGCTCCCCGATACAAGTGTCAAAATCATCCGAAACGCAAATTATGCAACTGCAGGGAAAATTGAATAAGTCTGAATTAATGCATGGACAACAGCAGCAGCGGAATCCCGACAGTCAGTATAGACGGGACGGATGCACCGAGAAATCCCACGGGTGGAAGTAGTGACTAAATTTGGCAGATGCGTTTACAAGCACGGCAGAGTTGGTGACGACCGACACGCACTCGTGCTAGCCCCCCCTGGTCGTCAACCGTGGCGTCAACGCCAACGCATGCGACGGTGAACTCCGTGTAAATAGAGACGAGATAAAATTAGCCATGAAACGCCGGGCATGAGAGGGAAACGACAGTTGGGATGTGACGGTAAATGAAAGACGATAGATAAGACGAGCCGGGGCAGGACCAGATGAAGGAGATGGGTGCCCTGGGGGATTGAGTCAACGTCTACGTGTTCTCAAGTAAGATTTCACTATGAAACAAAGATGTTAATGTGTCAATCAGCCTTAAAGGTTGACGCCTCTGTCTTTGGCTAATTCCCCCACCGTGCGATCGAAAGAAGTACGGTTGTTTTTGTCGATAATCGTTGTCATGTTCCTATTCAAGCATGTCCCCAGAATGCACAAGTGATTACATTATGCTGAGTTACATCTAACAGTAAGGCTACCCTCTTCCAGGTTTAGTTTGGTTACAATGACTAGCAGTCCTATCAGATAAAAATAACACATGACTTAACAACAACAAGGGTACTCATTACAGAGGCCTCCGAAAACAGGCGATGAGAATTTGATAGAATTTCAAGCTCAATTTCCGCCTTTGCGTTTGTTTTGAAGGATTTAATAAGATGACGGATCCCTTTATATATAGCTATATCGTTCGATATTAGTTGTAACGTGTAGGATTGGTGCTCCACAGTAATCCATACTAACGCTTGGGGAATTATAACGGAACAATGTTGTAGTTTGAACGAACTAAATAGAGCGTGTTTCTAATCATTAACATTACTGAACTCGATGCAGACTCGGCGCAGTGTAGTCTATGTTAGTGTCACCGATCTAGTCATTTAGAATACATGAGATTCTGCCTACAGGTTGCGTTTATTTCAAACGGAGAATTTGACAGTTTCTATCAAAATAGAGTCCTTAAAGGTGTTATACAGGATTGGTAAGGATGAAAAAACACCATTGTTTTATTTTAGTCTGAAAGCTTACTGATTATGAAGTTCATACAGAACCATTTTTTCTGTAAAATATTTCCCTCTGAAATGAAGTCATATTCGTGAAAAATGTATCTGAAAACCTATCAAATAAACTTACACAAAAAACGCAACAGCTGATTTCGTTTGTTACAACCAAAATTAAGGACAATGTGTTTACATGCTGAAAATTGAGCACGGCTTTTCCTTATTTTCTCAACGGATTAAAGCCAGGTTTGATATTTCATGTATATGGTTGATTACACAAACATGGACACTGTCTGCGTATACTTTGTCAGCTCTACAAATCCTGTATATTACCTTTAAAAATTTGTCATTGGAGCTCACTCAAAAAGCTAAAACGGAGATTTTATCATGTCTATCCCCCCACCCCTCCCCAAAAGAAAATGGGTTCAGTAAAGTGGAGTTCCGGAACAATGACATGAAGTGTGATAAAGAAGGGGGTGATGCATGGATAAAAGGGTTCGACAGACACATTCATTATCGATTGTCTCCGATAACTCAGAAAACTGAAAAAACCCTCTTTTCTTCTTGCACCCATTTTGATGTCAATTACACCCGCAAGAAATCTGAACTTGAAATACCCCGTTTTACGGGTCGATATTAATGACTCATTAACGTGGAAAAACCTCTTTGCAGTCCATCAGTTGAATGATAACTCTGGAAATCGTGGCTTAAAAATGGCCACAAGCGATCCACCAGAACAAAACCACAATGGGTAAAGTTCGGGGAAAATGAGGTGTCTAGTTTATTGTGCAATGGAACTAAATATCTCAAATGGATCTTCTGAATAGAAACTTGAATCTAGACTTGCCATTTAAGTATTTAAAACCCTGTAGGCCGGCAGCCCAGTGTATATAGTAGCTCAGGAATCAACAAAATCACTAATACACCGGGTAGTTAATAGTTAATTCATTTTTAATCAAATATTTACATTTTGTGTGTAGTCTATCTTCATATCAACGCACAAAACAGTAACAATTTCACTTGTCTGAGAAATTTCGTTCAGTCTGTTCAGCTGTGTGAATACTTCACCCCAATGCCTTTGTTTGCAAATCCCTTAGATGCACCTGGCAGTGGTATTTTGTCAAAATAAAGCTTTTGTCATTAATATATACATTTTTATGAGTGGAATGTGAATAAACAATTACCTAAGGTTAACAAATTGTGTTTTTATTTTAATTACAAATTTAAAAATAGGCCCCCGTTTACATGGCGCCGTTCGTGACGTAAATCGAGGCGCGGGATATTTGAAGAGAAAATGTGTAGTCTGGCCCTGTACATTACGTCTGGGTACCTGATCAGTATGATGCGTTTTCGTATTCGGACGTCACCCAATGCAATCCTATGACAGTGTACAGTCGACGTTTGTACGAGGTTTTTCACCGGTCCCGAACTGTCCCATGCGCGTTTCTATGTCTTAAAAAAACGGAAGATACGAGCACGGTCATAACGAGGACACGGATAATACGAGGTATTTTAGCGGCCCCGGATCGGCGTGCCGCGGCGCGGCATACAGCTCAAGTCGATCCGAACACCAGAAACATGTTCGCTGCAGCGCCAAAAACGATGTCGGACCGGACCACTTTGCCCTCGTTAGCTCGACTTTCGATGCCCGTAACTGCCTATATTTGGGATCTGCAGGAAACAAATGCTAGCTGACCCCATCTTTAGTTGTTTTGCTGCATCCAGCAGCAATACACCTGGTCAGCATTGCCGGAAAAATGCACGAAAAAAACTTTTTAGGGATAACCAAACGAAACGTATACAAGCTCACTGCACTACTTGCACGTAAATGCAGGCAAGTTCGAGGGGGGTCGATGTTCGATCGCGGCAAAGTCTGCCTCGATTGACGTCACAAAAAGGGATGGCGGAGTCACCCCAAACAACTTTATCTATTTTTTAACATATAAATTCTGACAAACAATTACTCAAAAATTTGTTTTTTTATTGTTAATATACATAGGCCTATACGCTTACGTAAAAAACAACAACAACAACAACAACAACAACAAAACTATTTCCAGGTGACTTTAAGACAAAGTACAGAATTGATAACTATCGGAAGAAAAACTATTTTAGTCTGAAAGCTCACTGATCACACTCTAAAAACTCCCGGGTTATAATTGACCCGGATTCCGGGTTCTAGGGCCTGACACAGTTCTGGGTAATTGTTGTTCTTTGTTGATTTATTACAACTTTCATATATTTCATGAATATACTTTCCCAACCATATATGATCTATTTTTTAAAGCTATAAATAACGTTAAACTAAAGTATTTGAAGAAACAGCGCGCACTCATAAAACTAAATATGGTTTGGACCAACTTGGTTCCGGAAGTTCGAATCGCGCGAGACTTGCACAGTCTATTGCTTGTTTTGAGTTTCTCATGATCCATATCAAAGTAAAGAGGATTCTTTTCCGTGTTGTACAATCTTATACAAGCAGATCTGGTGCGGGCAGGGTGGGTTCTATTGGTTTTTCTTGTATGTAAGTAATAATGTGGTGTTCGCATTTGAGAGGGAGTAAACTTAATAAAAAGCCCCGTCAAGATCAACTATTCTCGTAAACCCCCTTCCCCTGGGTAATAATGTGCGTCGATCATTATATGGTTAAGACAGATTGACTGTTTGATTCACAACTTGGACCTCCCTGTGGACAAATCCTGGATGCGCATAGAAGTAAATTACATCTTAGGATGATTGTTTGTCAATCAAACCATCAGTGGTTTGGTTTTGCACCGATATATTTTTATCTCCACACATTCCTCGTATACCGTCCCAAACACCTGAACATTCCCAGCGGTTGTTAAAGGTATCGTACACGTTTGGTATTTACTCAAAATATATATTAGCATAAAAACTGACTTGGTAACGAACACAGAGCTGTTGATAGTATAAAACATTGTGAGAAACGACTCCCTCTGAAGTAACGTAGTTTTTGAGAAAGAGGTAATTTCTCAGTAAAATAATAAAAGACTTTCTAGCTAGAAGCCTTTTATTCCTATCTGAAAGCACACAAATTTGTACAACAAGGGTGTTTTTTCTTTCATCATTTTCTTGCAACTTCGATGACCAATTATTGAGCCCAAATTTTCACAGGCTTGTTATTTCATGCATATTATGTTCGGATACACCAAGTGAGAACACTGGTCTTTGACAATTACCAAACGTGTACGATGCCTTTAACACAAGGTTAGTCACTGTAAATGGATATTACTAACTGATTGTAAACATTTCCCCCCTTCACAGCGATTTCCGGCCAACATAATCGACGTAGAACCAGCTGCCAGACTTCACAAACACCGAGAGAGCTTCTGGTGTACCTAAAGAGCCCGACCCTTTTTGTCAATTGGGGATACCACACGTTGCACTGAGTGGGGTTTTCTCAGCTGACTGAGCTCACCGGTGAACGTGAGCTATTTTACGCGATCTTATTATTATATACTCTTGTCTACACTGGCTGTCAGCAATTTCCTTTACTGGAAAACAAGATTGATAAAACGACAGTAAAGAGTCATCCCCTACTTGAAGATGCTCTCCGCTGTAATTCATCTTGGGGAAAGGCTACCGACCCCACTTAAGATATCACTGATTGGTAAACACGCAGATACGTCTTAGAGGCATGATATGGGTGATTATCAGAAAATGGGTGATTATCAGAAAATGCCTTAAAGGTACACTGAAAACACAACTTGGCAAATTGACTAAAAAAAATTAGTCCTTCACATGGTTTAATTTTACTAATTTTGGTTTGTCATCCAATTGAAAGATTAGTCAATACATTAACAAATGACTAATATTATTTAGTCTTTGAAAATGGTTTAATTTTACTAATCGTTCACAGGATTAGCCTAGTAATCCACCAAATTTAATTAGTAAATTTTGAAACGTCATTAGTCTTACTTCAAAAATAATTAGTCTTACTCCAAAAATAATTACTTAGTCAAAAATGTAGTCAAACATTATGTTAATTAGTATTGCTATGTTCTTCATTGGTCACTCACAATCATTCAATAATAAGCAATGGCCAAAAGATTCGTTGCAAGGTTGGTGAAACTGCTTTACAACAATAGCGAACACAGCATAAAAAACAACAAGTTAAGACAGGTCTGTATGTCAAGTTTACCCTATAACCTTTGGTAGGCCGCGTAGAGGCATCCGAATATCCCATATTTTAGGGTAGAACCCTGTCACACCTGTCACATTTCCTTCATGCTAAACCTTGAGACCACGAAACCTTAGAGACAACTCGACCACCGTTGCTTCGACGAGTCGACTTTGACATCGAGACATGTTACATGCATGGTTCTCCATACTCACAAGTCACGAAATAATTATTTCCCGTACTTACCCGGTGCCATGCTTGGTCCTAAACAGTTGGAAGGTTCCCCACTATCTATACATGTAGTACCATTCAATACCATTGACTGGAACATACAAGTCAATGAATTGTTTACATGTGAGCTGCAAGCCACCACCCTGTTTACACGTTAACACAGAAAGATCAGACTGAAAAAGAGCGGGAACTTTTCAACCACAAAAACTTAAGGCTGTTGACTAATTAAAGATTGGAATTAGTCTTTCACGAATACGTCAGTCATCCAATTAGTAATGTGCATTTCAGTCAGTAAATTCAAAATGAAATGACTACCTGCATTGGTAAATCAGCAGTTTAACAATTAGTCAAAACACACAATTAGTAATAAAACTTATTTAATTAGTCTTGCAAAAAAGGAAGTTAGTCTGCAAGTTTTTCAAATTAGTCGAAACCTCTTTTGTTAGCATTTTTGATACAAAAATTAGTCATTCCCTGAAGGACTAACTTTTTATTCTGGTTTGACTAATCTTTTTTGCAAATTGACTTAATGATGTTTTCAGTGATTGCAAGAATTGTTACGGATAGGCCTAATGTTTATTGAATGATATGGTATAGTATGGTTTATTTAATTTCCACTCAAGTAAAAACATATAATTAGAAAGAACGTAATTGATGAATGAAAAGCTGAGCGGGGGGACCATCTAGAAACCCATAGGGCTTGTATTGATGACCCCCTGTATGTGCCAATGGTGGGGTAGGAAAACTTTAGTTTCGATTGAAAGAAAAAATAATCCTTAGGGAAGAAAACCAAAACAAAGGGAACATTTTGAATAGCGGAGAAATTAATAAGCATTTCCAACCCCCCCCCCCCATTGGCAAATAAATACAAAAGTTTTTGAAATAATTGAAACACATAGAAACACAGAAGGACTTTTATCAAGGACAAAAACACAAAAGAACAGCTCGTAGAGGCTAAAAGGTTTGTTTAGCTAGAACTGACTACAAATATTTTAACAAATCCGGAGAAATGGATCGAGGAAATGGAATGATTTCACTATGGGTATAAAGTGTGCTTTAATCAACACCGCGCTGACATAAGATCAAAGTAAAGATTGTATACAATCGCAACATGACGTCGTGGAACTGTAATGTACTTTACAAAATTTTAAAGCACTTTTCAAATTAATGTGTTCTCCTTTTCAGAGATTAAAGCTTTAATAACAACATTGTCTGTATAAAATTGGCACAAAACGTCGTGGCCCAATGGGAGTGGCGTACATTATGCACATAATCATTCGTGGTAACAAAATTGCCTTCGAATTTAATACACGAATACAAAATGAGTGGCAGTCCTCCTGCAGAATAATAACTCCTACGAACAAAACAAAGTGTGACCGCTGCGATGAAAGCACAGTATGACAAACACATTGAAGATTGAGCACATAATTGAACAGATAAGGAACATTGGTTTAGTCCTGGATCCATTGAGGGATGCAGTCACAGCGATTCATTGTCGAACTTGAAGGACTGGCTTGGAATTACTAGTCCCCAAAGTAATCAGCAGATTGGACTTAAACTGATTTCCCTCATCGGGGCTTGCTTTGCGATACATCATGCTAAGTACCGTCCACTTTGGAGGAGAATTCGCCAAATTGAAAAGGATGTTTTTCGTCTTCGGGTAAACAGGGCTATGATTTGAACTAATTTATAAAAGTCTAGGCTTGTGATTCAGTCGCAATGTTTCTCTGTGTGGTTTAAAGCTTGAAACCGCAGGCTGGATCGAGTTGGAGTAGCAGGCCTAACTAATGGTCGACTGGTGATGGATCTTAGTCAATCAACGCCCAGACCCAATAACCAATTCAACCAAAGACACCTCGAACGACTTCATTGCCTCCATAACCACAGCAGGGGAGATAGATTGATTTGTTATTTATCTAATCATTTTGTTTAATCTTCCGGTACTAAACAAAAACTATAGGAGTTATTCATTGCGTGTGAGGCAATTAAGGTCATACTTGCAATTTCATATCAATAAAACATTTTTTTTTAAAGCGTAATAGAATATTAAAATATTTATGTAAATCAGATACAAAATAATGGGATGGCCATAAATAAATATCTGCATAAACAAAACTATGTACATGTATGATAATCAAATGTTGTTGTAAACAGTATTTTTGTAACATTGCAACTTATTGAAAGGTTTGTATCTAGTATTCATTTTCTACAACTATTTTTTAACTAGTTCATCTTTTTAGCTTACTGTGTATTTTAACTAGTCAAGACGTAATTTTTTTTAAAATTATCGTTGTGTTTAATTTAATTTATGTCGTTTAATCGATTTTTGCTTGTATTTCAGCGCCTTGAGGCGGAACCGATCTGCAACTGTTTGCGCTTTATAAATCTCTATTTATTATTATTATTTTTATTGTAAAGATCCGCCCTACAAGGTGAGCTCAAAAACGTTCATACAACATTCAGAGGAAAAGTCATTATCAGCCTCAGAAACAAAATGTTTGAAATTGCAACTGACATTCCGTTCTAACTAAGACTCACATGTCAAAACACACAGCATGATCCTCGAATGCACCAATCCAAAACGGTGCTAATCTGCAACATATTCTCCTCACAGCATCAAACTCACAGAAACTAAAATTGACTAAATATTAAAAGCGCATATGAGATCAAGCAATTCCACCGGCAGCAGTGACAAGGAGACGCTACCATTCATCACCATCATGCAGCAGAGACTAATTAAATCTCGATGAAAAAACTCCACCTGACTTAAAAAAACAATACAGCTGCTAACCCTGTATTAGTCGTATGTCAAGCCGTTTTCAGAGCGTTATGAAATTTCACATACGTCTTGGACATCTTGAAACGTCCTTCCTGGCTCTTCCCAAGATGTCAACAATATTGTTTCATGGAATAAATTTGCGAGCAGTATTCGAGAAACACTTTAGTTTAATGTGGGAACTCCGAAAATTCAGCACTTGGAAATATTCCACGTTAAGACTTTTCGTACATCCTTATTAAACAAAAGGTCCTTGATCAAGAATAGCCAGAGCCAGAGCCAGAGACAGAGCTTGAGGAGTTGGAGCCGGAGAGGAACCGAGCCGGAGTTCATTCACACCAGGTTCACATTGACGTATAATTTCTAAAATAATGTCATTATTGTGGGAGCATCAACCTGCTCGACATCCTGGGAAACTGTACTTCAGCTTAGGGTTTAACATCCTGAAATACTTCTTACTGAAGCTGGAGCAACATAGAATTAAAGGGGTTGCTCCGAAATGGTTTGTAGATTATTTTCATAACATCTCATTAATACTGTGGTCAAAAATGTGAATCTAGCCGTCTCAATGATTCTTATGTAGTGCCGCAAGGCTCCATTTTTGGCCTCTATTTCTTGTCTACATTAATGATCTGTATCTTTCGTCTCCTTTGTTTCATGACCAAGCAGTTTAGTTCATCGGACTCAAGTTGTGGTTGCTGAGTCATCAGGATGTGGGTTCGAATCCCAGTCATGACACTTGTGTCCCTGAGCAACACACTTAACTATAATTGCTTCTCATCACACAAGGTTAAATATACGACTTATTATTTCGTACGTACGACTTATTATCTCGTAGGCCTACGTACGTCTTTAAATCGTACGTATGATTGACCCTGTTTTATTTACGTGGCAGCGATACGCTTCCGTTTCGGTAGATTTTCACGTGTCGGACCTCTGGGCGGGTTATGATTGGTCAATGCATTATGGGCGGAGCTTAATAGATCAGTCTTGTCCCATTTCACCAGACGTGATCGTCACAATAAGTTTAGTTGAGCCTTTCTGAGAGTCAATGTCCCTGTGTGTTATTGTCCCTTGCACAACGCGGAACGCACCTCCGAACAATGCGCACTTACCATTTCCACCTTTTTGGGAGTCAATTCCTCTGCGTATGTTTTGACTCCCAAAGTGGCGGACAGGATAATACTATACACGCGTGTAAGTGCGCTGTGCGTTGTGCAAATGTAGTGCAAATTTTAGGCAATGTAGCGTTAAGACGATCACGAAAAGACCCTTTTCATATGACATCACACGCTCAAAAAGCGCCCTCACTGAGGCCAAAAAACACCCTCACTGAGGCCAAAAAGCACACTCACTGAGTCCAAAGGAGGCAAATCATTGGACGATAGCTGTTCTTTGTGCATAAACATGTGCACGTGACCTCATCGTCCCTGTAGCGTTTCGCGTTATGCAAGGGGTCTACTGACTCCCAAAATGGTGAGCGTGGCACAGTCGCTGCATGTGACGTCAGTGCAAGGGGTCAGAGACGGATTCTACGACAGTGGTACCATTTTATAACCCATTTCCTTATAAGTAAAGGATTTAACAAAAACAGAAGGCCTAAAATATGTCATTACAGCAGCTGGTGCTGTACGCAAGCGTGTTTAGATTAGTAAAGTATAGGTTAAGCTTACATAGTGGCTGACACTGGTCGTCAGAAAAGAAAAATTAGATTGTATGTTCGATTCTTTTCAATAGAGTTTTGATTGTGAGATACCTACGCAGGTCACTCTAACAAACGGCTTGTCCTAAGACTATGCTATTTATATCAAGCTCCATAGTAGCATTTAAGCATACATCATGTAATATAAGGACGCTTGGAATAACATTTTGCAACCTTGACTTTTCCCTCTCTGTTTGAAATTGCACGGATTATGGTATTTGAGGGTGATTCGTTGACTTAAGCTCGTTTCGGCCTTCCGCAACTCCGGGAGGATCGGAGCTACCTGGGCGACTAGGAAATAAGGTGATGAGTGTTGTTTGTTTGTTTGTTTATTTGGTTTTTTGGGGGGTGTTTGTTTGTTTGTTGGGGTGTTGGGGTGTTTGTTTGCTTGCTTGTTTGTTGTTTGTTTGTTTGTTTGGGGTTTGTTTGGGGTTTGTATTTGAATTTTGGGGAGGGGTTGGTAAAAATTGTGATGCCGTGCGTTGGAATACCTTTGGATAATTTGTTGTCTTTACAAGGGGAAAACGCTTAATATGTATTGCTTGGACCTGTATTTTTAAAATCTCCTTTTGCTGTTAAGCCGCAACAGCACTTGACTTTTTGGTTAGTTTGACCCTAATTTACCTGGGCGGAAGGTGGCCGGTTAAAATTACCCATTGGACTCGGTTAGGTTTCCTGGTTGAATTTTTCCTGGGCTGTTCGCAATGGACTTAAAATGGTCAAATTACCCATTTGCTCGGTTTGTACCCCCAAAAAGTCCAATGCGAAAACGGGTTTAGTCATCATCAACTGGGTTTGTTTTGTCAATTTTTCGTTTCTTGTAAAAACTCATCTGCAAAAAAAGGAAAGCAGGAAAGAAAAGAAGAAAAAAAATCACCGGTGCTTAATTGACAGCTAAAGGCAAAACCCAACACTGAATACAGAAAACCTTTTTAGATAATTCCCTGTGCAACATTAAGATTCAAGCTCCGCTAATTTTCCCGCATCCCTGGACTCTTGAAAACAAAACTATAACAACAACGAAGGTGACCCAATGATTCCGTCTTGTGAATGATCACCTCAAGGGGAATTCCAAATTCATATCTAGAAGAAAGAGGTCATTGCATCGTTTTCTCCTTTGTTTATAATTCCCAGGCAATTACCTCGAAATGGAATAGTTTTTTGGCACTCAACACGTAATTGTCGTCTCGAATTCGGCATGTTCGCCAAGCAGCCCCGGGAACGATAGCCGAGATACGTGATGAAACCGACGGTACGAATCGTTTCCAATTTACGACAAAAATGCATTTGGTCCTCGGGACATCAAACTGGCCGAAAAGATCAACTTTGAAGCTGTATAAATTACCACAATACAATCATAATATTAACAACATTAATTGTGTGTTTTGTAATGGTTTTTTTAATAAACGGAGTTGTAATGACTCCGCTACAAAGAATAATAATAATAATATTCGTTTCTTAATCTTAAAGGCACTGTACACGTTTGGTAATTACTCAAATAAAATATTAACATAAAAACTGACTTGGTAACGAGCAACAGAGAGCTGTTGATAGTATAAAACATTGTGAGAAACGACTCCCTCTGAAGTAACGTAGTTTTTGAGAAAGAGGTAATTTCTCACTAAAATAATAAAAACTTCTCGGAAGAAGTTTTTATTCCTATCTGAAAGCACACAAATTTGTACGACAAGGGTGTTTTTTCTTTCATCATTTTCTTGCAACTTCGATAACCAATTGAGCCCAAATTTTCACAGGCTTGTTATTTTATGCATATGTTGGGATACATCAAGTGAGAACACTGGTCTTTGACAATTACCAAACGTGTACGATGCCTTTAATACAGCATAAGAAGAAAATAAATGGCCGTATCGATCGGCTTTCTATAGGATAGTCAATTCAGGAAAGTTTTTACAGAGAGAGTTTCAAATTCCAGTTAGGCCTAAATTGAGTCATTATGAGACTTTGGTTTTCACGAGAATCATTCTTCTGACATTTCTCAACTTTTCGGTGACAGTAAATTGACGGGTTACGGTACCCTGAAATGATCATGATGTACCGGTAGCCTACTCTAAAAACACCCGGGTCAGAATTAACCCGGATACCGGGTCCCAGGGGGCCTCGACCATTTCTGAGTCAGGCTGACCCGGAAACTGGTTTTAAATTAACTCAAACTGCATCAGTTTGACCCATTTCTGGGTCATCTCTAACAGTGATTCCCGCTCACAATGACCCATGTTGACCCATAAATGAGTCAGGCCCAACGGGACGCGAAATCCAAGTCAATTCTGCCCTTGTTTCTTTTTAGAGTGTTGTTGATAGGCCGTGTCCAAATTGGCGGCTGTGGCTACGACTGTTGCTCAGCGTGTTGCTAAGGATGTCCTATACTTCGAAGCATGTTGACACAATCATCCAGCCGTAGCCGTAGCCGAAGCCGTAGCCGCTAATTCGAACACCGCCTGCATGTCTATCAGCTGTTACCTAAAATTGATTTATAAGCATTTTGATTGTAACGACTTGATTACAACATGAATGGATCTTATGCAGTCACTTGTTATATGTAAGGTGCGAGCAAGCAAATTGTTGTTTTAAAGGTGTTGTAAACTTTTGGTAACAGCTCAAAATCAGTGTCCACATTTTGTGTGATTCAGCATATGCAGGAACAAACAAACCTGTGAAAGTTTGAGCTCAATTGGTCATCGAGATCACGAGAAAATAGTGACAAGAGACCTTATTAGTTTTCTGTTTTTTCAAAATATCGCGCGTGATAAAAACTATTGTTTTGCTCATTTCTCAGAAACGATAGCATTTTAGGCAGAAATATTTTAAGGGACCCTTTTTACCATGACTTACTTTAAATCATGTAAGTTGTGTGTGAATCTGTGAACATTTGTGTTTTTCGATCTTACCATGAACAGCTCTCCGTTGCTTGTTACCAAGTAAATTTTTATGCTAATATTTGTTTGGAGTCATTACCAAACGTGTACGATACCTTTAAAAAAGGATCGTATAATAATTATTTTTGATTTCCCCTCGTGTGAAAAGGGCTAAAAAAACGTTAACCAAACCAAGCTCGCAAAAACGTGTCACCCATGACTCGATTGCAAACAAGTTTTTGGTTAGGGTCGTCAAATTGCTCCGAGTGTTTAGGTAGGAGTGATGGCGTAGACATGCGACATGATGTGGACACTTTCAATGACAAAACGTTTAGCCCCTCGTATTAAAAACATATAATTCTCTTGGAATGTAAAGCAAGACTTGCTTGAAGAAGCCAAAGTTGTACCCTCTCTTTTATAATGCATGGTACGTGATTAGTAGCAATTTTTGAGCGATATTTTTATCTGATCTTTTTTGTTAAAAGACTTGATTATATGACCCCATGTCCCGATAGGTATTTTCCGTATGGAAAACTGACATGTGGGAAATTGTATCATGTCCTCACATAATTTGCCAAATCAAATTAGGAGCAGATTGAACATTATTGAACAAAATACGTGGCACAATACAAACCGAAAAACATGACCAGATTGGTTGGGAAAAAAGAAACTGTATAATGGTTGAAATCAAGATTGTTTACATCCAATAGTCTCTCCCAAACACAATCGAAGACTCGAGAGGATCAATAAGAACAAAGCAAGACAGTGGTGTAACTAGGGGCACGGGGCAAGTGCCCCCACCCCCATTGATGATTGATGTCTGCACCCCCCCCCCCCCCACCACCACCACCCCCTCATTGATGTCCGTGACCCGCCCTGGATCCCCTTTTGAAATCTGGGCCTTTAAGGTTAAACATTACCAGAATAAAATGTTACATTATAAGCTTTTATGTAGTAATTTCAATGTAACAAAACAATTTCTCTTCACACACAGACAATGCATTTGTTTTAACTTCACACGTCAGATTGCCTTATATAACAAATAATAAATGACATAACAAGAGCGCTAAAAGCTGTTTAATGCAAACGCAAACAGAAACTACAGTTTTAATGGCCAGAAATTCCCTCTAGAAAAACAATATAATGGTACACCACTTTGTGCCTCCCCCCTTAAAATGTTACCCTAGTTTCGTCGCTGGTACAAGGACTTCGGACTCAACAGATTCAGAATCCCTGAATCTCTCTCCGTCAATCACGGCGTATAAAGTTCGCTGCGAAGTAGTGTCTTCACTTTCCACTAATAATTCGTTTCAACTGGGCACATTTAATTTCAAATGACAGTAGGATCCAGCAAGTCGATTCATCGCCCTGATTAATCAGACGAGACTTTATATAAAAGCACCTTATCGCGATTGGATCCAGCACCCAATAAAAGAGAAACAAAATAGTTCGACCTGGAAATAGGCCAAGCTCTAATACAGCAATCACTAATTCATAGCTGTGACCCATTTTTCCTTTGATGTTCTTTTTTCTTTTTCCTTTTTTTATCAAGAAAAGAGAACGTCCAGCTTGCTTTTTGATTTCAGATTTCAAACTGTTTTGATGAGTTCTATGGAAACGAGTTTCCCAATGGTATTTACAAGGGGTGGGGCCTGGGGGGAATTTTTTTTTTTTTTATTGCAGTTTTTTTCTCTTTCTTCGTTCTTTGTTCCTTCGTCCAGATAACTACAGTCTAAGAAACTTACAACTATAACTACTACAAATAGAGGTACTATATAACATTCACTTTTTGTTTTATTCTAACGCATGGACTGAAGGACAATGCCATTAAAATATTACAAAACAGACCGAAGAACAATGCCAAGACTTATTTCCGCCACTCATTACACACGCGAGTTTTCAACTTCAAACAATTCGACGTTCAACTGAACTAGTTACTTAACGTCACCCAGTAATGTTTGACTTTCATCCCTGAGAGTTATGCACGCTAATGTGAACACACTGACGTTTTAAAAGGTTCTGAGGAACAAACATGTTTGGGGAAAATAATCGCTATAGAACGTGAACGGCGATGACGATTCCTCCAGTTAAATGGAACAGTATTCAAACACATTAGTGACCAAAGTTGTCTACAGCTATGTGAAACTAAGAAATTATATAAAGGCCAAGGAGTTATATCCCTACCAAGATAACCGCTGATTTCACAATGGCTATAGTAAAAGTATTGACGTCTAGTTACTGAATCACAATTTATTGATTTGTGCAATTCATTAACATGGACGTTAAACGTTAAATATTTGTTTGAGAGAGATTGGATGTTGCCATGCAGCTTGGTGTTCATATCCCCTTGTGGGAGCTTTGCCGAGTTCCCTTGTTGGGAAGATTATCTAACAAAAAAAAATCTCCTTGGATTATTAGAGGATCACAGTTTTCCGACTTCCGTCAAGTATGGCTTCCGACATGATCTATTGGACGTTCTAGCTTTATTCACTGAGTGGTGAGGCCAGGCTAGTGGCCCTCATCGGGCTTTTGATGACGTTTGAAGGGGGATCATCTACAACTTAAAGTCATATGGTATCTCTGTCAACTGCTTGGCACAATCACTGAATTCTTACTGATCTCCAAATCCCCGGTAATGAAACCAAGGATGCCTTATAAGTGAACTTAATCACTGCAGCTCGCACTGCAAGCCTGGGGAAACCTATAAACAAGGGTGATTGCTATGTGAACCAGAAACACTGGGGTTAACCCCACTCTTCCACGAAAGTGTTCTGGGTTCTTTTACGTGTACTAACAATCCTAGTATAAGGGAACTACGCCTACCCGAAGAAAAAAGCAACTATTATGGTAATAGTCCAGTAAAACTAGCATTTTACTTGGAACTTAAAGCAGCAGAATTTCTAAATAGATGTTATAACTTGTTTCTGCTATTATCAACGATCTTTTATATTGTTAGTCTTTTTTCAATATTATCGTATGAACCTTACATGGTACATGGTATTAACCATTGCTTAAACATAGCTTGAACCCCATTTATGCAAGTTTTGCATTTTGTATGTCCGTATATGTATATCATCATTGTGATATAATTGTTTGATGAGGAATTTGAGTCATCGTAGAGCAATGTAGGGTTTTGTTCAGTATTGTAAAAGTGTCTGTATACGTTTGATAACTCTAAAAATGAATGGCAATAAAAACTTACTTGGTAAGAAGTACAGCAGCTTTTGGATAGTATAATGCATTTTGAGAAACTTTTCACTTCGAAGTACTGCGGTTGTGGAAAAATGTATACTTTTTATCAAAAACAAAATGAATCTGAGAAGCGTTACTGCAGTAACGTTTCTCAGATTGCAGATTATTCTTCCTGCGTGGACAAACCGCTCCAGATTTTCGGCAACATCTCAAAAACGCTACCACCTTTTGAAATGAAATTTTCACGGTTAGTTTTATGGTATATATCTACAAAAGGATTGAAAAAACTATGGGTTCCATTTACCAAACGTATACAATCCCTTTTTTTTACCTAATGACTCCTTGCAGATGCGGAACGCACCTCCGCATAACGTGCGTCTATCATTTCCACAATTATGGGGGTCAATTAGCTTTGCCACCATGGGCAGCGTGTCGTATCGATACCTCTCGATCGAGCAAGGCTGCGTGGGGATGGTGATGTGGCGATACGAACGAGGTTGGGGTAAATTTCTTTGCGTGTACACTTTTTGTGTACGAGTCGTGCAAGGGGTCAATCTGGATTAGTACGTTCAAAAGTAAAAGTGATTTTGGCGTATGGTACGTGGTGAAAACTGCTTAAAATTGAATGTTGGGAATGTTAGCGTTTTCTTTGCTGTTTGAAGCAATGCCATCACATTATTTGAGCTTGAAAGTATCTGTTGTGTCATTACGTTTTGAGTTGATGAATCTCAACAAGTTCTTCTTGTTTTTGTCGTTTGGATCGGAAATGATTTGTTTTCTTCTAATTTATTCCAGTCATGTTTATAGGCATAATAGCTAGGTTGAAGAATGTTGTTTGTTCTTGAGCAAACGCTTGCTGTGTTGGTTGATCCATGGTAGGTTATATCGTGTACTGGTGGTTTTAGATGGAAAGTACTTTTATTTTCAAAAGATCCCAGATTAGCAGAACTGTCCTGGTATAGGTGGATCAGACATTACCAGATTAATTTTGTCGAACCACTCTTGCTGAAAAGGAACATTTGATGGGGTTTCTTAATACAAATTTATTTTCAGGGAGGCTCTCTCATGGTCACTTATACCTGCTGTAACAGAGCAGTTATAAATCAAGCTGTGGGTGGGAAGAGGGAGCGAGGTCTAAAATATTCCTTTCTGTAGAACAGTCAACTCTTAAAGGGTCCCACGTTTGTTTTTCTAGATGACGACCGTTACACTGCAAAAAACCTGGGTGTTAAAATTGACACCATGGGTGTCACATATAGATACCGAAGAGAGAATCAAATGTTACACCACAAGGTGTTAAAATGACATTAATTTCTGAAGAAAATTACATTTTTTTTTTCACACCCTAAGAAGTTAATGCTGATTCTCTCTTCGGTATCTATAATGTGTCAAGGTAAGAGGAAATTAGCATTTTAGCAGCTTCATTACAGCACCCGGTTTAACACAAATTGGAAATGCTTCACCAGAATATTCATTAGTAAAATAGTTTAGATACCTGACAAGGTGAATAAATAGCGGCAGTCCGGCGAGACCAAGAAACATTAAAAAATACATTCAATGTGTCAAGATACACACATAACGAAGATACAGCATCCTAAGATAGCTAGCTGTCTACGGTAGAGTGACGGTTTCGTGGGGTGAATATAAACAACATCCAAAATGGCAACTGAACTGGCTTGACGAATTTAAAACACACAGTGTTCGCATACATGTAACTTGAATAGCGAGACTAGACGGACGACCCATGGGTAAAACGACGTAAATTCAGCATTCAAAAAACCACTGGCAACCTATACAAAAGTCCAATTATCATACAAACAATGAAGAATATCAAAAGTAAAACAAATTGTAAAAAACGAGGGCATTTAATACAAATGAGATAAAAAGATGTTTTTTGTAAACTCCGCCGAAAAGGGGCCACCTATATGCTTAAAACTATAGCATAACCTCACTCAGATCTGATTTTTAAAAGAATTAGACAATTGTTCTTCTTTTTAATTATGTGCAATCCTCAAGTCCACATTTCTTTTCCCCCTCTTGGTTTTTATTGTTTGGTTGTACACTTTTGTTATATTGTAAAGTAGTGTATGTTTTTAGTGGTTCGACTGGGCATCAGTGGAAAACAGCTTTATGCTGAGCTGATTTTCCCAGTATAACAAAAATATATAATAATTATCAGTCGCACAGCGCCCTCAACCAGGATCTCACGAGTGTTATTGGCTGATATTTTTCCTGGATTCTCTGCAATTAAAGGAACTTTCTAGTATCCGCTTACTTGGATAAGTTGTTACCTACAATCTCAGCATGAATAAATACATCTCCGATACAGCTATAAGAAGAGAATCCTGGCGTCTTAGCTGTTTGTACACGTGCGTTTGTATCTTCAACCTTCACAGTGCTCCATTTTGTACAAGACCATACGACCAATCATTGTCATACCTGGGCTTGCTATTTATCAAATTTTGACAGAATCCAGCAGTGAGCTCAGTTAGATAGGACAAAACCTGGCATCATCTATGGAACCTCTTTCTGTTAGACATTCTTGTCTCATCCCTTACCCGGTTCTACATGGTAGACCTACGATATGTGATGTGCGTAGAAGGTCTCTCACTAATGTGTCCCTTCTGAAAGCACTTTACTCGTAGCACACGCTTTGTTGCATTTTCTTAACCCTTCGCTGTATTTGGTCCAAAGGCCAGTACCGTGAGAGATATTTCTAGCCTTGTCCCTCGTACTGCTGCGCTTGGAACTTCCTACACGTATCTTGTTTTCCACCATTTTTATAATCCATTCCAGATTAAAAGTAACATATCTTCTCTCCCTCAAACGTGTTTATGTTTTACTTGTAGCCCTCACCTTGAGTGGCCTTGTGACCTCGTGCTTGGCGATGTCTATAACAAAAAATCACTTTATCTTGAGTGTCAGAAGAAACTGTGCAAAAAGAAGATGAAAAGACTGAAATTTTAGGATAGCTCCATGCGCACAAACTCATGTAATTGAACTAGGTCAGAAACTGACAACTAAATCTTCCTGCAAGACTATACGGCCATAGATTTGATTTTTAACTCTAAAACGCCAAGTATAGGCAGGGACTACTACCAGCACGTGAACCATATCCACGAGTCAATCCAAGGTATGAATCGGGAGACTTGAATCCCGTTCGAATGAAGTAGACCAGTGTAGCACCCCGTATCTGTCAATGTGTTAAGACGGGATTCGAACCCGGAACTCCTGGGTAAAGATCAGGGAATATATACAACCAAAGTTTATAACTACAGTACGTTGGGCTTGACTAAAATCTCAGGGAGATCAAATCAGAAACGGACCCGAATGGTGAAACAACAACTCCAATCCACGTTTTCACTTTGAGGACAGTTTCGTATAATGTTTGAGTTCACAGTTTAACGTGCACAGTTCCAAGAGGGTTGAAACTGATTTGACATTTCACAATTCTCATCATTATTTTGCATGTCACTTCAATGGCATACTTTCCAATGAAGTCCCCTCGAAACTGAAGAACCAAGTGATTACGATTCTTATTATCAGAGTCGACAAGAAGTTTAATCAATCAGTCAAATTTCATTTCGTTGTTTGCGGGGGGGAATTTTCTTCAGAAACCTGCTCAACTCAAATAAGTGCAACGTGCGCCCAAGAAAATCAATTTGCTTCATGTTATTGACCTGAGGAAATGTCACATAGCTTGTCAGTTAAATCACAGCTACGGTTGAATGACAAGGGCAAAGGCTAATTTGTCATGGATATTGATTCGATCGATACCGGTTTACCGCTAAGTACCGTTCCCACAATCCTTCCTTTCAATTATTCGGTTTTACGGGGTCGTGAAACTATAAATTACGAGACCTTTAATGACGGAGGAAGAATACAGTACCGTCAATGTCTGTCATTACATCCACACTTAAGATAAGAATCAAGAATTGTTGCTCCAAGATGAAAGCATTTTTACAATGCATAGACACAAATTTATCCTGTCGGGAATAACGACGCGTATAGAAACTCTCTAAGAGAGTGGAAAGAATATTGTCAAAGTGTTTAAGCTTTCGTTCCATAATCGTTATATCATTCTGTAATCTCTTTCCTTGTCTATAATTCTGATTGAGAATTGCTGCCAGGTCTGCCATTCTATTTATAATACGACGACTGGTACCTGGTCACAACCGATGGGATTTACACTCGGACAGCGAATTAACGTCGAATACGTTTTTCTTTTAAGTTCCATTATTGATGGGGCGATCTCGAAGGGAGAAATTGCCGGGGATGAATAATGGTTAGAAACTGAAAACAAAAATTAACTGAAATTTTCAAACAAGGATAAACTCACGTATGAACAAAGTGAACGAAAAATTTGCCAAACGACAATTTGAATGAAACAATCTCCCCCATCTCCCCTCAAAACACCACCACCACCACCAACAACAACAACAACACCACCACCACCACCACCACCAACGACGACGACGACAACAACACCACCACCACCAACAACAACAACAACAACAACAACAACAACAACAACAACAACAACAACAACAACAACAACAACAACAACTACAACAACAACAACAACAACAACAGCAACAACAACAACAACACAACAACAACAACAACAACAACAACAAAAACAACAACAACAACAACAGCAACAACAACAACAACAACAACAAAACAATTTCGGAACGCAGAATCTCACGATGGAGAAAGACAGTGTGCATATGTTTTACTTGACATCTTTTAGAGAAACACTAGCGGGAGTAATTTAAACATCAATTGCAGGGGCACGGACGAGCCTTATCTAGCATCACAATCCCCTCCCTCCAAACCCCTTCAAGTGTGCTTGGTGGGACAAAAACTCAACTGTTCACCTTTGGCTTCTTTTCCCTGGTGATGCGTTCCATTATTCCTACCTCGTTACAAAGGGCTAGCGGCTAAACAGACCACCAGACCCAGCCCCTTGGAACATCAGACGTAGTTTACGAGTGGGTACTCGTCAGACAGTTCCTAAAAGACGCTGTCTTATACCTTACCCTCGACGTTTCGACCCATCGTATCTTAATCTTCTTGTTTCTCGTTTATTATGTACGTCAACACGCGCATATTGGTTACATGCGCAGCAGACGCTGATTTCACAAAACTTTAACGCAACTACGTAAGTCAACTTGCGCAATATTTATTGCGAAAGTTGTGTACCACTATTGACACAATAAATCTTGCTCTTGTGGATTTACGCATACAGTTGCGCAACGATTTCTGAAACAGGTTCTAGGTCTACAGAGTTCTCGCTATTTTCAGCTATTAAGCTGCCTAACACAAGCACTGCCACCTCGGTTCACCGTTCGAAGGCAATCTATTCTCAAGACTATTTGTGTTGCCCCAAGTGTCTCGCATCACCACGAAACTTAAATTATGCATTTCTTTCCGAATGTTTTTGTTTAGCCCCTCTCCATTTTGTTCTTCTTATTTTCTCTTTATCTGATATGTGTATTTTAAGGTTGTCACTGTTTCTTTGGGGTTTCTGTTAATACTAATTTAACTTCTAACTGGCACCCCGCACAGAGATATTGATAGAATAGGGACACCGCCAAAGGTAGGGCAAGACATCACAGTTGGCAAAGCGCCGGCACGTTAATCAGGAGGTCGCAGGTTCAAATCACGTTCTAGTCAATTTTTCTTTGTTAACCCCAAAATTAAATTTAACTTAAGGACCACAATGGAAATAAGTCTACACTGTCTATATTGAGCAATCTTTGGAATTTTTGTTTTTGCCTTTGTTTCTGTATTGTTGAATTGTCTTGTGTGTATATTATGGTTGATGAATGCCGTATATTGTGTATCAAATTTAAGACATTGGATCTTACTAACTTGCAAAAATGACAATTTCGAAGTTTGTTTTATATATTTTGTTTAGTGTATCGGTTACGTACTCCTGTTAAACTCAGTGTGAGCTGGGCGTAGTTTATAATGGTGTGCAGCAAATTATTAAAGGCATCGTACACGTTCGGAAATTGTCAAAGACCAGTGTTCTCACTTGGTGTATCCCAACATATGCATAAAATAACAAGCCTGTGAAAATATGGGCTCAATTGGTCATCGAAGTTGCAAGAAAATGATGAAAGAAAAAACACCCTTGTTGTACAAATTTGTGTGCTTTCAGATAGGAATAAAAACTTCTTGCAAGAAGTTTTTATTATTTTAGTGAGAAACTACCTCTTTCTCAAAAACTGCGTTGCTTCAGGGGGATACTATCAACAGCTCTCCGATGCTTGTTACCAAGTAAGTTTTTATGCTAATATTTGTTTGGAGTCATTACCAAACGTGTACGATACCTTTAAGTCAATCTTAATTGTGATTGTGAGGGAAAGTCCGTATAGACATACCTCCATTTTAAATGCTTCTTGGCTGTACGTGTGTTGCCATCAATGTCACATTACACAAACTCGATATTAACGAGAGCAGTTTTGATAATGAGCTGCGACATGCAGGCACCATCTGCATATTGCATCGTGCAGTACGATCACTGATATGCAGCATGCATTCAGAGTCTGGTCTTCTGAAGACGATAAGAGCATACGGATCAAAACGCCGAGGTTTGCATGACGAAATACACCGGCTCATTTAAAAGAGCCAACTGTATATAGCGAGACATAACATGGTGATGTCGCAAACTTCTCCAAATATCGTATTTCAAACATTCAAAGTTCCAAATTCTACTTCACTCCTTCAAAAGTGTGACCTGAGTTGTTTACAAAGTTAGAGTACCCCGTCGATCCCCATCATACTATCTCCCGGCCCCCATATCCCAAAGGCAAGCCAATATCTTGGCTGCTTCTCGTGCCAATCGCGAACATCTTCAGCGTCTTAACTGCGTGTTCCCATGTGAGCCACCCGGACAAGATTTATTAAGATACTTTGAGGTAGATACAGGTATGATATCGTTTCCCTGTTCGAATCTTATCTTGGTTGGAATCTCAATACTACGTGTACAAATCTACACGGACAGACGATAAGTTGGATTGACGTATAGGGGGTTAGCATGATACACATGAATAATACATTTTTCAAATGATATAATCCTTTTTCCATCGCTCCTTTGGCTGATTTCGTGCAATACAAATAGGTATAATCCATTCAATTATCAGGAGATATAAGTTTTCCAGAATTTCCCCCTTTGCCCAGAGTTTGATTGTGTTCGTGCATAAGCCTACCCGCGTTATGTAAATCTTGCAGTTTATCAAAGTTCTGCAAAGAACGAACAAAATCTCGTCGATTTTATTCTTCATTCCCCCAGCGTGACTGCGCGCATGTATCTTTTGTAAGATTGCATGACCGAATACAACTCAAACCTTTCACAGATTAATTTCGGAGTTATCCATTTTGTAACCAATTTGTTATAAATTCAATGGAAGCCAGTAAGCCAAAAATAATGGCTCAATAATATTCTACATGAATACGAAGAAAAAAACGTGTCAAATATACAGCATTCTAACATTCTGTAAAGTAAGAGAACAAACTGTTATCATGGTGCGGACATGTAAAAGCTAAAGGTCAACCCAAAAAGCTGTAGGGGTAGAAAATTCAAGTGAACACACCTGACAAATGGTAACAACTGCGCGCGACGAAGTGAAGTTCTATCGTTCAGATATGTAGAGCCCGAGACCTGAATGTAGCCATAACCTTGTCCCTAAATATCCCAAAGCCTTGTCCCTATTGTCCCCACAGCCTTGTCCCTAAATGTCCCCACAGCCTTGTCCCTAAATGTCACCACAGCCTTTTACCTGAAGTTATAGCCACAACGTTGCACCTAAATGTACATGTATAGCCACAGCATTGTTCTGAATGCAGCCAAAACATTGTATCTAAACGCAGCGCCAATCTTGTACCTAAAAAGCAGCCCAACCTTGAACCTGAAGGCAGCCCAAACCTTGTATCTAAGCGCAGCCCCAACCTTGTATCTAAACGCAGCCCAACCTTGTACCTCAAAGCAGTCCCAACCTTGTACCTAAACGCAGCCCCAACCTTGTACCAAAACGCAGCCCCAACCTTGTACCTAAACGCAGCCCCAACCTTGTACCTAAACGCAGCCCCAACCTTGTACCTAAACGCAGCCCCAACCTTGTACCTAAACACAGCCCCAACCTTGTATCTAAACGCAGCCCAACCTTGTACCTCAAAGCAGTCCCAACCTTGTACCTAAACGCAGCCCCAACCTTGTACCAAAACGCAGCCCCAACCTTGTATCTAAACGCAGCCCCAACCTTGTACCTCAAAGCAGTCCCTACCTTGTACCTCAACGCAGCCCCAACCTTGTACCTAAACGCAGCCCCAACCATGTACATAAACGCAGCCCCAACATTGTACATAAACGCAGCCCCAACCTTGTACCTAAACTCAGCCCCAACCTTGTACCTAAACGCAGCCCCAACATTGTACCTCAACGCAGCCCCAACCTTGTACCTAAACGCAGCCCCAACCTTGTACCTCAAAGCAGTCCCAACCTTGTACCTCAAAGCAGCCACAACCTTGTACCTAAATTCAGCCACAACCTTGTACCGAAATGCAGCCACAACCTTGTATCTCAACGCAGCCACAACCTTGTATCTCAACGCAGCCACAACCTTGTACCTTAAAGCAGCCACAACCTTGTACCTTAACGCAGACACAACCTGGTACCCCAAAGCAGCGTACCTAAACGCAGCCACAGCCTTGTACCTAAACGCAGCCCATACTAAACTTTTCCTGTTGGTACAAGATTGGAGCTACATTTTTAGATCCCGGGCTACATTTAGGTATAATGGTCAGCAATCGAAATAAGCCCATTATGAGCGTGCACAAAATGTCTGACAAAACATTAGCATTGTTTTCGTTGTTTTCATCAAAACCTTAAAACCGAAGCTTGTGGAATTTTCACAGGTTGCTTGTATGGTGTGTTAATTGAAATCTAGAGAATAATAATTAATTTGGTCTCAACATTTTTAAAACAAAGATGTAAACCTCTAACTTCTGTACTAAAAAAAAACCCGATTTAAGAAGTGTGATTCGGTGTATTTATACAAAACTCTTCAATAATTATAGTTTATAATTATACTTAATGGGTTCGCTCTCGGAGGCATTCAAGCACACGTCATTACTGTTACAAAGAAGAGTAATCACGTGTGAATAATAAATTATTATGAATTAATAACAGGTTCCCCAAAATATGAAGATTTGTATATCCTGCTTTCAAATACCCTCAGAACACACGAAATTCCAGCTCCCACGGGGGACTCTACGGGCCACCGTAGTGGATGTATAATTCATACTGATATTTTTTAAACAAAAACTGTGCCAAGTAATATTGACTGGTGTTTAAATATCCATCAATAGCATTTATTAAAGTTCATCCATATTTAATCGGGATCACGGGAGATCAACGGACAAAAGCTACCTCGACACCCTGAAGCTTCCCGCGTTTCGGGTCCTGGCGAGAAAATCGAGAAAATGCATTTTGATGATTGCAACGTGCATACAGCATAATAAGATAATGACTTCTAGAAGATTGAAGGACGTTCATAAAACAAATTAAAAGGTATGTCATTTAAATATACGTTTTCTTTTGTTAAAGGCACTGTACACGTTTGGTAATTACTCAAAATATATATTAGCGTAAAAACCGACTTGGTAACGAGCAACAGAGCTGTTGATAGTATAAAACATTGTGAGAAACGACTCCCTCCCTCTGAAGTAACGTAGTTTTTGAGAAAGAGGTAATTTCTCACTAAAATAATAAAAACTTCTTGCAAGAAGTTTTTATTCCTAACTGAAAGCACACAAATTTGTACAACAAGGATGTATTTTCTTTCATAATTTTCTCGCAACTTCGATGACCAATTGAGCCCAAATTTTCACAGGCTTGTTATTTTATGCATATGTTGGGATACACCAAATGAGAACACTGGTCTTTGACAATTACCAAACGTGTACGATGCCTTTAAGGTTATATATCAGTGGGGCTACCGATGAAAAAAATTCAGAATAATGAAAGATATTTGTGCAACTGTTGCGAGCATCTTGACAGCACTGAGGGTAAAGATTTGTAAGTTCATACAAAACAATTCAAGGCTCCATTTGGTAAAAACTGAAGTATATTTCTACCGCTACTTGAGAATTGGCGTCTACACCATGTGTGAGGTATTATCCTTGCTTTTGATAACTACATGAGATAATTTGTTTGCACTTTTGGCTGCCCAACCGGTGGTTGGCCAAACCTATATAGGGCCTACTTCGACTGTTTGATTTCTTTCATTATCACCAAACCAACAGCGGCGAACCACCAAATGGTAGGAATGGATGTAACAACATGATATGCACATCAACATACAAAAATATCATACAAAATTATCGTGGTGCGCCCGGAAGTTGGCGTAACTAAAGTGCGACCTGCAAAAGTTCGTAAGCAATACTGTCCAAAATTGTGTTCCAAGAAAAACCGAGTGGGAAGGTTTGTTGTTTTTTGTCCCTGCCATTATAAGTCATTGCAGGAAAGTTAAATTCTGCATGGGAATTGGATTAATTCTACCAACAAATATACAACAGTCATGCTCTACTGCTTGTGACCTTCTGCTTGGGCAACAAGTTGTACTTTAAATGCCTGGAAAAAGATCGTAAAGCCTGACGACCCTTTTCTAGGAACACAGACGTGACTATCAAAATTTACAATCGTCAATCGCACGACAAAAACGCAGAAAAAAACATTACATTAATAGAGTGCGCTTACATTATTCACCGCAACAGTATACTGACTGTTGATCCCTGTTGAAATTGAGAATGACATTTGAAAACATTCTGTAGCTGATAAGCTGCATGCATCAGTGAAAAGAACCCAAAATCTAATAGATTAACAGCACCGTTTCATTCCGACAACGAACAAAGAATTATAGATACCGCTCTCCCTTTCAAATACTAGGGGGAAAAAGCAGCGCCTTTTGAAAGCGAGGTTATCCTTGCAAACAGACAAATACAGTCTGGTTCTCATAATGAGCACTGCGTGCTTACAATAGACTGTGCAAGTCTCGCGCGTATCGGAACGAGGAAACACGTCAAACGAAGAACATTTGTTTCTCTGAAATCAAATCTTTGTTTTAAATTATATTCAATGATAAAATCTGAACAACAAAAATACTCATTCCATGTTTATAAAATCAGTTTTAGTTTTTATAATAAATACACAAATATTTTGTTAATTATTATTGAAGCAAATTTAAAACTCTGTGACAAGGATGCTTATTTGATGTTAACTTTTCAGAAACCACTTACGTGGACTCGCGATGGTCACACGGGCGTAAAATTAACGCTTGACGCAGTTTATAGAGGACGCTAAAGCCTCAACAACCATAGACTGATGAAAAGGCTTCGCGTTTTAATTACAGCATCTGGCGATTATCATCGCGCATCCAAAACATGCGTTTACATACGTTTTGTGATCGGAGGTGTATGAGCACAAAATTCTTATTTTTTTGCAGCAACCGGAAGCTGAGGTCAAGTTTATTTCTCGGGTTTTCCTCATTATATTGTTGAACTGATTTTACTTTCCTATTTTTATCACTAAGTATTACATTCCCAACAACATATATATTTTTCATGGTCATAAACCATGTTAAACTAAAATAATATTGACAAAACAAAATCTTGCCCACGTAAATCTCCATATGGTTGGGACCACAATGGTCCCGGAAGTTCAAATTTATGCGCGAGACTTGCACAGTCTATACCTTGTTAAAGGCACTGAACACGTTTGGAAATTGTCAAAGACCAGTGTTCTCACTTGGTGTATCCCAACTTATGCATAAAATAACAAGCCTGTGAAAATTTGGGCTTAATTGGTCATCGAAGTTGCAAGAAAATGATGAAAGAAAAAACACCCTTGTTGTACAAATTTGTGTGCTTTCAGATAGGAAATAAAAACTTCTTGCAAGAAGTTTTTATTATTTTAGTGAAAAATTACCTCTCTTTCAAAAACTACGTTACTTCAGAGGGAGGGAGACGTTTCCTGTTTTGAGTCATTACCAAACGTGTACGATACCTTTAAATAAAGACCAAAGATGGAAAACTCGTGAATGAGTCGAACAGAAGTTGAAAGTGTTCGTTAGTCATCAGCAGTCAGTGTACGTGGCTTCTCAATATTATCTTCCCGCGCATTCCCGTGAGGACATACAACTGCGGGGTCAATTTGTTGATATAATACGTGGCATCTATCGCTAGGTTATAATGTCGTGTTAAATTGCGTCAATGATCTGTGCTTGAAGAAGTTTGACACAGAAAGAGCTTGATATTTCACAAGTTAAGTTTATTTCACTGAGAAATCAATATTTGACCAACATCCTCGGTCACAGTTGTACCGTGATCTTTTAAGTGCCGACCACGGGAAAATTATAAGAGGAAAGGTGAGCCGTAACAATTCGGTCGTCTCGTCTTCACCCATCGTGACCAACTTTAAAATTCCGATTGCTTTTTCCCGCTTTTTCCAAAACTGAGAAGTTGCTCTCACCCTGAACGTCTTCCAAGCACCGTACGCTGGCAGGGAGACCCGGCCGATGTACACCACGGCAGGGAAAAGGTCCCAACGGTACCCCCAAGCGACCCTTTGACGTACCGCTCCGTTATTTCAGACATACTCAAGATTCAAGTACAGGGAAACCCACTCCTCGCAGCGAATAGATAATATAATGTATGAACCTTGGTGGTCATATCACATTGTATAGCAGGTGTCATATCACATTGTATAGCAGGCGGCCGTATGGCCACGAATCGGGTATAGGTTTAGAGGTATTCGTCAAGTCCGTTGGGAGTAATTTAGACGCTGGGTGTTGTACGTGTAATGATTTCTGATCATCCCACATCAGTTACACAGTGTGCATACAAGTTTCACAGTGGGCAAACCAGTAATTCCTATATAACAAAACCAGCAGAACGAATTAGGGTTCCTGTAGATGGCTAAGCCATTCAGGGTATCAAACCATAGAGCAAGGAACAGATCAAACCAAACACTTATCTTTCAGGTGTAGGTTGAAGCATGGAGGAATTTTCTTCCTCCATGGTTGAAGCAGGGATATCCCGCGGAGGGGGCGTGTGCCTAGTTTATTATCCCCAAAGCAAGGTAATTAAGTGACCCTCTTTTTTGGTAACGTTGTCTCCTTGTGTTGTGCCTTGCATCCTCTTCGGCACAATAACTATACAACATAAGACAAGCCCCCCTCCCATCATTTTAAATATTGTTGTTCAATTGTATTTAGAAACCCCAATACATAGAAAAACTGTTTGAACATTATGGTGGATTCTCTACACTCAAACAGAAGTTTGATCCAGTTTTTATGGGTTATAATATAGCCATCATCATCTCCAGGACTCTGCGACTGACATCAGCTAATCAAGACTCACTGCTGATAAATTGGATATCAAGTCAAAGCATCAGTCATTGCTTCATAGTTCATTCCTAATTAGGCCTATACATCACTCACAGTCGGATTGTGCATTCGGTGAAAATAGTAGAGTAAAGTAAAAAAAGAATTCCACTGGACACGTTTGGTAATTGTCAAAGACCAGTATTCTCACTTGGTGTATCCCAACATATGCATAAAATAACAAGCCTGTGAACATTTGGGCTCAATTGATCATTGAAGTTGCGAGAAAATGATGAAAGAAAAAACACCCTTGTTGTACAAATTTGTGTGCTTTCAAATAGGAATAAAAGGCTTCTTGCAAGAAGTCTTTTATTATTTTAGTGAGAAAATACCTCTTTCTCAAAAACTACGTTACTTCAGAGGGAGTCGTTTCTCACAATGTTTTATACTATCAACAGCTCTCCGTTGCTCGTTACCAAGTAAGTTGTTATGCTCACATATATTTTGAGTAATTACCAAACGTGTACAGTGCATTTAAGCATGCATTTGCCATAAATGACCGTAAATATTAAAGAATCAACCGTTAAAATGTTACATCAATATAACTGTGGGTGTTTTTTGTAGAGCACAAAGACATTTACAAATTGTACATCTATTAGCCTATGTGGTTTAAATATTGTTGAAGTAATCATAGATTTTACAGTAATTTTTGGGCGTCCCTGCTGCCAGATAAAATCACCGTACAATACTTGTGTCTACAGTGTAGGCAAATTTAAGGTAAACTTGTTTTGTATGGAAATATCTTTGTAAAATTAAGAATCTTCTGACTGGACCTCCTCCCTCCCCCGAAAAAAGATTCTGACAAAATAGGGAGACCGCCACCATTAGGGCTAGATGGCTCAGTTGGTAGAGCGCCGTCACGTTAATCTGGAGGTCGCAGGTTCAAATCCCGCTCTAAACTCGATTTTTCTTAGTTCAACACAGAATTAAAAATATATCAAGAATAAAACAAGTACTTAGAAGGAGTCAGTTTGACTTCTTGAGGACCCAAGAGTGAATATTATTTGTCTTACAACTGGTATCTGGCATAGTTCATGGGCCTAAAACGTGACGTCACAAATTTGGGTTCAGGGATGAGGAGCTCGACATATCAATGGCAGTTGCCTTTAATTTAAAACCACTTGCAGTTTAGAGTTACAATTTGGAAATTTGCTGAAACTGGTAAGTGAACTTTAAGTAATGCTATTTTTAAACACATCATGCAATAATAACTGCATCATTACTTTTGAAAATACTTGGAGGCATTTGTGAATATTCCTGCCCCCTTTCTCTTGACGTCACAACCCCTCCACACTATAAAAACTCCCGAGTCAGAATTGACCCGGATGCCGGGCTGGGTCAGACTATAAAAACCCAGATACCGGGTCATACTGACCCGGTGTCACGGTCTCAGCTATCTGGCGTGCTCAGCTATCCGGGTGACGTAGCCGGGCATTTCAGCACGTTGTAGACACGGTCTCAGCTACCTGTGACGTAGCCGGGCATTTCAGCGCGCTGTAAAGTCGTCGTCTCCTGTACGCGTTTAATTTTTGGATTGGCAACCAATAACCCTCTTCTGAACCTCTGTCAACCCTTCTGCATATGTCCCGCTGTTTAAATAGTGAATGATACTCTTGCTCTTCCCACAAAATTCTCTGAAACGATCCACACATTCACCGTTCGTACTTCTGCTCATGGACGCCGCCATGACAGCTACCTCTCCGCCGGAGAGTAGTACATGTATGGCAACATGACTCAGCACGGCACTAAAATGGAATACTTTCGCTTGCTGTGCGCAGACATGGCATGACGTAATGCTACCGTATTTGGTCACCCGGATAGCTGAGCACGACGGATGGCTGAGACCGCGACACCTGAACTGGGTCGGGCCCCGCGGGACCCGGTTCCGGGTCAACTCTGACCCGGAAATTATTAGAGTGCATTTAAACCCCCACTTGGTATAACTATTGTACAGAGCTGCTCAAGCACATATATATCAGCAAAGCACAAAACAATTGTGTCTACAAGAATTAGGATACTAAATAACCATGACACAATGTACTGTTTGCAGCTGGTTTCCTGCTAAGCAGAAGTGTTTTAAACACTATTTTTTGCTCAATGAAATGGGGCACATAACTTATACAATCGAGACTGGGCAACAAAGGAAAGAAACGCACAGATTATCATATTGAAAGCTCTGACCACAGATTAGACTAATTTTACCTTCGACACGAGGGGATTTATTGGGTGAAAAAAATCAGGAATGATAATCTGCAGAGATAGGTTATAAGGTCAGTGACGGTGCTCAACGATTCCTGAATTCTCAAGCCATGACAATCAAGTAAAGTGCTCAGGCGCAAAGCTTGCGTCTCGTGCATTTTGTAACGAGTAGATCAATCCGCGATGTCAATGACTCTCATCATCTATACTATACACACTCACAATAATATTTCACTTTAATTTGACTTGTTCTCGGGGGATTTCAACGCCCGTGCGTTAATAATAGAGCTGCGGGTCGAGATGCACCACTGACAAATAAAGTCGCTATCTTTCTTTGTAGTTGTGGGAGAATAACAGCTTTTGCAGATAAACAAAATGAATTATAATACACATTACATGATGGAAATTGCTTTTGTTCTTTTTATAAAGAAAGTTAAATGGACAAGCTCTATGCATGGGGAACGAACACATAAATGGATGGTGTTATCCCGGGAGGCTTACCCCATGGGCACTGAAACTGTGAAAACTCTAGGGAAGTTGATAATTATTGTAAGCTGTTAAGATTCGACGATTCAACCATGTTGACTTCAATCAACACAATATTGCGTGGCCGCCGAGGAATCGAACGAAGACAGAGCACACACACAAACACACAAAACTCTCACGATCGGGTTAATGTGGGGTTCCTGCTATTGTTGTTCCATTATTCCCTTTTCTGAGAAAGAATTCGTCCGTGGGGTCCAAGTTGAACAAAGCAAAAAAGTGTGGAGTCTATTGTTCCAATGTATGCCCCTAACCATCTGACAATCTCAAAAACAAAGTTGGCATCATGACGATTGGTGCATCTCTGTGCAATTGGGGACTAGTGGAAATAACTCAACATTGTAAATTGCTTATTATCAGTGCATGCAGTCAGCAATCTTGCGATTAAGAACGATGAATTACAAGTCGTACTATATCAACAACCGCTGTGAAGTTGATTGATGGGACCCATACAGCTGAGAAATACGTATAAACACGCGAGATAATTTCTGAATTCATTCAGATCAAGGCCTTACACTGGCACCCACATGAGACCTAAATCCGGAACCCTCATGAGACCCAAATCCCGATTCAGTCAGACTCAAACAGGGATCCAGTTTGTGGGAAGCGGGCCCACCAGGGGCTCAGGATCAGCATGCTTTAATACCAAAGTTTGCAAGCTTTTGACTTTTAAGCCCTATTACCACGCAAGTCATGTGTTACAGACAGATTAAGTTAAACTAATTACCCCCCACTCCCCACTACATCGTATTATACTTTTAAATGAGCATTTTCATCAGTCATCCATGTTCATATGGATTTATCTGTCCAGTGGACAGACTAAACTCCCACACTCAAACCACGTGCAAAGAAAAAAAATGAAAAGAGGAGTGGGCTGAGTAAGTGTAATGTCAAAGTTGTTTGTACTTAGGCCTGTCCGACCTGCGACTGCGGCTACGACTGCGGCTGTTGCTAAGGGTGTTACTATAGGCATTCTAGGATTCAACACTTGTTTATGTAATGATCAAGCCATAGCCACATCCACTAATTTGGGCGTGGTCACAGCCCGATGATGTGTTGTTAGGTGTACCTTTAGATCGTCAACTGCTCAGTTACGATTTATATCGCAACTGGTGCACACAATGCTCCGTTATGATTTCTGAAGCTTAATACGAAAATCATCAATATTTGTACACAATGAGATAATATTTCGAGTAGAGGCTATTTAAGGACATTGTGATTGTGATTGTGCCGACTTAGCATCAACTGAGCTTTAGAAAACTTATTTTATCATTCTGCATTTTGTCAGTGCTGTACCGATCTAAAATTGACATCCCTCATGCAAATAATTATTCAGCTCTGTGTTTTAGCAGCACCAAGTTACTCCCATCTCCCGAATCAACGAGGTGACATAAAAGACGGAAGGGGTGACCACTCCGTCTTTACACACCTGCAACATGCGTTAAAGTGCCAATGAATCGACAGTCAAAGTTGCACAGAGAATGTCTACGCTGAGTAGTCTAAGCAAGAAGCCGCACGTAAGAGTTTCTTCGCTCAAATGCACCCGGATATGTGCCCAGCTGTCTGTCATAGTGCAAGCTACTCTGTAGATGCCCTCAGGTGAAACAATAATGTCTCTATGTAAACCACACTAGACCTCTGAAGACCTCTGTTAGTCAATTCTTCCTCCATGGTTTAGTACCCTCGGAGTTATAACTCGAACGCAGCGTACCCGTACGTTGGACGCGACTACCCTACTATAGGCTGTCAGGATGTATCCCATACAAGCTGCGGAAAATGCAATGTGCAGTGATCTTTGAAAATCAAAATGGCGTCTGAAATCTAAGGGGGCGTGGAAAGTAATTAAGTTGCAACACTTCAACCCAAGAAGCAAGTTACACAGATAGTAGGCCTACTATAAATTTGTGTTATAGCCGAATTTTGCATTGGACACAATGTCCTTGGTTATTATACGCCCTGGTTATTGTGACTTAAAAAGGGTCGGCCGTATATCCTGGGTTGAACTAACACTAGTTGATGATTATCCATGAAAACCAGGAACGTCCCCACAAATCTAGCTGTTTTGATTGATACTACATGGGGTCAGAGAGTAATTGATATGGAAATTGCAACTTGTGTTGAGACTAATTCAGCGAAAGGAAAAAACAAGCTGTGGGTATTTGGCGCGAAGCCAAATGTTAGGCTCTAACAGGCTTTCTCACGTGCCCTACGGATCAATCCATGCATCTCATCCAAAAACCATTACATGGGGGTTAACAGTAACACCGCAAGCTGTCACAAGGTAGTCTTCATTCAAGAACATTATAAGTGTCTGACGCATCTGTGTGTATAATAATGTAGAGATGTATTTGAGCCAGTTCACTGCAGTGATTTTGACAGAAGAACCACTGGTACTATATCCTGTCTTATCAAGTTTTCTTTGACCAAAGACTTGCAAGTTTCCTTTCAAGAAAGCACGTACCCACCATTGGCTAACTGGAGTCACAGCGCAATGCCCATGGCACTGATTTTATCAAATCAAAAACCCCTCACGTACAGACACTAGCAGATAAGCCTCTTCATCAGATTATTTTCTTTTTTTCCATGTGGAAATGGAAAAAAAAGAGAAGAGAAATCCGTCATTTCTCCAAAGAATCCTGCTTGAATAAAGTTATGCAAAGCTACAATTTTATTGTAGCAATAAGCATCTGGATGGGGGGAAAACATATCCAACTTCGAGGCAGAGCCACCACAGGACTGTTGGGATTTGTATAAAGGGTGAGTGAATGAACCCCATAATTTCAACAAAGTACAGTTGCCTATAAAAATATAACTCTCGAAAAGGTCGGTTTCCAAGATGGCGATCGCTTTGCGTTAGATAGCGTACACCGAGTCTGTAATCTCTTAATTTGTTATGTGAATTCAACGAAAAACAAGTGCTATTGAAAATGTCAACGGCAAAAGTACACAGAGGACAACGCACTGAATTTATGACTTTACCAGCTGACGATGATGCAAAGCGCACAGTGGAAAAGTTGACCGGAGCTACAATTCACCTCCTCAAGATGTCAGATAATCACTCCTGCGACTAAGAGAGTCTAATGATAGGGACAAATCAACCTTTAAGGCTCGTTTCTTAACTTGCTCCTCGATTTTATTCATTTATCGGGCATACTTTAAAAGGTTATTCAATTAGATGACAAAAGTCTCCCTGCCAAATGACTTCATCATCAATCATGAACGCCAGCGTGAGGGTCGAAAATGCTATTTTAACCATTTCAACCGAGCGGTATAATGTGAGAGTATAATGTTTGAAAACACTCTGTCATTAAAGACAACCTGCTTCAAATTTTAGCCAAAAGCTGTTCCGTGACCTTTGACATGTTAGCTGGCTTTCCAATTGATTTAACTTAATTAATTTGGTCTTCATATGGGACTTTGACTAGTAGGACTGTGGGACAAAAATAAACCCCACAAAACATGCGATTGCAAGTTCGGGAGACGTCATCACAAAGTGTCTATCCCCAACCAGTCAAGACCTCTCAACAAAAACTACCGGTACGTCAAGAAAAGTAGAACAACATTCTTCCAGAACTGCCCAATCCCAACCGCAACACAAAGGCACGTGACAAAAACACGTCATAGTCTGTGCCAACCAATCAAAATCAAAGAAACACACATTTCCCCCTTTAAAGGCATCGTACACGTTTGGTAATTGGAGCCTATTGTTTGTTTCAATCCTATATAGTTGTAGATATATACGATAAAACTAACCTGTGAAAATTTCATTTCAAAAGGTGGTAGTTTTTTTTAGATATTGCCGAAAACTGGAGCGGTTATGTCCACGCAGGAAGGATAATCTGCATTGGAATACACACTCTGACAAGATTCAAATGTTTTGGGTGATAAAAAGTGATATATTTTCCATAACCGCAGTACTTCGAAGTGAAAAGTTTCTCAAAATGCATTACTATCCAAAGCTGCTGTACTTCTTACCAAGTAAGTTCTTATTGCCATTAATTATCAGAGTCCTTACCAAACTTGTACGATGGCTTTAAAACCCATTGCACTGGATTTCAGCCGTCTTCCTTTCAAAATTTGTGTAATATTATCCCCTGAAATGAAAGTTGTTCACATCCCATTAATTGACAGAGAGACAAGTAGTACAACCTTAACGAACCTCAAACGATTGAGTTGCTTTCTCATTTTAATTGACTTCAACTGTAATGACACAGTCGGGATTCCAGGCTCCAGGCAGTAACTCTAGACAGTGATGCCCCCAAAAAGAGAGAAAACAACAAGTCACCAGTAAATATTCTGAGTAATAATAAAGACAGTAAAAGCAAGAGGGGATAATCAGAATGGGCCAATCAAAATAAATTAAATAGTTTCTTGTGATCCATAGGTGGTACTTTTGTCATAGCTTGTGTGTTTTTACCAAACCATTGCAGAGTTTTAATTCGCCAGCGTGGTGCCATTTGGATTAATGGACATCTTAATTTAGTGAATCTGTTATATTTGTATTTCTAATATTAATACGTCCCCACAGTCGGGACTGATATCTTGCCTTGTTCAGTGGAACACTAATCTCTCAAAACATCAATAAACCTTTATTGGTTTCTTCAATTTATTGAACTTTCTGGGTTGTTTAATGTGCCTGACAGAGACATAGGTTGTGCGCGTCAGTTGATTGAAAACATACGCTGTTGGAAAGACACGAGCTCGGTATCACGATATCACAAGAATTAACAGACGCCACAATTCACTTCTGTTGACTTTAAGTCCGTGCACACAAACTAATTCTGCTGTTGTAAATAATAAACAATCAGTATCTGCGACCCAAGAGAAATAGCCGACTATTTTATTGTTCTATTATGTACTAAATCTGAACAATCACACGTTTCCAAACAAACCATGGTTCCAATGTAAACGAACTCATGTTCGAAAAAACAATTTAGTGAATGGGCTATGCATGATGGGTGTTACAACACAGACGTTGTGTAAAGCACAAAATGGAATGTACAATGTACACTCTGGCTGTACATTGTTTTACGAATAAGTTTTTTGATGAATGTGTTATTTATCATCTCTCTAAACAGAACAATATGTCTGTGAAATATATTTTTTTTATGGCTGATAATAAAGATGATTTTCTACACAATATTAAAGGTTTAAAACAAATAATTGAAACAAAAAAACGGGTAGGCCTACCGTTGAAAGCTGTCAACTATTCAAGCGAGTTAGTTAGTTCAGATTTTATGGTTGCATGCTTTTTATTTTCCAATTTCCAAATGTATTCAAGGATTTCACTGCCATTTTAGAAAGAAATTCCCCTCATTTCTGATATACAAATATTGTAAATACTCGAAAATGTTGTCAAGGATCCGGCGAACCATGTCTGGACAAGTAAGTTTTATGATAATATTTGTTTTGAATCATTACCAAACGTGTACGATACCTTTAACTCCTTTTTACACCTTTGGCTTCTTGTGCAATTTAGATGTTTGTGCTTTTTGATCCGTTTGTTTGGTTGTGGTTATTATTGTTTTTGTCTTGTAGCTTTGTATCCTAGTCTGCCTCCATTTGTTGATGCTACCTGTTTTTATTTACTGTTGTAGCTGTCAACCATGTTTTTTAAAGGTATCGTACACGTTTGGTAATGACTCAAAACAAATATTAGCATAGAAAACTTACTTGGTAACAAGCAACGGAGAGCTGTTGATAGTATAAAACATTGTAGGAAACGACTTCCTCAGAAGTAACGTAGTTTTTGAGAAAGAGGTAGTTTCTCACTAAAATAATAAAACTACTTGCAAGAAGTTTGTATTCCTATCTGAAAGCACACAATTTGTACAACAGGGGTGTTTTTTTTTTCATCATTTTCTTGCAACTTCGATGACCAATTGAGCCCAAATTTTCACAGGCTTGTTATTTTATGCATATGTTGGGATACACCAAGTGAGAACACTGGTCTTTGACAATTACCAAGCGTGTTCAGGGCCTTCAATAAACCAGTAAAATAATAATCATAATCATAACAATAACATCTATCGCACAATCACGAAATCCTATAACCCTACAACCGATCATGCGTATACCGTATTAAAGATCGAACAAAATACTTGGACGCTCAAAGCAAAATGGATTTAATTGAATTATTCTGTAATTACACGTGATTACGACTTGCGAGGGTTATCCGCTCTGTATTTGCTGGTACCCTGGGAATCATAGCTAAAGTCGTGGCAGGCATCAGGTTACGTATAATAGTGAAAGCTCGAAGGTGAACCATCGCGAATAGCCATCCAGCCGTCGGTGGTTTTTTCAGGCAGAGAGGGGAAAGATAACAAGTTTATATTTTGAAGGTATCGCTTAAGATGGAGAAGTAATCATGTGAGACTGATATGACGACCTTGATAATGTTCTCCATCGACAACCTATCTAACTTGCGACTCACCAGTTGCAAAACAATATGCTCTTCACAGCCGACTAGTATCATATTCCCACCGTTCCTCCCTACCCATAATATTAAAAGGGTCGGAATAGAAATTTAAAAACCAATTGAAACACTATCCAATTCTTTCATTCACTTCGGCAAAAAAAGGCGCTGAAAAAAAGGTGTCTTCAAATATTCATGAGTTTAGAATCAGCAAAAATAACCACTTGGTTACGGGACAATGTGCGTTCCACTGTACTTGTGATTGATCCTGACACACAGCCCTCGGATCGTGTGCGAAGTCACGTACATCCAACCAGGAATAAACCACCAACTACACGGTGAAACTCGACTTCTTCGAGACTGTCTCCTCTCATGTTCCCGGTTAGAAACCTGGGTGGATCTCGTCATAAAAGAAGAGAGACAGTGTGTAAATAGATAACCAAAAAAAACCTCATTGTATTTCTGTCGTAAATCTATACTTTACCTTGAAGTGGTTCAACTCCAAATGAAAATTTGGAGCGTGGTTAATGATAGGCTTACATGAAGCATGCTTGTAAAGTTTGTCATGCTGATCAGCTTGCAATATCATGAAGCTGCCTAACGCACAAAATAATCGCTAAGCACCGAATTAAAGTACTTAGAAAACATAGTTTACCAGTCACAATACCATGCATTGTATATTGCCCTCGACTGGACCCCTCCTTATCTCTGTTTAGCACGCATAATTTCTAAGCACCGTTTGAACTTTAATGACAGAGGGATATGACAGGTTCTAAACAGAAAGACACGCATAGGAATCAAATTAGTGACTATACCGTACGAGTGGTTGATAGAGCGTACTATCAGCACAGCATTAGTGACAGCGTGGAAATACCTTGCCTATGTTAAACCTTAACAATCAAATAATTAAACAAGTAATCATACAGCATGAACAAAATGTTATATTTTTAGTACGTGATTGAGGAAGCAATCTCACGGGGCGGAATCAAAAGTATAATTAGGACTACGGCATAAGGAATGGAAAGATCTTTGCAGTAAGGCCGACCGTCCTATAAATAAATAAACAATCCTTGTAGAGTAAAGGATCGGATATCGGCTGCGCCCTTAAGCAACGATGTAGGCTGACATGTTTAATGCGCATTCATTTTAGTGAAATAAAATACATTACACGTATTTCATAATAATAGGAAGATAATAATCTACTTAACCCAGGTTCCGGGGTATAGCGGGAGCATATAAACCGACTCTCTGAGGAAATGCTGAGACAAACCGTAGTTTCAATGATCAGCCAAACAAATAATAATTAAGGGTATCTATAGACGATGTGACCTGTGACATCACATGTTTACAAAAGAGTCACCAAGCCTGGACTTCCTGCAGGCACGATTTGTACACAGCTCAAAGGAAAAAAACATAAAATCCTATATTTTATGGAGATTGCACCGTCTAATTTTTTCCAACGTTTGATATGATGAAAGGGGGCACATCTCAAAACTTGTTCAGCTGTTACTTTTAAAACTCTCGGATTTATGTGGAAATTATGACTCAAAATGCAAACTTTCCCATATGACTAGTGCAGTATCTTGCCTGCCAGGTTTGCCCAAGAATGTACAAGGTCACACTTATTGTAAACAAAGGTCACAAGGTCTATAGGAGTTGAGGAAGGTGAATTTACATTGATGTTTTTGCGGTCTTCCTTGATTCGAAACACAGTGTGCGAATTCCTATGGAGGAAAGGTCCCTGTGTTTATTTCATAACACATTTTTCTAAATGTTTCTGTTTTTGGTTTTATTGAGTTGAGATACGAATTCAAAGCCCCGCTCTCAACAATTACAAGTCCCATATCAGTTTTTGTTTGTTTTTTCTTCTGTTAACTTAAAGGCATCGTACACCTTTGGTAATGACTCTGATAATTTATGGCAATAAAAACTTACTTGATAAGAAGTACGGCAGCTTTGGATGGTATAATGCATTTTGAGAGACTTTTTTACTTCGAAGGACTGCGGTTATATAATATTGAGAAGCGTTACGGTAACGCTTCTCAGAGTGTGTATTCCAATGCAGATTATTCTTCCTGCGTGGACATAACCGCTCCAGATTTTCGGCAATATCTCAAAACGCTACCGCCTTTTGAAATGAAATTTTCACAGGTTAGTTTTATGGTCTACAACTATATAGATTGAAATAAACAATAGGCTCCAATTACCAAACGTGTATCCGATGCCTTTAAATAATTCAAAATATTGTGCTCATAATTGACTACCTGTGAGGGGATTATATTTTTTTCAGATTCCCTTAGTACCTGATGAAAATGTTAATGATAAAGAAAACGTACGAAAAAGTACCTTTCCCTTCCAATTTAGCTTTGTTTAATTGATTGTAGTAATAAAAGATAGGGACACCGTAGAAAGGTCTCTCGCCGACACGCAGACATGATGGGATAGAAATCCAAACCAACAGTGAAGTGGTTTACAGCCATTTTCAAACACTTCCCTATACGATTCATATAGACTTACGTCTCAACTAGTATAGCGAGGTTTTATTTTAAATCTATGCCTATAATGAACCTTTCAAAGTGAACCCATTGTCAATTCATTTCAAGCGCCCCCTCTTGTGAGCATATAGGGTTAGGCTATTATTTCAGGCCGATGCGACTCGAGCCGTTATGGGCGACCAATACAAATATTATTGAGTAACCTCTTTCCGGGTCGCGTATATTTTTTTTACACCGCAGCGAGGGGTTTTGTACTGTAACACTGTCAATTCCGTCTTGAGACAGAAGACTAGGTCTAACCCTAAAACCTAACCCTAACCCTAACCCTAACCCTAACCCTAACCCTAACCCTGACCCTAACGCTGACCCTAACCCTAACCCTACCCTAACCCTGACCCTAACCCTAAACCTACCTTTATAGGCATAAATGTTTGTAGTCTCATCTCAAGACAGGAATTGGCAGTATTACAGTACAAAACCCCTCGCTGCGGTGTAAAAAAAAAAAAATGCTTCTGGGTCAGCCTAACCTGGAAATGGGTCAGATCCCTTGGTACCCTGAATCCGGGTCAATTCTGATCCGAGGGATTTGAGAGTGTATTAGTGCAACCACCAGAAACCTGTTTACGTATAGACCTTATGCACATGACGTCATTTGAGTAGGGCGCCCTCGCCTAGAGGTCAAAAGGAGGTTGTTCATTGGCCAATCTTGTGCGCTGCGCGTACAAATCTGCGCGTTTCCATTGTTTCATCATCAGTTTACCTCTAAGATGGCGGCTGGATGACGTCAATGCATAAGGTCTATTGTCATGGATTTTGCACAATTGCGATAACCTAACAGCGATTATTTCTGTCGGAACTGGAACTGGATGAATTTCAATCCTGCATTTTTTTTTTGTCCAGATAATTTGTTGTTAATTGTTTACAAATGTTATACAATATTAAGTAACATTCTTGAGGTATGATATTAGAATGTGCAAGTCTTACGCGTATCGAAAACGAGAAAAACATTTCAAAAGGCAAAGACTATATTTTACTATGAAATCAAATCTTCCTTTTATATTCTATTTATACAAAATTCTGAAAATAAAAATATCCACAGCAATTTGATATTAATACAATTAAAATTTGTATATAATACAAATAATTTGTTACAATTATTTGTATTATACATTTAAAACAAATTTAAACTTGGGATGAGGACGTTTTGGGTTTTGTGTTTAATCCCATTTGCCAATCACGCCCGAATATGTGCGGCCATTACATAGGTGATAACATAAACGTCAGTTGGGCGAAATTCTTGATTTGGAACCGGAAACGGGGATAGGTCTTATTATCGGGTTTTATTTGTTGATTTGTAAAATTAAAATCAACAGAATCGCGCATACGTAAAACATTATGATTGAGACCAACTTGGTCTCGGAAGGTCAACACGCGCGAGACTTGACCCCCTTGCGTCACACACCAACGTCGCACAAATTCCATTTTTTACATCCCTGTTCTTTTCTTTGTCCCTGTAGTTAAGAACCTCCCATAGACTTCGTACACAAAGTTCCCTGTGGAGCACCCCAGCCTTTAGAATTCCCCTATGGAGACCTCTTGTTTTCCCTTTTCTGTTTTGTTCTCGGTCTCCATAAGGTAGTGAATAATTATTAAATCACACACGCGGCTGTTGTCTGCCAAACACAATATTGTCATTTTTATAGTCAAATCGCGTGTATACGCGCGCCCCGTGGCGTGAAGTTGGTTTTAAATGACTACAAGGTTATTATTTATTAACATACGGGAACGTTGACTCACAAAATGGCGCAACCAAAATTATTGTGATGATGACGTCATGAGTTAGGTCAATTACATGTACTCACCTGACCGGATTATATGAAACCCACTTCACAATTGAAAATGGACCAATTTCATATCCTTCCCCTGCGAAACGGAAATGGACCAATCCCATTTCCTTCCCCTGCGAATCAGGGACTGTTTCCAAACATCGGCTTGGGATCCGGCTCCGGCTCCGGCTTCGGCTCCGGCTCCGGCTCTGGCGCCGGCTCCAAGCTCCGTTTGATGTTCTAAACACCATGCAAAATGAACACTGTTCTCGAATTGATCACGGAGCCCAAGACGGAGCCCAGTCCAAGCCGACGTCTGGAAAAGGCCCAAAGAATCTCAGAAAGAAAATAAGCAGTTTGCTGGTGACCAATCTTTCTTTTTTATTGTTCTTATTTTTGTTTATATTATGGTTTTGGTTATAGTTGTGATTAATTGTAGTGATCTGTTATTAGGTTTTATTTGTTGTAATTAGGTTGATTTCTGAATGTTATTTTTTTAACTCTTTGTAATTTTTGACCGCCATTCAGCCTTTGGCTGCAATTGTCATTATTGCAAAAACCATTTCAAATCAAATCAAATCAAATGTTTAAAGGTATTGTACACGTTTGGTAATGACTCAAAACAAATATTAGCATAGAAAACTTACTTGGTAACAAGCAACGGAGAGCTGTTGATAGTATAAAACATTGTAGGGAACGACTCCCTCTGAAGTAACGTAGTTTTTGAGAAAGAGGTAATTTCTCACTAAAATAATAAAAACTTCTTGCAAGAAGTTTTTATTCCTATCTGAAAGCACACACATTTGTACAACAAGGGTGTTTTTTCTTTCATCATTTTCTTGCAACTTCGATGACCAATTGAGCCCAAATTTTCACAGACTTGTTAAGATATGCATATGTTGGGATACACCAAGTGAGAACACTGGTCTTTGACAATTTCCAAACGTGTTCAGTGCCTTTAAAGGGTGTGTACAACATTGGTAAGAATGAAAATATAAATGCTCACAGATTTGCACATTACTTACATGGTATAAAGATGGTCATGGTAGAAAACTTCTCTTGAAATAGTTTTGCTTGAAATGCCATAGTTTTTACGAAATGAGTAAAATAAAAGTATTTATCCTGCAGGATAAATTCCGATGTTTGAACAAAGTTAAAACACATACAGGGGTTTTTCACTGTTTTCTCATGACTCCGAAGACCGATTTAGCTTAAACTTTCATAGGTTTGTTATTTCATGTATATGTTGGGTCACATCGAGTTTGGATACAGGTCTTTGGCAATTACCAATATTGTACACACCCTTTAAATACATTTTTCTCTTGAAAGAAAACATAATCTCTATAATAGGCACCATTCTAAGTCTTGCAAAACTGGTGGATTGGTTCTTCGTCCAATGCCCAAGTTTATTTCAGCGTATAGGCCTACTTGTTGTTTACTCCAGAAGAAGAAAAAAAATTAAGATTTAAATATAATTTCCAGGCGACAGGTATTGGACATGATCACTAATACAAATGGCCTTTTAAAATTCTGTGTTTGAATGGAATGTCTAGAATTCGAAGAACAAAATACTGTGATAGTTCTACTGGGAATAAGACAACGCCACACTGACTATATGTTCTGCATTCTTATCGTATAGTGTTTCAGAATATATTGTCTTCTATTCAATACAAATTGATTGCAAAATTAAAGTTGTACTGTAGCCACTATGCCGAATTTGAATGGCTCCAGGAATTATTGGTTTAAAAGTTGCTTACCCTCGAGTCAATTTAACCCACTTGTACTTCCCAAACCTGTGTCAAATTTCACCGAGCTGCTTTAAAACACCCATAAGAAGCTGTGCCCAACCTTGATTACCAGCTTAAGGTTACCAGCCAAAATACCATGTCATGTGTACTCACTGTGACTGGTGTCCTGCTTATGTTTGCTTAGAACAAAATTGTTGAGCAATATTTTCGGCTTAAGCAACTCTAAATTGGACACTTGTCTGAAAAGATTATCAATACATCTACACACGCTGCTGTGCTTTATACTGATTGCAAACGGGTCGTTTCAAGTTCTCCAATATAGGTGAATCAAATCCTGAACTATTTCAACCCATTGAGGTCCGTGTACTAAATTGGACCCTTGTCTTAACAGATTATCAATACATCTACACACGCTGCTGTGCTTTATACACTGATTGCAAACGGGTCGTTTCAAGTTCTCCAATATAGGTGAATCAAATCCTGAACTATTTCAACCCATTGAGGTCCGTGTACTAAATTGGACCCTTGTCTTAACAGATTATCAATACATCTACACACGCTGCTGTGCTTTACACTGATTGCAAACGGGTCGCTTCAAGTTCTCCAATATAGGTGAATCAAATCCTGAACTATTTCAACCCATTGAGGTCCGTGTACGAATGTTTGGTTGTAGCCGTAGTAGCCGTAGCCAGAAGTCCGCTTGATTCGCACACTGCAAAAACGGGGTGTTAAAATTGACAACATGAGTGTTGTCACAAATAGATACCAAACAATTATCAAAGCTTACACCAGAGTACACCGTATATGTATATATGTTTTGTTATGGTGATATCGTCATATTTGCGTTTTATCGCCGTATTTTATTGCTTTTTTGTAGTACGGCGATACCAGCGCAACTGTACGGCGATATATCGCAATACTACGGCGGTATATCTCCGTTAAAAAACCCACGAGTTCTCTTGGAACTGTGGCGAATAACGAGCCACGGTAGATATCTGTGTGATAATTTGACGTGCACAACATTACTGTTGTATACTCGAGAAACAAGCATTAGGCACAATACGCGTGAATAACTCACAAACATAATAAATTAATCGACAACTCCGAAACCCATTTTGTTCAACTATTGATATAGGCAAAATAGGAGGTTGCTTTTAGATTAATGCACTCCCCTTTGCATGTGTTTGAAGATTTACTTAGGGTTATGCTCCTCGTTTTTTAAGCACCGTTTACTCTCGGCTCAATCAATGATATTGATTTTACTCTGAGTACGAAACAAAATAGCCACGGGTGTTTATCACTTTTGGTTATATGGGGTTAATTAAAGCGTTTTTTCTCTGCACCAGTGACAGGTTCATGAGTGCGTGTTGGGTTGATCGAGGGTTTAGACAGCAGGCAGGGTGTACTTTTGGTTATTACTCAACAAGTTAATGACCATAAAACTTACTTGGTAAAGAGCTGCACCGGAGAGCTGTTGATATTATAAAATATTGTTAGAAACGACCCCTTTGAAGTAATGTAGTTTCAGAGAAAGAGGTAAATTTCACCCACAAAATTTGAATCTGAAAAAGGCTTCAGGCATGAAGCATTTTTCAGGCATCTGATAGCGAACAATTATGTAAAAAGGGTGGGGTTTTTTTTCTTCATTATTTTCTTGCAACTTCGAAGACCAATTGAGCCCAAATTTTCACAGGTTTGTTATTATATGCATATATATAAATGGATACACCAAGTTAGGATATTGGTGTTTGACAATACCAGAAGTATATATACTGCCTTTAAAACCACCATGTGCTATCTAGGAAAACAAAATAAAAACAGAAAGACGTTGTATGTAAAAATAAAAAAAGTTCATGTGCGTTTCCAATACTTCAAGTGTCTTTTAAAAGGAGCCACGTATTGTGGTCTTCTTATGTTTATTTTTTATTTAAGGAAGACACACCTTGTTCCAGAATCCTAGCGTATGTTATCAACTAGTTTTTTGAAATACATCTAGGGCTGCGGCACATCGTGGGTTAGGATTAAGTCAATAAGTTCCAATTTTATTTCCAAGAATTTGTTTTCTTCTTCAAGTTCCTTCGTTCAAAAGTCACAACATGCATTTTGGGTTCCTTCTTTTAGAAGTCAACAAATTGATTTTTGAGTTTAACTAGCACTGTGCAAATTTATCCGGATCAAGCAGTATGTTTCTGTGTTGACCATCAAGCTCCCCTAGAGACGGACCGTCTAAACAGTCTTTACATCCCCCGTACGATTTGACAAAGAAGATTACCTTCTGTTTGCTTAACGGTGAAGGAGAACGTCCAAGATGGTTCAAGTAATTGTGTTTGTCCATTAGGAACACCATGTAGGGTATATATACACGATGGGACGTTAAGACCGTAAAAGTGACAGGAGCTACTTGCAGGGGGAAAAAAACAACCGGCAGCAGGTTTTTACAGCTCTCGGGAGCTGGCTCAAGGGAACAGGGCAAATCCGCTATTGGGTTATATCATAGATTGATCACACTTTCAGTCTGAAAGATTTGCAAACTGTGTAGGCCTGTGAATGCCTACAAAGTCCCGCCACTCGACATACATTTTGTTGTGATACCCACAACTTTTTTCAAAGATGTTGGGGATGCAAGTAAAACAAAGGGATGGTGAGAGACCCTTTATATTCCTACCAGTTATTATATTCAGACTGCCAAAGTATTTGTATTTATGTACTTATTTTTATGGGAACTCATTATGACAATGTCAATTGAATTGCAAATAATAAATATACAGAAGTTTGATTATCTCTGCAGAGATGTCCTTCAGACGGAAACACTAAAAATGTGTCACTATAGAACAAGAAACTTCACCATGAATTAAGGGGGGATACAGTCGTGTCTGAAATCAATATTGCCAGTTTTCAACACATGATTGTCAACATTATCTCCAGGGCAAATGAACCCGACTCATTGAGACAGCGCAGTTAATAATGACATATGACAATACTGTTACAACCATTCAAATGGACAGGACACCTAAAACCTCAAAGTTATATTTTTGACTCTTGCATGCAGGTGATTTCTAAAACACAACTCAACGTAGATAAACAGTATCCGACTATGCTTGATAAGGTAGCCTTACAAGATTGCCTTTAAGTGAAGTATTTTGTCATTCTCTGGGATTGATGTTTACCGACACAACGCATTGGCATATAACACTATAATAAAGATGATTAGAAATGGGGATAAGCCATGACAGCTGGATTACCCAATGGCATCTCAAATCTCAGATATCGCTGGAAAAAGTTCCGGTATCTCCCACTGATGTCCAGTATAGGTTATACAGAGATACGCCCCTCGGCATCAATTGGATCAAATAACCGGATAATGCAAGCAATTTCTACCACGATCAAATGCACATCTTCATAAATATCTTATAGTGTTCATTGGTATTAGGTTTCAAGGAAAGCTATTACTCCTCCTGCAGATCTGATTGCAGACTTGCAAAGCATGTGAAAGGTCACCTCCATCACACACCGGTATTCATGCATGGGGGTACCTTGAAAAACACATCATCTGCGCAACACGAATCGACGGGTAACAAAAATGAAGACAGGGTTGGCAGGAAGGGTATAGGGTCAATCTATCTGGGGAGGGGGATGTATTGAAATCATGCCTCCTCCCTTAGGAATTTGACACGTCTTGGTGCCACATCACACCATCCTCTTTTAGAATGCCAGTGATTATTTCGTGCTGTTTTGTATCTTGTTTTTCGTCGCCGTCTCAGCTCGAAGGACACAATCGTAAAGGAAAAAACAAGGTACTGTAATAAGAATGCCAGAATAGCAGATAAACAAGTTTCTGTATTAAATCGGTCAGTAACATTTATCCCGACAGCCAAGCACGACACGCACAGGTACTTTTCATTCTCGCCGTGTTGGTTTAAATTGAGGTTTTTATTATTTTTATTCATGATTTTTTATTTTCATTTAAATCTTTCTGGTAATGAAACCAAGGTATATTCCCAAAAGCGCCTATAGCACTGTGACCCATAGGCCTGAAGATACAGGAGTGTAAAGACAACGATAAAGAAACTTCTAGTTTTATATGTAGGAGAGAAAACCCAATGGGGAAAACCCACGCAATCAGAAATGGGATTGAAAACTCAATCCACACATTTATTGCTCTGATCCTTTGCAAGATTCAAACCAGTGTCCACAGAGGTGAAAGGTAGGGCAAGATACCACTTAAGCAACCTGAATTTCCCTTCTTAATGAGGGTAAAGCAACATTTACAAAAGTATCAATTTTTGTTTAAAGACGGACATTATCAATTTTACCTTTCAATGAATCTATTGACATCAGTATTTCCAACCCAGCATTGTCTACTGATATGACCTCTTGCTGTTTAACATGAGTTTCTGCGCTTAACGAAAGTGTGTATGGATATCAAGCAACTTTTCGAACCTATAGGTTTAGTAACATGTGTAAATTTAAACATAACATCAATAAATAAACTAAGGCCACTCGATATTCTTTCCTGCATATAATTTGTTTTGCCAAATCTGATGCTCTGACAAATTACTTTCATGACGACTCTTTCATAACGAAAGTGTGTATCGAGCAACTTTCCGAACCTAGGTTTAGTAACATGTGTAAATTTAAACATAACAGCAATAAATAAACTAAGGCCACTCGATATTCTTTCCTGCATATAATTTGTTTTGCCAAATCTGATGCTCTGACAAATTACTTTCATGACGACTCTTTCATAACGAAAGTGTGTATCGAGCAACTTTCCGAACCTAGGTTTAGTAACATGTGTAAATTTAAACATAACAGCAATAAATAAACTAAGGCCACTCGATATTCTTTTCTGCATATAACTTGTTTTGCCAAATCTGATGCTCTGACAAATTACTTTCATGACGACTCTCTCTTCTGGGAATTTCTCCCAAAATAGATGTAATGACATTCAATTGTGTTTTCGAAAAGACGGACATGTGTCCAAGAATCTCTCCAAGTAAAACCTTAACACAATATTGATCGTCACTATTGAGACCCAAACCAATCTAGCCCGATGTGATCACCCGCGGCATCATCAGTTTGGACCCATTCAAGATGGAGGCACCGACGGTGACGCCGACGCACCCAACGGACGCAAGGTATCTAATATAGACGCACACTAGGATCAGTGGACTCTGGCATGTTGAATGTAACCCCATCGGAATCAAAGCAATGTTTCCATTCATTAAAACTGATATCAATTAATTAAGGTTGCCCACACAGTGGCAAGAACCTCGAGGATGGCTGTCGTTTAGTGTCATCCTTCAAGACAATTACAGATTAAAAGATATCTGATTGAGTTGCTGTCCGTACCTCAATTTATCAGCATATTGTGTGCCTGGAATAGTGGCTGCAGGACGGTAGATAGAGAGGGCTCTCGCCTGAGGATGCAAAGCGCGTACAGAATGACAAGCTCATGAAAAGATAAGTTTTTAAGTGCTTACTGAAACTGATATCTACAGATGGAGTTCCTGGGACTTTTGCGAAGTTTGTTTCGATAGACCCAAAGCAAGTTTGATGGAAAATCAACCATAATATGAAATCGAGTAATTTGATCCTAAACTAAACACAAAACATTTATCTTTTCATTTTTTTTGTGAGTGTTTGTTTCCTCCTCCGAAACAACCAGTGTCCCTTCTTTGCAAGGAGGAAACCTCTGTACAAACATTTTGGAAATGCTGTAATTTTTTCCCTAGAAATGTTGCCATTGTTTGCTATACGCTTTCGTTTGTCTACTTGCAAAAGCATAAGCATATATGCTCACGCGTTTCCTCCTACCAAGTTACGGCACGCTTGACGCCTTCCATTTGTGCTTTCTAATAATTATAAGTAATTACGGAGAATTATCTTTGTCCCTACGTGCTTGACATAATGCTTGCAAAGCACCTTTCCTTTTTACCAAGCACTAGACGAAACTGCAGCGTATGTCTGCCTTTTCACCATTCTAGGCGAAGTGTTGGATTGCATTCATCAATAGTTCACGACCGGAGGACTTCATTGGTGGTTTGAAGGTGTCAAATTGTGCCGACAAGTCACATTTCTCACCTCGTGTCTAGGCCTGCCTATTATTAAAGCGAACTGTCTCTTGTCCAGAAAACTAAACTACACAACAAAAAGTGTTTCTACATCATTGGCTTTTGTATAGAAGTCTGTTTAATGAAATCCTTTAATTTTCAATCAGCACACAATGTACGACCAATCTGTGAACGATTCGTCAAATTTCGTGGTCACATAAACGTGATTAATGGAAAACGGTTTAACTGAATCTTACCGGTATCTCAACGATTACCAATTTTTTACGTTGTCTTTAAAGGTATGGTCACAGATTGGTTTTTGTCGACGTAATGCTGATTTATAGGCAAAATTAAAAAGAAAGATGCAATAAAAGTCACCTGTGAAAGTTTCAGCTTGTTGAGCAAACAGCCAACAACGGTCACTTCATCAAGAACGTCGAATCCATCCACGTTTAGTGAGGTGACAGCGGGTATCAACCGCATCTCTGGCCGCAGCATTTGAATCTCCAAAAATCGCCTTGAGGTGAGTTTTGGAGATTCAAATTTGTCGACTAACTTTGAGTGACCATGGCAGCCATTTTGAAAAATGCCTATTGTTCTACATATCTTTTTTTTCAAAATTCAAATCTGCAATGACATTTTAGCCAAACATCTTTCTCATGACATACTGTTTGCCAAATTCCATGCTTGTATCATCAAAGGCACAATTCCCCAAAATATTGTCCCCTATCTGCCCCCACTAAAACGGTCATTGGGTTGGTGTAAGGTGTGTTTAATGGAAATTATGAGCTAAGGTACTCTTCCCCAAAATACAAACAATACTGCATCTTACTCAGACGGATAAATTATGACAGTATGTGAAGTGGAACAGCAGCCGTTCGTCTTGTTTATCTCCAGCAACACGCGAGTGCAGTTTTCAGTTACACACTTTCCCCATCAATACGTAATTATATCTGGTTTTAAACACTTTACGGTGTTCACTTTTTGCGTTTCTGATCCACTCGTGTTTCGTTTATTCGTATAGGAACATGATGCGTGCGCTCTCGATGATACCTGAGCTTCCATGGAATTAATTTCATACAATGTTTTGGGGGTTTTCTTTCAAGATATTTATGTTTGAATACACAATTATTATAATACATCATGTATATTATAATACATCATGTATATAGAGCGTGTACCTTAACCTTTGTTTACAAAAAGAGCGACCTTGTACATTCCATTGCATTTCCTGGCGGGCAAGATACTACACTGGTCATATGAGAAATTTTATATTTTGTGCCATAATTTCCAAATAAATTCAAGAGTTATAAAAAATAACAGCTCAACTTATGTTCAGATGTGCCCCTTTCTTTATATCAAAAGTTAATTAAAAAAAACTCAATGTTTTCTTCCATCGTGCCTTCAGGAAGTCAAGGCTCTGTGGCTCTATGTGATGTCACAGGTTACATGGTCTATAATGTACACATTATTAATTGCTTTCCCCGTAGACTAATTTCACCGGATGTTTGAATTCATAACTTTTACATTTCAGCATTAAATAAAACTTGCAAAACCCTGGTTTTATATTACACTGCGTTAAGAAGAAAAATCTTTCATTAATAGGCCTGCATACCCTTGGCAACAATTTTTGAAATTAACTACATATACTACAAGATTGTTATAAGTAAAACAAATTACAAAATACGTTACAGGTCACATTGTCCATCCGTATTTGTTTCTGAAGTAACTGATCCATTATTAATGACATTTTATGCATATTATTCAAAGCAGGGCCAATTTCATTCCTAAATAAACATCAAATCGTTGGTAAACAAAGGCGGGGGCCTTCTTCGAAGCCAATGTTGTTGTCCTTCGCGAGGAAAACCAAACCGTATGGCCGTTGTCATGCAGGACACGGTGATCACATTGCGTTGAGTAAACACACCATCCTTTTCAAAATTAAGGACAGTAGGCCTACCCAAGAAGAGATAATCCTCCCAGGAATGACACGAAATTTTTCCCCTACGGATTCCTCTTCATCATAAACATCTGAAGGTTAAAAAACACAAAAATCAAACAGAGAATTGGGAAATGAGCTCGTTCTAACGTGGCTGAGAACATTCTGTGCACATTCACTGAATTTACCGTATGGGATGATTGAAATGCATTGCTCGACAATGGCATTTCCCTTGAGTTCGATGAGTTGTCGAATTTGGAGCAAATTTGTTTCGGGGTTAGGGGCTGGAGTTGCTTGTACTTGTCCCGTTAAGTGTTAAACACAAGCCTCTCTCTCACACACACACCCCAGACTCATCCAATCGATAAGCAGGGTTCCGTTGTGTTAGGTGAGGGGAAAACGTGGACTGTTTCTATAAACTACCATGATGGGCAAAAGAAACGAAAGGAGTATTACCTTGGTGGGATTTATGTTTGAGTAAACAGTGACTGAAGAGAGGCTGAGATGCGGAGACTTTGCGATACAAAAGCATCTGAAGAGCTAACAGTAAAGCATTGTACTTGTAATGTAGTTGAGTGGACAATGTCTGCGTAGCAGCGTCTTGGGGATGTTTACATTTTGTCGAAGTTTATATTGATCCCCGTATGATGGGTCTTGGATTATCCAGCTGGCCAGGTTTATCCATATTGATGGATAAACTAAGCCCGGGGTTAGTCCTCCGTCCCTGTCCACAGTGTTTGACCGCCGGTAGTCTCGTGTTACTGATCCACCGTGGACCCTGATGCATTAGTCATAGAACCATCCAAAGCAACACTGCAACTGACCATGGCCTACCTCCATGAACTGACCATGCCCAACTAACTTCATGCTTCCCCTCGAAATCAAACCAACAATAATGATAGTATGAATAATAATACTGTATTTATATAGCGTCCAAAGTCATGAAAAAAAGCTCTATTATAAGGTCCTTTACAAACAATAAATAAGAACAGAATCACAACACTAAAAGTACCGTTCAAGTATATGGAACAGCTTCAAATATAAACGGGAAAACATTATGAGAAAAAAATCACGTACAAATGTATTCAAAACGCCAATCATAACAAAGCCATCATTAAAACTGTAAAAGAAAAATGCACAAAAACCACAACACAATCGAATACTAAGAGAATGTAACTCAGTAAGAAGAATAAAAATAGGAATAGATATAGTAAACTAGTTATTATATAAAGCGCCGTATGCAAGGCCCCTATAAGCGCTTTACCGAAACTACATACATCAACAATTATTTATAAACAGAAATCTACAAGCAAAATATCAGCAGTGTGTAGAATAAATAGTTAGTGCATCCAAAGTAAAATGACAAGTTTCTAAACTACAAGATATACAACAGCACATTCACCCCCAGCCAAGATCCTCAACAGCATCTTTGCAGTGGAAACATTACAGTGAAATTATATAGAAAGTAAGTTAACAATTTTCTGGCAGGGACATGTTTGAAGAAAATGTCTTTAAAGTGGGGAGTGGGGTGGCTAAGCGTGGAGTGGCCGTGGCAAAATGTTCCAGAAGAAACTAATCTTTGTACATCTGACGAATCGTGGTCTGCAGTGCACTGAACTGGAATTGACTGTTGACATTTTGTTGATTTTGTGCAATAACAATTATCTGGTGGTATTGGATTTTAACATTGTGACTTCATTACAAAGTCAGCAGCTGTGGACATGAGTTTTGAACCCTCATCAGATTTTCCCTCGAAAATAAAACAACTACCTGCTGAGTTCCAAATGCAAGCTACCAATAATAGATTGTTATTAGTTTGTTTGTTCGTTTGTTATGTTTTGTTTGTTGCATTTTATTTGTAAACAGTTTGTCCTATCTTTTTAAATGTATTTATTAAGTTTTGACTGGTTCCTTGAGTATGGGGAAGTATAATTTTGACGCCAGTAGGCCTAAATCACAATGAACAATAATAAAGCACGGCAGTTGTTTCGGGGAAAACTGCACTTACCCAAACTTATATTTACATCACGTCAGACGGATTGCACGTACAAATAAAGACCAGCCTACACTTTTAGAATAATATTCGTTAATGCATTGTCAAATATTAAAAATAAACCGTGCTTTCTAAAACAAAACAAGAAGGGATTCTCATTTCTATTGCATTAAATGAGTAGTGCAGTGTGGGCGTCAGTGAGTCCGTCTGCACCACGCAGTACTCCGGGAGAGTTATAAGAGTTGTTTGATTTGGTATTTGATATTAATTTTTCTTTTGGCGTGCAAGGTTTGCTGAAAGTCCCGTTCGCGACGATCTATATTGATTCCCTCTGGTAATTGCATTCTTTCCTCAAACAAATTTCACTTCACTCTGATTGTCAGAGTTCCATTTGACAGTTTTTCTTGGACTGTGAAAAGGCTCGAACTTCCTGACATGTATCTTTCAATGTGCTTTACGTCTCGTATATGAATTATATTTAACCCATTTTTTCATTGATGTCGAATTTGTATAACGATTAAAGTGATTTGAGCGAGCTCAACAACTCATAAATGAATTAATATATTGTAGATATTAATAGTTTCTGATAAATCCTTTCAAAAACTTTCAGAATAATAGGTGTGGCTGTTTGGAATAGACAACAACTACCCAGTCTCATTTTCATATACTACATCACCGATCCACCACAGTGTATTAGTTCATTGGGGTTGTTTTTTCACGCTGGCAATGGCATGGCGTTTTTAGTGCGTTACTGACATGCGTGCACGACTGAGACCCTTGTTACGCATGTATGGAGTGGCATGGAGGTAGGAATTATGGGAGTGGTAGACACTGAACATTGCTTCACACTTCATAAAGTAATCCTTGATAATGTTACCGTTGAATATTGCATCGGTTGGCTTACACAGTGCTTGACTATAATATGCAATTAGCCGTTTATGGCTTTGCAATTATCTATTTTGGAGAAAACCGTCGCGCATCGATGCACTGGTAGTCTGTACTACACATTCTATAAGACCATGATCATACTGCCGCCATAGTCTTGCGCCCCATGTCGAAGAGCATTACCAAATACAAATTCTCATTTTACATGTAATTGTTTATCTAATTATTTAAATGTTTACAATTTTTTAACATTTTTGTTTCTTGTTTGGATTACTTTTTCTTCTTTTATCTTCATGTACTTGTTTCTTAGTAATTTTGGTTTGGTTTGTCTTGGTCAAATAAATAATGATGATAATAATAATAATAATAATAATAATAATAATAATAATAAAAAGGTGCCAGACTAATTTAGCCTTCCAGCCTCGCTTTGGTTTACATTGATTTGAATGGTAGGAAAAATAAGATGGCGGCACTGTGACAAGGGGTCCATAAAGGTTTATTAAACAAACACTGTAATATATTCATCACGGGACTTTGTATTATGCGCTTAAAGGAAAGTAAGTCATTTTTGTTGTTGTTTTTTGTTTGTTTTTGTTTGTTGTTGGGGTGTTTGTTGGGGTGTTTGTTTGTTTGTGTGTTTGGTTGGTTGGTTGGTTTGTTTGTTTGTTTGTTTAATTATTGTGGTGTCTGTTTGTTTGTTTGTTGGGGTGTTGGGGTGTTTGTTTGTTTGTTTGGGTTTTGGGGATTGGGTTGTTGTTTTGGTGTGTTGTTTTTTGTGTTTTTTGTTGTTTTGGGGTTGGTTTTCTTTTTTTTTTGGGGGGGGGGGTTGAAAGACCGTAAATTACCGACCAGTTTTCGATAAAACACACCTTTCAACCACTCTGTGCAGAGGTTACCTTCTCGGCTGTCACTTACTAGTAAGTGAAAACAACGACAAACGGTTTGTCTTTGTCAATGATTTTATGCAGTTTCAGGTTACGCTTGTTTCAATTGCGGCAATCGAATTAAGCAACCACTTCCATTGTTATTTCCTCGTCTTTGACGACGTTTCATACGGAAATGTTGGGGTTTGTAGTGGAATGAACTTATATTGAACATCTATTGAACTTATAGTCGGTGAGCTTTCAGATTAAAACTTTTTAAAAAAAATAAAAAAAATTACCCATCATTTTATGCACGGTGCCTTTAACGAGTTTGATTCGTTTATAATTAATGTATAGCATTAGTGAAGCAAGCATTGCATTTTCCCATTATTCAGGGAGACCGAATCGTGTGAAGATTTGAATCCGTCATTGTTGTTTTTGTTCATAATTCATCTCATCCATAAAATATCCAAATGTAAAATGAGCGGGTCTTCCATGTATACGGCTTCATGCGTTACCGGGTTGTACGTTGGCCCGCAGAACATTGCGGAGGAAAACAGTAGGCGGGTATCAAGGCTACTAAAAGCATATCGCAGTTAAGCTCATTATAACCTGAACATCTAACGTCGTTAGACCATGTAACCTGTGACGTCACATGTTTACAAAAGAGCTAGCCACAGGGCCTGAACTTCCTGCAGGCACAATGTACACAGCCAATGGAAGAAAACATTGAATCATATTCGTTGTTTGGTTTTTATCAACGTTTGATGTATGAAGAAAGGGGGCACACCTCAAAACGTGTTTCACTGGGGGGGGGGTGTTCTTGAATTTATGTGAAATTATGACACAAAATTTCCCATATGACCAGTGTAGTATCTTGCCTGCCAGAAAGGACATGGAATGTACAAGTTAACTCTAACAAAGGTTAGGCTACATGGTCTTAGGTTTGTGAAATACGCCAGATACCTGCACTTCATCACTGACTTCCATAAGCGTTGTAACGTTGATGGTATCGCCATGGACCGTTAGTTGCTGAATGGTATCGCTCAGTGCACTATTAGACAATGAGATTTTAAAGGCTCTTTTCGGAACATCGGCATCGACTTGGCCTCCGGCTAAGGCCCCGTAAGATATGAAGCCAGAGCCTAAGACGGAGCCCAAGCCAGAACCGCAGTTTCGAAAATGGTCTCAGCTTTGTACTTACTAGTACCTCACTGCTTGCTAAACTACCGGTATATAGTCAAACATGAAACCATTCAACTGGTATATACCAAACCCTGTCTCTATCCTTCAGGGACAATGAGCAGGGATTTGAGTTAAGTTTTGGTGTGTGACTCTTTTTACAATTATTTTATTAGTGGTCACAGCTGGTCTGTTTTTACATTTACTTACCTTTGCATTTTAAAATATTGCATATTTCTATAATTGTTTGTAATTTTTCGCTTGTAATTTTTTGCTGATTTTAAACTTATTTGTATACCTTGTTGTTGATTCTGCTAATGACTTTGTGTTTATCTTTAGGGTTTTTGTTTTTCAATGTTACTCTGTATAAGCGCCATGGAGCATTGTTTTCGATGGATTTAGCGCTATATAAATTTTTGCTATTATTATTATTATTATTATTATCATCGATCACTTTTATGTGGAACTGCATTTGTTAAAGCGGGGCTCCAAGGTCAAATTTGCGTTTCGTGATGCGCTCAATTATAGGAAGAGAGTCCGCGTTAAAGAGAGGAAAAAATTACAAGTCTCTAACCTCACTTCAAAATGGTGTAAAATGTCATTCTATTTGATACCGCAACTCCTTCTGAGCGAAATTTGAAAGATGAGGTCATCGAACATGAACAACAAATGGGTCTGTACATTCCAAAGAGGATTTTCTGCCAGAGTCAAAAGGTCAATTTAATGCCATTTTGATTGAATATCATCAACATTTTGGAATGAAAATGAACTGAAAATTTCCGTACAATAAAGTACAGACCATATGATTAAATATCACGTCATCGAACGTGTTTGGATTTTGACAAAAATTGCACTTGAAGCTTACACAGTGAGTGGCACATTACCGTGCGGCATATACAGGCTTGTAAATTATTCTCCAGTTTCATAAGGACTCTATATCTGTTGGAAAATGGTTGGATCACGAAACTGAATTTGACCTTGGAGACCCTCTTTAAAGGCATCGTATACGTTTGGTAATTACTCAAAATATATATTAACATAAAAACTCTTGGTAACGAGCAACGGAGAGCTGTTGATAGTATAAAACGTTGTGAGAAACGACTCCCTCTGAAGTAACGTAGATTTTGAGAAAGAGGTAATTTCTCACTAAAATAATAAAAGGCTTCTTGCAAGAAGCCTTTTATTCCTATCTGAAAGCACACAAATTTGTACAACAAGGGTGTTAAGTTTTTCTTTCATCATTTTCTTGCAACTTCGATGACCAATTGAGCCCAAATTTTCACAGGCTTGTTATTTTATGCATATTATGTTGGGATACACCAAGTGAGAACACTGGTCTTTGACAATTACCAAACGTGTTCAGTGCTTTTAACCATCATATGTTCTGTATAGCTCTGGAAGTAGATAATCCAAAGAACTACGGTACCGCAGATCCTTCGGTGACAGGGCCTTTGCATCAATTGTTTACATCATCTTTGGAATCAACTGCCAGCAGAGATACACTGTATACAGTCACTGGACAGTTTCAACATAAACTTGAAGACTTTTATATTTTCATCATAGCTTTAGTCTGATTTGTACTCATGGAAATTTATGTTTTCGACAATGCTTGTGTTGTGTTGAGTCGTCTTCCATTTTTTACAATGGAAATTACCCCCAGCTCCTCAGAATATATTCTTGCTAGATAAATAGCGGTCTATAAACTTCCAGTTCAAGATAGCTTCAAAAACGGTAGTGAGGCACATAATGTTATCAATATTATTTGGATCATCTGCCTCTTCAACCAGATTGTTTAATCCCTCGTGTTAAACAGAATTCCAAACAATGATAGACACCAAAGCATAAACCATCTGACGTGGCCTCCATTGTGTAATTAAATATATATATCATAATTATGATAAGAATGAATTTTTCGATTAGTGCTATCGATGTCGGCACAAGACTCGTTAATGGCGGCCTCGCATGGAAAAAACAGAATTGTGTGTGAAGTAATGCCGACTGATAAAAAGGCTGAAATTATGGAATCTGTACAATAAAGTAATACAATATTCCCACAATATTAAATCAAGATTGCTTTGGCATTTTAATAACAAATTATTACAACTTTGGAAGGTCTATTATTAGGCTGGGGAAAGAATTGACGGTTTTTAACCTACGAATAGTTGATATAATGCACGAGGTATGTGTTTATGAGGAATCAGCAGACATGCGTATTCTCGACATGCCTTTGGTCTTATTTTCTTGCGTTCAAAGAAAGTGAACAATTAAATATAAAAACTTCACAAGGCTAAAACGTGATAACCTATTTAGATGACCTTGTTTAGATTTCAGCCACAAGGCATTTTCATTGCCTTTGAAAAACTAACGAGTCGAAATTGGAATTAATTTACTCTTTCCTTAGAATGTTTTACTGCCTCCGTAATGATACAAGTCGTTATTCTCCAACTTCCGGCTGTCATTTGAAGAAGAAAAAGTATTTATGTTAAAACATAAGTAGGCTCTGACGTGTGCACCGTGTCCTCACTTACATCCATAGGCGTGAAACTTTATACCCTTTTGTGATGCCGATGATATTCAAGACAAACATAACTACAAGACGATTGCACCTTTGTGTAATCCATAAAACATCTTTCTGTCTTTTTTATTCAAGAAGAAAAAAAACATAGCCTGATAGTATTGCATTCTTTGTTCTATTTCACCCCTCATCATTCATAGGAAAATGTCACCCAACAAACATTCCCAAGTGTCATTTCAAACACTCATCCACAACCAATTTTTCTAAGTGTCAGCATTAACATAGCCACATCAAACACCATCTTTTGTGACAAAATATAGGCCATCCCATCCTCTCCAAATTATTTACATCTTAAAGTGCTTCCCTGTTATGCATCTTTCTCCCATGATTGTTCGAGTGTCAACAATGTGCCCGGTAACCAAAGCGATGTGCGAGTGGTTTCTTTCAACAGTCGGGGGGGTAACAATTCCGATGAAAGATTCATTGCTTTTATGGCAGATATTGACGGGGTGATGATTATATGCAGAAAGAAACACTTCGTAACATTGGTCCCTGGGAATGAAACAATCTCAAGAAAATTAGTGGGATGTCAGCTCCTCTCTCTAATAAAGAAATAATTACCGTCAATATGTCACAATGGTATATACAGACGTTTCGCTTGACGTATAGCGCCCCTGAGGCTGATCAAAGTAACAGTTTCTTGTTATTAATGTATTGTGTAAAAGAAGGTGCATAGTTTGAGCAAGAATTATATCGCATGCAAAGGTCTGACACTGCTTAGAAATGTCGCTCAACTTGGGCATCTGATGGGGATTTGTTTAAAATATTTGTTGTATAAGTTTTTTGTGTAGTTGTTTTGTATAGTCAAAATAAAATATATAATAATTAGAGTAATGGAGATTGTGGAGCGAAATGCAGTACACAATTAGTGATACATGATTATTGGTCAAATTGTTATAAGAAGGCATGCCGTAATCGCAGCCAATGGCCACCCGCCCCTGGAAGGAAACCGCCATGGATGGTTAAACCATGCAACTTCCTATCTAATGTTCATTCGTTTTCCATGGAAATGTTGTACAGAGAATCCGCGGAGTGGCTGAGATAAGACGACTGATACAGTGCAGTCATCGCAAAAGAAGGTAATTGGACTGTCAAAGCGAAGTCTAATCATGAAAGGATAATGTGATAACTGGATAAAGATAAGCTCGTATACGATCATTAGTAATTGGACCTGCTATCGGCTTTAATGGGGGATCACATCTAAATAATTCCCCAGACGGAGTATCCAATGCTGTAGCATGCATAACAGTCAATATTCAGGAGGATAGATATCCGCTAGGTGGCGGTGTGTATTCATAAACAGGGCGCCAATCATCGTCGTTGGTGTCTATTTCATCTCATTCAGAGTTCAACACACTTCAGCGTAATTACGAACGGGCATGCAGCGAAACCCACAATTTAAGTTGAAGCAGAAATGTTCTGTCTAAACATGTATTTGCATTTTTTGGGGGCAAATTTCTTTGAAGTATAAAGTATTTCAACAAGCAATAACAACACACGTTACAGCTTTAACGTTACTTTCCAGATGTTCCTTCGACCATCTTCGACTGATGACATGAGTATACTGACACGTCTCAGCAGACTTGTGCTAAGGTCAAGCTGAACACTCATGTAAAAGTGACACGAAGGGAGACTACATTATAGACGGGCAGGTTGTTACCAATTCATTATTATTTTGTAGCAAATTCATAAATGTTTTAATGACTTCCGCTGGCAATGCATTTCTAATATGACATCTGATCGCCATCTATATTTGTTCCACTTCGATTTTCAATACTGTCAATATGACTCTAAAACGATGGTTATTCATGAAGCTCATTACGTATTCAATGACGTAGAAGTCATTGTTGATAGCGGCAAATGTGCCACTGAACAAGAGGAATTACAACTTCATCCAAACTACAAAACTAATAATGTAGGACTTGAATTGCCATTGCAGAATAAGTCCACACTGAGCAAGTGTTATATTTCTTTAATATAGTTAGTTATAACTGTGTTATATGAAACGACATCTCATAAATTGCAGCTGCGGGCTTTAGAGTACATAAGGTGAAATTACGTATACTGAATTCCTATTCTTAATTTCTCTTATACTCTTTCCAACTGCGGTTACAACATTAATGTGGAAAGGCACTATTAAACCGTCCAAGCAAATAACCAAAATGTCATCCCCCAAAAATGATACCCACAAAAAAGGAGAGATTACTCCACCCTGCAGGTTCGTCAAAAAGAAGAGGAAAGCTAGTTTTCTAGACTCTTCAAGTTTCATTTTTTGAGTGTTTTCCCTAAAGCATACCGGTACGGCAATAATAATTCGAGAACTTCAGAATAGATGAGCAGATATTACCGCTCAGGAGTCATATCTGTTAAATGTGACAGCAAACCAATCATTACAAGATTTTGACTAGATAGCTGTTTTTCTTTTTAGGTTTATTTTTTAATGTGCTTAGCAAAAAGTTTATGTTTACGAAGCTCCATGAAGTGTTACCGCTGGTGTCAGGTTGCAGACGTGACAATCCTTAGACAAAGGTGGCTTATGGGTACAAATCCATTCCTGCCTCACGAGTTCATCAACACTCGTGTTGAGATTAGGAGTCATAAAAAGTCTTGTGGTAGTTTTTCAGCTTTATGACACTAAAAGTAGTGAACATTTTGAATGTCAAAGCAGAGATGATTTATATAATGTGTGTTTTATCCCTCACACCAGTGTGTGTCAAGCGCCGTGTAGCCTGCACAGTAGACTGTGTAAGTTGACCTCGAGAGCGTGCGAGCTTTCGCGAGAATCTGGATTTCCGGGCACCTCGAATATTTTATTTTATTTCTCATTGATTACATTGTTAGTTTTAATTGTAATGATTCCACCAAAATGTTTTTGGGGTTGGAAAAAGTGATGCGGCAAACATAAAAATCATCGAGGGAATTTTCCACCATGTGACCATCTTTATATCAAGAACCTTATGTGCAAATCTGCGAACATTCATATTTTAATCTAACGAATGTTGTGCAAACCCTTCAAATTAGAGCAATCAGCAATGCAGCAGAAGCAAATAAAACGTTGAATGTATCTTTAATATATAAAAGAATTTCTGAATCGTCGAGTCGGAATTTAATACAAAAATGAACAGAAGCCAGATATACCTCGAGGAAATGTTTTGACTCATCCTGAAAGTCAAACAGCACTTCGAACATAACACCTCGAGGGGGTTTGTCTTACATCTCACCTGCCTTTCAGACTCGAGAGGAGTTTTTTACGTAAAAAGCGGTAATGAGACAAACCAGTTAAAGTTATTAATAGTGCGAAGCGATTTTAATTTGCTACTTATCAACTTAATGAAAAGGCTCCAAAACATAAGAACTTTGATTCGATTCTTCACACTCCAACATGCTCGAGGTAAATTAATTTCCTCTATAGTCTGTGTATTTAATACATTCCTTTTTTGAAAGTTTGTGTCTATCAAGGGAAATAATAGGTTCGAGAAAGCTTTAACTTACAGCGTTTTAATGAATCACTTTAAAGGAAGTGCTGAGAGGCTTCGCCAATTTGTCGGTACTCTAGAAAAAAATGTTTGCAGTTAACATACCCATTAGTCTGGTGCTGTAGTGAAAGTGTTGGGAAACGTTCATTGAATGCAAACAAATGTTTCTCTGAAACTAGTTTTGTTTCGGTAGTGAGTACGTTTTTGATATTGTTCTCGCCTAGCTGCTTGAATGCAAGATGGGGGGGGGGGGGGTTCGGTCGAATACGCTTTCGAAATTTCTCTGCTTGGAACAAGTATCGATTCCGAAAGCTGCTGTGGGTTATTCCACCGGTGGTTATTCAGTTAAATCACTGCAAGGGCACAAAATATGAGGAACTGCTGGGAAAATGTTTTCCGGTCAAAACGCATCTTTGATAAAAATGTACGAAATTTCTCCGTCGATGCAGGAGATAATTCCTAAATGGATGGTTTGCTACAATTGCTTCTTCATCGCAGCATTAAGTAGGACTGCCTTGACACACACTTAAAATTGAACTGTTTATACTTCTCATAATGCAACTCCAAGCTCTGCCAATAATCGATGCAGATAGTCCAAGATTATACTCCACACAGAGACAAACGTAGGGGTTTGCCGTTTTAATATGCGCTTCGCCTCGAGGGACGGCGATACTTTTAATAAAACATTGCCGAAGACATTAATGCAAAGGGATGGGGGAATTTGGCGTTATTTACGGCCGGTTACACTGCCACAAGATAGTCTCCAGTGGACCATTATCATTCCCCTCACCCGTTCACACTCACTAACACTGTTGTTTTTTCACTGCTTGTCAGAGACTGTGTACATAGCCTTTGGACAAGAGTTGTCTGACTTGTCGCCTTCAATAGTGCCGTTGTTGGTGATGGAAGACTTTGGCTGTAGGGTTAGAATCAGAAAGTAATGTTCCAACCCATCAGTTTAAAATATTTGTATTGTTTTAACAGTTTTTTATTTCAGGAGGCGGTTGTAAGACGATACCGTTGCACGTCAACTCGCCCGCAAAATATACAAGGTGATGCGGTAGTCCCCACGTTCACGTTACAGACTATATAAGCCCTCCCTACGGGCTTCAAAATAGACTGTGCAAGTCTCGCGCATTATTATAACTTACGGGACCTATGTGGTCCCAGCCACATGGAGTTTTACGTGGGCGGGATTTTGTTTTGTCATTTTGTTTAGTTTATCGTAGTTTATGGCTATGAAAATGATTTATGTTGTTGGGAATGTAATACTGAGTGATTAACAATATGAAAGTAAAATCAATTCAACAAAATAACAAAGAAAACCTGAGAATAAGACTTGACCTCCGTTTCCGGTTACTTGTATATGCCCAACTGACGGGCATGTTGTCATTAAACCTATGGGATAGACGCACACATTTGGGCGTGATTGGCAAATGGGGTTTCTAACAATAAGTATCCTCGTCCTAAGTTTTAATTTTGTTTCATTGTTAATTTGATTGTAGACTGCATTTTGATTTTATAACTCAGGATGGCTGATTCAATGACTCCCAACTCGAAAATGATGCTTAAATAATGATCTTGCTAAAACAAAATTGGTTAAAGTGCTCAGATATTGCATGAGATCGCACCACAGTACATCTAGAACCATAACTGTTTCGGAGCATTTAAGCGGGCCCGGAACTTATGCCGTTTAGGGCTGCGCGTTACGCGCTCTCAGGCGCCAAAAATTGCATTCACCATTTGCTGCATGCTTGGTACAATTTCACGCCCCCGTTTGGTATTGTACAGAAATTGAAAAAAATTCAACATTAACTTGCTATGGGTATTTTTATTTTCAAGAATGTTGTATAAATATAATTTTAAAAGAACATTTGATTGCATAAAAAAATATAGTCTTCGCTCGAGTTGTCTTCTCGCTTTCGATATGCGCGAGACTTGCACAGTCTATATATAGGCGGACGGAGCCCGAGCCCAAGCCCGAGCCGTGGTTTCGAAAAGAGCCTAAGAGAGTAAGAGAGAGTAAGAGTAAGAGAGAAGGTAGAATCTCGATGTCAGAGAAAATCTATATACAAATCAAACATAACATCTTCTGACTTTGCATCAGTAAAAGAATTCCTTCGTATAGCAAATCAAGATTCACTCCATTTCAACTTCAGACTCTCTCATATGAAAATTCCCAATGTAATTACCCCCAATATTATGTTATTTATTTTATATTTGATGTATCATGTTTACAGAAGACTCTCCCGGCTACAAAGTTAAAAACATAAACAGCAAGTTTGTGATGTCCCTGTTTGTCTTGCAACCACAGCGGGGGATCTGGGGGTGAGTAGCCCCGTGCTTCCACTGAAGCGAGCAAGCCACAAGTAGCGGCAAGTGTAATTTCCGCTGGGAGATTCTCTTACTTGTACGGAGTGTTTTTCTACGCTGTACGATACGTGCTCTGTCTGGTTTGTTTATACAATCAAAGGCAAAAACATGGAGAATGAAAACAAAAGTCCTTAGTCCAAAGGCTACCTGACAACATGTCTTATGTTTCTCTACTATAGATTATGGGCAGGTATTTTTTTAACTTCCGATTTTGTATGCGCCTATATTCAAGAAATAACAAATTGTTATTTTGGTTAACTTCATCATAAATATAGCCTAACTATCATTGTGTTACTTGTAGAAATTAACAAATTAACTGTATTTCTAAATTATTTCGACATTAAATAATACCCACAGAGGTTTATGACAGCAGAATTTCTTGCAGAGTTCCGAACATTTAACCCTATATAGATTTGGTAGGCCTACTGCAACCATAGAGCAAGGACCAAGCCATCGTGTCAAAATATTTGCGCGTTGATTGACCGAAGCCTGAGGCCCTTAGCGGATTTGTGGACATCTCTGATTATAGACTGCTCACCTAAGGGAAGTTTAAGTACATGTTTATCTAGCACTGTCGAAGAACACTGCTTAATAATGTTATCTCTTTCGTCTGGATTTTTTGTTTTTAGCCATTGCAAGAACGACGTCAGTCCTCCGAGATTTCTCTGTGGCTCTTAATTACGTTTTAATCAAACAATAATTGCACTACAGATTCTCGCTCGTGGGCAGAGATCAAAAGGACTTGCAACAGTGTCACTGTCGAGTATTTTATGCCAAGACACTCATACCACAACCATTGACTCAACTGAAGTCAGTTGACTATATTGATGAGCCTAAAGGAGTCCGGTGACTTATAAAGGGGAAGTCATTGATGGAACCCTTTTTTTTTGGGGGGGGGGTGGGGGTCAAAGGATCGATACAAGGGTAACTTCCTTTTTACATGCTATTTGGCTAGGTCTCAGGAGGGAATGTTGAATTTTTGAAAATTGTCATTAGTTTGTTTTTTCGGAGTAAACCAAATTTGTTTACAAACGGACAGGTGACAACTGTCTGTCGGCTTCGTTGAGGGCTAATCACTCATCAACGACGCACTATACGTACCTAGAATAACTACGCAAAATGAATGGATTATAAACATTAACTGACTTGATCCGTGTCAATGAAAACTCCACTCAAATGTCTCCTCCGGAAGACGGAAAGACAGTAAATTGCAATTCAGAGTGAACAGTCTCAAACATCAACCTCAGGTACCGGTAATGATTTAGGAGTCTACCTCGACTACGTGAATCATAATTATATTTTCGGAGGCCTAGATAATGATCAAGCCATGTGATGAAGAACTTATGTCATTTTACCTGTCAGTCTATGTTCGAGACGCTGCCGCCAGTGTTTTTAATTCCGTTACTTGATTCATCAATGTTTCATGTTAAATGAATTATACGGACGAGGGGGAAATTTTAAGCCGCGAATGTTTTTTAACGGAACCTTTGGTGCTAGTTGCGCCTCGGTGCACGAGGTTGCAAAAAACACAACTGTCATAACGCCTTGTATATAATGACCTTTCAACATTCAGAGCTAACCACCCTGGCACGAAGACTAAATTACACGAAGCACACTAGTTACTAAAGTTCCTCGCGTCAAGGCATAGGCCCTATACATTTATTATATAGATTGTGCAAGTCTCGCGCATATCAAAAACGAGAAAACATCTCGAAGGAAGACTATATTGTTCTAATAAATCAAGTATTCTTTTAACATTATATTTATACAAAATTCATGAAAATAAAAATACCCATAGCAAGTTGTTATAAATAAAATTAAAATTGTTGTATAATACAAATAATTTGTTCAAATTAACATTGAAACAAAGTTAATACTTGGGACGAGGATGCTTATTGTTAGAAACCCCATTTGCCAATCACGCCCGAAAGTGTGCCTCTATCACATAGGTTTAATGCTTATTGTTAGAAACCCCATTTGCCAATCACGCCCGAAAGTGTGCCTCTATCACATAGGTTTAATGACAACATGACCGTCAGTTAGGCAGCATTCTTAATTTTTTACAAGTGACCGGAAACGGAGGTCAAGTCTTATTCTCGTGTTTTCTTCGTTTTTTTGTTGAATTGGTTTTACTTTCATATTTGTTATCACTAGTATTACATTCCCAACATCATATGTAATTTTCATGGCCATAAACTACGTTAAACTAAAAATAATTGACGAAACAAAATCCCGCCCACGTAAAACTCCATATGGTTGGGACCACAATGGTCGACCGGAAGTTCAAATATGCGCGAGACTTGCACGGTCTATTGGCAGCGAGTAAGAACAAAGTACATCGTATCAATAATCTCACGAAAGTGCAGATTCGTTATATTTTCATCTACTTGCACATGTACGTGTACCTAGGTTCATTTGACTAATTTTGGAAGCCGTTTTGCCTGTAAGCCAAGTTGTTAATGTAATGGTTCTCATTACATAGTCCTGTAACCCCTCACTATGTGTGGACAACGGAATCCCTATAAACACCTCTATAAGCCCAATGCATATCTGATAGTTAGCTCCTGTGGTCACGTAGTTCTCGGTGACATCCTCGGAATTCGGACTCTTAGCATATAATATTCAGCATCATCGTGCAAGGTTCAGTGCGTCAAGTGCGTGAGGGAAATTTGATCAATTTGGGCTCTCTATCAAGAATTCCGACAGCGGAGAGTTTGTCTTCTCTCCCCCTCTCTCAATTGGAGGGTCCTGTGCAAGTTGCATTTTGCGGTGTTATTTCTAGAGCTCGAGTGCCTGATCGTACCTCTGGAAGAGAAGATGTTGACGTTGAACGTGATCGTTCGGTATAAAACAACTCAACCTCATCTTAAGGTGATTCTCTGACACCCTCCCCTTTAACAAACCAACAAAGAGAGGATGAGGAAAGAATGGAAAATAAATTACAGTGAGAAGACAAAGAAAAATTGATGCTAATGTAATAAGGAAAATATGTGGACTGTGAGAGCTGATACTCAATCGAATATTATGTTTGAGAAGGATGTGTTTTATGTCATTTTGCTTACACTAAGAATTCATTCACGTTTGGTAATGACTCTGATAATTAATGGCAATAAAAACTTACTTGGTAAGAAGTACAGCAGCTTTGGAGAGTAGGCTATCATGCATTTTGAGAAACTTTTCAGTTCGAAGTACTGCGGTTATGGAAAAATATATCACTTTTTATCCCCCAAACATTTTAATATGAGAAGCGTTACGCGTAACGCTTCTCAACGTGTGTTTTCCTATTGCAGATTACTTTTCCTGCGTGGACATAACCGCTCCAGATTTTCGGCAATATCTCAAAAACGCTACCACCTTTTGAAATGAAATGTTCACAGGTTATAGTTTTATGGTATATATCTACAACTATATAGGTTTGAAACAAACAATAGGCTCCAATTACCAAACGTGTGCAATGCTTTAAAAGTTGTGTTGCTGTTTTGTTCACAGCTCCTCGAGGCGAATTTTTTTAAATATTACGTTACACACACACACACGCAAATTCATCGGCCATTTTGAAGCACAAGCAATATACAAATACCAACAACCAGCATTTGCTAAAAAGGCAACTGCCATTGTCTAAAATACCATCCTCACCACGGTAGAGCTGTGCGGTGATTAAATGCAATTTGTGTAAACTATACAGTGTCAACTAGAAAGCAATTGAACACGCGTGACTCCCTCATTACAGTGCTGATCCCGATTTAACTCGTGTCCCAATGGGGTTTTGGTTGTGAAAAGAAACTAATCCAAGGGTAGACTGTTTGTAGTTTCAAATTAGTTTCAGGCGATTTGCGGAAATAGTCATGCATTTTTATCCCATGTGGCCTATATTGGCTCTTTTCTTTAGGACTCATTACAATGAATGCATGGGCAATAAATTTACATACAAGATCGAATGTCACACTTTTATGAGGAGGGGGGAGGTTGAGTATCCATACAATAATGAATGCGAATGATGCTTTCCAAAAACTCCTGGGTCAGAAGTAACCGGGTTTGATCCCACGGTGCTTGACCCATTGCTGGGTCAGTGTGGTGTGACCCCAACCTCGTCCCCAAGGTGTGTCGAGCAGTACGAGGTTGACCGCTCTCTCACCCTGGTATTGAATCATTTGCATATCCAAAAATTTTGGATACGTATGCAAATTATAGTCTGGCTGTGAACATGGTGAATACTGAATGAGTACAACTTAACATGTTTACGTTAGACTTTTGTACACCAGTCGTTGTCCAATCAGGGTCCAAGTAAGGATTTCCCTCCCAGGGTTTACTATTGTAAACATGGTCGGAAATAAAGTAAATCATGGGGACGAGGTTGGTGTGACCCGGAATCTGCGTCAACATGACCCAGAAATGGGTCAAGCTGAAGCGCAGAATCCGAGCATAATTTTATGTCCCGATTTGTAATCAGTTTCTGTGTCAGCCTGACCCAGAAATGGGTCTTGGGACAGGGATCTGGGTAAGTTCTGACCCGGAAATTGTTAGAGTGTGCTCACCTTCAAGAATTGTTTCACCTTGAGAAAAACCACACGTTGAGAGGATACGAGGTTGGGGTGTTACCTAGATTAGGCCTTGAGTGTGGTAGTTTAGAGGGGGCATGTCCAATAGAAAATTACCCTATGGTGAATGTAGTACGCCACCACGGGGGATAAAACCATAAGCACGCGGTAAAGACTGGGTCCTGATAAATGGTTGTTGCATATAAAACGCGTCGATGACAAATCCTCCTCCCATGCTCGCTTCAAATTACAAAGTCCATTGCTCTCGCCAACAATGAGAGACAACGGACAATGACACAACCTTCTTCTGTTATGAAAACATTATGGTATGTCTTCTTGCGTCAATGGTTTAACATTTACCATCGAGGAAGGACTCATCAATGTTTAGCTTGTCACTGAGAACGCACTCTAAAAACAGTCCAGCTTGTTTTCCCACTTTTAGATACAGAAGACAGTGTTCTGAAAGTGGTGATCTCGGGTCGATAATGATGCTGATAGTGAGATTGGCCAAAAACGTAAACAGATTCTCTAAGACTGAGGCCGTTATTGAAACCACGGCTTAGGCTTTGGCTTCGGCTTTTGAAGTCAAAATTACTGATGGAGCCCAAGTCGGAGCCTGTAAGCCGGAGCCTGTAAGCCGAAAGGGCCCAGGAGTTAAGGAGAATACTCTCCATGTGTCGATATCTTCGGAATTACATCAATTACCGTACAGTATTAACCAGAACAACCCACCCTTTAAGATGAGTACAGAACGGCATAAACCCGAAGATACATAAATTGTCTGCTACAACTAGGCCTACTCCAACTTCTTGAAACTGTGCATACAGGTTTACATGCCGGTAGTAAACATATGGAACTTCAACAACGAAAGCACACAGCAATGCATCTTGTTCAGCTTCACGTCAGATGGCGCTAATGAGAGTTGCTGTTGTACCCGGTTGAGTATGCCACCTCTCTCCCTCTCTGTCATTCAACGCCACAACTTGCAGCACTGTCCAATCCTGAACTAAAAATGGCTTTCACGTCGTCTGTATACTGATGTAGCTGGACGTCCCTGTCCACGTCAGCCTTCCTCATACCCTTGAGGTATTTGTTTCTCTGTTTTGCTGACAGTATTGCCAAAGTAGGGCAACTTCCTATTGAAAATGCTTTTTTTCTGGGGTGGGAAAGCTGAACCAATCTGCTCCAGCACTGTGTTCGTCTTTCGGTATTGTTCATGATTGCATGCAGTAAAGCTCTATATCTGTTGCACCACCTTTCAAAAACATCGACTCTTTATGCCATTCTTTGTCATAGCCCAATGATTATGTACCTGTGGAAATTTTTCTTTCTTTCTGAATCCAATGGACGTCCCTATTCCCTCTATACCGATACCATTGTTTCTTTAAATGTAACATGTGCATTCCAATATACACTGCGACTCAATTATTCGAGAGAAAATTAATGTAGGCCTACCGGTACCAGATTTAAACGTTGTTTCCAACGGGACAGTTTGTTTGTGTACGATCCAAGATAAATTGGTGAACCACACGAGGCTTTAGGTGATTTTACTCGAGATTGCCTTTCCTCCAATTTACTTAGGTACACATCAAATGGCAATATCTAGAGTATGTCACAATCAATGTAGATGAGAATAGAATGAGTTGAAAAAAAGGTATATAATCAATACCACTCTCTGTCTCCGAGTAATTTTCGTATACGCAGTGTCGGTTGCCAGACTAATGTACGAAATTACAGTATCGTTTGATTTTCAAATTGGATTCTTTTCCATGTTAACGAGAAAAGAGAAGCCTTGTTGGCGGATCGAGCTGCTGACTGCTCAATATTAAACAGTGGTATAGACCATGGAATGTTCCTCCTTCTATAGACAAATAAACTGATGAATTCATATGTAAATAGTATGGGGGTATACTTGTGTCCTTACGGATTTGCTTTGGGATTCGGGTTTGGTGGGGTTCCAGGGAGACTTACGAGGGGGGAAAAACAACCTGCGCTGCCCAATTTCCTTCATTTTTGTTTGTTTGACTGGGTATGACAGAGAGAGGATGTGAGCGTACCAAACCATTTCCACAGAGGCCTTTGTGGGATGTGTATGTGTGTAAAAACAAAACAAACTCGTGGAGAGGAGGCTATACAGACTGGCGAGGCACATTTTTAGAGGAAGACTCACATGACTATCTTTAAAGGGTGTGTACAACATTGGTAAGGTTGAAAATATAAATGTTCACAGATTTGCACATAACTTACATGGTATAAAGATGGCCATGGTGAAAAACTTCCCTTGAAATAGTTTTGCTTGAAATGCTATAGTTTTTAGGAAATGAGTAAAACAATTAGTCTTTATCACTGGTGATAAAATCCGATGTTTGAAAACAGTGAAAACATAATTTATTTTTTATAAGGGGGTTTGTGACTGTTTTCTCATGACTCCGAAGACCGATTTAGCTACTTTCACAGGTTTGTTATTTCATGTATATGTTGGGTCACATCAAGTGTGGATACTGGTCTTTGACAATTACCAATGTTGTACATCTGCTTAATGGGTGGGTGAAAACAGGTTAACAAGTGGTGTAAATACTTTCATTGGAATCCCAGCACATACGGAAATAAAGAAAGTAATATAGCAAATAACGGTGCATGCTTAAAAGTAGAGTTTTAAACATATTTGCTTTATTAGGTGGATATTATAAAAACGTAAAAATAAACTTTACAGGTTGAAGACAGGTTGAAGACAGGTGTCTGGTGGCTACAAAAAAGTTTTCGAGTATGATTATTTCTTTCATAAAGAGTCGCGCAGACCTCTGGCCCACCTCACATTATACATGAAGAGAGACTTCCGGGGGGGTTTTAGCCTTGATCAAGGCGTTGGAGTTTTTTTCTCAATTTTATTTTATTGTTTTCATTTTTATTTTATTTTGCGCCGCTACCCACCCGAGCTACCAAGAGCTATGTGCATGCGCGTGCTCGTGTGAGCTGTATGCGTACTGTACTCACCGAATCAACGCCTTGACGGTTCTGTCTCCGAAGCCAATGACTCATTACTATAATGCGCGCGAAAGGTGAGACCCCATTGGTCAGTGGCGGAAGTCTTGTTTACTCATTCTTATGAATATGCAAGCGGTATCCAGATGTGGCTACTGCACTGGCGCGCCGGTTTGAATTTGGGAATACTTTGTTATAATAATATCTATCTAAAAATGTTGCGTATTCTCCTCAGCTGAGCGAGACAATGAGGGCATGGCAGGAATTAAACAAATGGGGATGCGTGGATCGATTTGTTACATACCATACACCATTTTCCAGCAGGAAGACGCTTTTCTGATGTGTTTTTTGTAATGACGTAAGGCCCGATTGACCATCTCCTGTCTCCATCTTGCATCATTAAACAGTGATGTAATCATTGTTGGTGCATTCATTGGAGGTAGAATATACAAAACAAATACCTCAAGAAACTACCATTGTTGATTGTTTCATCGTGAAGGCATAGCTCATTGCACTTTTTATATCATTTGGACCGCCCCACTAAAAAAGAGCTGCCTAACACCAAATTTCCCAAGTACACTCACTAGAATAGGGTAGCTAAAAATCTATTTCACATGTATCATGTGTGGCTGTATCCTGTCAATTTGTGTTTAGCAGTATATTCTTATAAGACCCTGTCTGAGAACAATTCAAAAGTATGAAGACGGTGTGGCTGCACAGAGTCGGACTTCGAGAGGACATGTCAGGAAAACATAGATGCAGAAACTACATCAACTCCAGAATTAATAACCAAAAGAATGGCGAATGATCAGGGTAGTCCAATGGGGGAACTTGAGTGCAGCGCATAAAGCTCCAGGGGCCGCGCCAGTTCAGCACTTGTAGCTGACTGACCAGCCTGGGCGACAATCACGCAGATTACCGGTCCAAATGGCTGAGACAATGGCTACACACAAACGCCATTAAAAGTCGGTACCTATAACTCACATCGCATCACATACAGCAAGCATGATATGGTACATACAAAGGTCATAGTGAGAGAAGCCCGTGATTGGACGTCAAAATGAATAATTCATTTGCTTCCCATCCTGTGTTGTCTGCAATAGGTCTGACGAAAGATTTAAATATGCATGAGCTGCATACTAGCATATCCGAGAGCCCCCCCCCCCCATTTTCGTACAATATTGGACGAAAATATCAAGAAACACATTAAACCCGGAAGTTACAGACCCGTCAAGGCTGTCGGCCTGACGGCCTCCGCATGCGGAGAGTGGTACGAGTGCGGATGACCTGCGCACAGTGTGTGCACTGGCGTCGTGCGATGTGATACACACATTACGCACAGTGTATACGGGTGGGTCGTGCGATGTGATACACACCTTACGCACAGCGTATACGGGTGTGTTTACGGCGTCTTTTTTGGAGTGAAAAATGCGACTGCCTTGATCAAGGCTAGGGGTTTTGTTCTCTTGAAAACAAGCCTGGCCAAAGGTTTAACATACTGCATTGATAAGCCACTGCTTTTACTGGGGGATTTCATGTTCGTTAGGGATTTGGTGGAGAATTTCTCCAACTTAAATGCGTAATCCCTGGAGTCACATACAACTATATCACGGCTAACCGGTACCACGAGTTCAATTAAGTTTTTTTTTTTATACAGAATGATGGAAGACCACTGAGGTTCTCGGTAGAATGATCCGGCACTAAGGCAATGTTAAAGGGAATATTCAACATAGTATAAAACAGTTTCCTAGACACAGTATTCAAATCAGTGGCCCCCAAATCACACAATGAAACTTATCTGTACGTGTGTGTTGTTGTTTTAAAGAAAGCAGTATATGGAGATTTGGTATTTTTGTTTCCTTTATTCATACCCGTTGTACAATATTTATGGCCAGTAGTAAAAGTTGGTCAGTACATTACCTTCAATCAGGCTGCTCTAGTTTAATCATTGTTCCATATCCCTGTGCCTCGAAATGATCCATTTCGGTCGATCCACATTATGTTACATAGTCTCTTTCCGCAGGAGTAAATCATTATCGTTTTACCTCCTGTCAATTATAATAATTCCACTTGCAATACCATTCAAGACATCTGCTTTGTTGGACTTTAAAAGGCATCGTTGTGGATTACGTTTTCCAAAGCCACCATGTGGCGTTTGCAGCTGATATAGTCCGATTGAAATTCCGGAATAAGTGAATATTATTTTCGAAAAGTGTTCAACCATACTGGACATGGGTTAGTTTTAAACTTAATAGAGAATCACAACCAGGCGTGCATGCACCGTATTCAGCGGGTAAATCCATTTCATTGTGACCTTCAGACGAACCCCCCCCCCCAGATATTTCAAGTACAATATCCATAACAAAGAATTTGTTACCCCCCCCCCCCGGCTCGGTCCCCATTGGGCGCCATTTTCGTTTTCAGCAAATAATCCTCAACATTCAACCCGCATGCATTTTTTAGTGCAACACAACTTTCCAAATGAACATTAAAAACCACAACTGAGCTATACATAAGGTTCGAACTTTGTTATGTCCCTGCACTCGTGCAGTAGTGTTATACGAAGTTTTCGATTAAATGCGAACAGATACAATTTTGTCAACATTATTCTCCATCGTGCATGATGACCACAACATAAATCGGTGGCAATATCTTTTACCAACTAAATGACAACTAGAAGTCAACGGAGAGCACTTGTCAAGTTCAAATCACCAAGGCATTAACAAGATCCATCGTAAAATTTCACTACGGAAACAATGTACTTGCTGCACGAGTAGCATAAGTACGACGTCCGTCATGCTTGGTGGTGCAATGGGTCATTACACATAGAACGACTAGCCATGTGACTCAATATCAGGTTGGATTTGACGTTTAAATCCAATTAATACATTCACTACAAACCTATATTTAGACGATAATTTTGCGTGTCGATTTCAAGAGAGCCAGAGTTTGTTTTAGTCTAAAACATTTTTGGTTGTGGGTCTTACCGGTCCGGAGTCTTGAAGAGGAAGTTTAGACTAATGGGAGGACACATTTACTGTTCCAAGGCGGTGGAAATTTCCAAGCGCCTGGACAAGTGGGGTGGAATAATGTCCCTCCCCTAACTCCACCTAATCCGTAATTTTACTCGTGATCATAGACCTTCGATCCGACACACAGTATTTAATAGCGTACTGGGACAATTATGTAGAAACAATGGTTAGCGAACCGGATCCCACTTCAAACACAAGGGTTTTGATTATTTTTACTCAAATTGATTAAAAGCAAAATATACAGAAGCTGCCACAACATACTACAGTAGCATTGGCGTGGGGGGTGAAAACAAAACAAAATGAAACTTACAGATGTTTGGTGTGGTTGGACAGTTTCAGTTGACCCACGGAATATATTTGATCTCCGGAACATTCGACAGTTTGAGTATTGTCCAGAGAGTCACACTCGCAGGCCTCGGGGCAAGAGAAGCCCTCATCAAGGCCAGCCTCCGTCGGGTAGGAGGAGGTGCCCCACTTATCAGTGAAGTCCACAACGTCTTTGCTCGGTGCTACTTCCGAAACCCAGGGTTGCTCGGTGGCACTGATGGGGTGGAGTACACACAAACACAAGATGAAAACAGACAGTTTCATGGTTGGTACATCACGGTGTACCGCCATGTTAAAAATTCACTCTGATCTTGACTGAGGAGGAGAGGTCCTTCGCCGAGAATCACAAGATGAAAGTTGGGTGGTACTTACGACGCAGAGCCCAGAGCCTGAGATCAGAACTGTAAAGCATACACGTACATGTACATGTTGCTTGTTCTTGACAGAATGGCAGTGAGTTCTGAGTGCAGGTTTATGTACATAAATGCTACACGTGTGTGCATGGAGACAACACGGCTCCTTGCACGCGCATCAATATTGCACGGACCTGTCGTTAATGCGGATCGGTGACATGCCGAACACGTCCATTTGTGGAATCGAACTAAATTTACTGAGCCCGGAATAGCGAGGTTAAAGACTTTAACTAACCAACTTGCGGAGAAAACAGGTGGGTACTTAATATGCACAAAAATAACTGTTAGAATTCACAAGAATAAATGTGGTGGTCGCGACTGAGCTTACATTATAGTCACGCCCACTAACGATACAAAGGAAGGATGTGCATGGCTTGAGCCAATCAGGTATAACGAATTGGTACATAAATTGTCAAACTATCTACTTCTAACGAATAAGATTGATGGTGTGCACCTGCTGGTCAGCTGGGAGGAAACGCATGACAAAGCACGAGGTATTCAAGCCTCAAGACAACATAATGCCTGCTGTGCATAATGATTATAAAATGAAACGCACAGCCTATTTCCATTGTATTAATTATAAACAAGTTTTACAATTTAAATAATGTTAAACATATACATTATCTGCGCTCATGCTTGGGAAAGTGCAAAACAGACATGCAGAAGTGGGGATATATTCTGCATCTGCTGTATATAGACTGTTACTCAGTGGACAAGGACCAGACTATGGACCATCTTTACTGAACAGTGGCTTGCTCCAACACCTGCACCATGGAGTACCTTGCAGAGGCCAGTGACAATGGACTCGAAGTTGCCCAATATTGGCAATCAGTTGTGTGATGACACGAAATGAATGTTAAGATGTGATACGAAAGATACAAACAAATTATTTTGAAACTAGTCAGTGACTATACATCTGACTTATTTATATGACAGAGGCCACTCTAATTTTTTGATCGTTTTGTTGTCGTGTGTGTATGTTGAATTAGTTATGTTATTGTATTGTTTAGTATCAATATCATGGACAGTACATATATTATGTTAAAATATTTTCTGTTAACAAAATACATATTAAAAACTCTGGGTAAATGTGCTGGCAGATAATGGCGTTTAATTAAACACAAACCACAATAAATCGTTTACTTAGGCAAACATGTCACACTTAGGTATGGTCATAGATTGGTAGGTACTCGAAATTAATTAATGACCATATAAACTTAGCCAACTTGGTGAGACTTAGAAGCACTGCAGCTGTTGAATTGATAGTATAAAACTAATTTGAGAAAGGATTCCATCATCGGAGTAATATGGTTTGGAAAAAAATTCACCCCAAAAAACGATTCATGCATGAATCGTTTCTCAGTTTTCTGAGGATTGATGTCCGTTCGCGAATGCTGCGGCTAGAGATGCAGTTGGTACCCTCTGTTACCTCGCTAAACGTGGATGGACTCGACGTTCTTGTAAACATACCGTGACAGTTTTTTTGCTGTTTTCTCACCAAGTGAAACTGTATTCAGCTAAAACTAAAGACCAGCTTGAGCGAAAACGGCAGCAGGTGATCTTTGCTGAAATTAATTTAAGATGTTTTCAATCGACAAGGAAATCGAGTTCACATGGGATTAAACATATTTTAATTGTAAGAAAAACAATCATTTTGAACACCCTTCTCCTGTGCATTTCAGAAGGATTCGCGAAAAGCCCTGTTACGTCATCACTCATGTTACGTCATGGGAGCTCCGTTTTGTATAGCTGCTTTATTTGATGCAACATGGAGGTATAACAAAGCAATCTCCCACAAATGAAGTCAAAGTACTGTCGTTTTGACGAACGATGTCAACGGCAGAAGTGTAAGCTATTTTTTCAAAACCTCAAAGTTTGGGCTGAATTTTTGTATCGATAATTACGAAAAATTGAGACGTCTCAAACCATCAAAATTACAATGACATGATAAACAAACACATTATAAAGAAGTTAAAATAGCATTCCCGTAAAAGAAAATTCGCTGAAGTAGCTGTTTATTAATTCACATGTTACTTGTATTGTGTATTTCTTTATGATTTTGTTATAATTATACCAGCACTACGTTGATAAAAACTAAACGGTGACCCTCCTTTAAATAAGATAACTGCATGAACGATTTGCAGTTGCAGTTTAAATCATATTATAGGCGGTTGATTTCTTTCCTGCTCACCTTGGGAACAGCATCTTAGAGTATCCGGTTATTTATTGCGTTTACGGAGAGCAAAAACGTTGCTAATTTAGTATAAAAAGGACCACTGCATTTCCGGATGGTTAGTATTTATCACTGGATTAATTAGCTAATTATACTTATTGGTAATTAGATTGGAGATGAAAATTCACTTCGCCTCGCCCGGTAGTTTCAGGGATAGTCTTGAAATGCATTAAACATGATATGCTTTTATTTCTCTTGTTTGTTTGCTTATCTTTCTATTTTGTGTTTTATTGTATTCATATTTTTTGTCTTCTCCCTTTATTTTTTCTTTCTTGTTTGTTTGTTTTGGGGTTTTGTTGTTGTTGGGGTTTTCTTTTGTTGGGGGAGGGCTGATAAGTTGAAGGAGGTATGGTTATTTGCGTTTCTCTCGTTTTCATTTGCAGTCAAAATAGTCACCCCGTGTGATGTGCGTGCAAGGGGTAAATATAAAAGACAGATACCAATTATCAATCCAATTTGGACGGTATTAAGTCAATACATAAAATTATCTTTATATTCAGAACAATATTTGTGCGGGTGTTTTCTGAAAACCTTAGCTGCGTTGCATGGAATAATAGCTTTCGAGTGTGTGGCATAAAAATGCGGATGCGTGTAACATTGCGATTCCTTTTGGCATTTGAGTGTCTCTTTTTCTGTTTCGGTAGCTGTCAGTTTATGACAATAGGCCTATAGCTTGTGAAGTAACTCTAATGTGATTAGTACTTTATTGTAAATCATCCACAATTCAACTCTTTTCAAAAAGGTTTTGTTGAAAAAAATGTGACTAGCGAAACACGAGTCCTCGTTATCGAGCGCAGGCTGCGTCAGAATTGGCGGCTACGTCTGGATCATCGCGTCATCATGCGTTGACGTATAGGAAGTCCTTAGCAACACCCTTAGCAACAGTCGAAGCCGTGGCTGTAGCCGCCAATTCGGATCCGGCCTAAGAGTCCGTGTCCCGGTCACCAAATTCGTGACGCGGGCGGCATACCTTTTTTTTACACCGCAGCGAGGGGTTTTGTACTGTAATACTGCCAATTCCTGTCTTGAGATGAGACTACAAACATTTATGCCTATAAAGGGTTGGGGTAAGGGTTATCTGGTTAGGGTTAGGGTGAGAATTAGGGTTAGGGTGAGGGTTAGGGTTAGGGTTAGGGTTAGGGTTAGGGTTAGGGTTAGGGTTTAGGGTTAGACGTAGTCTCCTATCTCAAGACGGAATTGACAGTGTTAGTACAAAACCCCTCGCTGTGGTGTAAAAAAAAATACGCGGGCGGGTCGGACTATAGAGTCCGAGAAGCCTGAACTCTGACGTCACACTCGAGGCTCGTAAATAACGCCAGATGATACAGGCCTGCCTGCCAGATGTACCTTTGACCTCACATCCCAAATCACACGGACGGAGTTTCGTAACATTGTGAATAAAGCAACATTTAGGCCTACATACAAACATTATGCCACACGGACGCAGCAGCAGACGATCGAAAGAACAGTTCACTGCTGCTGGTGTCTGACAAACTGCGTCACTTCGGAGCAGACCAATCATAACACAGAAATTGAAAGCTTACGTCACTGCAAATTTATCCTTGCGGATAAAGACAGGGGACCAGTCTATAGTCCGAGTTTATTAGACACCCCGGTGCACGGCAGAGTTTCAATAGAGGGCGCACCATACTCTCAAATTATAATAGACTGTGCAAGTCTCGCGCATTATTTGAACTCCCGGGATCATTGTGGTCCCAACCATATGGAGATTTACGTGGGCAAGTTTTTGTTTTGTCAATTGTTTTAGTTTAACGTGGTTTATGACCATGAACAATATATATGTAATTGGGAATGTAATACTTAGTGATAAAAAACAGGAAAGTAAGATCAATTCAACAATAAACGAAGAAAACCCGAAATTAAACTTGACCTCAGCTTCCGGTTGCTGCAAAAAATTAAGAGTTCTGTGCTCACCTCCGATCACAAAACTTACGTAAACGCTTGTTTTGGATGCGTGATGATAATCGCCAGATGCTGTAATAGACTGTGCAAGTCTCGCGCATTGAACTTCCAGGACCGTTGTGGTCCCAACCATTATGGAGATTTACGTGGGCAAGATTTTGTTTTGACAATTATTTTAGTTTAACGTGGTTTATGATCATGAAAAATACTTATGTTGTTGGGAATGTAATACTTAGTGATAAAAAATATAAATTAAAACTTGACCTCAGCTTCCGGTTGCTGCAAACATTTTAGAGTTTTGTGCTCATCCTCCGCCGATCACAAAACGTATATAAACGCTTGTTTTGGATGCGCGATGATAATCGCAAGATGCTGTAATTGCAACGTGAAGCCTTTTCATGGCAGTCTGGTTGTTGAGGCGTCAGCGTCCTCTAAACTGCGTCAAGCGTTAATTTACCGCCCTGTGTCACCATCGCGAATCCACATAAGTGGTTTCTGAACAAATAAACATCCTTGTCCCAGAGTTTTAATTTTGCTTCAATAATAGTTAACATATTATGTGTACTTATTATCATAAAAAACTAAAACTGATTTTATAAACATACAATGAGTATTTTTGTTGTTCAGATTTTGTCATTAATTTTAATTTAAAACAAAGATTTGATTTCAGAACAAAATAAATCTTCGTTAGACGTGTTTTCTCGTTCTGATACGCGCGAGACTTGCACAGTCTACTAAAGAATCTACCTCGAGGGGTGCACCACACTAAATAAGCCAGAATTCATGCGCCAAGCTACTTATCATAATTTGTAAACCCACAACTTATTTTTAATTATAACGTTTTGGGGGTCATGCAATTATTAGATTGTGTAAATATAAGAATCTATCACAACCTGGGGGTTCTGTGCTTCAACTTTTGAGGAGACTTGATAAATTTAGGCGTTAAAGTTGGTCCTATTTGACCGGGGAAGTGGAGAAGTGCTTCACGAAAACTGGCAGCACATCGGTTTTGGAAAAAACAAAAAATTCGTGTTTTTTTCTTCTGGGGTAGTTAGCGAAAATTCCAAACGGTTGACCTGTCAAAAATTGAAAAGAATTCTGAAGTTTAGTTGTCCGGAAATATATCTGATTGGTTTTCTAGAGGCTGAGAGACTTTGAAATATGTTTTGAGTTTTTTTGAATAATTATCATTTAGCGTTGGTTGCTATGTGAGTTTATTTAGTGTGGCACCCCGACGAGGCTCGCGGATGAAAAGACAGGGGACCAGTCTCCTTTGGTGCTCACTTTCAATTTGTTAAAGATTGGGGGCGCTGTTTCTCAAAACAAGAAGATTGACACGCCTGACTGACGACAGCAACAACAAGTGAATTTTAGCTAAAGGGACAAGCATGGTAAACCATGGACTCTGCAGCTAGCTAAGGTAAAGGTAAAACTATTTGGTAATTGTCTGTGTCATGTACATGTACACTTTTACTATATTAAGCGTATTGACAGTAGTAACCATATTGACAGATATAGTCAAGTAAAATTCGGGAATGTGTCACATTCTGTCAATGTGTCGATGTTTAAGCATGGAGGTGGTTAGCCCTGGTATGACGTCAGTCAGTGCCACTGCACTGACGTCCTGGGTATAAAGATCCTTTACAATGCGAACAAAATTTTGAGTAACATTTTCAAATATTTTTACCTAATTTGAGAAGCTGAAACTCCATTCACTTATTCTTGGTGCCTTTAATTACACTTTTGCTGAGTTCAAAACCTATCAAATACATCCATGAATGACATTATTTCCGAAAATAAGTCCAAGTTGTGCACTGGCGCTGCGACTCCGTCGTGTTGCCGCCCCGAAGAAAAAACGTTCAGTGTTACGCAGAGCCGTATATACACAGCTCTGGTGTTACGGGTTAGACAGCGCCCTCTTTTGTGGACTTGGTTCCATGTCAGTTGAGGTTGTCGCAACGAATGCGTCAATTTCCATTTTATTTTCACAATAATGTCATCCAAGGATAAAATTGGCAATTCTGAATAGAGCAGGCGTAAGGTTCAGGACACAAGGAACATGTGAGTCACGTTTCAGCTTCCTCAAAAAGGTAAAAATATGATAAAAAATTGTTATAAATTTTGTTGCAATGCCTGAGGACCTTTATACCCTGGACCCCGTCGCGTTGTATGCAACGGAGGAGTCCAACCTGGGCTAGGAGGTGGTAGGAATTAAGTTACAATCCCTTTTTTTAAAGGCATCGTACACGTTTGGTAATTGGAGCCTATTGTTTGTTTCAATCCTATATAGGGTATATAGTTGTAGATATATACTAGAACCAGTAACTGGGGCGCTGTACTCGTTTTTTAGAAATTTTGACATCTGCGGTCGTACTACTAGCGCCCTACTCCTAGAACTATGGTGAGGTTCGTTTCGCTATCGTCTCCATGAACCACATAGGTGATCATGCACACAACACAAATGATTCGTTTTGCCATTTCGATTTGCATTCAAATCTCTCTTTTTTAAAATCAAATCTCGCCAAAATTAGGCTCCGAATGCTCCGAATGCCGCCACGAATGCAGAAAGGCGATCATTACGAAGACAAGATCATTTAAGCGTAGAAGAGGCAAAGGATTTGTGATGAGGTATTGCCTGTCACCAAAGGCGAAGCTCAACTTTCATAGAACTAGAAGTCCCACGAGACCAACAGGCTTGACACCGCACTACCAAAGAGAATTCGCAGGCTATGCCAACAAACAACTCCCAGACATAAATCAAGTGAATCATCAACAAAGAAAAGGGTGTGTATTTATTCCGGCCTTTCATTTAATTCTCAACTTTTTATCCGTATACTTGTTTCGTTTCAGAACATCTGAAAACTTTTTTTTACCAAAACTAAAAGCCTCTTGTGTAATTGATTCAAAATGTGTAAGAGTAAGGGTCATTCCGTGTCAAATCATCACGCCATCCGGGGTCAATCTCACGGATTTTCTTTAAATTTGCTGAATAAGTTTGGTCTTATGAGAAAACTCTGAAACCCGAATTTGAGCATTCTGGGTCATGTGGTTTTTGAGTTACAGGTCGTTGACCTTTTGACCTTTTGACCTTGGGTTTTTTTCAACATAACAACAAATAATTGTACCTCCAGTTATGAATATCGGACAAAGATGATTTTTAGCTTAAATTAAAGCCCTTGATATAAGAAATTAACTTATTATGAAATATAAAAAATATATAAAAATAATCAGTTGGAGGTTGCGCAAAACAGACTTTGACCTTTGACCCTTCGAGGGCCGCCATTTTAATTTTTTTCAAACTTTGCCAAAAGAAGGCTTCGGGTGTTGCCATTTACCACACCAAATATAAAAATGGGATCTCTGTAGGTTTAGACGGGACATTGGTTTCTATGTGGGTAGTATATTAAAAATTACATTAAAACGTGCACATTTCAATGGCATACATGGCTGTATACATGTGTGAATACACATGTACACAATGCATGGTTTGATGCTGCGTATTTATAACTAATTAATTAAATAATTAAATAAATAATACTGTGAAATCACTTGGCCATGCACTTAGTGGCGGTCGGGGCTGGGGGTGGGTTGGATGGGGGAAGAACATTAGTGTCAAGTTAACTCCTTTATCTTGCAAGTTTCTGATAGGTACAATCCGTACACCCCCTGAGTACTTTGTAGTGCCCAACATTATATTGGTAGTCAAGTCTACAAAGACCTTTTGACAAACAAATAATGACACCTCGGCAACTGTATGATTTTGCCTGCAAGGAGATTTCTGGAATGAAGTTCTGTTTCACTACAGCAGCCCAGCACAGTGAAGAAGCAACTTTACTGCAAGATCGCTTTCAAAATGCACGCACTATCCCTGGAACCCAGAAACTGCATTCTTTCAAGCCAATATCAAGGAATTGTATTGAAGTGCGAGAATTTTCATCAAGCCCTGCAGCACGACAAGAGCGTACAACACAGAGTGTTTTGCCCATTCAGAAAATAGATCTAATCAGTGGCTACATAACAGCAGAATATGATGGGTTCTGGTGGCTTGGATGTGTTGTAGAACACATCCAAGCATTGTACGCTCTTGTCGTGCTGCAGGGCTAGATGAAAATTCTCGCACTTCAATACAATTCCTTGATATTGGCTTGAAATAATGCAGTTCTACAACACATGCAGTAACAATTTTGAGTTTGCGGAGTGGATTTTCTGGACCATCCTCAAGCTCAATGAGAGTTCAAAGAACACGGGGAGCCTAATTTTGGCGAGATTTGATTTTAAAAAAAAGATTTGAATGCAAATCGAAATGGCAAAACGAATCGTTTGTGTTGTGTGCATGATCACCTATATGAGGTTCGTGGAGACGACAGCGAAATGAACCTCATATAGTTCTAGGAGTACTAGCGCCCCAGCTACGCGTTGTATATTCACACAGCGATCTTTAAATTGATATAAGTTGACACAAAAAGTGCCTCAGAACCACAAAAAACTCCAACAAAAAACGCCTTTAAAAACGCCTACTATGTCTAAGATGCAACATCAGGCATTTAAATGTACTCAACGATTTTGTTTTGAGCTGCAAATTTACGGTTTTCGGAGAAACCACCACGACGTCAAACTCTCAGTTGGACCGACATTCATACTTAGTGCACTCGCCGCAGCGCTGTAATATAGAACGCGTAGCTGGGGTGCAAAGATCGGAGATGTCAAAATTTTGAAAAACGAGTACAGGGCCCCAGTTACTGAGTCTAGATATAACCATTAAACTAACCTGTGAAAATTAAATTTCAAAAGGTGGTAGCGTTTTTGAGATATTGCCGAAAATCTGGAGCGGTTATGTCCATGCTGGAAGAATAATCTGCATTGGAATTATACACACTCTGAGAAGCTTTACCGAAAAGCTTCTCAACATTCAAAATGTTTTGGGGATAAAAAGTGATATATTTTTTCCATAACCGCAGTACAAAGTCTCTCAAAATGCATTATACTAACCAAAGCTGCTGTACTTCTTACCAAGTAAGTTTTTATTGCCATAAGATTTCAGAAACAGAGTCATTACCAATATGTACGATGCCTTTAAGTTAAATTACATGGGTACTCTTGAGTCTTGGATTTGGAGTCAACGAGTCATGGCTTCGCTAGTTACAACACAACTTTGTATTTAAGCATAAAACTGAATATCTTAGGATGACTTGGTTTGGCATCTTCAACAAAAATGCCGTATCCGACTGCCACTTTATTTTCCTGAATTTTAAAGGTCAAATATATCCCTTGCCTGTCCAGCTATATACTAATACTAATATAGCTTAGGTTGACATAATGATTGTATCCCTGGAGTGTGTAGGTAGGACACCAGTCTCTGTTGCACCATGGAGGTAGCCTCCATGGTTGCACTCATGCTAAGTGCTAGTGCTACGGACATATGCGACAAAAAAGAGTCAAACTTGGGCTAGACAGATAAGAGAGGAACAGGCATTTAAACTGTTACAAGGTGTCAAAATCATGAAAAATAAGCCATTTTCTGGTCAACGGTGGTCTTGACTATGGCAATGCTACAATTTTATAATGCTAAATACGTCTCGTCATTTTAGTCTCTTTGGGCATGAGTGCGCAAGAGTTCCAGCCACGCGATGAAATGCCCGATTGTTTTTTGGGTTTTTTTAAGGTCAGTATTTTAAAAAGTGGAAATAAAGCCAGCAACATCTAGACATTGTATTAAGAATTATCTTTCAAAGAACTTTAGAAAGTGGCAGTTGGATAAGGATTTGTTGGTTTTCTGTATTGAATTTATAACAAGTGAAGATTACACAATATTTTCAGTTAGTGTCAGTAGTTTTGTTTATCCAATGCATATTTTATTGTACATCAATACAGATTAGCCTTGGAATAATTCTTATTGAAGACTGTTTGAAGCACAACTTTAAATTGTCGGCAAAATTTTAACATCCAGCAGCAGCAAGTAATGACCAATAACAACAACAACAGAGAAACAAAGAGAAACAGCTAAGACGCAAACCTTGGCATCCGTCATCGTCACCCAAAATCATGCAGGAGCTTCCCAGGCATGACCATCATAGACGGGAGCAGGAAAATCTCAAATCCATTGCAGCTCCAACCCCTCGTGCCGGTGCAATCTTTAGAAACTGCACTCCACGTTTAGTCAACCTCCTGTGGCTGGACTTTCAAGGGAAACAAAAGACATACACAAGAAACGGATTGAAACCGAGGCACAAGATGGGCATGAACACATTTGAAGGTCACCCATGGATTTTTAGGGATCACAATACAGGTGACAAACTTGTCTGCTACACCGACACAGAACCACAGAAGAGAGAAGTGTTTTTCCTGATTCCATTCAGTGAAGACTACCCACGTCAAACGCAGGTCAATATAATCTTACCAGGTAAAGTGTACAAAAAGGAGGAGCATTCTTCACACTGCACTTGGGGGGGGGGGTGAAGAAATAAAATTAAACTACAAACGTTTACTTGCAAAGTTTCCAATTGCAGATGGAGTTACTTTGTCAGAAGAGGTAGAGCTTGAATTTCAAGAAGATGTCCACTATACCACATATCTGTAGTTGGACTAGAAATATTTTGTACCATAGATATTGTTTGTTTAGATGATCTTCCTGTCAAGGGAACTCGGCAAACTCCCACAAGGGGATGTAAACACCAAGCTGGCAACAGCCAATCTCTCCTACAAACATTGGTTTAACGTCTATGATTATGAATTGCACAAATCAAGAAATTGTGATTCAGTATAACTAGACGACAATACTTATTCTAGTCCATTGTGAAATCAGCGGTTAGCTTGGTAGGATTCGAACCCACAACCATGGTTCATATTTGCTGAAATTTTAGGAGATTTGGAAAAGTATACATTTTAGTAAATCTTCCAAAGAATTTGTTTTGGGGGAAAAAATGGACTGCATGACTTAATGGGAGTTAATGGCCAAGTACTAAAATGACTTGACTCTGGGCAGTTGAGCAGTGGGTATTTGAAGTCCTTGAAGGGGACATGATAATTTACGTAATCTGCCCTTACTAACATGAATAAGATATTTTTGTGTGTGTGTTGTTTTCAGTGTACACCCTCAAGGAGAGAGCTCTCCAGGTCGTCAGAAGTTACATCAAGAGTAAAGAGGATTGTGCAAAATTACAAATTCCCGTCCTACTTCAATGTGAGCTCGCTAATCCAGATATTTCCATCAATTGGTGATGATTGATATGGAATGCGATATCTCTGTCAGGTTATGACCAGTGTATAGTATCTTGCCTGTGCACTCAAAGGCACTGAACACGTTTGGTAATTATCAAAGACCAGTGTTCTCACTTGGTGTATCCAAACATATGCGTAAAATAACAAGCCTGTGAAAATTTGGGCTCAATTGGTCATCGAAGTTGCAAGAAAATGATGAAAGAAAAAACACCCTTGTTGTACAAATGTATGTGCTTTCAGATAGGAATACAAGGCTTCTTGCAAGAAGTCTTATATTATTTTAGTGAGAAATTACCTCTTTCTCAAAAACTATGTTATTTCAGAGGGAGTCGTTTCTCACAATGTTGTATACTATCAACAGCTCTCTGTTGCTCGTTACCAAGTCAGTTTTTATGCTAATACATGTACATCTATATACTTTGAGTAATTACCAAAAGTGTACAGTGCATTTAAGTCACTTTTTTGTTAAAAAGATGACCAGGGGTGCATTCCACTCATTTCGCTGTATCTGTCATAATTATTCTCCATGTTGGGCAATGTTTTGTCATCTGCTCTTTACAAAAAATCATTACTTTTGTTTCACACATTTGTAAACATGTACAATTTAACATAACAAATTAAAACACTTTTCCCACAAATAATCTGATTTGTTTGAGGTAAGGTTTAGATCAGATCAGTTAAATTTTCATGGACTTTCCAAAAAGAAATTCTAAGTTGGTGTTGCCAATTTAGATGGCAAACATACCCTAACACTAACTTTACACCGTTTACAAAATTTTGCAAATATTGCCCACGCATGAAAATGTGTGCAATTGTTTGCATTATTTGTCCGGGTGGAATGCACCCATCATGGTGTTTACATTTTTAGTATTGATATGTTTAAATGCTAATTGTTGCCTGTTATTGACCTTTATGTTAGGGCATAGAGGTCAAAATTTAACCTCCATGGTAAGGGCAGACATTCAAATCATTGTAACTAATCCGAAAGCAGAAGAGAAAAATTAGTCTGACCACTTTTTTCTTAATAAGAATCAGTGTTAATTTTTGCTATTGCACACAGGGTACAAGACAAAGATTGTTGTCAAGTTGTCTGATTGTGGGAGGATTGAGGACTGTAGGCCTAAATAACAATTGCTTATCACATAGGCCAGGCATACCAATCTTATCCAAACATGTTGGAGTTGAGTGACCATAGAGTAGTGGATAGTGGAGGATTGAGGACTGTAGGCCCAAATAACAATTGCTTATCACATAGGCCAGGCATACCAATCTTATCCAAACATGTTGGAGTTGAGTGACCATAGAGTAGTGGATAGTGGAGGATTGAGGACTGTAGGCCCAAATAACAATTGCTTATCACTGGGCCCAGCAGGCATACCAATCTTATCCATGTTGGTGTTGAGTGGCCATAGAGTGGATGATTGAGGACTGTAGGCCCAAATTACAATGGCTTATCACTGGGCCAGGCATTCCAATCTTATCCAAGTCCATGTTGGTGTTGAGTGACCGTAGAGTGGAGGATTGAGGACTGTAGGCCCAAATAACAATTGCTGATCACTGGGCCAGGCATACCAATCTTATCCAAGTCCAAACATGTTGGTGTAGTGACCATTGAGTGGAGGATTGAGGACTGTAGGCCGAACTAACAATTTCTTATCACTGGATCAGGCATACCAATCTTATCTAAGTTCAAACATGTTGGTGTTGAGTGACCATGGAGTGGAGTATAGAGGATTGTAGGCCTAAATAGCAATTGCTTATCACTGGGCCAGGCATACCAATCTTTAGTCCAGATTCTGGACGTTCTTTATTATAGCTCTCCCGATCATTAATAGCTCTCCCGATCACACGGAAACCCTCCGCGTTGAGGGCGCTTTGCCCGCCAATTCAGAGACCCGGCAAAAATAACCATGGGCTCATCTTTTGGACTGTGTCTTGACGTGACGTTGAGGGCGTACTGCTGAGCGCTGCGCGTAGTTAGCTATACGAAAACGGTCCAAACGCTGGATCTGGGCTCATCTTTTGGACTGTGTCTTGACGTGACGTTGAGGGCGTACTGCTGAGCGCTGCGCGTAGTTAGCTATACGAAAACGGTCCAAACGCTGGACTAACCAATCTTATGCGAGTCCAAACATACTGGTTGAGTGACCATAGAGTGGAGGATAGTGGAGGATTGACGACTGTAGGCCCAAATAACAATTGCTTTATCACTGGGCCAGGCATACCAATCTTATCTAAACATGTTGGTGTTGAGTGACCATAGACTGTACGCCCAAATTAAAATTACTTATCACTGGGCCAGGCATACCAATATGATGTAATTCCAAAATCTTGGTGTGAAGTGACCTAGGATAGGGGGACATTGAGGATTGAGGTCACCTATAGGGAAGTAGCTTCGGGAGTAAGGGTAATGTTAAAGATAATTAATGCTAGTCGGTGATAATTTGGAAAAGAAGAAGTGTGCCAAGCTTTGTGGTAAACTGCCTCACATGACCTTTGGACAATGCACACAAATATGCATACAATGGTATTTGACAAAAGGCATTGTTTTTTCAGAAAGTACCCAAATGCCATAAATAGAATTGAATTGGGGCTTGACATTGTTTTGTTTTAGTGTAAACTTGTACCTCAATCCCACTTGTTTCAACAACTTTTTAAAAAAACCATCAAAACCTGATATTTTATTCCTTTTTTATTAAAATATTTACAGTATGATATACTCATAGAATATAAGAATATTTTTACTAATATAGTAAATGAAAATGTACATATCACATCACTGAAGATAAAAATAAAACTAAAGAAATTATAAACAATATTTTGTTCCCTGTTGAATTGATGTATGAGGAAACTCAGAATTGTCAATGATTTTAAATTGTAATGTTTGTTTGTTGTCAAATTTGTCTTTCACTTGCCCTCCCTTCCCAGTTTTTTTATTTTAATGACAAAAAAATTGTTTTTGTAGTGTTTTCAAGTCATTTTCTATGACCCACCCATACATTTTCGGCATTGAAAAAAAAAATCTGAATTTTTAAATTGATAAAATGGATATTGATAGATAGATATTGATAATTTTTAATGACCAAAGATACTTACATCAATCTAATATCGACAGGAATTGTCTGGGGTTAAGAGACAAAGGTTACACATTTATTAGAGGCAAGAAAGATCTTGAGGGTCTAAAGGGTCTGTATATGTTTGGTAGTTGGAACCCATTGTTCGTTTCAATCCTATATAGTTGTAGATATATACCATGAAAATTTCATTTCAAAAGCTGGTAGCGTTTTTGAGATATTGCCGAAAATCTGGAGGGGTTATGTCCACGCAGGAAGAATAATCTGCAAGTGGAATACACAATCTGAATTCTCAGATTCAAATTTTTGGGGGATAAAAAGTGATATCTTTTTCCATAACCTTGGTACTTCGAAGTGAAAAGTTTCTTAAAATGCATTATACTATCCGAAGCTGCTGTAAGTTTTTATTGCCATTAATTTTCAGAGTCATTACCAAACATATACAGACCCTTTAAATATGACCAATGACCGATAGAGTTTCACAGGTTTGTTATTTCATGTACATGTATAGGTTGGGACACACAAAGTGCGGATACTGGTCTTTTACAATAACTAATGTCGCCCACTTGCTTTAAATAGTTTTCTTGGTATTTTGTTATTATCTTTTTCCTCCTTTTCATTTGTAATTTTTTTTTTTTTTAAGCTGTAGCAAGTTTTTACAAAATTTCCAGCTAAAAAACCTGTAGATTCAAGTTTACTTTCTTCAGCAACATAAATAGTTTTAAAAAACTGTTAAAATTCACACACTACACAAACAACTATGAAATAATATTTCTTATCACCAAATGCCAAATTGCACTTCTTAGTTATTAAGATAAGACTATGGAGCCTCGATTGCAACTTGGTACATCGGCTTCTCTCTGCAACATCTCCTTCCCTACACTGGACAGGATTAAATCTGTCGCGACCGAAACGTCCTCAACTACAAAATGGGCATCCTGCTCGAGGGCCTTTTGATCCGCTATGCCAGTCAAGACACCTGAACAGAGAAACAAAAATATTTGATTGTCAGTGGACCAAACCAGTCCAAGAGAATGAATGGCATTGGTTAGAAATTAAATCATTCTCCATTTCAAACCAAATAAATGACCATTCGAGTAAAAAGGCAAAGACCATTTCTTCAGCCAATTTTTGTATGTGGGAATGGTGACGTTTTCTTCAATAGGCCTACACATTACGTGAGTACAATTACAAAAGTAAATATTTTGTCAAAGACTCCCCATGAGATAAATTTGCTTACCTATAGAGCAGCCAAGTTGAGCATTTATCCCAAGTCTGACATCACAAGGGGAATCCCCAACCATGACTGCATTCTCCGGCTGAACACCAAGCTGGGCGCATATCATGAAAGCAGAAAGTGGGTGTGGCTTAGCAATCGCCCAATCATCATCACCACATACCATGGTGTCAACCAGCTTGGACACGCCCAGCTGTTGAAGATTATTAAGAGTTGCTTCTCTACTATCGGATGTGTTTACAGCAATCTGGAAGCCACTTTGTTTGAGTCTCTGGAACATGCTGGTGATATCTCCAATTGGCTTGATCCCACCAAACCTTACGCCAGCCTCCTCCAAGCATTCTCTGACAACTTTATCCGCTTCACATGGAGACATCCCTTCTTCTTGGAGAACTTCAGACAGACAATCCTGGACCATTTCAAGAGTGCCTTCGCCTAGGACTCCTGGTAGAATTCTTCCAGCTTCATCATCAAATCCTAGTTTTGTAAAGGCTTCGCCAGATATGATTAAGTCTGTTCTGCTCGTCATGCTGGAGAGGGAAAAAAAGTTTGGTCTTGAACTTTACTTTTGAACTAGATGGACTTGGGGTTGACAGGGCACTGTAACCAAAAAGTATGATGAATTATGCCAGGTAAGCATTTTGTTTTTCAAGACTCTTTAGTATTCAATTCAGTGGACAACCTGAGATTCCACAGACGGTTGCATAGCTTGCAATGGGGCATTTCCTGATGTGAAAGGCGTCTCTACAAGAAAACTGATTACTTCCAGAAATTTTCAAGAGCGAGGATTCAGGAGTGCCAGTTTTTTAATATATTATATTGCAAGCCTGGTACTAAGTTCTTCGAAGGGCAAGGCTGTTTTTCATTGATAAAGGGCCCTTTAAAGGTATCGTACACGTTTGGTAATTACTCAAAACAAATATTAGCATAACAACTTACTTGGTAACAAGCAACAGAGAGCTGTTGATAGTATAAAACATTGTAGGAAACGACTCTCTCTGAAGTAACGTATGTTTTGAGAAAGAGGTAATTTCTCACTAAAATAATAACAACTTCTTGCAAGAAGTTTTTATTCCTATATGAAAGCACACAAATTTGTACAAGGGTGTTTTTTCTTCCATCATTTTCTTGCAACTTCGATGACCAATTGAGCCCAAATTTTCACAGGCTTGTTATTTTATGCATATGTTGGGATACACCAAGTGAGAACACTGGTCTTTGACAATTACCAAACGTGTACGATACCTTTAAAGGCACTGTACACATTTGGTAATTACTCAAAATATATATTAGCATAAACACTGACTTGGTAACGAGCAACAGAGAGCTGTTGATAGTTTAAAACATTGTGAGAAACGACTCCCTCTATAGTAACATAGTTTTTGAGAAAGAAGTAATTTCTCACTAAAATAATATAAGACTTCTTGCAAGAAGCCTTTTATTCCTATCTGAAAGCACACAAATTTGTACAACAAAGGTGTTTTTTCTTTCATCATTTTCTTGCAACTTCGATGACCAATTGAGCCCAAATTTTCACAGGCTTGTTATTTTATGCATATGTTGGGATACACCAAATGAGAACACTGTTTTTTGACAATTACCAAACGTGTACGATGCCTTTCATGATTAATATCATTTATACTACATTCAATCTTTTAGCAAGACAGTGAAAATATTTATGAAAAGGAAGTAACTTTGAATAAGTAAATAATTGATATCACTAATTGGTACTGAGGCAGCATCATCTGAGTAATTCAATACAAAAAACAAAACCCTGATAACAAATGGACAGAAAGTTTTGTATTAATATTTCATCAAGCCATACAATCAGTAAAGACATTGAATGATTAATAGCTAGACTCCAAACACATGGTCCCTGCACTGTGTGGCTTCATGGTTAAATGGCCCAAAGGTGGAGAACCTGGCCCCACCATCCACCCCAGGACCATGGATAATGATGTGTCACCATGGAAACAGGGACGTCATTAGCGAAGCAACGCTAAAGCGAAAACGAAACAGGAAGTAGAGTGAACTAATATGGAAAGCACACAAATTTGTACAACAAAGGTGTTTTTTCTTTCATCATTTTCTTGCAACTTCGATGACCAATTGAGCCCAAATTTTCACAGGCTTGTTATTTTATGCATATGTTGGGATACACCAAGTGGGAACACTGGTCTTTGACATTTATCAAACGTGTTCAGAGCCTTTAATGAGAGAAATATCAATTTTGATTGGAAGATTTCAAGGGGCACCAAGGCACTAACCAGGGCATAAAAGCAAATTACCTCGTCACTATCCCTCGTATCCACGGCGCCCACTGAGAATGGATATCAATAAGGGTGCCATCTTTGTCAAATATGACAACCGTCTTTTTCCGGGCCCTCGTCTTGATTCCTGAAGATACAGATCTCAACCACTTGGAGAAATGAGCAGTCAATGACCTGGATGGCATCTTGGTCAGTGGTGAAGCAGTTAAGAAGTTCAGCTGATAAGTGTCACTGAGAAGTTGCACTTGGATACCTGCACATAAAAAAAATGTTATGCACAAACAAATATTTAGAACAGGAAAGACACCAGCACCTCGGGATGATGTAAGAGTTTGAAAACTTTGGTGAATCAAGTAATGAAGCTAAACTTTGATTACTAGTTCAAGTTCGCACTGTGGTCAACAAGGCTTTTAGATGCTAGTACCAAATGCTTCATACATTTGAACCACACCATATAAAGTCAAGACCAGGGTCACGGTCACGCTGCGATGATTAGAACCCTCTCGACGGGGCCACAGCACTTGCCTCTTCACAACTAAACCTGGGCCCAATTTCATAGAGCTGCTTATGCAGAGAACGATGATTAACAATATTCTGCTCATCAAAAACAAGCAGGATACCATATTGTACATGTGACATGGTATTTTAGCTGGTAACCTTATTCTGGTAAGTTGTGCTTAGCTACTTTTCCTGCTTCAGAAGCTCTATGAAATTGGGCCTTGGTGTAAGGTCATGCTTGACTCTGATTTTAATGGCACATGCATGATCAACAACCGAGCTCATTGTTCATGCAGAGCTGAAGTTAAGGTCAATGTATTGAGAAAGTGCAACCAGGCAACACCTTTAAAATTACTTTTTTTTCAGATAAAAATTTACTTTATAAACTTGGATCCTTGTTTTTTAATAATTATATTAGACAGTTGGCAAAGCATTCTAATGAACGCCTTCATCAATTTTTTTAAGTTGACGAAAGACATATCAGTTTTAGATCTGAGGGAAAAACTCCATAGGAAAATCCACATAATCAGGTGTGGACTGAAAACCCAATCCACATACACAGACTCTGGTCCAGGATTCGAACCGAGGTCCACTGAGGTGAAAGGCAGGGAAGAAACCACTGAGCCAACCTGAATCCCCATTTTGTCCCAACCAATAAACAAGCAAATTGGCAGATGATATTTTTCCTTATTTAAGGAGACAAACCTGATTGAAATATCGATCTGGAAGGCTTTGTTTTAATCGTCTATTCCTTCCACATCAAGTGAAGTGATGACGAAAGAAACAGACTCCTGAATTCCAGCCATTTTTAAAGACAAACTGAAACTGAAAGAAGGAGTTGTTGTCTGCTGTACATTCAAAAGAAATAGAAATACAAATTACCGATTGTAAACAATAAGTTTTCATGGTATTGCATTTATGGTTTATAATTGTATTTTCTTTCAAATTGGAAAAGAAGTCGATCCAGACAATAATATTCATTTCCATCCTCTATTTTTTAATAAATGCAACATCAAACCAGGCATCTATGAAGACGATCCAGCCACAGAGGAAGCTTGGTGTTCCTTCATCGATCCACCAACCAACCGGTTTCAATTCTATTAAGTTTAGGTGGTCCCAATTTAGGTGTTGTTTTGTTAGTGAAAAACAAAAATGTTAAGTTTGTGATTTTGTGCACGTCCAGTACAGTTTTCAGTCGAACACTTTAATAATAGTCTAGTAGTCTAGTAGTGCTATAAACATGATAAAGGAAAATAAATTGTAGCACTTTTTAATCGACTAATTAGTTTATTAGTGCTATAATCATTAATATTTATTATAAATTGTGTACTCACGACTCCGCCCAAAATCTGCATCCGAGTTTGACCTGGCTGTATATCAGTTTGTTTTCAGCAATTGCATAGCTGACTCAACAAATATTCACAAATTGAATGGTCAATTCATGCTCGACTGCAGCTTGGTCATGGAGCTCCATGGTTTGGTGAACTTCAAACAACCTTATCCTTTTGGCTATAATAGTAAATACCTCGCTCATAAAAACAACGAGCAACAAACCGTACTGGAAAAAGACTTGACCGTGACCGTCTTCTACTGCTCTATGACTGTTTGGCTGATGATAATGCGGTGACCTTATTGCTGGCGCGCGGCGGATGACTGAGCAGAAAACATGTCCGGTACTCTATGCCATTGATCTCTACTTCTATAATGGAGATCAATGCTCTGTGTGCCATGATGGTCAAGCGGTTGCTGCTCGCGCGCACGAGAAGTACACGAATCATCCATGCGCAAAACAGCTTTATAATCTAGTCAGGTCACTGTTTACAAATACTCCCGTACAAAACTCGTTGGATGAGTTTGTTACTAGACGTCATGTGACGGTCATGTGTACATGTTTTTGTACACGCACGAACTACGAACGATGTTAGAAAGGGCGGGTCCCATATCTTCTATGGTGACACAATTGTTTCTAGCAGAGAGCTTTGTAGAATTTGCCACATAAACAGATTGATTTTTGAGGCCACTTATTTAACGTGATTTTATAATTGAGACATGATTTCGTTTTGTGTTATTATTTATATGACCTCGTATTGTGATCACCTTCTCCACATCTGCTGACACCTTCAAATCCAATGTCACATTTTGGGTTACTAAACTAAGGCGAATATAGCCCCATCACCCTTACCACACTGCAATGGAGGAAGGAATCTCCTCCATGCTACAACATACGGTTCACAATCAAGATAGAGAGTCTGCTTTGATCAGTTCAGATGTGCATAGGTCAACATTAGAGGAATAATTCAATATTAATTTGACTGTGGATTTGGTGAAAATAATCCGGATATAGATATTGTTTTATAAATCATAGAAAAACCCTTCAACAATTAACAATGTTGATGGGTTTAGAAATATCTGTATTATAGACTTGACCCAAGTTGAACTTTCATTGAGTCCTTCGTCGTCTGATTAATCCACACTCAATCGCAGCTTTATTTCACCACTTCGTTGTTTGCCCTCACTCGCCAGGAAAGTGCCAATCAACTGCATTCGAAAGTCTGACTTGATGAATCTGCACTGCCAGGAGGCACCCCCCCCCCTGCGTGATATGTAGTTATTCATTATGCATATGCAACAGTTTAAATAAGCAACTTACGCGTCCGTTGTTGACTAATGAAATCAGTTCAATTTATGAGGACTCGCTCAAGTAGGTGTTCACAATAACTCCACGGAGTTACATTCAGTTAATATAGGAAAACCTTTAATAGGCCTATGCCAGACTCTTTCAGATAGATTTCCCTTTATTGACGAATTTCCGTTTTATGTTTAGGCCTATATATTTTTAAGACAATCAAAACCCTTCTGTATCACCACCATCACGTTTCAAAGAGACAACACAAAATTCAGAGATGTTCTGCACGTTTAAATTGGGCTCAGTTTAATTGAAATACACAACAGTGATGATTAGTGGGAGTCTTCAAATGCCATTTCCTCTACTTTTGACAGTATTTCTCTGGAGGATATGGTTACGGGTAAAGTATTTTATGATCAGAAAGCTTTCAGATGAAAACAACTAATAGATTATTATACAATATTACCAATCCTGTACTTTTTCGTTGAGAGATTTAGATTAGTGCGATTGACAGGTCCTTGTTTAGTTGCGATAATCGTAACCCTCCTCTCCCGACGGCAGACCGTCGGGAGAGGATTCAGACCGTTGGGAGAGGAGGGTTACGATTATCGCAACTAGTCCTTGTTATGAAATATAACATAACATGAAAACACTACCGTCCGACCACATTTTGGTGAACTGCTTCTCTAGAGCATCAAGCACTTTTCTTTTCTTCAGAATAACACATTTTTGTTGAATCAGCACCAAGAACAAGACCAGGACAAGGGAACTACGTCATGGCCTCAGTCTTATTCGAGGCTTTGCGGAAAGAACGAAATCTAATCAAACAAAAAAGGATTACATTTCACTGGGAGAAAAGGGTTCCATTCTGCCTTTATAAATCATGTTATTCCAATGGGGAACTTTTGAGATTCTAAAGAAAACTTGCCTATGAGGTGAATTACGTAATTATGCAAATTTACCCAGTACAGCTGCTGCCACCCTGTTGGAGTTGTTTAAAAAGGGCAACTTAGAAAAAGGGGTGCTTGAAATGGGGCCTCCACATTTGGGCACTCTGGTATCCACATTGGGGGATCGGGAGTACGGTATCCACAAAGGGTTCCGACTCTGGCAAAGGTACACCCCAAATCAGCCTCGCTACAACGGGCAGCGCGCCGTATCGATACCTCTCGTCACTACCCCTGGTAGGGATGGACTGAAAAACAACGCTGATTGGCTCCCAAAAGTTACTACTTTGCGTGCACGGTTGTTAAAAACTTTTGGGCGCTTGTAGTACGCTTAGTACGCGCGTGTCAAAATGCAAGTATTTTGACATATCACAAGATCAAAGAAGAATGAGAGGGGACCAGTTGCTCTTAAACTTGATGCGCCTCTTTTGCGGGTTACCATACTAGAGCAGGCGCATAGAGTGGATCGGCCACAGGCCTAATTAAAATGTGCTAGATTCTAGCACATTTTAATTCATCAATTTCAGGGGTTTGAGCGAGCAAGGCATGCAGGGAAAAAATGGGGCCGCGAGACCGATCACCCCTGGGAACGAGGTTGACCCCAAATGGGATAGTTTGAAAGAAGGCGTATCTTAGCCCAAAGGTTGCATGGAATGGGACCTCTGGCAGCCTCATTGTGAGGCATGGGTTCTATTCATGGCAAATATATATCCCAAATAGGATATATTGCTGGGAACCACTGACATTCTCCTACTTAAACGACACCACAGAGTAATTGTTACTTTACAAATATTACATTGTTGTCATAAAATTAGTAAAATTCTTATTAATCACCATATATAATTGTGTTAGTTTGGATAAAAATCAGCCCACATGTTCCAAGCTAAATCTGTATTCCTACCATACTTTACATACTATGAACATTAATGCTGCTAGCCGGACTGATAGACGGTACATCTTTTAAAATAATGTCTTTGCTTTTCAAAGGAATTTGCTCATCATTTGGTATTTTTCATTTTGAGTACATGTATGCATTCAAACTGGCAAATTGTAGAGAAATATTTGTATGTGAAAATTTCACGAGTTTATGTGCTAATCTTTATCAAGAAAACAATGTATAACTAATGGGATTATTTTTACATTTCTCTAAAACCCTTATGCCTTATTTATAAATCAAAATATACGTCATCTTCAAGGGAAGAATTCCTCAGAACAAGTGTGCCCATTACCCACTTATCTTCAGTATTGGGTTAAAATGTTTTTTCCCGATATTACCAACAAGGGCCGAAAATTTACCAAATAGAGCTGCTTAACAGAATTAAGTGCTTAATGAAATTGTTCAAAAAGCAATTTGAAGTCAGTTGGAGACCAGTCAAAAACTGTGTACATCACAGCTAGTAAAATTTATTTTTAATAAAAGGCTAGGGTTTTTGTGCGTGAGCAAAATTGTTTGCTAAAAACTGCTCATTGCAATCAATCCCAACACCCAATTTCATCAAGCTATTATAAGCACCCCAAAAAAGCTAAGCGTAGAAAAATCCATGCTCAGCAGAGAAAAAGTTACCAGCCAAAATACCATGTCATGTATCTAATATTTGAGACTGGTTCCCTGTAAACATTTGCTTAGCAGAAACATTTTCTAAGCACCATTTCCTGCTAAACAACAATATAAAATTGGGCACAGATGCCATGGACTAGTTTTCCAACACAGCTGGCGCACTTCCAGTGACGACAACCCTTCTCAATAAACAGCATCAACTACTAACAATCACACATGACCTCAAAACCGAATCTACAGACTCTAAACTTTTTTGAAGAACATTGAAAATAACTTCATCTTTTGGAGTTCCAAGTTGGTTTGTGTCGTTTGTAGTGCATTCTCTAAATCTTGCCTCAGCTTCGCCAGCGATGGCATCGCATCACAGCTCGGGATATTCAACAGGGTGTCATAGAAGTTCTTCCAACAAGGGCTGTAAAACCTAGATTCATAAACCAAAGTTCAAACAAGACTCTTTAAGGAATATGATAACAAGTAGACTTTTCAGTATAACTTAGGCCCTTACTGAGTTGGCGGCTGCAACAAGTATCTGTTGCTGCAGCTGCAGTAATGACTCAAAACAAATATTAGCATAAAAACTAACTTGGTAACAAGCAACGGAGAGCTGTTGATAGTATAAAACATTGTAGGAAACGACTCCCTCTGAAGTAACGTAGTTTTTGAGAAAGAGGTAATTTCTCACTAAACTAATAAAAAATTCTTGCAAGAAGTTTTTATTCCTATCTGAAAGCACACAATTGTACAACAAGGGTGTTTTTTCTTTCATCATTTTCTTGCAACTTCGATGACCAATTGAGCCCAAATTTTCACAGGCTTGTTATTTTATGCATTGTTGGGATACACCATGTGAGAACACTGGTCTTTAACAATTTCCAAACGTGTTCAGTGCCTTTAAAAGATTAAATCATCAGCCAAGATCCCATGCTATATACTTGTAAACTGCCTATAAGTGGCTCTAAGTTAAGTGTTTTGTTTTACCATATACATTTGTTTACTCCAAAACTCAATGAAATGGTGTGGGAAACACAAGCTTTTAACTCACCTTTTGATACTTGAGGTGTGTTTCCAACGACCAGATTCACCATATAACTTCATGTAGGATCCAAACATCAGACAATGCACCGTGGCAGCAACCCCAAATAAATCCGTCTGCAGAATCATTTCATCAAAAATACAAACATTTTGTTTACAATTTCTTTTCAGCATGCCTCACTATCATAGATTTAAATGGCAAACAGTGACCACCTTTCAAGATTTTCTAAAATAAAACTACTTGTATTTTGTGAAAATGTTTACCAGCATTTAAACATTTTCACATTGGTGATCATTGGTATTAAACAACCACTAAAGAAGAGGGGAGAATTACACCTCATTTGATTTGAAATGAGCCTTTACTTCATACTAAAATGGTATTTAAAAAAAATAATTGGTAGTGTCTGCACAACATGAGAACAGCCCTTAAATAAGCATGTCCCAATGCTTGAGGGACAGGGAGATCTGGGGACAACCCTTTTTTGTTCAAGCACCTTCTTCTGCCACTTTTCTTCACTCATGAAATGGATGTGCCCACACCAGCACAGTCTACCCCATCTGACTAATTCCTCAACACCAAGAACACCTAGACGCGCTCTTAGTCCATCCAGTGGCACTCTATCAGAAATCTTGGCTGGGCACATCCAATATTTCTAAACGTCATTTCGAGTCAGACAAGAGTAATTCTCACCATATATTCACATACACTTAATCAACCATTTAATCTTTTGCAAGCTGTTTATGTCTCAAGGCACAGCATCTTTAAGTAAGGTCATTGATATACAATTACCTGATAGGTCCAAGGACGGCCAGACTGCATCTCTGGGCACATGAAACCGTCAGTGTTGCACGTAGCCGTGAAGGTTGTGCCAAGTGGGAACAATTGCATATCGATGCTGCGGCCAAAATCGATAAGCTTGATGTGTTTAGTGCTGGTCATTGTATTTCCCGAGTGACTCTCTGTTTCATCTTCATGCCTGAGGACGATAAAGTTGGAGGTAAAGGTGTGAAAGGTCAAACTAACATCTCGGAATGTATTGAAAGTGAGAGGACTAGGCAAGTTTTAAGGCCAGTTTAAAGTCAGTCGCACAATGATAATTGTCAAACGCTGATGATTGCAAGTGTCTTTTAGCGTCTTCAGCAACTAGTCACTGATGCCTCAGCAATAAATATAACTGCGTTGTTTTATCGCCTGTTCCATTTTCAGTCGAGCGACCATCGCACAGCAGATTGTAAGCCGGCCATAATAAATAATTTCTGGTAGAACTGGCTTATTAACAGAAACTTCATGCTACCTATGACACACTTTTTTAAAGATTACAAATCCAAGAACTCAGATCAAGATTGCAGAAAACTTATTGTGGGGTGTCATGGCCGACCGGTTTAGAGCATCGAATTCAAGTTCTGGTGGTTAAGTCATCGGAGTGTGGGTTCGAATCCCGGTCGTGACACTTGTGTCCTTGAGCAAGATGCTTTACTATAATTTGCTTCTCTTCACCCAGGGGTATAAATGGGTAACTGCAAGGGTAGAGGTTAGCCCAGGGCTGTATACTCCCCAGGGAGCTGAGAAAGATTAAAGGAATGTTATTGGCCCAATGACCAGGGCACTAATGTAAAGTGCATTGATACGTTATTGTAAAATGCGCTATTTAAGAACAAATTATTATTATTATTAATTAGGAGTTTATCTCTGCGTGTCCAGTTCACATCGCAAGCACTCCATCCTTTTATTGGCTGTTCCTTTTGGAATGGATGGGGGTGTACAATTGAATAAATGAATCACTGAACTCACACTATCAGGAGGAAGTTTGGATGGGGGTGTACAATTGAATAAATGAATCACTGAACTCACGCTATCAGGAGGAAGTTTGGATGGGGGTGTACAATTGAATAAATGAATCACTGAACTCACGCTATCAGGAGGAAGTTTGGATGGGGGTGTACAATTGAATAAATGAATCACTGAACTCACGCTATCAGGAGGAAGTTTGGATGGGGGTGTACAAACGAATAAATGAATCACTGAACTCACACTATCAGGAGGAAGTTTGGATGGGGGTGTACAAACAAATAAATTAATCACTGAATGAATAAATAAATGAATCACTGAACTAACGCTATCAGGAGGAAGTTATCTGGTTTGATGTCACCATGGATGATGTTGCAGGCATGCATCTGTTCCACCACGTGGAGGATCTCAATGGTGAAGAGGAGTAGCAGCTGCTCAGGCATGACACTCTTGGTCTTGTTGTATGCATTGATGGCATCCAGCAACGTCAGGTTCTTGTGCTTCTTTGTGACGAGGCAGCTACCATCAGGGAAGACATGCATGCCGTTGGCGTACATGAGGGATGCTCTCTGAAGATGAGAAATAATTAAGTAAGACTGAGGAGGGGGGTCTTAAAAAACAGACACTTTATTTGCTGGTAGAGATTTCAAGCAAGTTGAAAATGATTTAAAGAAAGTTATCTTTTGAAGAGATTGTACCCTTCCTGTTCTCTACTTTTCAATAAACAACCGACCCAGGTAGTGCACTAGTTGGTAATGGCCTGAGGATTTGACCCTGGCAGAGTCTTTTAGTTCACTTCACTTCAATTCAATTGTACATTTATATTTCCATATGCAATTCACAATGTAAGTGCTAAATATTGAAAAAGGTAACCAGAAAACTGCATCTTCTCACCACATCTACTGGATTTCTCATCACACTAAGTCTTTGATGCAACTCTCGACTGATGTAGAATTCCCACGGACAGGGTTGCTTCTGCACCTTCAGGACCACTTTGTCGTTCTCATCTTGTTTCATGTTACTGTGGTCATCAGTGTACAGAGACAAGATGGAAGCCTGGTAGATCTTTGCAAAGGCGCCCTCGCCGATACACTTCTCGACATTGTAAAGCTCTGTATCTGTTCAGAGAGTTGAATAGATTATGATAATATTAATAATAATAATAACACCAGAGTCTTATATAGCGTACACATTATTACTAATCACACAAGCGCAAGTGGAATACGAAAAGAAAATATCACTTCTGCGGGGTCAGGGTCGGGCAGGGACGATCAACAATTGTTTTTATTATGTGGCCTAACAAAAAGGGAAGTTTTATCTAAACCCTTTGAAAACATGCTTTTATTAATCAGGGCGTGAAAATGACAGTACACTGCAATCCTGAGGCCAGTGATTTTAGGGTTGGGCCAGTAAACTCACGACTGGACAAGTCCGGTGGTCTTGTGTTTTTTCAACTCAAGATTTTTGTTTTATGAAAATGGTGTTCAAATGTTGAGTTTGAGTCTGATAAATATATTCCAATTCTGATGAGTATCAAAATTTACTTACCCATAAAAACAAATGAGATAAACGTTCTCTTAGAGCTTGTTCAAATAAAACAGTTTATATGTTTAAACTGTGTTATGATTTTGTTTTGGGCCTTTGCTAATTTTGGTTCTGGTCTTTTATGGTATTTTCTCAGTTTGATTCTGGTATTGTAAACAAAATTCCGATCCAGTAAGAATTCTGAAATTCTGAAATTCTGAATTCGAGCCCTGCTAATGCCCTTGCATAGCTGCCAACATTTGCGTGTTACAATCAGGGAAATTTTGTCCAACAATCAGGGAGATATTTAGAATCACATTCAACACAACAGAGAAAAAAGTTTCCATAATCAGGGAGATTTTCAAATTTGTTCATCAGAACATGGAAAGATATGGTTTAGTTTCAGGGAACTTTCTGCAGAATCAGGGAGAGTTAGCAGCTCTGCGGCATTGTTTTATTATGTGAAAAACCCAAAGTGAGATTTCCATACTCTTAATAAACAAAACTGTAAATTCTTGCATATAGATCATTTTCAGTATATGGCCCCAAAATGTGGAATAAGCTTCCTGTACATATCAGAAATGACAGCTCCCTCACCTCATTCAAGACACTCCTTAAAGCTCACCTGTTCCAGTAGGCTTACTAACCATTCAACTGTGCCTCAGCGCCTTAGAGCAAACTTTTGATTTTGGCGCTCTATAAATGACTTTTGATTGATTGATTGATTAATACTTACTAAGACCAACTGCTTCATCTGGCACCACATCAGGCATTTCACAGTCACTCTCAGTGTAACCATCATAGTCAATCAGAGACACAGGAAGGCTCTGCAGAAGGTGTTCCTTGACTTCATCAGAGAATGGGTTGATGATCGCGTCTGCGGTCCTGGGAGCTGCTGCTCTGTCGTCCGGTACTTCAGAACACTCCATGAGCGATGCATTGTGTTGACTCATCTCCATCATGGATTCTTCCGTCGCGGTGAGGTGCATTTTCGACATCAACGATGTGCTGTGGTGAATGGAGGCTTCAGAGGGGTGTACCTCCATTAAAGATTCGTGTAAGCTCTGCTGCTCAAGGTGATTGACCATGGACAATGGGTTGAACTTTGATGAGTGTGAGGATCGTTCTAAAGACGCCGCTGTGGTGTCATCCAAAACTTGAAATGACTGATAGGGGTTTGTTGGTCTTCCAGCGGAGGATCCACATTGCGTGTCTAGAGCACTGGTTTCAAATGCGCTATTCTTTGGTCTAGTTGCAAAGGAACCGTTATACTCCCTGAAAGCGCTGTCGTCAAGAGCTGTTTGTAATTGGGACATCTGAGAGGCACTTTGTTGATTGGAAATGTTCTCCCTGCTTGGGATGCCCTGAGCAGACTGATGGAGTATGTCACCTGATCCCAGACCCTGCTTCAGAGATGGATCTTCAAAGTTTTGGAATGATTTGGAAGTAGACGTCTCGGACAGTTTAAGATTTGTAGAATCATCAAAGATTTGGAATGACTGAGCTGTCTTGCTATCCATAAGAGATCTATTCTCTCCAAAACCATTCCTGAAACTTTTCAAATCCACGCTTTGGTCTTTGGTTTTGCTATCCATGTTTGAGTCAACCGCAGAGGTCCCATGCCGTATAGAATTTTGGGAGAAACTGTATGCCGTCTGACTCTGATGTTGAATGCTCACATTGTATTCATCTTTGATCTGTGCATCAGCTGAGGGGCCGGAGGCTGTGTAGAAATTTTCGTTGGTGTTTGATGCTAAACCTTTACAGGAGGTACTTGATGAAAAGGTGGCAGAGGTGCTGTGAGGATTTGACCGGGTGACTGAATGTCCCTGGTTGTTGCTCGAAACGCCTAGATGGGTGGCAGAAAGACCCATATGGGTGCCGGGATGCCCTGGGTTAGTCATAGACAGCCCCTCATGATGGGTGGTTGAGTAACTAGGGTTGGTCGAAGAGAAACCCTCCTGAGAGCTGGATAAGGTTGGATGGGTGGCAGAAAGACCCATATGGGTGCCGGGATGCCCTGGGTTAGTCACAGACAGCCCCTCATGATGGGTGGTTGAGTAACTAGGGTTGGTCGAAGAGAGACCCTCCTGAGAGCTGGATAAGGTAGGATGGGTGGAAGAAAGCCCAGTTGATGAAGAATGCGATGATCCTGATGAGCGATCTTCATTACTGCGTTCCATGATGGGACTGTTGAAACACAGGGGAGAAATTTTTTTTATCAGTAACATAGCGATTTAGAAACTTATTCAAGATTTGACTTACAGTGTAAATGTTGGTGGTAAGTAGTATTGTAATGAATTACTCTTTGATTTGAATCCTTGAGAAAATATCGTGTCAGTGCAAAATGTACCGTGAACTACAAAATGGTGTTTTTGTAACTACATCAATGCTATTTCACACACAGGTGTAAGAAAGGTAAGATATTTTGCTTTTCTGCACAAGTCTTTAGCAGAAACGGAAATGCTTAGTGTGATTTACTACATTTGTATGGTATTACCAAGTCCAGTTACAATGTTTTTCGCACTGACCATAACCAGAACAAAGGCCGCCTGTACTTTACACGAGTGTGGTCAAGAGCATGCACTCCCTGTGCAACGTTTTGTTTCACCCACACAAAGACGACAGTTGTGGTGGGAAAACAAAATTCTGCCTTTTTGCTGGTGTTATTGTGTAATCCTTGACTCCAGGCATTTGTCCTTTTATTACAAGAAGGGGATCACGTTCCAGACTTGGGCCCAATTGGCGGCCGTGTCTGGAGGCCAAGGTTTTGCTGTCCACAGTGCGTGAATATGGTATTTCTCAAAAGAGAAACAACAAATCCTGTTGCTTCAACAGAATTTTGGTTCTCTTGGTTTTGTTAAAGGCACTGAACAAGTTTGGTAATTGTCAAAGACCAGTGTTCTCACTTGGTGTATCTCAACATATGCATAAAATAACAAGCCTGTGAAAACTTGGGCTCAATTGGTCATCGAAGTTGCAAGAAAATGATGCAAGAAAAAACACCCTTGTTGTACAAATTTGTGTGCTTTCAGATAGGAATAAAAACTTCTTGCAAGAAGTTATTATTATTTTAGTGAGAAATTACCTCTTTCTCAAAAACTACGTTACTTCAGAGGGAGTCGTTTCTCACAATGTTTTATACTATCAACAGCTCTCTGTTGCTCGTTACCAAGTCAGTTTTTATGCTGATATATATTTTGAGTAATTACCAAACGTGTTCAGTGCCTTTAAGTCAAGTTTCTTTATGCCAGCAGTACTCTCAAAGAAAAATGGTTCCAGCAATTCCGTTAAAATAATCCCATCAGGCTTGAAGGGAATATAATTGAAAATTCCCAGCTGTAACTGGTTTAAACAGGAAAAAAGGACAAGTGTATTATCAAAACTGCCATTGAAAACCCACCTGAGCTTGATCTGGTTAGAGGTGTTTACAGTACAGTCAGCGGCTTCAAAGCTCTCCTGAGTGCCAGCATAGACACGGCTAGCTAGGATCACCGACCTCCCACCGTCATCACCACACCCCCTGTCTACCAAGGAATCATGCGCCAAGGATGAAGCGTCTTGCCCAAGGGAGGGTTTGATGGAGCTCAGCGGTGGGAAGGATGGGACGCTGGATGAGGTGAAGGGCGTGGAAGCCATGCGGGAGGCTGCCTTGAAGGCTGATTGGGCATCTTGATGGTTCAAGACGGTCACATCTGGGGGATGTTCTTCCTCGCCAAGGACCTTGAGGAGCTCCACACCTTCCATTGCATCTGTCTGTGTAGGAAAATATAACGATGAGATATAATAACTACGTATGGATCAGGTTATATTTCATAGCTGATATCTTTGTTTTTTTAACCACTTTACGTCGGTATTCTGAAAAATTTTCTGCCCACTCAGTTATTATTTTTCGGAACTATTTGGAGCTTCTTGAGTAATAATTTTCCTTTGAGAAAAATCGTTGCCACAATGAAACTCTTCCAGCCCGCCCAAAAACGCTTGCCATAGGTCTGTCCAAAACAAATTTTCAGAAAAACACTTCGTCCAACATGAAGCCTTTGATCTGCCATCAGCTTTTACACAGCGGTGTCGTCATCTTGCTTTTCTTTTATTCAAAAAAAATAATAATAAGCTGTTGCAAACTGCTTACCAACTTTTTAAAAATGGCTAGTGGCCTCACATTTCAAACGCGGCAGAGTCTTTTTCAAATCTCAAATATGATACACATGCATTTGCATACAGAGACATAGGCCCTACACATAGCTAGCTCGGTCGGGTAGTAACGCGACGCAAAGAAAAATAAATAAATACATAGATATATAAATGAAAACAAAACTCCAACCCCTTGGTCAAGGCTAATATAAATGTAGACATATACAATAAAACTAACCTGTTAACATTTCATTTCAAAAGGTGGTAGCGTTTTTGAGTTATTGCCAAAATTCTGGAGAGGTTATGTCCACGTCCGAAGAATAATCCGTAATTGGGATACAACGTTTCATGCATGAAACGTTTCTCAGATTGAAGTTTAAAAAAAATAAAATTGTTATACATTATCAACAGGTACAGTGTTCTTACCAAGTAAGTTTTTGTGGTCATTCATTTCCAAAGTAATTACCAAAGGTACACGTATACCCTGCCTTTAAAGGTATCGTACACGGTTGGTAATTACTCAAATATTAGCATAAAAACTTACTTGGTAACAAGCAACGGAGAGCTGTTGATAGTATAAAACATTGTGAGAAACGACTCCCTCTGAAGTAACGTAGTTTTTTAGAAAGAGGTAATTTCTCACTAAAATAATAAAAACTTCTTGCAAGAAGTTTTTATTCCTATCTGAAAGCACACAAATTTGCACAACGAGGTTGTTTTTCTTTCATCATTTTCTTGCAACTTCGATGACCAATTGAGCCCAAATTTTCACAGGCTTGTTATTTTATGCATATGTTGGGATACACCAAGTGAGAATACTGGTCTTTGACAATTACCAAACGTGTTCAGTGCCTTTAACATACACAAGTACCTCATCTGGTGACTTTCTGTCTTGTTCCCTGGCCTCTCTCTCTTGGTCTTCTAATGACATGAAGGGGATGCCGTGGGCAGGTTGTAGGATACCAGCCCGCTGCCGTCCATCTGGCTTAGGTTTGATGAAGTCCTTGGGAGGCCTGTCAACAAAAAAATATACAAAACATGATTCAAGAAAACATATTGTAGGGATTTTAACAAGCATGATGTTTAGCCCTTGGAAAAAAGTAGGACAACTTTATTGAGCACCAGGGCTGACCAATATGTACATATGGTGTAGACTTTAATCAACTTTTCAGGCTATTTAATAACAATTTGCTAAATTTTCTGAGTGCCAAAATATCGGAAATCAGACCCAAGTAGGAAGAATATCATGCCTGTTTTAATCAGAAAGCTTGTATCAAAACCATCCTACATTTTAAAAAATATGAGAAGAAAAGCTAGTCTCCTTAATTTATTGAGGGGAGCTCTTTGCACTCCTCAGAACAAACATTTACACACAGTCTAAAAAGAGAAATTAAAAATGCAATTATATAAAATCTGACTGTTTGTGTTTAATTTAAGCACATACAAGTACAGTAAGTACCTCTATAATCCATATGTGCATACGTGATTGCAGCACTGGATTAACGGATTATTATTTTGGTTAAATGATCAAAGCAAATAAATGCCACATTGGTACTTCTTTTTCTGCTGTGAAAAAAATTGTTTTTTTCAAAAGTTATTAAAATCCATTTAAAATTTTAAGAAGTGCTTTTTTGTGCACAAACGCTTAGGAGTGGGGAGGAGAGCGATTTTACTCACACTCCTTAAAAATGATGGTCTGATTGAAAACGAAAACTGAAATGTATGAATCCAGTCTCATTTGAAGTGCTTTAAACTATAGGGACAAACTTCATGAGGCCTGCAAGTTGCGGTGAGATGGTGAGGTGAGACCGATAACCCCTGAGAATGAGGTTGGGTTCTATGGTCTCTAAGGGCCTTGTCACACGAGGCAATTTACAGGCAAACGATTCCAGGCAATCTCCAAGAAGAAGAGGCATTCACATTTGAATGTTCACATATTTTTTTTGGAGATCGTAAGACATTGTTTGAAAAAATTACTCCTGTGCTACCAAAGTGGTCCTGCAGCATGCACTGCGGTTGGTTGCCTCCAAGTTGCCTGTAGAAGTTGCCTCGTGTGACATGGCACTAAGACTCACATGTTCTCTTGGTCGTCCAGGTTCTCAAGTTCATCTCCATCAATCAACTCTCTTCCGTTGGATTCTGCATCGCATGCAGCACTCTCAGTGAAAATTGTAAAACTTGGCGCAGCACTGGCTGCTTTGCCAACAGCAGAAAAGGCGCTGGGTTCCGACATGCGGTCAAAATTGGGAACAGATTGCGGTGCTGACTTCTTGGATGCTGTAATAAATTGTTTACAAAATTTTCAAATTTTGTCAGAAGGTTTTACATTGTAATGAATATAGAGAATAAAATGTTTCCATGATTGTCCTTCTCATAGTTAATATTTTACACTCTCTTTAAAAATGCAGTGCCTGCTCTGTAGACATTCTTTAATGTATGTGCAATTTTCTGTCACGCCCAGTGGAACTCTTTGCAGGATTTAATAGATTTTAAATTTGCATTGAGGATAAAGAATATTATTTGGTTTTACCCATCGTAGGTTCGAATCCCACCCGAGTAATATGCCTGTGGATTTTTTCTTCACAGAACTCAGGAAAGTACTGAGCATACAGTGCTTTACACACATCGATGTACGGGTATAACCAAATAATATTTTTTGCAGGATGTTAAACTGTTAAAGAAGAATTTTAAAAGTATGGGCTAACTATGAATTCTTCTGTATTCATTTTCAAAAAAAAATTGTATATAAAATATAGGCTGGCTTTTCCCATTAAAATACAACTCAACTCAACGATACAATGAAAAAATATATGGCTCTGAATTTAATAGCAAGTTTCAAAACCCTCATTTGTTTCTGTCTTTCAATCTGCTTCTTTATCCTTCTACAAATGTTGTATTATTAGAAAAAAATTGGGAGAAGGTTTTCAAGGACTCACCAGTATTTGCAAAGATATCCTCAAAGTCGTTGTCTCGTTGAGCTGGGAAAAAACGCCCCGACTCTAGCATGAAGTCATCATCTTCGCCCAAAGGGTTATTCAACATCGCCATCACCACGCCCATCGCCTCTCTTGTGTTGACGGTCGGGGAGGGGCGTGTCAACCCACCAGGGGTGCGGCTAGGGGTCACCCGGCTTAAATTCAGGTAGGAGGAGTTACGCGAGTGGGACGAGCCCGGGGTTGGGTTGTTGTGCTCACCGGGGGTTCGGTTTTGTGAAATGTCGGAAGCAGGTGCACCAGGCGTTATCTGCGTTGTGCTGTTCAGTGCAGTCCTGGAAGACGGAGTAGGGTGATAGGTGGCAGCGGGGGTAGGGTTGCAGGTAGTTGAAGAGTTGTTTGCACCATTCCAACTCGCTGTAGACATAACCAAACACAAATGTGACACAAACGGATGAAATGAATTCATGCCGATTGTGAAAATGTGGGACTTAAACATTCTCTAGGATCATTTACCAAGGAAGCATACAAAAATCAGCCATACAATCTCACATAATGTACTTAAAGCACAATTCAGGTACGTTATATTTTGTGAACATTTAATTAATGACAAGCATTTTAATTCAGTCTAATTGAAAGAAATACCTTGGTTTCCAGTGTCTTCATATATCAACTGTCTTGTCACTGTAGGATCCCTGTCAATAAAAGAAGGTAAACAAGTCCACAGAATCAGTTTAATTGAATGCACACGATTCATGTTTCAGATGAAGATCTTGCTCCATATCTTTGGGCCTCTGGTCTAGGCCCCTATCTTGGGCATAGTGGTCTGAAAAGGTATACTGCAAGATTTATTTTTTAGGGCTTTCAGCTTGGCTGGGCTTTCAGTGGGGGCAGATAAGGGGAGTATTTAGGGGAATTGTGCCTTTGATGATACAAGCATGGAATTTGGCACACAGTCAGAGTATGTCATGAGAAAGATATTTGGCTAAAGGGCCATCGCTGATTTGTCTTTTGAAAAATTATAGGTAGAATAACAATCAATTTTCATAATTGTCAAAATGGCTGCCATTGCTTATTGTTATTCCACCAATTTTATTTTTCAAAGGACAACTCACATCACAGCAAGGTTTTAGCCAGGAAATGGTAAAAGGGTGTCCAAATTTGCTGGACATTTAAAAACTGTGTGTCCAAATTGTTCACTTACAACAACATTTTACATCTAAATGACAGATAAAACAGGGTGTCCAAATTTAAAACAGGATGTCCCTCAGACACCCCTCTGGCTAACACTGTGCATCACGGACCAGCTGTACAATTGTCTTACCTTGGACCGATGTCAGGTTTGGTGTCTTGCACTGCGGATTGACCAAGTGAGCTATGCTGCAGTGGCACTACCTCCTGACGCACCTATCATGGCAAACATAACATTATAGACTTCGGACGGAGGTACAACAATGATTGGAAAACTGCTTCTTTAAACCTTTCCAGACCATAGGGGTTGTGAGTGTCTTGTACCAAAGGTGCCTGACTAAATGTTTCAAAATCCCACCCGAGTAATATGCCTGTGGATTTTGTTCACAGGGCTCGGGAAAGAACTAACAGTGCTTAAGCCTTTAGAGACCATAGCGGCTGCAAATGGCCACAAGATTTGATCTACTTCCATTTACACAAAGAGGTCAAAGTGAAAGTCATGTCTAGAATTTACAATTTACAATGTTTCCCATGTTGACATACTATTTTTGTATTCAAGTGCACCACAAACAAGCCTAAAAGCCACTCTTGGTAAGGGGAAAACATTTAAAACATTTAAGATGAAAATAACCCAGGGGAGCTGAGGGTAGGAATTGATATTCTTCGTAAAACAGGAGGAAAACATGTGCCAGGCAAGGAGTTCCAAGGAGATGCAGTATGTGGAATAAAGCTGTTAGACTGGCTCTTTGCTTAGATGGCTCTTTGTTCTACATCTCAGCAAAGCAAGAGTGTGGGTGAGAAGAAGTTTGTGAAAACAAACCAGAATTTCTGATTAATATTGTTTTTTTAAGGCATTTTTTTTCTGAAAAAAGTTTGGTACAAAAATAAAGTAAATAATAGTAGCAATGTATGAGTGTAATGTGATGATTATACAGAAATGATTGGTCTCTGAATGGTTAACACACATCAGTGGTGTGGGTACAACACAAATAATATTCTATAACCCCGATGCAAATGTAACAACTACATGTATTAAATGTTTCTTGTTTTGTCATACCAAAAGGTTCTCGGAATATGGCAATACTTACTTTTAACATAAATTTATTATCTGAAGAAATTGGTAAGCAGTGAGCTTTCAGAATTAAACTAATCTTTGGGTTAAAATCATTTTCCTGTACTTTGTCTTTAAAACAAAATGCAATATCATTTTTTGATTATTATAATGTTCGGCCTGTTTATTAACAATTTAAAACACAATGCGATTGTGAACTAAGGTACTAGGTCATTCTCCCATGAGACCAAACCTCTTATACATATTCATGACCTCATACTGTTTTTTGATTGGCCAAACTTTCATGCTGGTCACATTGGTCAACAGATTACAGAAATAAATTATATAATCAAAGAATTACTGACCCCAACCCTTTCATTGGGCTACCTTTTTGAATCATGGAACTTAATTAGTGCAACCTTGCACTAGGAACTTAATTACTGCAACCTTGCACTAATTAAGTTCCTAGCCAATTTCTGAAACTGCAGGGTATAGCAGGCCTGGAATTACACAAAGGCCACGGAGACCTTGGCCTCTGTTGCCCCTTGTCTTAGCCTTGGTGCCCCTTCAAAAGTTTCCCATAGACTTTGACACTTTGCAATGGAAGTGCCCTTGGCAAAATAAAACTGGCCTTGCCCTCTCAAAGATGAAATTCAAGGCCTGGTATATTCATATCTGCTTCACTCCCCGAACAGCGTTCCTCAACCCCTACCCATGAGAAGGTACAGTTTTGACATTCTATTTTATTGTTGTTCTTTTTAGGATCAGCTGGAGAGGAGAGCCTCTCAACTGGAACTGTGTTTCTTTTAGGCAATCCTTCGGGGTCCAGCTGTTTCTTTTTCTTTACTGTATTTAAATTGCTCTTTGCTGTATTTTTCAATGTTTTTAACATAATTTATGTGCATAATTGTACTTTTTATTCCCGAGAAATGAACTAAATATACCAGAAGGGGCTGTTTGGTAGGCTGCTGTTTGAGCTCTTGCTGCATTTGTTGCAACTGCTGCTGCATCTGCTGTTGTTGTTGCTGCATCTGCTGGTGTAACTGCAACTTCAGCTGTTCCTGTGCCTTCCTCTGGTCTACCAGCTGCTGTTCGTGTAGCATTCTGAAATCAAACGCAACAATATGTTACTGCTTAGTGATGAGTCAACTCTTGGATATGGATCTTGCTTTATATTTCAAAATTTCGTTTAACGAAAGAAACTAAAACGAGTATCATTCATCCCTAGACTACTTGCTGTAAAATTCTATCATCGACTCACCCTTGTTAAAAAAAATTTAAAAAATGAAAATGCTTTGAAGAATTCAAGACAAGATTTACAGTCATATAAAACATGTCATTATAAATACTGCACATCCCAGGTTTGGAATTACACAGAATAGTCTTGTTCTTGGTGCCCCTTCGAAAAACTCCCACAAACTCCCACAAACAAACTCCGAAAAACTCCCACAAAATTTTCCGCTGGAAAATTACCCTTTAAAAAATAAAAAATGGCCTTGCCCTCTCAAAGACAAAATCCAGATCTGTGTCATTGCAAATTCTCTAGCAGACCTTAAAATTTGACGAAGGCTTTGTGAGCCCCAGCAATGAATGTTGCCCCAGACTTTCTGATTCTGGATTGGTAAGCTCTTTTCTCAAAAGGAAAGTGGCCCCTTTAGGTATGAAGTTTCCTCTAAGCTGCATTGCTGATATATCTTTGGTTTAACTCCGTGGCGGACTCACCGTTGTTGTTCCATTTGCCTTTCGAGGGCCTCCTGCTTTTGTCTCATGAGTGCTGCATACTCATCTTTCTGCCTCTGCAAGGCAAGACGTTGCTCTACAAAAAACCAAAAAAACTTCTCAATTGAATCAAGATAAACATTACAAAAGGGACGAGAGTCATTGCTGACAATAAGGTCTGAAACTTGGATCCAAATTTAGGTACGCTGGAATGATGGCATTTCCACCTTTAGTCAACCCCAGGAGTTATAGATTTCAAGGAGCTTCAGTGAACATGCATCATCAGTACTAGAGAAGTAGATCAAAGAGCAGGATTTCTTTATATCCAAAGAAAAAAATGGCTACTTTTCCCCAGATAGACAAAAACAAGTCTGAATTCAGATAAAAGTCAGACATATCTCATCCATGCAAAAAATAGTTAATGGCCTGAGGTTTCGACCCTCGCAGAGTCTTTCTCGAAGGCTATTTTGGTTGGTAAGCAGTTTGCAACAGCTAATTCTATTTCATCATATCTCATCCATGGTACAAATCAATCCTATCGAGGTTTACGTTAAATACAATAACTCTTGCGTTTATTCTGACATGGTTGTTAATGTTCGCTCTTTCAAATGGCACTGGCGTGCATTGAGAAGACAAATTAACACAAACCTGTACTTATTTAAAGGAATTATTTATCGACCCCTTGCATCAACTCCATCTGCGGCTACTCTCTGCCACGCTCGCCATTTTGGGAGTCAAATTGCACATGTATACAAATTATGCCCACTACACTGTATAACGCACGGGGACACCGACTCCCAAATTAGCACAACCAAATTTTTGTGATGATGACGTCAGGTCAACCAGGTCAATACAAATAATGTTACAGTGGAGTGTTTGGGGGCTGAAAAAAATAGTAAATTCTAACTAACCCAAAAGCACTTATACGGCAGACATCTTTGTTAATAGTTTCCCTCCAGCTTGTGCCGAATTTCATAGAGCTGCTTAAGCACAAAAAGTAGCTAAGCACAAACAAATTTTGCTTACCAGAGTAAGGTTACCAGCCAAAATAGCATTTCACAGGTACTGTCTGTGACTGGTTTCTGCTTAGTTTTGTTCAGAAGAAAATTGTTAAACAAAATTTTCTGCTCAAGCAGCTCTATGAAATTGACCTCTGCTTAACTAAATTTTCAGACGTTTATGGTTAAAAATAATATCCACGTTAATAACAATATGATAAAGATGTTACTGTCACTGACGACAACAAAGTATTCACTGACTTGCAATTCCTACCCACCTTCTATTTTTTTGGCTTCCTTTTTGGCGTTGTACGTGATTGCTCTAAGCTCCTCTATAGACATCTCTTGTGCACCGCTATAGATTAGATGCTTACAGTACATGGCTCTCGTCTTATCATCTGCAATGGGTTGCTGCTTAGAGACAGGGTTATAAGATTGGATAAGATGGAGAACAACGGAGAAAGAATTTTAGTCTCTAAGCTAACTTGCTAATATGACCCCCTAGCATAGGCTACCATTTCCTGAGGACAAACAATGGAAGCGTACAATTCCAATTGTTAAATTCTGATGAGATTCGCCCCTCTTCTCAGGGCAAGGCGATTAAGCAAATGATAAGTAAATACAAAATTTTGTAAATTTTAATTTAGTTGATATATTTCTTGAAACTAAACAGTTTGCCTGATCCTGAATGACTCTTTCAGAATTGTTTGTTATTATTATTGTGAACACATTTTACAAATTTTTGAACATAAATTCATATTGTCTAGAACACCAGAATCAAGATTTTGTGTTAACAGAGTGTGGGTTTAGGTCCTGGTCATGGCACTTGTGCTGTTGAGTGAGATGCTACGCCGTTTGGATGGGACGTTAAGCAGTATGTCCAGTTGTATTGTATAAGTGCACATAAAAGTACCTGGTACACTTATCATTAAGAGAAAGGATTTACCCGGTGTTTCTTGGGTGACTTACAGGATTTGCCCTTAACTTTTTCAGTGACTAGCCAGCAGGACCAGTCAGCTTGTCTTTTCACTGGTCCACCAGCTTTTGCACTGGTCCATGGTTCATATTTAATAGAGCTTTCAGGGATGCTTATTCTACACTGAACTAGTCAGCTGGACCACTTGGGAGATAATTTGGACTGGTCCTCGGGTGTTTTAACTAGCAATTGGCCAGCGGAACACAGTTAAGGGAGAACGCTGAGCCATCACCGTCACGAACATGTGGCCAACTGCTTTCAACAAGAATCCATCTTTAGGCGTGGAATAAGGACTTACCCGAGCAATGTTTTCCAGCAGATTGGAGGGCTTCTCCGGCTTGCGAGCACTTAGCACTTGACTGCCGATCTCTGGCATCTTCCGAGGGGTCCTACATGAACGAAAACAAATCACACCTTTAATTAAGAATATGGAATGTTATCAAATCCCATAAGAACTCAGGCAAAAAAAACAGTTCATTAGTAAAGTTTAATTAATAACTGAATGTCATTTAGCCTGTATTTTTATATAACTTTTTCAACTTACACGATATCTGGGACTGACTCATCCACATGGACCGAAAAGGAGGGTCGAGCAAATATTGCAGCCTCGCTGACACCAATTCCAGCACTATGTGACTGACGAACCTAACAAAACAAGTAATTAACATATCACATCACAATATAGATACCGTCTTTTTTATCTTTAAGTTGTTTCAAAACAAAGGTAGTGAATGACATAAATATAGCGTGTCGTGGCCGACTTGAGCATTAAACGCAAGTTCTGGTGACTGAGATATCAGAGTGCAGAGCTGCCAACATTTGCATCTTGCAATCAGGGAGATTTTGTACAACAATCAGGGAGATATTTAGAATTACATTCAACATACCGTAATTTTCGGATTATAAGCCGCCCGGCGTATAAACCGCAATGCCCCAAAAAATAAAAAATAAGATTTAGGTGTCAGCGTATAAGCCGCCCGGCATATAAACCGCAGTCGCGAGCGCACACAGGGGGGAGGCTGTGCGTATTTGCGGTCCTTTGTGGCGATGTGCAGTGACTGGCGGGCGGCACATCAGTCATTGTACGTCGCCACAAAGTGCGAGTTGCGTCGCAATAAAGTAAAAATGTATTAAAGTTAACACCATTGATCGTTTTTGTAATGGTCTATTAGGATGGTCTACAGCAAGTGGGCATATTTCTTTTTTATTGGTATCATTATTGTGACAACTGCAACATTGTAGCTACCCTGACCGGCCCCAGCTTTAAATGACCGGGGATCAAATAAAAGTTAACAAACTCCGACCGGCATAAATTTATATATTATAATTATTAAAATTTTCATTGAAATAAGAGAAAAATAAAGAAAAAAATCATTGTAAACTCCTAATTAACGTGTGTATTTATTTCCGTTAAAACAATCAAAACAATTTTCTTCTCCAAAACCTGCGATTATTGCTTACATGGGCCGCTTGAAGCTGTGTGAGTTGGGAGCGGCAGCACACGTATCAAAGTCTACTTTTAAAAGCATGAACCCATCTCCGGCGTGCGTTTATTATTCAGAACGATGTCTGTACACGCATTTACTATGGCAGCTGGTACCCAGAAGTAAGCCATTTTGCAATGACATTTAGCGTGTGATTTTTCTCTGTGTGGAAGGACAACCCGACTATATTTCTTTTGCAGCTATCTCGTACCTCGTACTCACGATCGTGCCTTGTGATCGACCCCACTATATTGTGAGACATTACAAATTATATGATGGGTCCGAGGATGACAATTATTTTCAAAAGCCGCTGGACTAACAAAATTTTGATGTTCGAAGTGTTCATAAATATGGACAAAAAACGGTCTTGTTCAACAGACAGATTTCCTTAAAAAACTATGGAGTAGAAATGGGATTTTTTGTGACCCATTCATCTAGGAATAAAAACGAGGCAAGGCCTTGTAACGGCGGACAAGGTTGGTGGTGCATAAAATGTTTTTTTTTAAGAATTTTCAGAGTGAGTTTGGCGGTGTATGATTCTTCCCACCCATTTTTTCCGGTCTGTTTTGTATTTGTTTTAAGAATACTTTACAAACGATCTTTCTTAAAAAAATGTACGCTGTTTTGTTCTTTCTACAATATTAATACGTCGGCATATAAGCCGCCCGGCGCATAAACCGCAGGAGTTCAAAAAAAGGTTTATAATCCGAAAATTACGGTAATGGGAAAAAGTTTCCAGAATCAGGGAGACTGTCAAATTTGTTCATCAGAACATGGAAAGATTGGTTTATTTTCAGGGAACTTTCTGCAGAATCAGGGAGAGTTGGCAGCTCTGCAGAGTGTGGGTTTGAATCCTGGTCTTGACCCGTGTGTCCTCGGGCAAGACAGTCAACTATAATTGCTTCCCATCACCCAGGAGTAAATGGGTACCAGTGCGAGGCTAGAGATTGTTGATGTGAATAATTAACAACCTGTGCGCCCATTTGGCTACCAGTGCTGCATACTCCTCAGGAGTTGAGATGTTTTTAGGAAGGCCCAATGACAAGGGGGTAAATATAGTGTAAGGCGCTTTGATTCGCTTTTAAAATAAATGACTATTATGATTATAAATTAGAAGGAAATGTTGTCGTATGTGTGCAAACTCAGAACATATTTATATCTTGTTGTGAGTAGTTTGCAGCGATGAGATCTGATGAATGTGAACATTCCTGCAAATGGCTCAGAGAACCTCCCAGATGTTACAATTCAAGAGGTTTACAGACTCAGTGCATCACCAGAAATGCAAAACTACAAGTTCGGACACAATGTGGACCACTTCTTTCTCTCTTTGGTGACTGCTTTTCTTCTAAATAAGGAACCACATCCTTTGTCATAGTGGATCCACTTTTGCATTTTTTCCAATTCAAACTAAAGTAACCAAACTTAGACTGAAAGTACTTTCAGCTACAATGTGTTTTGTTGAAAAATGTGGAAAATGACAGAAAAACGTTGGCAGAAATATTGATGGTCTTACCCTCTGACCAGCCCAGGGTGCAGCTCCTTTGAGATTCTCCTTCTGAGCCTCCTGTCGTATGGGGATATGCTCCCACTCCCCGGTAGGGGGTGGTAGTGTGGATTGGCCACCAGATGCCCCACCCCTGGAGTTCTCGTCGTCACAGAACACCGAAAATGATTGTCCAACTTGTGGGGTCGGCATTGCCGTACCGAGACCTCCTCTGCTGGCTGAGAAAGATGGAAAAGGCAAGAATACAATTTGAATATTAAAGTTTAACATTCCAAATGTATTTTCTTCCCAATCACAATGATAATAAAATGATCGTACAGGACTCAGAATACAATAATAATAACACACAGTTCTTATAAAGAGGTTCATCACACCCAAACAGGCGTCTCAATGCGCTCATTTTTTTTTTACGGCAGGTATGCAGGGCTCTGTTTGAATTATGAAACACATTTTCACCGCACCTAATAATAATGACAATTCCTTACAATGGGAACAACCATTGAGAGGCATCTAGGCGAGACCAGGGACCGATTTCACAAAGAGCGAAAGATTGATCTTAACTGTGTATCAATCTCAACTCTAATTTTTTCTACAAGAACCGTCTAAAAATTATTGTCTATGATTACTACATCACTAAATAACATAAACAGTAAACCAGTAAACTCCGTTAAGCACTGTAAACTCAGTACTTTCCAGAGTCCTTTGAACAAAATTCCACATACAAATTACTCTGGATGATCTGTCTCACATGTTATTATTACTGCTGCTTTCAACATTTTACCTTGTTTGGCTGATCCAATTCTCTGACTGCCGACCTTTTGCAGCCGACCTTTGGCCCTGAGGTCACCCAAGTGATCCCGCCGTTCTCCTGGCATTGAGGGCGCATCTATCCCTTCTTGAATCTCAGTCATGGTTACCCTAGCAACACGAGACTGAAAATCTCTGGAAAATGAAGATATCCACGCATAGAGTTAGTGCTACATCACATGCATATTCTTCAATCTAACCTAACTAGAACCACCCCAGCTTTGGTTGAATTGAACACATTGTTTTCAAGGGTCCATTAGAAAAAAACATATAAATTATGTTTTTAGGCAACAACATCTCTTCAAATTCCCCCTGACCACGTTTCTGGTAAATTTTGTATATATCATTAAAAAAAACCTATTTTGACTCAGTAATCAGTAAAGCATTGATTTGTTTGTGTATGGCCCTATAATGAGTGACTAAATAAATTGCTTGCATAACCCATGCACAAGTTCAAAGCCGACTTACTTACTTGAAACTTATTTTTGGTCAAACTTCAACTTTCACATTTTAGGGTCACATGGTGTGTTTTTACCAATAGTAATGCAATATAAATTACACAGTCTAAAAAGTGGTCAGATTTAATCGGCCAAGGACACTGCTAGCGAGTTAAGACACCCAATATGTAATTAATACATTTACATATAAAAGGGAAGTATACAGGGTTTGCCTTTAACTTTTTGTGTGACTGGCCAGCAGGACCAGTCAACTTGCCATTTCACTAGGCCAGCAGCTTTTTCCCTAGTCAATGTTTCAAATGAAATAGGGATGTTTTTCAACCCTGAACTAGCCAGCTGGACCACCTGGAGAGAATTCTGACTGGTCATTATGTGTTTTAACTGGCATTTGGCTAGAGGACCAAAGGGAAAACTCCAAGTATAGTGAGGAGCAATAGACACAATCGGCGACCGAAGTCACGTGACTCATAGTGGTTATACAATGTAAACAAACAAAGCCAGCAACGCGCAGTGTGCGTGGAAAAGCATGGCTGCTTCCGAGTGCTTCTGCGGTAGGTGCTGAAGAAGCCACGCTTGACCACGCACACTGGGCGTGGCTGCTTGGTTTGTTTACACTGTATACCCACTATGAGTCACGTGACTACGGTTGCTGATTGTGTCTATTGGCCACCAGACTCTTTTAATTTAAAGCAAAATTTGAACACCCTCAAGTTCCGACAGAGACCCTTCCTGATGACGGTTTGGTTGATCCCTACCTGTGTGCTGTCTCTAGGGCATTCCTCGGCACAGCGTTACAAGCCAACCCTTCCCGGTACACTGTATCGGCTTTCTTTGTATTTCCATGCTGTTCCAGCTCCCAAGCCCACGACTCATACAGCACACTCAGCCTGGTGCCGATAGACTGGTCTCTCATAAACTGGAAAACCTCCAACGGGTTGTTAAGAAAACTGTTGGCCTAGCATGGGGACAAAAAGAACATACAGCTTTACAACTTCAAACCCTATGCTTTGTGTAGAGTTTTTAAAAAGTTAACCCTTTCAGCCCAAATGGTGACTTTAGTCGACTGTGCACTATACCCTGCTTGAGCCCCAATGGCAACTTTGGTCTACGAAGATAACACTAGTAAATGGACTCAAGCCTGAGCACAAAGGCCATAGTGTTATGTCCATGTTCACCCTCCATAACCAAGCTTACCATCATTGGAAAAAGAAAGATCAGATCTTTCCAATAATGATACAATAGGCCTAATGCAATCCCTTCAAATTGGGTTGTAAAGATCCAAAATACTTAACACCTACATATGGGCAATTCCACGGTAACTCGTGCTACACTTTATGGTGTTTTTTTCCATACTTCAGGCTCCAGTTACTAAACATACATGATTTGAATCTTTATTTTTTGTATTTTGGAAACCAACATTCGAGGCTAGATCCTCATAGTAATTTGACGAGAAAATGTTTTACTTTTGTATGTATGGGACAGCTGTGAACTTCGGTAACTCGTGCTACGGGCAGAGGACATGCTATAAAATTACTCATTTTTCTTTTGATCCTGTCCTAAAACTAAAACAAATCAAGTCAAACTGATTACATGGTAAGTAACTATTATGTTTGGGTTTATTATGGTCAACTTTCAAAAGATGTGCTCTTCTTAGTTTTACATTGACATGCGAAAAACATGGTAACTCGTGCTACGGTAACTCGTGCTACAGTTTGTCCGGCCATTTAATATGTGCTATTTTTTCACAAAATGTCAAAGTTTCTTATAAGCAACTACTCAGCAACTGGTAAAATGGTCAAATACATCTATATATTCTTAAAGAAATAACACAATAACACTAAAACACTAAAACACTGTCAGGGGACTGTATGCGACAGCATTGTTAAAAATGCATGTGGGCCGACATACATACAAATGTGTGTAAAGGGAAAGTGAAATCATACATGTAGCCCTGTGTAAACAGACCCGGAGATGAGAACATTATGACCACACAAAAACACCCGTTTTGATGGAAGAAAACATATGTACATCATATGAATGTTTTTTTTGGGGTGGGACAAGCACAGTAAATAGTGAAACCGGGACGCACTCAACACGTTCAAAAAGCTAGAGGTTAATTATTATATAATTATTCCCCATTACATGGAGAGACATGTATTGGAATCCAAGGCTTAAAAAAGCATATGAGGCGTTAATATGTGTTGTATAAAGTTCTTATTAGGGAGGGGGGAAGATAGAACAGGTGTTGGTAGGGGGTGGGGTTTGGATAAGATGGAAAGTGCGAGGAAGAGGGAGACAGACACTATCTAGAAGGTACTAAGGCCGAAATTGTTCTGGAGCGGGAAATTTTAAACCAAGTCCGGCGACAGGGTGGTTGGGGGGTTTTTATGTTTGGAAAAGGAAAAGACAGTAATAGGTGTGGTCTCCGGTAATAAACCATTCCCTGACAGTTTGATGTTGATTTGTGGTATTCCAATTAGTCAAAGCAATGGTTAGAACAGACCTTATGTTTGATGTTTAAATGCATCTACATGGAATGAAGAGTGGGAGGTTTAAGGAGAAAAGGGAAGCTGGAAGGGGTTAAAAAACTCACTTAAAAGAACTTTTATCCGGTGACTGATAATATGTCGAGCCATTTTATGTATACCTCTAAATTTTTAGCCTAAAGGTTTTGTTCACATGCCAGCCACATGCCCTGCCACATGCCCCCCCCCCATGGCCCCCACATGCCTCAGTCATTACTCTTGCATGCACATAGTGCAGAAGAGAGCCCTCTGTTGTTGCCAAGTAACATTTGGTAAAATTAGCTGTATCCTCTTTGTGGTTCAGTGGAAAGTATATTGCGGTAACTCGTGCTACGTCGGTAACTCGTGCTACCGGTAACTCGTGCTACAGTTTTTAGCGGATCATAATTATGTGGTAGATAATGCTTGACAGTTCAATTTCTTTTAAATACTTGAGGCACCAATAGTAGAAGATAGATATTAATTGGCATCAATTAAAGTGCCATCATTTTATAATTATATTAAAAAATGTATGTTTCGGTAACTCGTGCTACACCATATCTAAGGTACCTGAAAGTAAGCGATGAAAAAAAAAGTGAAGGATGGTGGTTAAAATTTGATGGATATTTCTTGTACACCATATTTCATGGATATAAAATGTATCAACTATAATGGAAAACTGCTTTTGCTTAAAAAAATGGGCCCATTTATAAAAAATCTAAGTTTTATAGGTTTTTCCCCTTGAAAATACACTATCCGAACAAATGAATTTTTTTTAGACAAACTGTTCAGCAAATTAAAAAAAAACAAAATAATGAAGTTGATCCTGGCATGTGTTTGGAATAATATGAAAGTGCAAACAAACATGTAGGCACAATTTCATTTTTTTGAGTCATGTCCACTTTGGCGTGGAAATGCCCATATGCACGGAGCAACATACAGATGTGCATAAAAAAGTGCTTGGGTTTACAGAACACACTGAGGAAACATCTAGACTAATAACTTGGACCGTTATTGGTCGATCTTTATGATTTTTTGATTATATGAAAGGAAATTCAACAAGTAAGAAATTCTATTTACTTATTATGCTCTAAAATTAAATCTTCATGGTGATAATCTAGAGTATGGAAAATTGACTTATGAACACAAACTTTCTGATTCTGTTGTGTGAGAATGTGTGCTTCACACTTCAGTGGTCAAACAATGTGGGCACCAGTGGTTGTTATTTCGAAAGCATTTGATAACATGTGTTTAACGCTTGAGTGGTCAAACAATGTGGGCACCAGTGGTTGTTTGTGGAAAGTAGGCCAGGGCGACTAGTGAAATTTACTACTCCATTAATCGCGCTCCAATTAGTCGCGACTACGACACTAGTCGCGACTATGTTTTGTTTCCCAAGATGCATTACGGTATATTTCTAAGCAGACTTGCTTTAGGGGCCAAACAATTATAATTCTATTCAGGCTTGATAAAAAAAAAAATCCTTTTTGATCAAAAAAATCTTTTTTGATCCGTTCACTGTGCATTCTCATTCAACCATGTCTTCTTGAAGAAATGTGCTGTATTGTGTCCATTGTGTTGACTCTTGAACGATTGTGTTGGTTCGCGGTTTGTGTTTTGTAAGTACATTATGTCGCCGTGGTGAGTGACACATTTAGTTCACGCAGCAAATAATCGCGATTATTGTTTCAGTAGTCGTGGCGGCGCGGTTAACCGGGTAGTTGAAAAAAAGGTAGTCGCAACTCGACATAGCAATCAATAGTCGCGACTTCGACACTAGTCGCACTAGTCGCCCAGGCCTAGTGGAAAGAATTCAGTAACGAGAGGATTAAGGCAAATCCCTTCATAAAGTGATGATGTCAGATGTGCTGAAAAGTTCAGACATACCAGTTTAATCCAGCAGCTGACATATCTGACATCGTTCTTGTAGCGCTGCTCATTCTTGAAGGCAGCAACACATTTCTCTAGTAGCACCTGCAAGTTGCTCTCCTTGCCACCGCTCGGGTAGGCTTGCTCGGTCCACTTGATATACTGATCCCAGGGGTCAAGTGGATCATCCCCCGTGTAGCTCCGTAATGCTGCTTCCATCGACCTGGTGAAGAGGTTGACAAGATTGGGGGAACAAGGTGTTGGTGAATGTGAAATAAACACCATGCTTAAGAATGTGCATAAACTGTAACTAGAGGTTGTGATTTCTTCCATTCATCTATTCTTAGAAATGTGGGGTTAATTGTGCTCAAAATTAAACAACGAACATTTTTATAACTTTCTAATGTGACAAATGAATTATAACGGATGTCTTAATCTTTTAGATAAATAGAAATCTGCCCTCGCGCACATGAAATTTATCAAACCACCGGTGGAATTTGTTAATAAAATATCAAAGTGAAAAGATATTTACACTTAACAGGACACTTCACAAAGGTTATCTTTTAATAAAATCAATTGAAACATGCAAAGTGCAGTGATATTTAATAATTAATTATTATTAATAATCATGATGCTAGGGAACCCATCCATCCTGCCTAATTACATTTTTTTTAAATAGTTAAAAACGAGTTTCTAGAGTGATATACAAAATGTATACAAAAATACAATACAATGAAAATTTTCCAAATGTTAATCTGGAAAAATCAAGCACATGATGATTGAAATTGAATGTCAATTGATGAAGTCTGAATACGGCTAGACCCAAAACTGGGGCGCTATACTCCGGGTTTTGTTCTCGAAATTTGTACATCTGCGATCGTAACTAGCACAGTAGCAGATGTCAAAATGTAAAGAAAGAAAACAAACTGAGTACAGCACCCCAGCCAGTTACTGCTCTGGGTCCTTATCCATGGCCATGCTGATGGCACTTGACTTGGTGTCTGGACACTTCGTACCTTTACCTTTTCGTACCCTGGACACTGACTTTGGACACTTCGTACCCTGGACACTTTGTACCGTCAGCCGAGTCACTTTGTAATGTACCTTTCGTACCTCAAACTTATTATGCTTTTTTCTGCCTCGTTTCGAGAGGGTCACGCTGTCAAAGAATCATTAATGACCAGTTCTGACTAGACTTGATATGAATTGAGCACCAAATAACTATTTGTTGAATGTTAATTACAATACTTACAATTAATAACACTTGAGAGCGCTACGCGGGCCATTAATAATTAATGCAGTGGGGGCATGCGATTAATAGATTGTGTAATTGTTCCACCCCAACTTGACAATCGCACCAACTATAGTTGGGACTGGTCCCAACTTGAGTGTTCAAGTTGGGGCGTCCCAACTGTAGTTGGGACAGTAGCCAAAGGCACATAAATGACAAATTTCACACTCATCTACTATTCTAAAGCCAAAACTGGGCCCAATACCCACATAATTAATGAACAAGTTGTTGAGGGGGAGATCCACGCCCGCATGTTGCAGTCCCCACAATCATGGAGCAATAACCATGCCACAATCGATCACGGTTCCTTTCGCGGATTATATCCTGTACAGCCTGGATCGCCCAAAGAACAGTATTATTATACTGGAGAGTTCTATGGGCAATCCCAACTACAGTTGGGATGCCCCAACTTGAACACTCAAGTTGGGACCAGTCCCAACTATAGTTGGGATGATTGTCAAGTTGGGACGGAACATAATGACAAGATGGTGGTTCTTTGCTTCAACTTTTGCGGAGACTTTGATCAATTTAGGGACAGGACAGTTAATAAAATAGTGATACCTGAAATAAAAAGCATACATTTAAATAATGATTGAGTGCAATTCGTTACCGATGTCACAAAGTAACACAGAGGTAGATACCAGTAAAAAGTAACACTCAGAGAAAACGGCGTTTAAAATTGAACGCTTTTTAAAATCAAGCTTTCCTACAAAATTTCAGGGTATTTTCACCTAGTTTTCTTACAGTGGAGACTGCGAAGAAATGTTTTTTGTTTTTTTTAATCTTTAAATAATCAAAAAGAGGTATCCAATACAAGTTTGAAAAACATACTTTGCCGAACAACAACCGTTATCAACTTATTTAAATTGGAAATAATTTTTTTAAATAAATAACAATTGATAAATAAGTTGGGATTAGTCTTTAAAAAATCACTTTTGTCGTAATGAACAGTTAAAAAAAAAAAAAAAATCTAAAATATTATTATTAAAAACGAATAAGAAGAAAATATTTGGGTTTTTCTTATATTTTTCATAACGTATTCAACAAATATTTCTGCGGCGCGCGCCACGTTTTATAATCGCCGCCAAGCTTTTAAAAAAAAAATATAAAAAAAACAGTTTTTTTTTTTTGTTTTTTTTTTTTGAGCACACTAGTAACATGGAATTACAAGGTCAGAAAAAGAAATGCGGTCGGGCTACTAATTTTTCTCGGGGCCCTTGAGCGGGCCCCGGACCCCACGCCGTAGGGGCTTCGCGCTCGCATTGTACGTACCCCCTTGCAGTTTTCACCACGCCAAGCACCAACCTTTAATTTTCAGAATTGGAGAACACTGAAGTTGTAATTACTTTTTAACTTTACGATACGAAGTGACTCGACTGACGGTACGAAGTGACCCAGCCGACGGTACGAAGTGACCAGCTTTGCCAAGGTACGAAGTGTCCCAGGTGGTACGAAAAGGTAAAGGTACAAATGTGTCTGACAGGATATGGGTCAACTCTATCCGTAGTCAACTCGGTCCGAGTCAACTCGGTCCGAAGTCAACTCGGTCCGAGGTCAACTCGGTCCGAGGTCAACTCGGTCCGAAGTCATCTTGGTCCGAGGTTAACTCGGTCCGAAGCCAACTCGGTCTGAAATTGTTTATAAGCACTATAGATGCTTACTATGTAATCTAAAAAAGTATGTATCTTAAACACATAAAATAAATAATGTAGGACAATTTAAGGAGAATGTTTGATTGAAAGTAATATTATAAACAAAACTTGCTAATAATAAATAATACAACATAAAGAATACCAAATCTATTCTAATTTCATAAAAATTTAGAACCACAAAGAGTATGTTTGGTTGTCCAATTTAACTGAACTTAATTAGGCCTATCATTATATAATTAAAAAAAGGTATAATATGTAAAAAATACAAGTAAAATTCCCTTACATAATAATAATAGAAATTTTCCATACAAAAGAAAAAAAATGTCTTACACAAACTGCAAAGGAAAGTTCATTTTCTACCATTTTCTTTCATTTTAGTTTACTTAAATTATGCTTTAGAAAGTTGTCTTTTTAAACAGTGATTATTATTAATTTCTGTGTTACAGCGTTGAGATAAATCTGTCCCGCCACTTCCCCGTCAACCACACTTTATTTAATGTTTCGGACCGAGTTGACTTCGAACCAAGATGACTTCGGACCGACTTGACTTCGGACCGAGATGACTTCAGACCGAGTTGACTTCGGACCGAGTTGACTCGGACCGAGTTGACCTCGGACCGAGTTGACCGGTACCCGTCTGACAAATCCCTTGACTTGGTCATGATCATCATCATGTTGGCATGATGCAAATTAAAAGTTTAGAAAGTTGTATGAACTAAACTTTGTACTGTAGTCCCTTCCCCAAACACACACCCCTCCACACCCGGGCCTTCCAACCATAAAGAAAGGACCACGGGGGTACTTCTCTACGTTCCAACCATACTGAGCATTGTTTTTACATTCAAATCCTTGCGCCCCCCAATTTTATTAGGCCTATGTCATTGTCAATACATTACTTACTGTCGTTGAAGGATCAGTTGTTGATGTTGATCAACGTTATGTGGCTGTAAAGCCGCCGTCAGACTTGCAACTTTTCGTCCATGTTTAAGAGGCTGAATATTTTCTTTGCTGAGCTCCCATTCGTCTGAAACATTCATTATTGCTCTCTTTCCACCGATCTCACGCAAGACTAAAAATCGAACTTATTCCACACCATTTATTTGAGGTAAAATTCTCAGCTGGGAAGTTACCAGCGTCACCAACAGTTCGGCGGTGAAATTTTAAAAGAAATGACGTATGCGCATGCGCACCACTTGTCTGAGACCCTGTCGTCTCACATGTTGTACATCTAGCAATTTTGCCAATTTAAATGTACACGGTGAAGTACGTCAAATCACCCGACTAACCAAACCTTAATTGGTAAATTGGACAAAAGAAATCCAGCGTTGAATATGACGGCGCTTACACGGAAAAATGGGTAAATATCGTCCTCTTAAATGTAACTAATAATAAAACTAATACAACTTGTTAATCGTATTGAGTTTATATTTGCATCGCGGTAAATGGTTGTGAATTTGAAAGGGGGGAACCGGAGGGCCCTCGTGGAAAAGGACTTTTTTCTTTTTAATTAAAAATGTGCAGCTCATTCATGATTTTGACTGTAAAATCCCTTGACCAGTTATGGTATGCGAGGATGGGGAGGTCAGAGTCAGACATTTCAACTATTTAACATTTTGGCTTGAAACAAAACAATTGATGAGACACATTATCTATAGATACCTCCACCATTTATCTGGTCAAGACTGGAGACTTGGTCTTCCGTGTCTTTAGCCCCATTAATAGTGCCAATTCTCTGGACTTCCTCCGATCCTTGGCCCTTTGCCCACGTACCTCCAGGAGGTGACATTTGTTTATCGAAAAGAAACTCACGTTTTTATGCCGAGTTGTCACTTATTGTAGCTCATTTGTGGACAGCACATTAATTCGAAAAAGAGCTCACTCGTTTTGGTGTAATTTATGAAGAAAATCGGCGGCGTTACCTGGCACGGTTTGACTGCCCGGCATCGCGCGGGGCGGGGGGCGGTTCGTGGGCTAAAGTCAGGTAATCGTGGCGCGCGCTATTGGCGAGTTGAATGAGCGGGTCGTCGGCCGCGCTGTGCGTGAAAGGTAAACGAGAAACGTCTTGCACCAAGACCATAGCGCATTAGCAAAATCGCGGATGCCGGGCAGTCAAACCGTGTCAGGTAACGCCGCCGATTTTCTTCATAAGTTACACCAAAACGAGTGAGCTCTTTTTCAAATTAATGTGCTGTCCACAAATGAGCTACAATAAGTGACAACTGGGGAAAAAATCTCGGCATAAAAACGTGAGTTTCTTTTCGAAAACAAATGTCACCTCCTGGAGGTACGTGGGCGTAGGGCCAAGGATCGGAGGAAGTCCAGAGAATTTGGCACTATTAATGGGGCTACCGTGTCTTCAGGAGGACGTTTGACTCAGTTTCAGACTCTGACTGAGACTGTCACTGTCAGAGAGTGGCATTTCTGATCAGCAGCCGAGTCAAGTGTGGGTTCGGGTCCTGGTCTTGACACTTGTGTCCTTATGCAAGACACTTAACCATTATTGTTTTGTCCTTCGGATGGGACGTAAAGCCGTAGGTCCCGCTTGTTATAAAAACTATTGCACGTAAAAGATCCCAGTAGGCTAAACTTATTGCTAAGTGAGGTAAGAGTGACTCAAGAGAAGGGGTTCTCCCCGATGTGTCTATGTCTGGCAGTGCATATGCATATTATATCATTTGAAGGCTGCACTGAGCACTCAAAAAGAAGAAGAAGAGTACTAGTGAAGGACTATGGGACACTGAAGTGAAACAAAACAGCAGAAACCTATTAATTTTTTAGTCCGCTTAATTTTGTTATTTTTATTTTTATTTATTTTTTAGGGATGATTGAAATCTAATTTTCCCAAAGTTTCACTACTATATGGCTTAATTAAAAACAACTTAATTTACTTCTATATTTTCACATATGACGCAAATTCGGTGCTCTGAACCCTATTTTTAAGGGTTGTGATAGCGCCACCATTTTTCCCCCACTTTTTTTTGTGGGTGGGGGGGGGAATAGGGGTTGAGTCTTTTTTTTTCTCTATTTTTTCCATTGTTACTAAAATGTTGAGTTTTGGGATATTTTTTCCTGTCTTTATTAGTATTTTTTTATAATTTTGTTAAGCCAAGATTATGTTCTTTCCACTGCTTTTTTTCCCCAAATGCATAGGCAGGGGTTGCCCTTAACTTTTTTTTCAACTAGCCAGCAGGACCAGTTGGCTTGATTTTTAACTGGTCCGCAACGTTTTTGACTGGTCCGTCAGTTTTGTTATAATATTTTTCATATTGATAATGATTGAAACAATGTCCTGATTTTCGATCATCGCTATTTCAATTCAATTAATTGCAACGTCAAGTTAACTATACATTGATAGCCATACTTTATTATGTTAAGACAGTTATTGTGTTCGTTAGGAGTACGTTTACTTGTTGATGGCGTAACAATTTTGTTGTCATTATTAAATGAAAAAAAATATTAATAACACAGGTGAGATTTTTCAGAAGCAAATTGGAAATGATCTTTGGATAGTTTCAGTCTATGGATGATGGTTTCAGTATCCAAAGACAGCAAGTCAAAGTATTTCCATGGGACAAGTACTTTTTTATGAAAGAAAATGCTTGTGGTTAATTAAAACAAATAACTTTAAAACCGACTTGATAAAAAAAACCCATGAACTTGTTATTGATGATTGTCATTAATCTACGGTACCGAAGAAGGAGGGTTAGTGTACTGTTTACGCACGATCGCTGTAGACAATAGCAGTCCTTCAATGCAAAATAAACCCCCCAAAACAACAAAACAAAATCAAGAAGAGAAAATCTTACATTATACCATAAAATACTCTTTTTGTTCATCCAGAGTATCCCAAATTGGTCATTTTTTGTAAAATGAAGCCTACAGACGTTCTGTAGTTTTTCGTAAACAACCTAAAATTTACACGGAACTGTGTGCTCCGTTGACCATGCTGTCGACAGAATTTGCGTGCGTACCAGCAACGACAATGCTGTAGATTACAGCGTGCGCGCACCAGGGATGATGACATTGCAATTTCGGGGGAATAACCGCTTTTCCCGAGCATGCGCAGAAACGTCAAGTCTTTGGTCAAGGCGTTTGTAACTTGGTTTTGTATGTTATCGCGTAATTTCACCAATAGAGGGCGTTTACTCTCGCGCTATCGAATTGTTCTAAAACGCCCTCTAGCGTTCAATGTTAATTGCATTTATTGTCGCACGCAAAGTAACGAAATAAAAGACTACAAGCCTGTAAATTGGAAACGGTGTGTCGCACGATCGTGCGTTGTGTACATGTACATCGTGATCGTTATGTGTTGAGCGTTTCGCTGCAAATATATATTTTTGACTAGCCAGCCGGACCACTTGGCAAGGTGTTTCAGCTGGTCCGCCGCCGTTTCAACTGGCATTTGGCCAGCGGACCACCGCTAAGGTCGAACCCTGATAGGCCTACTCAAATGTTTGAGCTAAAATCTCTCTTCTATCAAACTTAAACTTGCTTTTTTTTAATGATCAACATCAGAGACTATGAGCAGTTCTACCGTGAGGCATTGGAGAATGCAGCAAACTTCAACACACGCCTTGTGGCTGAGAGAAAAATGCGTCTTCCCTTCTTGGACTCACAGACAGGCGTCGCTCAGAACAATTGTTTCATCTGGATGCAGAAGCGACATCGAGGGCCTGGCCTAGAGGAAGGTCAACTATACACATACCCATCTCGGCGATGGCGTAAGAAACGCAAACCCCAGCATGCACCGCTGGCCGATTCCAGCAACTTGTATGCTCAACTTCAACAAGGTGAAGTTCCTGTTGGTAAGATTTTCATATCTCCGTCTTGATTTAAATTATCATCATAAATCATGCAGTTTTCAGTTTGCCTTTCCTACCTGAAACCCTAAAGACATTCACGGGTAAGAACCGCCTGCTCTTCATTGGAATCCAAAGTATTGTCCCCCAACACCCAAACCTTTACACTTTAGAATAGTTTTATGCCCAACCCCAAATCAACAAGCATAATGGGTTGTGACATTATTCATATATAGGATTTTAGGCATTGCATGGTGGGGTATCAATGTATATTTGGCTTGCAGTCATGCTCGCGGTAACACCATGTGTATATCTACTTTGCTGTGTAGATTTTTGTTCTTTGAGAACTTGTCTTGCTATATTCTACTGCCGCAGAGTAGATTTTCGGAATTCGGGTGACTACCAAGTTCTAAAAAGAACTACTTTCGCTTAGTGGATCGGGGGACTTCTCGTTATAAACTTCACTGCCGCGGAGTGAGTTCTTTATTGGTCTCAACTGTTCTCAACGTTTCGACTAGCTTGCTCTTGTCATCGTCAGGAGACATTATTCTTAATCCACACTGAAGAACTTTTGTTTGGAATTGTAGGTTGTTGCAATGCCTCAAAATACATTGATTGATATTAATAGATTCAGTCTTGTCAGCACTGCCTTTCCTTACCAAACACACTTGGCAAGAGACCAAGCATATGTATGCCATCTTGATAGTGTTGGCCAGTGTTGAGTAACTGTGTGATTCTGATGGATTCAAGAAGGCTTCTGGTGGCCTAAAGTGTTGTGGGTTAAAACTCTGCGCACATCAAATTATTCCCATGATTATTATCAGACGTAAGTGAAATACATGTAATGTGACAATTTGTATGTTTTCTTTGTTATTGTAAACGCAATGATTCCTTCACACTTCAGATGGAGTAGAAACCATTCAGGAATCGGCGAGTTTCACTGAGACTGATTCCAATCATCCAGAGACATCAACAAACCTGGCCGATAAAGACCAAGAGGAGTTGTTCAGAGAGATAGAGGTGGATGACATCCCGGATGCAGGAGAGATCGAAAGGGCTGACTCAGAAAGCGATGAAGATTTTGAGGTGTCTTCTCGTAAGAGGAGGGGAAGAGGAAAGGTAAATGGGCAAATACGTCACTGTATCTCAGGGCTCGAATTTGGGAGAAAAATCCTCAAGACCCCAGCGCTTGTTGCTAAAAATGTTTACTGGACCAGAATTGCTTTTACCAGAATAAAACCAAAATAAGAAAACAATTTCTGACTGCTGACTTAGCTTTTTTAACGTGCATTTAACTGGTTTTATTTGAACAAGCACTAAGACATGTATCAGAATTAGATTTATCTCATTTGTCTTTATGATTTTTAAGTATACTTCATTACTCAATAGAATTGAAAGGTATTTTATCAGACTCAAAGTCAACGTTGAAGTTTTTGAACATTTGTTGAAAAGTTTGTTTTTGTTTGAGTTATTACAATGTGAGGTATTATTATTTATTAATATTAGATTAATAATAAAAACAAGACAGCCAGACTTGTCTGGTCATAACTTTACTGGTCCATTGTAAAATTCAAGCCCTGTATCTGTTGGAGGTATGGTACTCAGTGTGCTGGCTATTAGGCCACATAAAAAATGTTTTGAAAATGTTTACAGAAAATGTCATCTAGGATTTGAAAGGGTTTAACAAAACAATTGAAAACATCAAAATCACACAAACCCTTTGTTTTATAGTGATTATGATGATATCTTTATTCTTTATTTCATGTTTTGCCATGTCAAAAAAACCCAAAATAAAACGCCCTCCCTCCCCCACTTCCCATCAAAAAAGGACGATCAACAATTTTTTGTTTTATGTGGCCTTATTATGATTATATGACATAGTATGCTCCTTTAGGAGGGTTAAATCAATGTACGACTTTGTACATGGGAAGTTTCCCTAAAATGTTGTTATACGTGTAGGACTTGCACAGTTTGTTTGAGCACACATTAAATAAAATAATAAAGTCCTAATTTTGTAGAGTTCACTCTTCCAACACGTTACATCTATCAACATTAAACTGTTTGTTAATACAATTTTTCTGTACCCCTACCCCACAGGGACGTGGAAGCGGAAGGAAGAAAGCTTCAGCGATCGACGCAGACATGCCCACTCTACAAGCTGAAGATAAAGAAAAACCCTTTGGCTGTAAAGGTAAAACCAACCACAGTTCCATCCTGTATCTTCATGTGTTTAAATGGCTAAATTCCCTTGTTGGGCGCGATCAGTCAATCACGTTGGGCGGTGGGTCGATTCTGCAGGATATCTCGGACTTTACTTACCATTATAGAAAAAAAATTAAAAATCCTCCTGATGGCCAACATGGCATCTTTTAACCATACACGTGACACCACCAATGCCAAACCACAATCTGGTCAACATGGCATCTTTTAACCGTACATGTGACACAACCATTACCGGGCACCACGCCCATATGAACTATTTGGCAAACACACGCCAAACCACAAATTATAAGAAAATTATAAGAAATTATTAAGAAAAGGTGTTCGACTGGTGGCAGCGGGATCGACTGATAGCGCAACGTAATCTACCGATCACTCAGATCGACCGATTGTGGCCAACATGTATATCAAGAATATCCTACAGAAAAAGTAACTGCCTCCAAGATCGATTAGAATCACCTACGTGTATTGTGGGTACTCTGCTGTTTCAAAGTAGTGGACACACTGGTCAAGTTCATTTTAGACTAGCTTGTTCTCAAGTAGAATTACAGCCGTATTCTTTCAGACCATTGCAAGAAAGACACGCCCTTCTTGTCATAATCGATTTTCTTCAGTAGTGCTATGACATTTGTTATCTAAAGCATTTGACTATATTCCCACGTGCAAAGAAAGTCATGCAAAGATTGGGCTAGACTGTTAGACCAGGGCCCAATTTCATAGAGTTGCTTAAGCACAAAAAGTAGCTAAGCACAACAAAGTTATGCTTACCAGACTAAGGTTACCAGCCAAACTACCATGTCACGTGTACAATTTGTGACTGGTATCCTGCTCATTTCTGCTTAAGCAGCTCTATCAAATTGGGCCTTGTTGTATTTGCCCTTCTGTGATTGAAGTGCTTTAGCTTTTATTAAATTCAGGCAGAAAAGGTTCAAGAAGCCATTTTACGAGTTAGATTTATGAATGATGTCTGGAGCAATGCCTTGTTTGGTCACAAGTGAACTCTCAATCTTCAGACTACATCCAGTGTTGCAAGGTCACATGGTCAGGGGCAGGCTTTTCCTTAGTTTTCATAAGAGATGACAAACACCCATGATACACAATTCTCGTTGTAGTCGACACAAAGATACCAGTCTTTGCTGATCTGGAGGTTGCAGTGCAAAAACCATGTGACATAGCAACACTGGATGTAGTCTGAGGAATTCAAATTGAGCGTTTATTCGTGACCGAACAAGGCATTGTAACAGACATCATTCAAGTCCAACCCGCAAATGGGTATTATTGCATATCATGGGTAGCTAATCAGACAGAGATCAACAGAGAATAGAAATTAAGGTACAATTGTGTACATTTTAATGGCACGTGCTTGGTCTTTATTTAAGGAATAGCCATTTGTGGAAAATTGCTCGATCCTATGGCATTCATATCCATATTTTTCTCAGTATATAATTTTTTCAAAAGTGGTCAATTCAGTGACCAAGAGGAAGGTTATGGTTTTAATTAAAAAACAAACAGACTGTCACAAGTTATGACAGGTTTAATCCATTTGTAAATTTGAGTCTTATAATGTAGAAATTTATTTCATTGTAAGATTCTTCCACCATTAACCTCAGAAGTTATCAATTAACTTTGTTTTGTTTTTTTAATTCATACTTGGCACTTATCTTTCAGTTTTCGCACAATTTTGTTACTACTTTTTATTCACAAAACTGAATTCCAAGTTAGTCTCAGAAAAATTATATTTGTTGATGCATCAATTAAGTTAATCCATCCAAGCACTTGGAAGCAGAACAAGTTGCTGAAATAATGTCAATTCTAAGTAACTTAATCGGTTACTGCTTACATAGAGCTTGTTTTTTGTGTGGTCAGCAAATTTGTTTGACATCTCTGTGAAATTTGGTCTTGGTATTACCGGGTATCTTTAAAAGGAATTCAATCAAAACAAAAACAAGGCTAATTGAAAAGATACTAGTGATTACAGAAAGATGCAATGCATAATCTCAGAGAGATTGAAAGTGAGGAAATGTGTGTACTGTAAAAAAAGAGTAAGGAGTACTCAAGTGTTTTTTGCACTCGGAGGAAACAACCTTATTCATAGGCCAGAATTTAATTCACTTTGAGGGAATTCTCGGCGTGATTACCAGAAATGCATTAAAGTTCACAGAAACAGGTTCAAGTTGACAACGATTAGCACAATCACAGCACGGCCCACAGTTTGTTGGCAATCATCATCTGACACTGTACCCTTCTCTAACGCTAGTGTGCGGCAAACGGTACAAGAATCGACCGGGTTTGAATTATCATATGAGTCACTATCACCAAGAGGTAGAGGCTGTCTCGGACGAACAGTCCCAACCCTCCCCTCTCCAACTGACGGATCCACGTAAGTCTCCGCCCTCCACTGCCACCCGCACCATTCACAGAAGATTTTTTATCGGAACGAAGCTATTTTAACACTAATTGGTGGAAGCGCACATTGCTAGGGCATCATTGAGGGTCACTGACCTCTTGTAGCTATTGTTTGTCGCATTCATTGTCATTGTCCACTCAGAACGGACGTTGCTTTGTTTTTCAAATGGCATGTTTTTAAGAAGGCGGCTGACTGTGTTGACTATCACTAATATCTGCATGGGTAACTCTAGCCATATTTATCTCCTGCTGCACATTGGCACTAACAGTAACCATGGTAACTCATTATAATCACTGATTAGCATCAATTCGATCTTACCTCCTTATTGCTGGTCTCTTCTGTCAAATACTTTTCTCTAAATCTGAAAATCTAAATATTTCTGACGTCAGCTCCAAATCTTTTAATTTTGTGATTTAAGTACGTATGTAAAAACTCAATGATAATAGACACAACCGGCGACCGGAGTCACATGACTCACAGTGGGTGTACAATGTAAACAAACCACGCAAGCAACACGTAATGTGCATGGAAAAGCATAGCTGCTTTCCATCTTACAGCAGAAGCACTTAGAAGCAGCCATGCTTTTCCATGCACACTGCACGTTGCTTGCTTGGTTTGTTTACATTGTATACCCACTATAAGTCAAGTCACACCGTTCACCAATTGTGTCTATTGGTACAATGTATGTTGGAACACACAAGCTTTACAGATCAGGCATCTCACAGTGGGATTTACATGATAGACAATGGAAGGTACGTTAGTGTTAATAATGGAAACAACTTCATAGGATCTGTCCAGATTTCAGGACTCGTTTTACTTAAATCTAGAAACTACTGAGGGAAAGAACCAAAGAAGCTGTGGTTTGTTGTTGTTTGTTATTTGTGATGATGTAAACATTCTGCTTGAAATTACACCCAGGGGGTTTCTCCTCTGCACCTCAGAGAGACCCAGACCTGACAGAAAAAACCCTCTTCATATGTGTCTCATTTTGCCAATAGTTTTGTCTTCTAAAAGAAGAAATTTTTCAGTCATCAATTTATTTAGGAAGCAAGAGGCACTGCTTTGGTATTATTATTTTCACTTTCATTAAAGGCACTGAACACGTTTGGAAATTGTCAAAGACCAGTGTTCTCGCGTGGTGTATCCCAACATATGCATAAAATAACAAGCCTGTGAAAATTTGGGCTTAATTGGTCATCGAAGTTGCAAGAAAATGATGAAAGAAAAAACACCCTTGTTGTACAAATTTGTGTGCTTTGAGATAGGAATAAAAACTTCTGGCAAGAAGTTTTTATTATTTTAGTGAGAAATTACCTCTTTCTCAAAAACTACGTTACTTCAGAGGGAGTCGTTTCCTACAGTGTTTTATACTATCAACAGCTCTCCGTTACCAAGTAAGTTTTTATGCTAATATTTGTTTTGAGTCATTACCAAACGTGTACGATACCTTTAAAGATGTTTTTAAATGTGTCACAAATTCCCTCATTAAATGTAGGATTTAATTCGGTTTCCATGTTCTGAGAAAACCCTTGGATCTGATGCAAACTTCTTTAAATTCTGTACCGTTCCTTTTTAATTAAAAGGTATATTATTATGTGTATGCTGTTGATGTCAGTGAGGATGTTAACTGCATGTCACTGTGCATGCACGTGGAGCTGCACTAGAGGGCTATAAATAATGGGGGTACCCAGTCACTCATAAACAAAGACTTGCATGGTAATGATATCTTACAACAAATCTAACATTAATATTTGGGCAAACTGAAAAAAAAATTAAAAATTAAAGAATGCCTACAACCAGGGACATATTTGTATTTGTTAAAAATGGGGTTTGGGTTTATTTTTTTATTAATTATTATTATTCTAATTATTTTATTTTGTTTGGGGGGGGGGTGAAACTTGTCAGTGTGTACAGGCAAGAGTGGTTTATTTGTCTGCTCAGCACAAATTCTACCTCTGTTAAAATGATGCAATTTTGAGAGTAGTGGGAAAGGAGTCAAAAGTGCATCGCAAATCAGTGATTTGAAATTGTTCCAATTGTTGATTGCGCGAACAGAGAATGGTGAACAAAGGACCGGACGGGATTGAAGTGTTCACTGTTTTTTTGTTTCGTATTGAACTGTTCATGTATATTCATAAATACTTTGTGGACACATCACCCTTTTGAGATTTGAACACAGAGGGGATAATAATTAAAGTAGAAGAACCTCACTGCTGGCATTGTTTCATAATTTGCAACCAACTTTGGTGTGAATACTAATTGTCCACATTCATTAAAAGTAAACTGTTTTTTTAAAAGATTATGTTGCTCTGGGGTCGGGGGAATCATCAATGCTCACCTTTCCTGGATCATTCATAATGCGTAAGCCTTACTGCCCTGTAACCTAAAAAATCAACCTTGGTATATCGGATTCTTATGTAACTAATTGATCAAACATTTAAACTTGGTAATGGTGTAAATCAACCTTGGCTAACATTATGGGTGTTGGAGCTACCATATGCCTGAGGATTGTAATGGGTTAGTGGAAACTTTTCAGCCAAAATATCTTTGAATTCTTCACACAACAAACTGTAAATCAACATGGTGAAGGCAATGCTACTCGCTCATTCAGCTCATCGCACATGACCTCTGGTAACAAAGGACCTCGACTCCATTCCTTATGCTCAGGGTGATCTTTTCTCCTTAATATTCATTTATGCAAATAATAATACCATCGCTTCAAAATATTATGACATTTGTTGCATTTTGTGACAATTTCTTTACTCCATAAACTGTTTTAGGTCACCGGAATCATTTCCCCCTTTTCTTCAAAGAACAGGTTGAAGTTTTGTTGTTCTTTTTTCCAGTTGCTTCTTTCAATGAAGACAAAATGTTTTAATTTGATTTCCTTTATGACAACGTTCATCTGTTCATTAGCAAATTGAAACACCACATCTTCATATTTTAATTAATACGAAAACCCCAAAGTTTTTTTCTTCAGCCTACACATGTGCAAACATGTTGTCTTAGACTCGCAGGTGATATTTTGTGTTGGATTTGATAGTCCTGCATGCAAAAACTGTATTTTTCACACTGTTCACACACTAGGTCTGCTTCTGAAAAGTGTATCTGCACATTTTGCATTGTTCCTTGTGTCAACACCTTATGTTCAATCGATGTCTATCTGCTATCGTAAATAGATATTTTGTACATTGCACATACGTGTCAATAATTACATTTGTACAGGCCTGGAATTTCATCTGTGAGAGGGCAAGGCCAGTTTCGTTTTGCAAAGGGCACTTCCATTTGGAAAACATTAAAGTCTATGGGAACCTTTTGAAGGGGCACCAAGACCAAGGTAATGGCAGCCATGGCCTTCATGGCCTCTGTTTAATTCCAGGCCTGATTTCTGATCATCCTTGAGTTGAGTAATTGCAAATGAATGGTGTCAGTTTAAACCATTTTATAAGAATCATAATTCAGATAACTGGAATGAAGGGTCTCCAAAAAAAAGAGCTTTACATTTCAATATTCAGCCAAAATTCACTTGAAATTGTTTTCAAACTGTATTAATGAATGGAATTAAGTAGTGGGTACACATGTAGTTTTTCGTCGCTTAATGTGGGGTTAAGATTTGTTTTGAAGCTCAACCTCCAGCTTTGGATCATCAAACGGCGATGGAGTGCTCTTCTCCTGCCCTGTGGCAGGGTAGTCGAGACCTGTGGTAGGTGCCACACACTCCATGGGTCCAAGTTTGAGATAAGAGGGTCCAAGACATGGCCCCTCAGGTTCTAGACTGAGACATACAGGTTCTATTTTCGAGACCAACATTGAGACAAATACTGAGACTAACAGGACCTAGACCTGAAACTACAGGTCCTATCCTAAAAATGCCAGTCCTAGAGTGAATGAAACAGGTCATTGACTGTAAAATAGAGGACAGGTCCTAAACTGAAACTTATTGTAGAAGTCTAATATTTTGACCTGCAGGTGTAACACTGGGACCTTCATACATGTACAGTGTAGGCCCTTAACCAATTTGCTGTGCCATTTCTGCAAATGCCTGGTGTACATTTTCAACTGATGCAAAATTTAACCCAAATTGTTTTTCTCCATTCATACAATTTAAAAAAAGTGTTATGAGTTCATGCACGGATGTTAATGGCTTTTGCTTCAAATGGCAAACTATTTAGATTGTATTGACATTTACCTCTGTTTTGATTCAGACTTTGGAAGTTCTATGGCTTTAGGGGAAAGTCAGGTTGTCCGCCATCTTGGAATGGGATCAGGTGACTGGAGGGCAAAAGCAACACAAAACAAAAGTAATCAACATTGTTATCGTTTAATTATCGTTGCCCACAGGAATGCGTACATGTTGGTATACCGTAAGTCAGTGCTCTTAAAGAAGCCATTCTGATTGGAAGAGAGAGCTGATCATGTGACTAAGATTTGTTTATGTATTGGAGGCAGCAATAAAAAGTCTCTGGTTTCTTGTGCCTAAGCATGTCAGCTTTATACCCTGATCTAGTTTTTATGTTTGTTTGGGGGGGGGGGGGTGGGTTTCAGGATCATCCGTTCATTTTTTACAAAAACTGGTAATTACCATGTCAGAGACTAGTTGACTATCTCATCTATGCCCATTCATTCATAGGTGTTTAATAGACTAGAAACAAGTGAATTTCCGTCCTATCAAATACCAATGTAACGGAAAGTGTTATTTGATGTAACACATAAATGGTCAAGTTAAGATCAATTTATTGAACAGGATAAGTAAGTCTTCTCCTGGTACTTATCTAAGGGCAAAATTTTAAGATATCATGGAAAGACAAGGAAAAGTCGTGGAATTTTAAGATATCATGGAAAGACACGGAAAAGTCGTGGAATTTTAAGATATCATGGAAAGACATGGAAAAGTCGTGGAATTTTAAGATATCATGGAAAGACAAGGAAAAGTCGTGGAATTTTAAGATATCATGGAAAGACATGGAAAAGTCGTGGAATTTTAAGATATCATGGAAAGACAAGGAAAAGTCGTGGAATTTTAAGATATCATGGAAAGACAAGGAAAAGTCGTGGAATTTTAAGATATCATGGAAAGACACGGAAAAGTCGTGGAATTTTAAGATATCATGGAAAGACAAGGAAAAGTCGTGGAATTTTAAGATATCATGGAAAGACAAGGAAAAGTCGTGGAATTTTAAGATATCATGGAAAGACACGGAAAAGTCGTGGAATTTTAAGATATCATGGAAAGACATGGAAAAGTCGTGGAATTTTAAGATATCATGGAAAGACAAGGAAAAGTCGTGGAATTTTAAGATATCATGGAAAGACAAGGAAAAGTCGTGGAATTTTAAGATATCATGGAAAGACACGGAAAAGTCGTGGAATTTTAAGATATCATGGAAAGACATGGAAAAGTCATGGAATTTGAAGCTGTCATGGAAAGACATGGAAAAGTCATGGAATTTAAAGCTGTCATGGAAATATATGGAAAAGTCGTGGAAGTTAAGATATCATTGAAAGACATGGAAAAGTCACGGAATTTGAAGATGTCATGGAAAGACATGGAAAAGTCATGAAATTTGAAGATGTCATGGAAAGACATGGAAAAGTCATGGAATTTGAAACTATCATGGAAAGATATGGAAAATTAAAGGAATGTTGTTATTTTGACAAAGGGTTGTGGAAAATGAATTTTCCGAGAGAAAGGTCATACTCTTGCACGACTCACACATAAAGAAACATGATATTCAGCTCTGGCAGTCTTCCCAATTTCATTCTACATTGTAGACTCCAACGATGTGGAGAAAAAAAAATTGTTCCACGTAACAAGCAAAACAAAGCTAGATGCAATGTCTGACACATATCGGGTTTATTTAACCAAGTTATCGATTCATTAGCAGCATTAAGCTTACGTTGAAATCTCATCTTTGGACAAAATGTTTTAGTGATCAGTGAACTAAAAAGTGTACGTAGTCTCCACGGACATCTTAAAATAAAATTCCATGACCAGCAAGGACAAAAATTCAGGTTTTTGATTGCATAAATTTGTTACTGTCAGCTTTTATAGAACTTGAACACCACACCGACGCATCAGTTTTTAGAGTTATTTTTCCCCCAAATGAAAACCAGAGACTTTTGAGCTTTTTTGTTTTGCATGGCGCTGAACTCAAGCAATTCATGGATTGCACCAATCAAATGCATAGTCATGTGACAGGTTTGTACAATGCATGCATGAAAGTTTTTGAGTAATAAATGTATCCAAAAAAAAGGGTGTGCAACCCTCTAGAAAATGAAATTCAATGATTTAAGTTCTAAAATCAACTTTTTCGATTTTGAAAATGAAGGTATACTATCTAGAAAGATAAATGAAATTGGTGATGAACTTTTATTGGACAAGTGATTTTCAGAAAGATCTTGGTGTATAATTGCCAGAAAGACACTTTTTGTAAAAACACTGTAATATCAAAACGAAAGGGCAGTTCTAACCTTGTTTAACAGTGACTGATTTGTTAAACAAACATGTCATGTTTTGGTCAAACAAATTGTTGCATGGAGTGAGCAAAAGACATCTACGACTTGTAATTCTGTTTAAATATTAGCATTCAGAACGGTTGCCCCCCCCCCCCCCAAAAAAAAAACCAAAAAAAACTTCAATGTTTGTTTTTAATTCCAGAAACAATTTAAAGACATGAGAAATCTGAGGTCAGCAACAAATGAAAACATCTGCCTTAAAACAAAACTCACTATTACTTCATTAGACCAGTCCACCATTTCATAGACATGGACACTCTGGTCAAAGTAGTCTCTCAGGTGGAGTTGTGTTGATGACAATCAACTTTCCATCACCTTCAAGTCAAATAACTGAAATCACTTATTTTCAAAGTTCATTACCGTTTAATCAACACACTGACAATGTTGATTGTTTTTGTACATTTTACAAAGAAGCTCACCAACTACATCCTTTTACATTGACCCTTCTTGCACCAACGTCACACGTGGCTACTGTTTGCCAACTCACCATGTTGGGAGTCAAATTGCTCGTAAATTTTGTGGTTGGCATGTAATCGCAGCATCGCCCTAAATGCACACTATGCTGTATAGCTTACAGGGTTCATTGACTCCCAAAATGGTGCAACCAAGATTATTGCAATGATGACGTCGGGTGAATTGGTGGGTCAATATGCAAAATATGTCCCCCTGTGAATATCCGTGTGTTGCTCTCCAGTCTGAGTTTATGTTTTAGGGTGCAACGCTTTACATTGAAAAATGGTGGATAACCATGATTTTCCGGTCAAATTTTGAATTTCAAACCAGAAATAATATGCTGTGGGAGATATGCTGAGTATGTTATAACAGTGTGAAATTTGTAAGAACAATTTAAATGAATGATGTTATGGCATTTTTGTAATGGCTCCCCGTGTAGTCCAAATGAATGCAAATGTCTCACGTTACTACCTGGGGTTTGTCTGCCCCCTTTCATATGGAATTTACAATGTCGTACCTATAAAAATTATTGTCTACCTATGTTTCCTAACCATTTCTCCACTCATACCTCACTAATAATTCCACAACCACATTCCCCACTTAACTCACCCAACTGTCTGTCCTTTAATTCCTGAATCCATGTTCCCAAACAATGCATGATGTTTAACTTCTACCACAATAAATGCCCAAAACCATTCATGATTCTTCCTCAATGCTATTATCAAAATTTAAGAGAAAAATCAACATTTATTGAAATCTGAAACAGATGTGAAATTCCAAAATTTGTTTTGTTTTGGGGGGTTTTCATTTGAAAAAATTGCATTGAATTCATCTCAATGTAAGGAAGTAATTTCTCAACTTAAAAAAAAGGAAATAATTTTTGTTAAAGTTTGTGAATCAATTTACTTCATTAAGTCAGCTTTCCTTTCTGAGAAAAACAAAATTAGTAACACAGAATAACAGAAATTGTTAATCATATAAAAAGGAGTTTTAGAAAAACTGTTTAGATTTGTTTAATTCAATAATTTGTAGGTAATATGGCCTGTTTTTCATTTGTATTGTTTGTAATCTGTATGTTTTGTGCTTTTTGTTGTTAATTTTATTGTTTTAGGTTTGTTGGCTTATATTTTTTGTTCATTTAAGGTTTCTGCCTTGTTCTTAAAGGGGGATCCCCAATTTAGCATTGAAATTGTTTTGTTTATTTCATCCGTTGTGTATTTTCAGCCAAGAAGAAAATGATCAAAGGCATCGCAGAGCCTAATAACTATTGTGACTTCTGTCTGGGTGATACATATAGGAACAAGGAAGGTACCCAGGAGCAACTGGTATCCTGCGCTGACTGTGGACGATCAGGTGTGTACTCAAGGGATACTAGGCACTTAGACGGTGTCCGAATTGGCAGCTATGGCTAGAGCTACATCTAGACCTACGGCTGGACCGCCGCGCCGTCATGCGTTAAAATATTGGACTTCTATAACAACATCCTTGAGATGACGTAGCCGTACCTGCTAATTCGGATACTGCCTGATTAATAATAATAGGCTTACTAGGCGCTTGTAAACATTGTATGAAAGTGCCTTACACTATTACTACTACCCCGGTTCATTTGGGGCTTGAGTATTCCTGAAACCATTTCAACTCCTTTGGCGTATGCAGCATTGGAAGCCAAACTGGCTCACCGGTTGCTAATCATTCAAATCAACAATCTCTACCCTCAAAGGTGCCCATTTACTCCTGGGTGGTGAAAAGCAACTATAGTTGAGTGTCTGCTCCAGGACATAAGTGTCACGACCGGGATTCGAAACCGGCACTTGGCCATCAGAACTTGATTCCAATGTTCTAGAATGACGCGCTTCAAAAGGGATTGAGAAATGGACAAGTCATTTAATGTTTGTCGCCCTGATAGCGTAACGGTTCTCCCGCGACTTTCATGATATTACTGCTCTCTCACGAGAGTTTCGGCTCCCGACTACTTCCCTATTTAAATGGGGCTGTAGTCACAAGAGCAGTACTCTGGGGAGAGCCAGAAGTCTCGTGAGACTAGCACCATTATCGCAAGGTTCGCGGGAGAGCCGTTACGCTGTCACAACTACAAATATTTAAATGACTTGTTCATAAGTCTATGAAAAAGCTAGGCTTGTGGACAAATTGTCAACATGTTTGTTGCCCTGTTAGCATAACTTCTCTCCCACGACTCTCGCAATACTGCTGCTGTCTCGCGAGTCTCATGAGAACAGCACCAGTATCACGAGATTTGCGGAAGAGCTGTTATGCTGTCAACGTGACAAACAGTTAACGACTTGTCCACAAGTCTATGAAAAAGCTGGCCGATGAGTAAAACTACAAGCTAACTGTGTCTGCAGGCCAGTATCTTGAAAGATTACATTCTCACTCCTAAACTCTGACAACCCTGAACAAAATCTTCTAAACTCTTTCCACTGGTTGTTGGTTTTTGATGTATTCGGTGTTGCATATTCAAAACAAACCAATCTTCTCACCTTTTTAACGGATTATTTTGTTCTCAGCAAGAACAGTATTGGCAGTCATTGTTGATGGCCTCAGCTATGTGGTTGTGCAGTACCTATTGGTTGTTTAACATAATTCTATCTGGTCTTGAAGACCCTAGTGTATCGGCGAGGGCATATTTTTAGGAAATGCAGCATGGTTTTAAAGTATTTTGTGAAAAAAAAAGAATGAGAGCATGTTATTTTTCTTGTAAGAATGTTCTGCTTGAATTGTGCACCTTGATGATTGGATATAATTTTATTTTTTTGCCAAAAAAAATAATAAACTTGTTCTCCAGTTTATGTTGTCTAAACTCAACTGGTTCTCATACTCAAGTACGACTCTCAGTTGTTAAATTAGAGAAACTTTTTTCTGATGGGTACTCGAGTATTTTTGTTATGTGCTCGAACTTTGCTAATAAAAATGCATTGACTACAACTCCAGGTAGTTGTTCTTGTTCTCTTAAAATGTGATACCATTTAATACTTTTATGGCGTGTTGTGGTCGAGCGGTCAAGTGCACCGAACTCAAGCTCTGGTGTTTCTGATTAGCAGAGTGTAGGTTGAGTCCCGGTCTTGACACTTGTGTCCTTAAGCAAGACACTTAACCATTATTGCTTCGTCCTTTGGATGGGACGGAAAGCAGAAGGTCAAGTGCGTTGTCATGCACGTAAAAGAACCCAGTTACACTTACCGCCAAGAGAAGGGGTCTGCCCCGGTGTTTCTGGCAGTGGCTGCTGAGTGCGCCGAAGCACCTTGTAAAACCCTCATGAGGTGCTACATAAAGGGGTCTCATAATTCATGAACTTCAAAACCTGTCTTAAAAAGTGTTTTTCTTTGTTCAAGTGCTTTGACCACCTTATTGGTGAATATGTGTGCTATATAAGACTGGATTTCACAAAGCACTTGGATTCATCTTAAGATGAGTTGTCGATATTTCCATCTTGATTTGATTTGTGACATCACACTTCGCTTGTACACATCTGAAGATCAATCTTAGCTCTTTGTGAAATCAAGCCCTGTACACATAATACTTGCACTCAAGAAAATATACCAATCACATCATCCCTTGCTTTAATTTTCAAATTCTTTTTTTAGTTTTTTGTTTTTTTAAATGCAAGTTCACCCAAACAAGGCTAAAAGCCACTCTTGGTAAGGGGCTACAAAAAGAAAATATTTAAGATGAAAATAACTCAGGGGAGCTAAAGGTAGGAATTGATATCCCACTTAAAATAGTCTAAATTGTAGGATGGAGGGAAACATGCACCAGGCAAGGAGTTCCATAGCGATTACTTCGACAATACAGAATCAATCTAAGAGCGAATCAACAGTGTGTATGCTGTGTTCTTGAAAGGGTCAGATAAAATTACTTAAAACGGTCTAAGAACCGCAGTTGATATGTCACTTAAATTGAGAGCAATCTTTTCTACTTTAACCCCAGGCCATCCTTCTTGTCTACAATTCACGGAGAACATCACGGCCAAAGTTAAGAGTTACCGCTGGCAATGTATTGAATGCAAGTCATGTGGCTTGTGTGGTACGTCGGATAATGATGTAAGTAATGCACTTTCATAAACGTTCCATTTTTACTTGGGGAAACATCTTTCCAAAAATGCTTCTTTAGTCAATAGACTGACAAGACCAAATCAGACAGGTGTCAGTTTTTTTAAGGAAGGATAAATTCATCCCGTGAAATCTCTATTCACCCGAGTATATTCACAACCATTCCAAAGTTTTGCCACATGTGAAATTCTAGGTTACTATATAATGGGTTTTTGTTTTTTGCTGATTGTTTTTCCCTAGGATCAGCTTCTATTCTGCGATGACTGTGATCGTGGCTACCACATGTATTGTCTAAAACCACCCATGTCAGCGCCACCAGAAGGTAAGTCCAAATAGTCAAAATAGAAGGGGAGGGACCATGAGCGTTGCCGTGGATTGGGCCAGGGAAGGGGGCAGGAAAGGGGCCTGGGAAGGGGGTATATTTTGCCATGTTCCCCACTCGTATCACTAGTAATGAGAGTTCATCTACGTGTTTCCCCCGAGTTAGGCGCTAGTAACAACATTTATGTGTTTTAAGGGAAATCATGTAATTAGGCAGATATGAAAAAGAAAAAAGAAAAACTGTTACAATATTATCACAAGAACGTCCATGTTTAGCGAGGTGACAGCGGGTACCAACTGCATCTCTGGCCGCAGCATTGGCGAACGGACACCAACCATCAGAAATCTGAGAAAAGATTCATGCAATGAATCGTTTCACAGATTCAAATCTTTTGGGGGTGAAAAATTGTCCAAACCATATTACTTCAAAGGGAATCCTTTCTCAAAATAGTTTATACTACCAACAGCTGCAGTGCTTCTCAACAAGTAAATTTTTTTGGTCATTATTTTTTGAAGTAGTTACAAATCTATGAACCTTCCTTTAACTTGCCCTCACAGCCACTCCAATCTAGTAAAGTTGGATTTTAAATTGGGCTTTTTTTCTCAGGAGTTATGTGTACATGTATGTTAATAGTTGAAACGTATACTTTCTTGTTCCTTCTCTTTAAGGTTCTTGGATATGTGACCTGTGTAAAATGCCCCAAGTGTCAATTCCCTTACCAATGGCCCTACCAGCTCAACTACCCCAGCCACAAGTCCCTATGATGACCTAATAAGCTTGGCCAACGGCACATCGGATCCAGGGAGATTGCAAGGCGCAGTGTTAGCATTTAGACATTAGGAACCATTAGAAAACGGTGCAGGTACTGAATGTGTGTGGGTATATGACATCACGCGGCATTTTTGTGTCGCGTACGTGCATACGTTGCTAAAGAGGATTCAAAACAACACAAACTTTCCCAGTTTTAGTATATTTTGATCAAGTCCAAGAAGATGCCCAAATTCCACTTCCTGAGGCAGAGCAACTAGCGACAGACTGGATTGGAGACCGTTATCCAAGGAGGCCAAGGGACACCTTGTCCTACGCAGCTAAGTCAAGTCAAGTCAAGCAGGCTCAAGTGTAGTCTCAAAAACTTAATAAAATCCCCATCATATCTTTGTAATTCTTCTTTATTTGACATTAGTAATATTATCTCCACACTATACCTGAAATTCGTAAAAAGAAGGAGTTCATAAGATAACTATTTTTGCCATTATTTATTGAAGAAAATCCATACATGAACCGACCATTTTGACGTGCGATGCAGAAACGCTGTGCAAGTACGTTGAAGTTTACCGCGCAAACTGATGACGTCATCCACAATTTTCCTGAGCCGCACACGCATCCCGTGCTTCAAATCAAAACTAGAAATGTGTGCAAAGCATTTAAAACATTAACAGCAATATTATCTTGACAAATATCAAATGTATGACTGTCTGTACATGAATAGTAGTTTTTATTTAAGCAAAAAATGTCGTGACACGCGCTGAGATCGAGTCTTTCTGACTTAAAAATAAAATCGTCCTGATTTTCAAAATCCAATGTTGGCAGCCCTGCTGTACTGGCACCGTTTTCTAATGGTGCCTAACGTAGATCTTAAGGAAAGTACGCAATGTAGATTTTATATTATGATGTAGCCTGTGAATATGATAGACTGAATATTGTATGTAATCCACCTTGACGTAGATGATGACAGAGAAAAAGATTGATCTTGTTTGGTAACTCCACATTTCCTGGCAGACAAAGTTTCTGCTTTCCATTATAAGAATGCCCACAATGTACACTCAAAGTATAGACCCCTCGCATTGGCCGCAATCGCTGAGGTCAAACAATGGAAACATGCACGCGTGTCTGTGCTGCGCACAACTCTCAGCCATTGATAGGTCTTCAATGACCTCAGTGAGGGCGCTGTTTGGGTCTTGTGACGTCACATGCAAGGGGTCCATTTTATAGGATGGAATTATCAGTTAGACAGACTCATTCTATTTTAAATTGATGTCAAGCTGTATATACTGGAAGCTGTACAAAATGTAAGATTGACTCGGTGTACTCTTTGTGCTTGACAAATTAAACCGTTGGTGCTCTTTTGTAAACATGTTATGTTTTATCTTGTATCATATAAACATGGTGTCCCCCTTACTATTTATTTTGGTATAAAACCGAAGCACACTTTAGATTGTAAGCTCAATCACTGCTGTGCACTCGGACATGACTGATTTGGTAACGTGTTTTTTCCAGCGAAAGTGTTAAGGGTTAAATATGAAACAGGTTTCTTTATTGCATGTATATTAACTATTTCACAATGGTATTAAAATAATTTGACCGTGCCTCTGTGCTGTATTATTTATTATTAGTTTTTTGAGAATATCAGTGTCATAATGGCTAAAAAAGTATTGACGACAAACGTTCTCATAAAATGTACTAGGATTGGAATTATTGAATATTTTCATCATGAATCGGGCAAAAATTGGCCGTAAGCCATGGCTGATAATCGGGCATGGTATGCTGGAATCTTGGACTTGCCTCCCATATGCAGATTGACAAACGATGGTGGCAGCCTTTTGATCTCTTGTAATCCTCGTTTGTACAACAGAAGGACAAAGGTCTGTATCAGGGATTACACAATAACCCCCAGAAAAAGGGAGATTCAGAGCATGAATTCCAGTACCTTTGGTCTGGACGAAACATCGTCCCGAGACGTACATAAATGTCCACCGTTATCGGAAAAACTAAAACACTTTTTAATTATGAGCCAACTTCACACAATGGATTTATAATTTAATTAAAAATAGCTTTATTTTTGTTAAAGCAGATATGAAAGGTCTGTAATGCATTCATTACATTGTACAGTGGTAGTGATATATACTGTAGTTCCTGTTAAAGGCCGTTAGCAATGTCATTACCAATAATACAAAGTATTTATAAAATGGTGATTTATAAAATGGTGATTAATGAATGGGGGGCGTTTCACTGCTATGTAGAATCAAAAGGTCAGCTAAACCAAATTAAATTCATATAACACAATTGGCTATTATGTTCTTAAAGAAGTTAGCAAGAATTGTGTTCCAACGTTCCATTTCATTTCTCAAAGGTAAAACAACTTTTCGCAAGTAACAATTTAGGTGGTGTATACAGGTTTTTTGGAAGCTGAAATAACCACTGTCCGGTCGGGGAAATTGTGTAAATAGCTAAGGAAAACACTTAAATCGCATAAAAAGTTAAAATGTTTTTGTGTACAGAACCTTGCGTTTCTGGCGGCACAGCGTGCAGCACTTGCAAGTACGGATTTCTTTGCGGGTTGGTCTAAAGATGGGCACCAGTTGCAACATTGAGAGTGACTGAGCCCAATTTAATTTAAAAGTAGCCTAGCACAACTAAAGTATGCTTACCAGAATAAGGTTACCAGCCAAAATAGCGTGATTTATGTACCATCTGTAAGTGGTATCCTGCAAATTTTTGCTTGGCATAAAATTATTAAAAGCATTAATTTCTGCTGCCATTAAGGCTGGTAACCTGTCTCTGATAAGTGAAATATTTATGTACTAAGCTATTTTCCTGCTTGGTACCAGCCTCATGAATTCAAGCCCAAATCGCATCCATGTTTGTACTGTACCATGCACACGCTGAATGAATGCAACCGCTCGCAGTGTATTATCTGTTTAACAACTCTTGCACTTCAAATGAGAAGCATTAAAATATAATGTAACAAAAGTGGTGGATGATGAGTTAAATTTGTGTACCATTGTTAGGATCACCTTGCTTGTAACATGAAATGGATTGAATAACGCAGGAAAACTTCCCAACAACACATCTGACAAACATGCCCTGTAATCTGATCCATGGAATACATTCCAGAACTAATTGAATACAATCGTTTGTAAATTTAGAATGGCCCTTTATCATGGTGGAGCAAGATATTTGCATTGTCTCTCAGTACCTGAAGAGTCTTTTGGGTGAAGGATAGGGGCAGTTCTTTATGATGCGTAATGACGGAACGCACGCTTGGCCCATCAAATTCCTCTCACTCAAATGCACATTTTGTTAGTACAATTACATGTGCATGTACCATAAGTTTGTCATAGTCAACAAAACTACGACCCGTAGATGTCAACTATTCTCTTTTCTACGAGTGTTGTTGGATATATCCCAGTTCTCTTGCCAAGCCTCAACTTCTCTTCATGTCGTTTTATTCCCAGTTAGATTCTTGATGAGAGCCGAGGCGGGGGCCATCAGAGCCTTCCTTGATAACCTCATCTTGCCACTGACTGGGTCTCGACCAAAATACTTGACAGAGATCTCCTGGCCGACTTCAAAGCCCAACGCACTTGGGTGGTTGACCTGAACGAAAAAAAATTGAGACTTGGGTTTTACAATCTGATTTGTCCTTGTACTCATTACTGTAACTGCCTTGTCGCGTGGATGGAATGTTAACCCGCCAGCCAAAGTTCATGTGTATTGTGTAAAAGAACCCACAATACTTTACAGGGAAGGGTGGGTTGCTTTTGGTTGGAAGTAAAATGCTCTGATGATCAAGAAGGTTCGATTTCATGTATAGCTTGAAAAACACTTGCTCAGGGAACTTTTCTACATACATTTTACTAATAGCAAACAATACACATCATTCGAACTGTTTCTGTAAAGTATTGTTAAGGATAAGAGTTATTGTAAGGATGATTTTACATTAAATTCCCCCAATAGTTCTGAACAACAGGTGGCCCATGTACATTGTCATTTCAAGGCCCCCCCCCCCTATTTCTCAGTTAACACACCACACACACTCTTAGGCTATGACCTTAAGGTCCCCTAGCACTGTCTATAAACTCTTCTGTTAACCTCTACGTCATCTAACCATCTAAGAAATGATGTCACTAATATTATGTTGTTTCTGTGTGACATCATTTCTAAATCAAGACATCTCCCACTTTCAAAATCCTATAAAATGTCTCCCAAATTTGTAACCCTCATTCTTGTTCCTTCGACTTGGCCCCATTTGAGACTTGCTTCTCTTATACCTACAAGCTAGGTCTAGCATTCCTGCATCGTGTACCATACTGCATTTAACTTCAATAAAGATTTGTCTAATTTTTCACACTCGAATCTGGAAACCAATTTCATAGCTCTGCTTAAAAGTATCGTACACGTTGGGTAATGACTCAAAACAAATATTAGCACAAAAACTTACTTGGTAACAAGCAACAGAGAGCTGTTGATAGTAGAAAACATTGTAGGAAAAGACTCCCTCTGAAGTAACGTAGTTTTTGAGAAAGAGGTAATTTCTCACTAAAATAATAAAAACTTCTTGCAAGAAGTTTTTATTCCTATCTGAAAGCATACAAATTTGTACAACAAGGGTATTTTTTCTTCCATCATTTTCTTGCAACTTTGATGACCAATTGAGCCCAAATTTTCACAGGCTTGTTATTTTATGCATATGTTGCACCAAGTGAGAATACTGGTCTTTGACAATTACCAAACGTGTACAGTGCCTTTAACGGTAAGCAAATTTGGTGCCAACTATAGCAGAGAAATTTGCTTAAGCAAAGGCAAATTTCACAGGTTAGCAAGAAAAACGGTTAGCAGCGCTATGAAATGGAAGCTGGCGCCGTAAGCACAAAATCAGCCGTTAAGCAGCTCTATGAAATTGGGCCCAGCTTGAATGCTCCGGATGCGAGTCCACCTCTTTTAACCAGAGAAACTAAAGCAAAAATATAAAGCCTAATTCTCTGCGTGACATTATTAACAATTATGTAAAATGAAGAATGAAGACTTCTGTGAAATGAAGCATTTTGAGGATTTCCAACATACCTTCCGTTGGTCTAGTTGTGAGTTGTGCAGCAGTGATGGTTGCATTGTGGGATACAGTTTGACCATCAAACCAGCCTCTCTGCATAAAAGAACAATTTTAAGAAGTCATTTAACAATGTTGATCCAAATAAACGGATGACAAATCATTTGAACATGTCATACATTCTCCACTGATCTAATCAAATTTGTTGTTCACTGGATGAATATTCCACCTTTTTAACACCAGGTAAGATTTCTTACAGTTGTTCTCTTATCCGATCCGCGCTTTGTCATCATTTCTTCATGCGCGTTAAACCTTCCTTTCAGCATAGTGTTGGAATGCTATCTAGACTGAAACAGGTCAAATATTCTTACCTAACTTCCATGATTGTTGCCACGTATATAGCTCCAAATGCAAGGTCTGGCTCCCTCTGTTGGAAAGAAATAACAAATTCAATTGTGAGTAAACGGCTCTCAAGTCACTTGTGAAGTTGAGTACAATACTCGACTTCCAATTTCTTTCCTTTATCCAAAACTGACTGGGTAACTGTGAGGCGTGTTAACCACTTCACATCGAATGACGTTTTTTCTGCAATTTGTCTTTGGACAGACTTATGACGGACGTTCTTTAACACCCGGAACAAGTTCGGATTGTCCTCAATTTATTTAGAATACTGACCTGAAGTGGTTAATTTGCAAGTACGGTTTGAAACTTGGCATAGTGTACAAGATCGAAGTAACTAGTTTGGGGTGACAAACCATGTAATGGCAATCTCTTCAAGGAAGAATTGTTGGTTCTGAAAAGAATTTGCAAGGTCCATGAGTTACATACTTGGCAGATACCAGCACTATAAGAAAAAGATCAATCAGAATAGTGTGGCAAAAAAAAAAATCCAAATTCCCTGCGTCCCAAACTCTTATACATGAGGAGTATCGATGCTGATATAAAAGTCATGACTGAAGTACGAGTCATTTTAATAATATCGATTAACAGAATCTTACGTCCTCTTTTAATAATTCTTCAAAGATTTCTTTGGCCTCTTCCATGGCGTTTGGCGTCGGTGCAAAGATGGAGAAATTATTCTCATCCAACTGGGAGATTGTAACCCCTGGTGTAAAAACATAGGATAAAACAAAACTATTTTGAGAGAGAAAAGCTTGGACATTCACCTTTGACATGCCTTCCAGGCACCCTAGGTCTAAATTGCCAGTCAACTTTATAGTGCTGCAGTCACTGGTGATGGAACAGCACTGTATTTGTCTACATATTTACATTCCTTGAACTAATAGAGCACTGGGTCAAATGTCACAAATTTACAAAAATATTTTGGTTGGCAAAAACTGGTTACCAGCCATATAACTCTCAGTGTTGGTACCAAGCCATTTTTTGCTATGGGAAGGTGACAATTTCTGTTTAACAGTGAGTGACTACACAGCTTTGTTATGAAAATGCACCATGCTTGTTTTCTTACCTGTTTCTGCCCGTATTTTCTTCAGGTTGTATCCCCCTGGTCCAACAAACTTTGACCTTCTTGCGATGGGTACTTCAAGGTTTTCTGTATACCAATCAACAAAAAAGAACAAAACTAGTCAGTTTCATGACTTTCAGTTTCCAAAATAAGTTCTTGCAGTTGCATAAGTTGAACTGTACACTTTCAGTGATTTTGGATTCTGTAGAATCTCAATTTCATATGCATAGAGCTGCTTATGCAGAAGGGTTTTCTTAACAATTTTTGGGCCCAGCAAAAATTTAGCAGCAAACCTCAAAGAAGGTATGTTATGGTATTTTGGCTGATAACCTTATTCTGGTAAGCAAAAATGTTTTGCACTTAGCTACTTTTTGTGCTTAAGCAGCTCTATAAAATGGGGACCAGATGTCGGCAGGACTTCCACCAAGGCGTATTATATCTGGCAATGTTTGAAAGTGAAACAAGGCTTTCTACTTCTTCTCACCCCATACATTCTTGCATTGTTGAGATGTAGAACAAAGAGCCATTCCAACAGCTTTATTTCACGTACTGCATCTCTTTGAAACTCCCTACCTGGTTTATGTTTCCCAACATTGAATTTTTTCTCCCACTTTCAAAACGAGTGCATCACAAAACTCAATTTGACCTTGTAGCCCCCCTCTTTAAGTTATGTACAAATTTATTTTTACTTTCCAGTATTGATAAAATTTGCTTTTTATTACCTTATATAATCAATAAACAAAGTATTCAGTATACAAACATGGCCGTAGCATAAAGACAATCTACAGAAGAAAACACGTTTACCTGTCACTGGGCTATTGTCCTTGTGTCCATCTCGTGGTCTGGCTAAGGCAGTTGCCATTATGCTCAAAATCTCACTCTTGCCTGCAGTTGCGTGCTGAATAGCTTCATGTATGATCTTCATTGAAACTGGCAACTTCAGATCAGTCTGTTAGGAATAGCGAAAGACAAATATTCATATTCATTATCACTTAGAAATTAATAACCACAGAGGAATATTGGTGTTACGAAAACAAGAACCCCCCTCCTACTGTATGTCATCCACTGTGGTTTTGAATAATAGATAAACCATGGAGGAAGGACAAAGCTAGCCTAATATCATGTGATGAATGCATCTACACAGTACACATGTGTACACAGTTATAGTTCTGTGCACAGTTGTGCCACCATACACAACCCGTGCAGTTTCGAATAGTTGGTCAACTCACTGGAAAATGTTACCAAGAGAAGACGGTTCAAAAAAAAAGTTTTCATCGTAATGAAATACGAGATACAAGTTGAGTGGCTGTGTATAATCTTAACCATTACTGCTTCGTCCTTCGGATGGGACTTAAAGCCGTTGGTCCCGTGTGTTGTGTAATGCACGTAAAAGAACCCAGTGCACTTATCGAAAAGAGAAGGGGTTTGCCCCGGTGTTCCTGGTTTGATCGGCAGCATATTGTGCCACAGCACCTTGTAAACCATTACATGGTGCTATGTAAAGGAAAATACCTTGTAGGAAAATACTGAATGTTGAAGTGCCTTGAGCGTCACTGAGTGACAGATATGAGCGCTATATAAGAAGGCACTATTTTATTACTATTAATCACTGCCCTCTTCCGACTGATTTGTTTGATGGCGTGTCATGGACGAGTGGTTTAGCACATCGAACTCAAGTTCTGATGACTAACTCATCAAGATGCGGGTTCGAATCCCGGTCATGACAATTGTGTCCTTGAGCAAGACACTTAACTGTAATTGCTTCTCTTCAACCAGGGGTAAATGGGTACCTGTGAGGGCAGAGATGGTTCTTGAGATTGATTTAGCTTGGTGCTCTATTTATTTGGGAGCACAGTCTGTATACTCCCAAGGGAGCTGAGATGGTTTAAGGAATGAAATAAAAGGCCCAGTGAACAGGGGTAATAATGTTGGAGCGATGATGGGAGACAATGGAGCCTTACCTGTAGTGCTGTTATTCCTTTTTTAGTACCTGCCATTTTGAAGTCCATGTCACCCATGTAGTCCTCAATACCCTATCAAATCAAAATCAGATCAAAATCAAATCATTTTTATTTGAACATTTTTACTCCTGGGCACTATTTCATAGAGCTGCTTAAGCACAAAAAGTAGCTAAGCACAGCAAAATTATGCTTACCAGAATAAGGTTACCAGCCAAAGCACCATGTCTTATATACAATCTATGACTGGTACTCCTGCTTAGTTTTGCTTAGCAGAAAGCTGTTTAGCATCATTAATATCTGCTTAAGCAGCTCTATGAAATTTGGCCCAGGTGTCAGGCCAGTAGTTTCATTCCAAGGATCAGCCTAGCCACACTGGGGGGAAGTATGCAACAACAACAAATTTGCTTAGCACAGAAAAATAATGCTAAGCAGAAACAAAAATGATGGCACTTCAACCTTTTGGTATTCCCTGGAGTAATAGATTCCACTGAGCTTCTGGGATCAGTATCCTCAGCCCTACAGAAGTAGATCAAAGAGCATGATTTTGTTGTATCTTATGAAAAATAACAGCTACTTTTTCCAGCAGGCAGACATAAAAAGATCGGAACAGATTCCTTGCATATCACAAGCTCGAAACAGCGCCCTCACTAATGTCTATGAAGACCTACCCAGGCATGATATGTGGCTCTTGAAAAAAAGTAGGAACATTTTATCAAGTACAAAGGCTGACCTAGATGTACACATGGTGAAGGCTTTAATATACTTTTCAGGCTATTTAATCACAATTTTTCAGATTTTTCCAAGGGCAAAAAAAAATCGGAAATCAGACTAAAGTAGGAAGAATATCATGCCTGCCTATCATTGGCTGCGAGTTGAACATGGCGCGTACATGCATGCACATTTTTATTGTTTGACCTCAGAAATGGCGGCAAATACAAGGGGTCTATTCAGATCAAAGTCTGAAGCTTCTCATCCCCGAAATATGAACTTACAAGGAGGTCAGTCAGTAATCTGTAGTCAGTGATGTTATGCGAATCACCAGGTTCAGTTGCTGTCATCAAACCAATGGCTACTCCAGCTACTGCATTACTAATTGGTACTCCTTCAAGAATAAAAACAAATATCAACAAATGATAGGCATCAGGGCACAAGTTCACAGGGCTGCTTAAGCACAAAAAGTAGCTAAGCACAACAAAGTTATGCTTACCAGAATAATATTACCAGCCAAAGCACTGTGTCACATCTTTGGACTGGTATCCTGCCAAATTGTGCTTAGCACAAAATTGTAAAGCAAAATTGGGCCCTGGTTTGAATCCCACCTCAGACCTTCAGTCCCCACATGGTTATGTGAACATTCCTTCATCATCTCTTACTCGTCCTGTTTTTGGCGCTTGCGCTGTTGGATGTATAATCAACTAAATAAATACACAATTTTAATTGATTTGCAAACACAATGGTTCTTCAAATAATCCAATGATCTAAGTGGGAAATACAAACGTAGGAAAACAGAAAAGAGAATTTTTTGTTACCTGCATCCATTAGAGCTAAACTGCCTCCACACGCTGAGGCCATAGATGAAGATCCTGCAAAACAAAACAAAGAATTTAAATAGTCTTATAGATTTTAACTACAAATCCACTCAGACATTTAAGTTTGCAAATAAGAACCTGGCATTTTTAATAATTATAATAATAATAATAATACATAGTTTTTTATATAGTGCTTTATCACACCCGATGAGTGTCTCAGACTTTCAGCAGGTATAAGAGCTATGCTTAAACTATGAAACCTATTTAAATAACAACTTGTAATGGTTTACAAGGTGATGTGGCACAATCTAATGCCAACAGTGCAGGTTAGACCCCGGCAAATCCCATCTCTTAACAATAAGTGTACTGGGTTCTCTTACGTTCATTGCACAACATACTGAGCCTACAGCTTTATGTCTAATCCGAAGGACAAAGCAAGGTTAAGTGTCTTGCTCAAGTGTCATGACCGGGACCTGAACCCACACTCTGACAACACTAGAACTTGAGTTCGGTGAACTAGACTACTCGGCTATGACACTCCATTAAACTAAATCTGAACCTAAATATTTATATACTGACATTCTCCTGATGAAGACTAGGGCAGGCTAGTTATAACGATGGCCATGTCCAGATTGGTAGCTAAGGCTAAGGTTGGATCACCACGCCAACATTCTGCATTTAGCAACAGCAGCAGCTGTAGCCAAGATTTTAGCCAGGATTTTGTAAAAAGGGAATCCAAATTTGCTGGAAATTTAAAAACTGGGTGTCCAAATTGTTCACTTACAATACATTTACATGTAAATGACAGACAAAACAGGGCGTCAAAAAGATACCAAGACACCCCTCTGGCTAACACTATGGCTGTAGCTGTAGCCACCAATAGCACTCTAAACTAATGACGTCACTTTTGCTCCAAACACCCGGCTGTCAGACAAACATTCCACCACTTACCAATTACCCCCATCATCAAAGCGTCAAAGTGAACTAGTAGTGTAGTCAGTACTCATGAGTAAGCATAAAACTTGGACACGTATGCACGAGTATGTTAGTGAGATTTGAAACGTTGTCTGAGATCCCGGTACAGCTTCTAGTTTTAGCATTTGTGCAGAGTGCTATTCAGTGCTAATAAATCTTATGCAGTGATAGTAAATTGATCACAGTGTGTACTGCAAAGTAAAAACCCGACACCAATCTTCCAACAATGCACAATCTCACAACTCTCCTCATTAAAACTAATTTGAGGAAAAACATTTCAAGTATTCTGACCACATGTTTACAAGATATTTAAACGCAATCTGATGATTATTTATACTGAGGATCATCTTACCATTTGATTCTAATACTTCACTGGTGAGCCGTATTGTGAATGGAAAGTCACTGGGTATCACCGGTTTGAGAGACTTCTCTGCCAGGTTACCTGGAGAATGTGCAAAACTTTTCATTTATTTCACTTATTAATTTGACAATGGAAAATGTTGAGGATAAAAAAGTGTATACCCTACATGTCAAGTTAAAAGACAAACTCTTTTAAGGTCGTAGGCCGTGTCCAAAATGGCGGCTATGGCTATGACTACAAAAGGCAAACAAAAGGGATATCAATCGTTGTCCCTGGACAGCATTTTTTTTTTTTACTGCCCGCTTCGTTTAACTGTTAAGGCAATTTAGATATGGATATCAACGTCTTTTTTTAGGGTTAAACAGTAAACTGGTGAAATATCCCAACCCTACCGTAAAGGTCTGTCGGGCACTATCTATTGGTACATTTGAACATTTCTTCCTTATATCCCATCGGTTTCCTAGTGGTTAAAACTAACTCCTTACCATGCCCAAGTTCCCTCCTTCCCATCATTAATCTTCCAGTCTCATTGGTTGCATATGGTGGAAACTGCCAATAAAATGTTCCAACAAATATCATCAACAATGGCCAAGAGCTTTTATTCATAAATATTATCTGTAAGATCTGAAATGTCACCACACAAGGTGGCTTAGGCCTTTCTCCATTTGCAGTACAATATTGATGGCACTAGTTACGTGTATTAATTGATTTAGTTCACATCCAACGGCACAATTAGCGCCAATAACAGGATGAATAGGAAACAAGAAATGTTAAGTTTTAGATATGGGAGGAAGACCTCAATGGGAAAAAAACCCACGCAATCAGGTAGGGACTGAAAACCCAATACACAAGCAAGGCAATCCAGTTCAAGGCAGGATTCGAACAGGGGTCCACAGAGGTGAAAGGCAGGAAAAGAAACCAGAGAAGTACTGAGCATGCAGTGCTTAATTCACATTGGTGTATGGGTAAAACCAAATAATATTCCTTATCCCCAATGCAAAATTAACATCTATTAAGACTCAAATTAATATTTAATTAATAGTTTTTGCACACAATCTCGCAAATTCTGTTCATATATCACACCTTATCTATTCTTACATTTTAATGTGCATGTATTGTAAAAGTTTTAGTGTTTATATTGTGCATGTTTATACTTCAGTATCGTTCTTGTATGTATTTGTTTAGATTCTTAATATTTATTTGCAAAGTGTGGGACAAAGAATTTCACATTGTTTAATAAATAAATGTGACCAACAAATACATAAATAAATGAATACATTTGTAAATTTGTCTCGAATACCTCTTGGTACTATTCAACTTTTCAAGTTTTTCTCAGATACATTTGAAATAAACTCACCTCATAATGTAACATGAAATTCTTGTCTTTCACTCCGCTGTCAAAGAAACAAACATTTCACAATCCAATAAATATCTGACTTTCCCCCAAAATGTGCATACTTGTCTAGAAAAAAAATAACGAAAGAGTTTATATTCCCAATTTAATCATCATAATGCAGGGAGAACTTCAACATGACAACGTACCCTGCTATCTCCAGGATTGGATCCGTTCTGAGAGCGGATTCAATAGAGTCAAACGTCACTGTACAAAGACACTAGGAATAAAAAAAGGACAACATTAAAATGCAATATACAAGATGAAAAACAAATTATTTGTTTTTTAAATATAGGTTGAACTACAATGTGAAAACTGGAAAAAATTCACACATTTCATAACTGTCGACACGAACTGACTCATTGTGTGTGTACTCACCATTTTGTTTTTTTAGCTTTCATATTTTTTACATGTTTATACAACACTCGTCAAGGCCTACAATTTCATAAAGTTTCAAAGCTTCAAAAGCTTTACTTTTTAAATTACGATAATGATGCCTGGTAACCTTTGCACAAAAGTGAAAATTTTTCAATTTCATGAACTGACACACACAGGTTTCAATTACCATTGTAATAATACTGGGTTCTTATATAGCACTCATCACACCCCTAGGGGCGTATCAAGGCGCTCAATATTTTCTCCTGCAAGGTATGCGGAGCCATGTTTTGAAGTATGAGACCTTTTTTTGCTTTATAGCACCATGTATTGGTTACAAGGTGCTGTGGCACAATATGCTGCCGATCAAATCAGGAACACCGTGGCGAACTACTTTTTTTTACAATAGGTGCACTGGGTTCTTTTACGTGCATTACACAACACACGGGACCTAAGGCTTTACGTCCCATTCGAAGGACGAAGCAATAATGGTTAAGTGTCATGCTTAAACAAGTGTCTCGGCCAGGACTCGAACCCACACTCTGCTGATCAGAAACACCAGAGGTCGAGTCCGGTGTTCTTATTCGCTCAGCCATGGCACCCATAATAATGCACGGTGCACATGCACCAAGCTCGATTGTGAACAAAAACATTTCCATGAACTGGCACAAACCTTTTGTGCTTTTGTGTGGTGGGCATGTGCGCTGTCCTCCATTTTGCTTTATTTTTGTTTCACGAACTGACACATGGCACCTTTTCTTCCTTTAATGCTTTTGTTTCTTAAGTTCAAAACATCAAGTGTCCACAATGAGAAAACCAGTTGAAAACACTGTGAAATTTTGAAGGATAGTGGTGTTTTGAAAAGCTAGCAACTTTAGATGCCATATTCTTGGATTGCTAGTTTTTGCTAGTATCTACGTGTGTGTCAGTCCACGGTGTCAGTGACAACTTGAAGCCTTAAAAAAATCCTTGACCGTCAAGCCCTGGAGGCAAATGTGAAGCAGACATTTGGACCAAGCATTAGAGCACTATGTCCTGGGAAACTGATATTCTAACAAAGAAATAGCGTGAAAGCAAAAGAGGGGCCTTGGTCAAGAAGGATTAGAACCTAGCTACCAATCAACTTGAAGAGAGTATTTCTTAGGGATTATGTGGCTAATCTCAAGGCGGCATTGACACTACAAGCCTGATACAAATGCTCATTGCTTCAATACTTTCCAATTGGTTAATACTCTATGGCTGTTTTTGAAACCACGGTTTAGGTTTTGGCTCCAGCTTTGGCACCAGCCTGTTTGAAGTCCCGTACAACCGTACAAAAGTGTGCTTCAAAATAACTGACAAACTACTGGTTTTGAAACGGGCCAATAGACTGTGCAAGTCTCGCGCATATTCAAAAATTGGGACCTGTTAAAGTGCGCAAGTTTGTTTCCTACACGCATTAGAACAATGTACGTGGGACCAAAGTGGTCCCAAAAGTGTTTGAATATGCACGAGACCTGCCACAGTCAATTTTAAAATTTCAATCACAAAAAATATTGCAACACAATCATCAATTCTATGAAAAATTATTTGGGGTAATTTGGTGGGTTCTCCTTTTCTAATTGATTCATAAACTTCGTAGGCTCGTTCTCTTTGATCCTTACTAGGGGATCAGTATTAGAAGCACATAGTCCCATTGATCCTTACTTGCGTTTGACCTCTTTGGAACAGCGCTGACCCATGAAGAGGTTTGAATAGATTGACTTCACATCTAATATCTCTGACCTGCTTCAGATCTCGTCCATCACACCTTCAAAGAAAGATGATGTTGCTTTAAAAACACAGTGTATTTCCTGAATATTTGTGGAGCTGTCCTACCTGTATCCTTGTATGGCTGCGTCCGAATCACACAACTTCAGCTATGGCTATGGTCAATGACAGTAGACAAAACGTTGAAAAATAGGCCTTTACACAATCTGGGCCCAATTTCATAAAAGCCTGTAAGCACATAAATCTAGCTTAGCAGAAACAGGTTACCAACCAAAATTCCATAAAGTTTACATTGTTGCAACTGCCCACTCATTTTTTGCTTAGCAAAAATACTTGCTCAGCAAATATATTTGCTAAGCAGTATTTTCTGCTTAACAGCTTTATGAAATTGGGCCCTGGCCATAACCACTGCCGAAGCCATTAAAGGGTGTGCGACAACATTGTTAAGGTTGAAAATATTTTCAAATAATTACACATAATTAACGTAATATAAAGATGGTCTTGATGAAAAGCTTCCCTTGAATTAATTTTGCCTGAAATGCTACATTTTTTTTTTTAAATGAGTAAAACAATTATTTTTTATCTAGCGAGTCCGAAATCCGATGTTTGAAAACAGTGAAAACGTATAAAGGTATTTGTTCACTATTTTCTTGTGACTCCGATGTCCAAATGAGCTTAAACCTTTACAGGTTTGTTATTTCATGTATATGTTGGAACGCATACAGTGTAGGATACTGATAATTGTAAATTACCAACGTTATCCGCATGATTTAAATCCGACATGGTCTAACAGTTTCAGTTATTAAGTTTGATATTAAGTGTCCTTGGTTTCAAAGCCAGAAACGTACAATAACTGTTTACCTTCTGTCTTGCTCTAGTATGAGACCTCTGAATACATCTTTGGCAACAGTGTTGAATGCTTCATTGATAAAAAATGACTCTTCAGATGGAAATAATTCTGAAAAAAGGGAAAATTAACAGTAGTAAAACATAAACATGTGTGTAAATTTGGTTCTGAAAGTTTATCTAAGGTGTATTTTCTTTAAGAATAATTCAATTACGCAATTGCAATTTACAAATTTGTTTAATCGCTGGTACTTTACATTTGGATGGTTGTCATTTTACCAGCATGGCTTTGGAAGTAGGTTCCCATAAAGAGATTAATTTATCAGCATAGAACACTACTTTATAAGGAGATATTTTTTGGCACAACTTCAAATTCAGTACATTATTATATAATGGGATATGATTGTCTGTTGATCACTTGCACTGACGTGACCTGCAGCTACTTTCTGTCCATGGTCTGCTATTCTGGGAGTCAAAATGCACGAGGAGATTTAGTGCGCGTCTATTAAGCCATTTGCGATTTAGATATGAATAAAGTCTGGTACAATGACTTGCTTAGTCACAAGTTACTGCTTAAATTTGAATTCCTCAGACTATAGAGACAGTTGCTATGTCAAATGGTTCGGGGCATGTTTTTGTATAGCAACCTCCAGATGAGAAAAACCCTGGTATCACTGTGCCATGCACATTTATTCAAAATTGTGTATGGGTGTTCGCAGTCTCCTACGTAACAACGCAAAAGCTTGCCCTGAATCATGTGACATAGCAACTGTCTCAATAGTCTGAGGCATTCAAATTTAAGCGGTAACTTGTGATCAAGCACATTATTGTATCAGACATTATTCAAATCTAACTCGCAAATGGCTTATTGAATGTGCGTCACCTAATATGCTCACTACACAGTAACACATGGGGAAACTAACTCCCAAAGTGGCACAGGCAAGATTTATCATGTGATGATGTCAGGTGGATTGGGTCTATATGTGTTTTTGATCACCTTGTATTTGTTCAATAAATTCATCTCGGACAGCTGAAGAAGCCTGATCCCTGGAAAACTGAAAAGGAAAACAAAAATAATAATTGTATATTTCTGATTTCAGGTCTAAATACCCCTTTCACCCTAACCCAACAGAATTTGTCCAAACAGAATCTGTTTTTGGATCTATCATGAAGCCATCAAAATCCGACAGCATTAAACAAAAAAAACTGCTGATAAAAGTTGTTTAACCGACTCTACAGGGTGCAGCAAAAAGAAGGAAACCCACATTTGACAGGAATTTTAACCTATGGTTTTTACTTACCTTATTCAAATTGTGTAAATAAGATATTTTTTTCTCATTTTGATTCTGGTCAATATGGTTCAGTCAGAATTTTAAACCACAAAGTCTTGTAGACTTTCCTCCCAAACTCGAGCCATGTTATGACTAAACATCAAACAAGTCTACAAACCTGACTATGCCGGTGTGGCAAATTGTGTAGAAATTTTGTCTGATAGTGCCCTCTTTTGAATCAATTTCCTTCAGCCCATATTAATTTACTGTATGGGGGACACACATTATAATTATTGATTGAACAATTCAGACGCTATAGAGGTTTCTATGTAACATTCCATCTTTACCTTATGATGTGTTACATCTGTATAAACTTCATAATATCTTTCTCTTGTTAATCTGAAGGAGACAAAATACATAGTAAAAAGACGTTTACAAATTAAAAACGTTAAATAAATTATCATAGAAATACCTTATTCTAAAAGTAAAATCAAAGACAGGCATGATATTTGGCACATGGAAAGAGTAGGAAAGTTTAATTGAGTACAAGGGCTGACCTGTATATGGTATAGGCTTTGATAGACCTTTTAGACTAATAATTAGCAATTTTACTGATTTTTCTGAGGCAGGCATGATATTTAGCACTTGGAAAAAAAGTAGGAAAATATTGATTAAACTACAAGGACTGACCTATACTTTTACATATGGTAAGGTTTAATATTCTTTTCAGGCTATTTGATAACAGTTTTGCTAAATTTGTTAAGGAAAAAAAATTCGGAAATCAGATTAAAGTAGAAATAATATCAAGCCTGCTGAGGGGGATGAGAGCAACACAATCGGAAATCAGATTTCAGTGGGAAGAATATCATGCCTGAAAATAGGCCGACCCCTTTTTGGTACAATGAGAATATTTATTTGTTATTACCACTTACCACAGGGAACATGACAATATGGAAGAAAAATGCTAAAGGTCTATATTGTTGGGAGAAATTGATTGCAGAACTTTGGATTGTGGGGTTTGAGGGAACTGAACCTCACCTACTGACAGCCTCTACTAATTCCTCTGAGGGCACAAAGAGTTTCTCAGGAACTCTCTTGTCCTTTCCGGACCTCTTGGCTAGCTTCTCTATCTGTTGAATTATGACCTGGGTTTCCTTTAAGCCAGCTCGAATGGCCTTCACAAAGTCATTCTGTAAGATGTTGTCTGCTGAAGCCTCCAGCATGACTGTGTAAAGAAGTAACAACATTGTTAGGTTTAATGTAGGATTGAGGCTTTGCATTGTGCAGACACGCAACTTTGGGTTGCATTTTTTAACCACTTCACGTTGGATGACGTCTTTATTCGCAAATATTTTTTGAGTTTTAAGTTATTGAGTGAAAACATTTGCTAAGCACAGACCAACATTTTCAAGCAGTTACTAGCCAAAATGCCATGTAATGTATATTGACTGCAATGGATTTTTCACTTATCTCAGCTAAGCAAATATATTTAGTTTCTACTTTACAGTTCATGAAACAGAGGGCTGGGCCCAATGTCAAAGTTGCTTATCCACTTCATGTCAGATGACGTGTATATCCGCCAAATTTTTCTGGACTGGCCTACAGCGGATGGTTTATTACGACCGCAACAAATTCAGAGCACCCTCAAATTTTGATGGCAGCCGGACTGCTGACTTCAATATCCACCAAACATTCCATTGTGTAGCGTGCAAAGGCATGCACCCACTGTGCTATGCTTCATTTTTTTCTGGAGGTTATTGTGTAATCCCCAATTCAATTATTTATTTGTTTTGGTAAGCAGAATTGTTTTGTACTAAGCTACTTTTTGTGCTCAAGCAGCTTCATGAAATTGGGCCCTGCATAGACCTGCTTAAGTACAAACAGTTGCTCAGCACAAAACATTTCTGCTTACCAGAATAAGGTTATCTGCCAAAATATAAATTTCCGCCTTTGACTGGTTTCATGCTTAGTTTTGCTTAATAATAAATTGCTGAGCAAATGTTTCTGCTTAAGCGGCTCTATGAAATTTGGCCCTGGTTCTTGAAGCTATTAATGCTTACCTATGCTGCTCTTCCTAGCACCGGCAAGCACCAAGTTAAGACGACTCTTACTCAGCTGCAACCTTGTGGGATTGATGATGATGTCATCATTTACAAGGCCGACCCTAACTGCACCCACGGGACCATTCCATGGGATGTCAGACAGTGCTAGGGCTGTGGAGGCTGCAGGAATAAGTGGGAACATTGTATGGTGATGTGTTAGTCATATAAAGCACTATGAGTAGTTTGGTATAGACCTCATGTACTGACGTCATCCCACTGCCAAAGGTAATCTGATGTCGCACAGCTATGTACCCACAATGAACAGGATAGGCCAAAGAGCAACCTCCTTTTGACCTTTTGACCTCTATACGAGGGCGCCCTACTCAAGTGACATCACATGCTTACGATCTTTTACCAATTTGTTTAAGTTGGAAGGCTTTCACCTAGGTATGTAGTTTAAAGTGTCAGTTGACAATCCTTTGTCAGATTGTTTTGTAAAATCTATCTTAACTTCCGTAAATCCTACCCCTAAATTTGCCTGGGTTTTAAACGGTTTGATGAAAACAGTGCTGGATGTGGTGCACCGTATTCAAGTACTGTCATTCACAGAGAATGGGTTTCAAATCTGGGCCTGGTTGTCAGGTCACAATGATTGTGCCATTGTGTGAAAGGGATTTTACCTTTGAATTGATGAGACATAAAGCCGTAGGCCCCGTGTACTAGGATAGATACTTATGTCAAAGAACCCAGAACACTTGCCGTGGAAGGAGTAGGGGTTTACGACAGTGTTTCTGGTTCATTGCAAGCACCCTTGTCTACAGGTCTCCTTAGGCTTCTGAATTACAGTGATTCAGTTAGCTTTGAGGTATCCTTGGTTTCATAACCAGAAATTAATAATAATAATCATAACATTAGTAATAATAACAGTAGGAAAGGATCTACAGTTTACCAATCTACCTGAGTAATGATTCTTAGGCAAACTACCTGATGGCCAAGGTAAATATTGTAAGATGGGTGTAGTGAATTGTCTTTCTTGGTTTGGTAATGACTCAAATATCTATTAGCATAAAAACTGTAACAAGCAACGGAGAGCTGTTGATAGTATAAAACATTGTAGGAAACGACTCCCTCTGAAGTAACATAGTTTTTGAGAAAGGTAATTTCTCACTAAAATAATAAAAACTTCTTGCAAGAAGTTTTTATTCCTATCTGAAAGCACACAAATTTGCACAACAAGGGTGTTTTTTCTTTCAACATTTTCTTGCAACTTCGATGACCCATTGAGCCCAAATTTTCACAGGCTTGTTATTTTATGCATATGTTGGGATACACCAAGTGAGAACACTGGTCTTTGACAATTACCAAACGTGTTCAGTGCCTTTAATCACAAATGACACTGCTGTCACTTCTTTTGATATTGTTCATACTGTACGTACCAGCATTTATACAGACCACATCAGGATCATGGGCTCCATCAACAGCAAGAAGATTGCATACAATCTGTAATTAGAAGAACATAATATTGATTTGACACACAAACCGACTTGATTCAAACTATTTAAGCAATCATCTTTCAAGTTTTTCAAGCTATTCACTACAGGTCTTAGGTTACTGGGATCGTTTCTCAATACGCTCTAGTCATTTGCATTTTGGATCGCACGGTAGTCAAGTGTGCCTACCACTCAGTATAGTAATATTAATAATTTTGGGTTGAACAAAGACAAATTTACTAGAGCGGGATTTGAACCTGCCACCTCCAGATTAACGTGCCAGCACTGTACCAACTGAGCTATCTAGCCCCATGTTGGCGGTCTCCCTATTTTGTCAATATCTTTGTCGGGGGGTACCACTCAGAAGCCATTCAACCTGTAACTACCGTAAAGCCAGAGATCATACCCAAGTTGTTTATACCAGCTAGGAAGCGGCAGGAGAAGGATCACCTTAAGGGGATGCAACTTTTTATTTCAAATATAAAGTAATAAACCACAAGGGAAACTAATTGGGTAAATTTAAAGTTATTTTGGGTTGAACAAAGAAAAATTTACAAGAGCAGGATTTGAACCTGGAACCTCCAGCCTAACATGTCAGCGCTCTGAAATACAAGCCAAAATATTAACAATGTACATTTTGTTTACTACACTGGCCCAATTTCATCAAGTAGTTCTACACAGAAATATCTCGTTCAGCATAAATGTGTTACCAGCCACATGCAATGCTTACAATTCACATCGTTGGATTTGGTGCCAAAATACTCAGGTTTTGGGGGTTTTTTTGTTTTGTTTTTTTTTTTTTTTGGGGGGGGGTTTTGCTCATCAATTAGGCTGCTGATTAACAATTTCTGCTTAACAGCTTTATAATAATGGGCCCCGATTGGGACTAATTTTAGAAAATATTACCTACCTGTGTTTCATAGAAATAACCCTTTGGAAACAGCGGCCTGATTGACCTGTCTGTAAATATATCAAAAGAGATAACATTGCAAGCATATATTTTAAGTTTACTTACTACATAAAGTATGGTACCTATATGGTAAATGGCTGATGCCCAGGACAGGCTCATTCGGTACAATGTTGGTGTTGTTGGGTTTTTTTACCAGTTTGATTGCATTGTTTCTCTTTTCTTTTTATGGGCAGGTTGAACATTTTGGTTATACAAAATTGTAGTTTTGTTCTCCACATATTTCCTTTGTTTATGTATATATTATCTTGCACAATGTATTTTATCTGTTTGTACTTTTGAAAAGTGGAGTTGATTAAAGTGGAGTAGATTTAGCCTTCGAAAAAGACTCTGCTAGGGTCGAAACGTCAGGCCAGTAACTATTTTGTATGCGTTTTTAGATTGGTTGTTCTACATCACCGACCAATCATTCTGCTTGTGAGAATCTCCAGGTTACTGTTTCCCATCTCTCGTCTCAGGTGATTGGTTGGAATTCTACCAGCAGCTGCAGCCTTTTGTCTGTAATCAACCTGATGAGGACAGGTACATACATTAAAGCAGCTGTTACATTGAGATTTAAACACATTGTTCTCTTTCAAAAGTACTTGTTGTTGTTCTACTTTTCTTTTTCTTTTTTTATGCAAGTTCGCTCCAAACAATGCTTAAAGCCATTCTTAGTAAGGGGCTACAATAAAAAAACATTTAAGATAAAAATAACTCAAGGAGAGCTGAGGTTAGGAATTGAAATTCAGGTTAAATAGTCTAGATTTTAGGATGGAGGGAAACATGTACCAGGCAAGGAGTTCCAAAGAGACGCACTATGTGGAGTAAAGCTCTTGGAATTGTTCTTTGTTTTATATATCAGCAAACCAAGAGTGTATGGGTGAGAACATCAGAAAGCTTGGTTTCAGACTCGAACATCCTGATTACTTTTTGTGTTATGGTAACATCAACATCGCCATTTGGCTGCCATTCTGCTAGGCAGTCAGCCACAGTAAGCCTCCTTAAACTAAATGAAGGTTTATTTTATTTTATCCTTTAATATTTTCCTGATCTCAACCAGTGCAAGGGGAAGGAAATGTTGAACAGGTTTCCAATATACTGATAAAACATCTGGTGGACTTTCTACTCAAAAAACTGAACCTAAAGCTGTTTTCTCCCAAAGGGTTTTTACTTTTGATTTGTTTTTGTGAAAGAATGTTTTAACATTCTACTTCTCTGAAATATTTGGAACATTTTTTGTCTTGCCAATGGTTCTGCAAAAAAATTAATAGTGAAACATAATATTTTCACCGTCCACTTACTGTTAATGGTAGGAAGTTTGTTGCGGTAGGTTTTTTCCTCCCAACAGCTGTCACAAGAACTGATGTATCACCCAACTTGAATAAAAACCAAAAGTAAAAAGAAAATCTAAATGAAGGTTACACTTTGATACAGAACAACTCTCTTCTAATTAGAATTGCACTAAAACGAGACTATGAAATTTTTAGTTTTCTGAGCAACAAGATATTTTTTGAAACATGTTGACCCCATTGGGAAAACATTAATTGCCCCCTAACAATTTGTGTGATGTTTCCACTAGGGTGCTTTGTCAAATTAATTATTCAGATTCAGATCCAGAACATTTCAGATATTTTCAAACTGAAAAAGTATAAATTCAGTCTGAGCACTCTGCTAAATGTAAGTATTTATTAGAATATATGTACTGTAAAAATACATATGCACACAAATGTACCAGTCAAACGGAAGTATAAATTATATACATGTCATATATATAAAGTGTGTACCTGAGCAACTGCACATCCATCTGTTAATCTTGCCAACTTTCCAGTCGATAAATGAAGTGTTCTTCAACAAACAACAAAAAGGTTACAATTATTATGTAAAAATGTAGTCAGCAAGTTTGAACACATTTCAAATACTTTTCTACTTTTTTTCAGTTAAAATTAACTCTTGAAGTCCAGGAAGAAATACTATTTGGTTGTGTTCAATATTACGTTTTATAAAAGGCAACTGCAAAATGATCAGAAACACTATTTTACCGGCAGTCTTTTCTGATTGGTCAATATCCATGACAAAATTTTGTCCAGTGTCAGACAAAATGGTGACGGACATGATTGAACTTAAGGCCATACCCAAATTGGGGGCTACAGCTACGGCTAAGACTGTTTCTAAGGGCGCCCTGTCTATACTTAACATGCTTTATTTGTGCATAATGTCATTAATAATGATTGTAAATGTGACACTGACTGTGACACAGGCAAAAACTTTCGGTTACACCCCTTTGTTCCGACACCCCAATGTGCCAACACCCCTATGTTCCGACAACCCTGGTGTATTTTCCTATTCCTAACCTAACCCTAACCCTAACCCTAACCCTAACCCTAACCCTGTGTAAATCATGAGGGGGTTGTCGGAACATAGGGGTGTCAGACTGACATAGGGGTGTCCGAATATAGACTAGAGCAGTCCCCAAACTTTCAAATAGGATTTACTACATCAAAAAACTATATGACTCATGAGGTTTGTGGAGACGATAGCGGAACAAACGAATAAATAGTTCTATGACAGTCCCTAATCCAAGAGAGAGCTATTTAGGAGACTTTCTATTTAGTATTTAGTATTTCATTTATTCGCGCATTGGGTACATATGATTATGTAATTGTAATGGCATTGGCAGTGCGATCGCGAATAAACAAAAAGCATTACTTGTTTCCAACAACGGCTTCAACAGAATCTGTATCATCTAAACTAGAAACCGGCTTCATATGCCTCCATCTCCTTGAACCAATTGTACACTTTCGATAACAGTTTTCACATCTCCAAAATAGTCTTTTGATCGGTAAAACGAAAGCAGTTTGGGCAAGCATGAGCCTTGTCATGGAGGCTGCCATCTTGTTTAATTTATCCTCGTTCTACAAGTATTTTTTGTCAAGTTTGCAACAATCTTCAAAATAAATATAGTTACACAATAAAATCTGCAATTAATCTTTAATCCATAAAATTGTTTTTAGATTTAACTAATTTATATTTTAGTTAGAAAATCAATTTGTTTTAAACTAGTAAATAAGCTCGTTACGTGCGCTCTGGACCCAGACACTGTGACCTAGTTCATTCGGTTCATTCACCATGGTTTAATGAATGGTTGTCCTGAATTGTCGGTCTCTAGCTAGCTCAGTACACTGCCACTGGTCAACTTAACTTTGATTTCCGGATCAACGTTGTTGAAAAAACTTTTGACCAATGTTTGCGTTTGACGTCAATTTAATTAACATCCCCAACTTGGAGAACTCTACTGTTCTGACTACGATCACAGGGTGAGCTTTTTCTGTCTCATTCATTGTTGTCTGTCAAGTGTGTGTGACTGTGAAGTCTTGTCAGTGGAGGAGATCTGGGACTGGATGGGGCGGGGGCCGTTCTGGAGTGTAAACATGACCAAATTTAGTCATTTCTTGCCCAGTATTGTCCATGCATTCTTGTAACACTGACAGCATGTGATGTCCATTCAAAGCTCGAATCCGACCGTCACTTTCTCACTCATTATTTAATATGACATTATTAAATTATCATCATCATTTTGTGTCATCACATATAACTGCTTGCCAATGTTTACTTCTACAAACTATAATAAAGGCGGGGGAGCCTTAGCATATAGAGAAAGTGTGTCCTTTCTCTATGCTAGAACTTAGAAGCAGCCAATGTTGGGCAACTTCGAGTCCATAATAAATAATAATATATTGTTAAATCAATTGTTCTTATTTGCCTAGAAAGATAGTTTTTGTCATTTTATGCATGGGTCAATACAAATGAGTGAAAAAGTGACGTGCAGTCAGATTTAGCACTCTTCTCCAACCCACAATTTAGTTTATATTTCATCTGTTCAACAAGTGTGAAAGTGAAAATACATGTATGGAATGTGTACATCTTAAATTTGATTTCATAATCTTAGACTTCATTCTAGTATTATCTTTTAGTTAAACAAAATTTGTGTAGTGCAGATACAAGTGAAATCTGATGGCTACAAATGTTTGACCTAATCTTTTATTTATAAGACAAAAATAAACAAGTCCAGCGAAAACTGTTTTTCTGCAAGAAACTTTTGTATTTATTCTGATTCTTTTTTAAAACATTTTTTTTCTTAAAAGGTTAAACAAAGGTGGTTTAAAACATAGTGTACAGCCCCTTTCACACTAGATGATTTTTCCTGGGAAATTCCTGGAAACATTTGGTTGACCTTTTCGCACTTGAAGTGCTAACCCTGGAAAACTCCTGGGAAATAGCAATTTCCCGGGAAATAGCTACCCCTTCTTGGGAGTAGGGTGAAAAGGCGAGTTAACCCCAGGGTTACCAGGGAAATTAAGTGTGAAACGAATATGGGATGGCAGTGAGGTGAAAGTTCCGCAGGAATTTCCTAGTTTTGTTTGGGGGGAACTGACTTGTAGTGTGAAAAGGGCTGACAAGTTTGTTTTGGCTAAAATCTAGTTGCAATTATTATTTTGGGACCTTTGGGAGGAGAGATATAATTATCGCAACAAGAAACAAGCCATCTACTGTAAACAGGTCGTTGGAACAATATTTCATGTTAAATCCTACCCCACATTTTCTTGAAAAATACAGCAATTACCAATGATGAAATTTTTCCCTTAAAACAATTTTGATATCTTATTTGCTCCCAAAAATGTGTGTTTGGGTCTCAAATTTCGAAATCATAAAAATATATTATTCATTTCACTCAGTATATCAACTTAATCAGGACAGTGAAAATCGATGCACTGCCAGGCTTTTTGAAATTTTGGATGGAGAGGAGTAGATGGAACAAAGTTGCCAACTTTCCTTCGTAACTTGTTGAAGAGTCTGTCCACACTAATGGTTACTAAGGTATGACATTTGAGGAAACATAGTATTTTGTCATATTAATGTGTACATTAAAAAGCCCAAGGGGATTGCACTTTTATTTACAACAAATCTGAAAGTGATCATCTTGAAGATTGTGAAGTTGAGAACAGAGACAGACTTGTAATTTACAAATTGGTAGGAAACACTGAAATAAATTGATTCACCCAACTGTTGTCCCTGTAAAAATGCAACAGGCAACTAAGACAATCCTCTGATTAATTAAGATTTTTTTCACACTCTATTTTCCCCAACTATGATCATTTTTTAATCGGTTAAATTGCTGAAATTGTTTATTTTAGGGACAATGATACAAACCAACTTCACAAAGAGGGGTTTAGGGTATTTTACCCTTTGAATTTAGTTTTTACTCCAAATTGTTACAAAAACAAAGTTTCTCATGAAACAACAACGGAAAGCTCAGTTTACAAAAAGCTAAAGATTTTAAAGCATTCTGAAATGCCTCTGGCAACGGTATCCAATTTGGGTTCAGTTGCACCCCCATGATCATATTGTAGACCTCTACTTATTTCCATGGTCGCATGCCATTCCATTTGATGAAATTTGGGGTTCCCCATGGCTAAATAAGGGCATACAATTGGGCACATGTTCATGCTGTTGTCCCTTCTCTTTGTCCATACACATTTTATTTAGATGAAATTTCAGGGTGTCGTTATGTAGGTTGAGATTACCAGGATGAGTTCCAGACATGTCTCTGTTTTGGGGGGTTTTGTTTTTTGGTTTTTTTTTGTGGTGGGGGAGTTCCTCTTTTTTTTCTGTTTCTTCTTTTGTCTACTGGATTGTCATTACATTTCCAAGAATTATACATTGTACAAATACACAGAAGCACACAAAAATGTAAACAGGGTGAACTGTAGAGTGTATACCGTGTGTACATTATTGTTTAATTGTTATTTGTTAGGGAAGGCCTGATAATACCAATTTGCAGCATGAAAGCAATATCGTACCTGAGTGCAGGAATGCAATTTACATTGTATGCAAAACAGCAGTCAAGGATAACTTGTATGCCCTCTCATTCACCTTCCATTTTCCATACCACATTAAGAATTAGTAGTAGTATCCTACAATGTACAATTTAAGTCTGTGATTTGTGTCTTCTACTCTACACAATGCTGTACTCCTTTCTGTATGATAATTAGTAATTAATACCAAGAGCATTTTTTTGTTTATTTCATCCCTGTCTTGATGCTGAGTGGTTAACCTGTAGTCCATGGTTGAACAATGGGTGTAGAAATAGGATCGAATGCATCGTCTTGTTACAATGTACACAAATTTGTACCAGCACTGGTACATTTATGTGCAAGAACCATGTGAATGTCATTTGCATTTACTTTAATACACAAATTTATGTTTTAAATTAGCATAGTAAATGTGTTCGATTACATACATTCATGTACATGATACAAAGTGTAATACGGCGCACTCTGTGTATAGGCTATGCATACCCTTCAAGTAGATTCATGAATGTACATTTTAAATTCATTTTATTACCACTGGACATCCCTAAAAAGTTTGATCATCTTGTGTACTGTTTGCTTACATATAACGCATTTGGAATTCGGTAGCATGTTTTGGTTCACAATGACTCATCATCTTAAGACTGATCCTTCCAGAAGATAAGCTAAAAGGGATAGATGCCAAGATGCTGAGTTTGTCCTTGAGGGCATCAGATCATAAATTCATTTTCCCAGCTTGGGGAGTCAAGACGTTGTGATGTCATCAGAAGTCACTGTTGGTTTGGACATGGATAAACACCAGAGGTGGTCTGATGAGGACAAACTTGTGTGGTGTATGCAGCGGAGGAAGTTATCATGACACATCAACAACAGGACTGTATAGTTCGTAAACATTACTTGTAGGGGGGCTTTGCTTGGCTCACTGTGTAGTGCTTTGACAGATGGTGTAGAATATTGCTTTGTGATCAGTTGAGTGAAAGGTTCCGACCAGAGCAGATTGGAAAAGAAACAGTCTATCTTATGAGGCATGCACTGTACTGCATTGTACGTCCACGTTTCTCCATCTTATGTATTTGTTTAGAGTTTCTCTGAATTGCTTTATTCTTTGATGAGAATAGTTGATTATTCATGTCGGTTGCACAAATTCTTCAATTCTATCAGGTATGTAAATGTGTAGGGAAGGTTAAATATAGATCTATTTACTGTCTTCTTAAACCTTTTTTTACATTGATTCTCCTTTTTGGGTATACATTTTGTATAAATTTGTGCATCAATTTACTCGTCCTTGATTCCAGTGCAGTAAACATTCATCATAAACATGACGCAAAAGATCTACTGTTATTGTGTCTGGATTAACATTAAAACATGCAAACATGGCCTTTCATAGTTTTGTTTTTCGTATTGGAAACCTGATTTGATTTGAAGAAAAACTGTCAACCCTGTGCCCCTAGCTCTGTTCCTTTCTGTGATTTTTTCCTGGAGCTTTAAAATTATCACCATTAGCGTTAATCCAATTACACATTCAGGCACCTCTTTTTGTTGGAAGAGGAAATTGTCAATTTACCAGCCTTTGTCCAGTGAACTACAGTACATACACTATATTGCACCCATATCAGTGCTGTGCAATTGATTTGTCCTTTGTGTGGGTGAATTGTCATGTAGTGTGTACAGTACACAAGCTATCATGAGCATCAGTATTGAGTGTATTCTGTCCGTATTAGAGATGTACTGCGCGGTGCTCATTGTGTACGTTCGTGTTTTGTTGACATCAGCTCCGTACCACTTTGCACTATTGTGTTATCCCAGTCAGTCGTGGATGCAACTCAAATCAATATTGTAATCAGTAGCACGGTACTGCACAGTGTTTATGTTCCAGTACTATGGTTCTTATTATGGTAAGTGGATGTATGTCATTTTTACTTCTCCGTGTTTCTGATGCTTCAGGTTCTTGCCCCTGTGGGTAAACCTACTTATAATGTATGTGTACATGTAGCTTTTTCCGAAGATTGTGTGTTTGTAAAAGTCGTAATTAATATTTTCATTTTATATTTTCAATAGTTTGGACACACTAGGGACTGTACTTCCATTTTGATATTTAGCTTGTTCTTTATGTTTTACTAGTATAGTGATCATTTCATATTTTCATTATCTAAATATGTAGGACTTTCCGTAGATATTTTTTAATTTTTGGTTAAATTATTTATTTATTTTAGAAATATTACTGTTTGGCCTGTTAGTTTATACCATTTGTCATTTTAATTGGAATGTGTGTATCTGGAATATTTTGCCAGGGCTAGGAAACTTTGGTCCGTGATTAATTTCATCAAATTGATGAGCAGCTGGTGGCCAGTCTAGAGAGGAGTGTGTTTGTACAGTGAAGGATACAAGTTTTCACACCCTACCCAGACATGGCTGTGTAGACCGTGCTCTAGTGCTGTATTTGCAACATGGGCGTTCATTTCAACAACCTGTGTGAGACTGCATGTGAGACGATGTGAAATTCACACATTATGCATGCCACTGGGTCATCATAACAGATGATGGATAAACCATGGAGGAAATAATATGGTAAAACACTGCAGATATTTTTAAGTTGCAAATTTTGATGGAACTATGCATGTTGTTATCATGTGTTGTGATGGTGAAGCACCTTTTTCAACAAAATATTCACTCACTGTTTGTACGATGTGTCTGGAACCCTTCTCTCTATAAAAATATATGTATTCTCCCAAAAATCAATGTGTTTTAGTATAATTTTTTATATGATGTGGAATTAGTGCATTCATGGAGGTTGAAATTAAATTGTGCTCCTGAGTGTACATGTATTCTTGTAAAGGTGCATGTATACATATGCACATGTACAGCAAAAAACTTTGGGTGTGACTGTGAGAGAACCGAGTCAATTGCATGTAACTTCAACTATGGTCAAACAAGGGGGATTTGTTTTTATTCTACACCGATCACAGGTCTTCATTTAAAGTAGGCTATATTCTTCAATTTGTCAAAATGTAGTCCCCCTACGTGTATTTTTAGAATAATGGAATTAAACTTCAATAATGTACACCGAATATGTAATTTTTTAAAGAATGATGATTCCAGGCAATAGATTATGATTTTTAAATGTTTAATCTGTTACAAATTTTAAGCAATCATGTATGTTCCTTCCTCCATGGTTTGTCCAACAAATACCTACATTGTAGGCCTACATGGTGTGCTCTTGGTTGGATCATTAGTCATGTTAGTATTGCTGGCTGACTGTTACTGTATGCACAATTGCCCATAGAGCAAGCACTTCACAAGCACTTCACAAGCACTTTACATCATGTTTTGCCTTGAAAACATTTGTTGTTGAATATTTTTTCTAAAAAGGACTTGCAACTCCTAGTTTCAAATCAACATTGTCTTTCTCTGAAAACAATTTCATGCAAGACATTTGCCACTTGCCGAAAAAAAGTTCAGGGTTATGACCTTTATTGTTGCCAGGCAGGCTTTGTCCAACGTGTGTATTTTGTCTGTGTTTACTGTTTACAGTACCGCAGGCACCACAAATAATTTGTATGAGATCGCAAGCATGCCCCTGTACGTAGTCTAGCTAAAGGTTTTAGAGGTGTGCACCAAATGTTATTGTCCAGCAGTCCTAGTGAACCCAAGTATGCATGCCTTAAAGGGTCTGTATACGTTTGGTAATGACTCTGAAAATTAATGGCATTAAAAACTTACTTGGTAAGATAGTACATGTATAATGCATTTTGAGAAACTTTTCACTTCAAAGTACTGCGGTTATGGAAAAAGATATCACTTTTTATCCCAGATTGTGTATTCCAATGCACAGATTATTCTTCCTGCGTGGACAAACCGCTCCAGATTTTCGGTAATATCTCAAAAACGCTACCACCTTTTGAAATGGAATTTTCACAGGATGGTTTTATGGTTTATATCTACAACTATATAGGATTGAAACAAACAGTGGGTTCCAATTACCAAACGTATACAATCCCTTTAAAGCAGATGGCCAACGTTGGTTATGTCAAAAACCAGTATCCACACTTTCTGTGACCCAACATATACTTGAAATAACAAACCTGTGGAAGTTAAAAGCTTAGTCAGTCATCGGAGTAAGAGAAAATAGCGAAAACCCACATCATGGTTTTCACTGTTCGGATATTAAACCCCCGAGATTGAAATTAATTATTTTACACATTTCTCAAAAACTAAGGCATTTAGCCACAAATATTTCAAGGGTAGTTTCCAGTACGACCATCTTTATGTCTGGTTTTAATGTGTAAATGTGTGAACCTTTATTTATTTCCAATCTTGCTAATGTTATGCACATTCTTTGAACCTTGCTAACTGAGTCAGTTGGCCTGTACGGTATCTGTACCCTTTTTGCCTTACCCATTCCCTTTGCCTTTACAGTCTGTTTTCTTTGCCTTCATGGAGATGTACAATATTATTTTCATTGAAGAGGCCAGGAATCGTGAACTCTGTAAATATTATACTATATAGGATTTGAGGCATTGCATGGTGGGTATCAATGTATATTTGGCTTGCGGTAACACCATGTGTATATCTACTGTGCTGTGTAGATTTTTGTTCTTTGAGAACTTGCTATATATTCTACTGTCGCGGAGTAGATTTTGGAATTCGGGAGACTATTCTACTGCCGCAGAGTAGATTTCTTGGAATTCGGGAGACTACCAAGTTCTGTGAATATTCTTTAAAAATACTGGCACTACATCACCCATCAAGAAGTTTTCTCCACATTTGTGTTTCCTCAACTAAATATACAAAAGTTCAATTGTTTGTGAGGTTTGATACTACATTTACGCTTTTTGACTGTTGAAAAAAACTTTCATCGTAAATTCACTCACATATCATGTACTGTACATGTATGACACCAAACTGCGTGTTTTTTACTTGTGTGCTGGTCTGTAATGACAATGGACATGCGTAAACGACAGTGTGTGAACACTTTTGGTATTTAGTTTACTTTCTTCTTGCACAGTGCATGAACTTGAAAGTTGTGGTTAGTAAAAATGACTCATAATATTTGGCAAGTAATGTCACATTTTCCCTGCTGCCTGTTCTTTGCATTGAAGTAACTGAAGGACAACCTGCCTTTGGTAGTTTTATCTTCGACCTTAAAAGATTTGGTATGATGAATGATTGCCTTCACAGTTCATTAAATGTTTTGCTCATGAGTTACTTTTGTTTCTTCTTTTTTGGTGGTGTGGGGGGCTGTTTTGTGTTTTGACCTTGTTAAGTGTTAGAATTTTGAAGAAAGTTTTTTTTGTCAAGTTCTCTACTTGTACTGGGTATACAGTACATTGTTCAGACACATTTCTTGAGTTCTTCTTTGTCTGCTGAAGCAGTCAACCAATTTTAGGTGAACAAAGAAGAAAATTTAGGCACATGTTGAGTTGGGCTTGAACCCTGCTATGAGTTCATAAAGGGAGGCTTTAGGCTAGTAAATAAAACTTATTATAACATCCTAACTACCCTGAACATGTGCCTGGCCAACCTCGTCCCCATGGTTTGCTTTATTTCCAACCACGTTTACAAAAGTAAACCCTGGGAGGGAAACTCCTTACTTGGACCCTCATTGGACAACGACTGGTGTACAAAAGTGTAACGTAAACATGTTAAAGTTCACAGCCAGACTACTCTAATTTGCATACATATCCAAAAATACCAGGGTGAGAGAGCGGTCAACCTCGTACACCTCGTACTGCTCGACACACCCCAGGGACGAGGTTGGTGCCTGGCTCTTTTAGGTTTTCGTTTTGGTGGGGGTTTGTTGGGTTATGAAGAGAAGAATTTTAAGTGTACTTTTCCCAAGTTTTCTACTCTTCCTTTGAATAAAAAAAAGATACTTGTAATAATCTCATATTGAAATCTTGTTAGGTAAGAGAGAAAAAATTGCTCTAACACTTGATGACATCATCGTTGGTTTTAAGTGCTTATTGCGTTCTTGTGAAAAGTGACTACATTATGTAGCCACAGTTATTCCCTGGGCATAGAGCGCTGATCAAGCGAAGAGAAAAAAATGCCTAGCAACGTAACTAATGTACATCAATTCATTATTATACATGTACGCTCGGTTGGGTCGGCAAGGAAACATGTTATGTGAGGCTTGTATTTTTCATGCTGTTGTGTCTTGTTTTGTCTGATGTCAGGTGTGTGAGTTGATTGTAAGTAGTAATGAAGTAATGTGGTAATGGAAAAAGATACTAGTTTTTATCCCCCCAAATTTTAATCTGAGAAACGTTGCTGTCAGTTAAGTTTCTCAGATTGTGTATTCCAATACGGATTATTCTTCCTGCGTGGACATTCGGATTTTCGGCGATATTCTCAAAAATGCGACCACCTTTTGAAATGAAATTTTCACAGGTTAGTTTTATTGTATAGAATATAAAATAAAAAACAATCAAACGGTTCCAAAAACCAAAGGTATACTTCCCCTTTAAAGTGCATCCAGTCAATAAAAGGAACACATTTTGTCATGGTGACACTCATTGCTTGGAGTAAGTACAAACATGATGGTTGTACCCTTTCCCCATGGTTGTACACTAAAACATTTCTAACTTTTTTGTTTTCTCTCTCTCTCTTTTTGTTTGTTGAAGTTTGTGAAAGTCTTTAATTCAAACTTAGAGCCCTTTTTTAAACCACTGCTTCTGCTTGGGATCCGGTGTGGCAGGAGATTCTGTCCCCCATACGGCGAACTGTGTACAAACTTCTTCTGATAGCGCCCTTTTTTGAGTCATCCTCCTCCAGCCCATGTTATTTTCCCATACGGGGGACAGAATCAGTCCGGGGGACAGATTTCCCTATGACACCAGCTTAAACTCTGGTTGCCTACATAAAGCCCGGTACCAAAAGCACACGCTTTCAAAATAACTGACAAAGCCCAAGCCGGAGCCCAAGCCAGAGCTGTCGTTTCGAAAAGGGATTTACATGTATATGAAAATATTTTCAAACTTTCCGTCAATAATTTCACAGATTTCTGTGGGTTTTGTTTTTTTTGCATCTATAGGCAGATCCTCGAACCCAGGGATACAGAATGATGCAAGCCGGTCCAGCAGGAGGGGGTGCAGCGCCGAACGACATTCCCCCAATCCAAGCCCTCTACTTGGCAGCAGCCAGCCAGCTCCAGCCCCCTATCACCGTATCTGCTAAAGAAGAGGACGATGTGGATGACAGCTTGCCGCCAAGTGGAAAAGATTGCTTCGGCGACGAGCGACATACTTTAGGGGACATGGCCCGTTTCTTCAACAGTGGGCTACTGAGTGATATTAAGCTCAGGGTTGGGTTTGAGTGTTACAGCGCTCATAAACTCATCTTAGTCCGATCCAGTGAGGTATTCGAGAGGATGTTCAGCTCGGAGTGGACAGATCCCAGTAAAGCAGTAAGTCCCACATTTATGTCTAGGGCTTTATGACCAGGGCACAATTTGGAAAAATTATACAGGCCTGATACATATATTTCACAGAGGTAATGAGGCCAACTGCCTCCATGCCCCTGGTCATTGCCTTGGTGCCCCTTGAAAAGTTCCAGTAGAAAATCCATTTCCCTCTCAGAGATGCTTAAGTACCAAGGAAAAACTGCTTTGCCCTTAAAAATTATACAGGCCTGATACTTTACACAGGGATGGCAGTTTTCCGGCTATTGCCGGAATTCCGGCTTTTTCAAATTTTCCCCAAATTTTTCCGGCGCTCCGTGTTTCATCAGGCCAGAGAAAATATATTTTATTGAAAACAGATTTCCGGCGCTCGTTTGGAGCGACTCGTGTTTAATGCTAATAATTTGAAAGCGCCCTCAAGCGTTCGTACATGTATAAATGCCGGAAGTATTGATTGAAGACTAGACTTTTCTGTCGAATGTGTGCGTGGTGCCGTATGGTATGTATCGATGTATTTTGTGTGTACATCCATACACGATCTTTGGACCGTACATGAAATCGCTCTGAGAATTTTGTTTCGCGGACGATTGGCGTTACCATTGAGACATACCGACTGAGTTTTTGGCGTTACATTGAGTCATTATGGATGTTGAAAGAGAAGCTAATTTGAAACAAATTGATCGAGAGGTAAAGAATAGGTTTAATTGGCGGTGGCTGGAGTCGAAAGACAGTGGGGGTTATTTTTTATCAGACTACATGAGGAAGATCGACAACGCGGGTAAATTTTCTTTTTCTTTATGTTTTATATAAAAAAATTGCTGTTATGTTTTTTTATTGTTTTTTTGGTCTGAGCGGCGAGGGGGGGGGCGGTGACCCCCATTCCTCGCAGCAATTTTTTTTTCCGGCTCTGAAGGAAAGAGTCACTGGCATCCCTGTTTACAGAGTAAATGGAGGCACTTGCTTCTAATAAACCATGCCCCTGGTCATTGCCTTGTTGCCCCTTGAAAATGTTCCAGGAGAAATATACATTTCCCTCTTAGAGATCATGCACCTTACCAAGGAAAAACTGCCCTGCCCAAACAAGAATGAAGCATCAGGCCTAAACATACAGTACATCATTATATTTTGGCGAGTCAAACATTTGTGGATGCATAGCAAATTGTCAGCAGACTGGTCTAAAGTACAAATTGGCTGAATATTGAAAACGTCACACAATTTAATAATAAGGCATTGAAATGTGTGACTTAAAAGTTCAATCATGGAGGAAGTGACATTAAAAACTATCCCGCCCGATGCTAACCACAGAGTTCTGCTCTTACAGGGCCTCATAAAGAGCAGAGTTTTGGTGGCCATTATATTAGTGCAGAATTCTATTCACAGTGTTCTCCCTTAACAGTGGTCCGCTGGCCAAATGCTACTTAACCCTTTAGAGACCATAGCGGCCGCAAATGGCCGCAAGGTTTGACGTACTTCCATTCACATAAAGAGGTCAATGTAAAGGTCTTGTCTGGATTTGACATTTTCCAATGTAGTATGTTAACATTGTATCCCAATTTCTAAACACAAAACTAAAGTTTTATGTTATTTCTGTTGACGTTTTTACTGACAAAATTTGATTAAAGAAACGAACATAGAAATGTATGGGCGTTTTGTGATGATTACACAGAAATTAATGGTCTGTAAAGGGTTAAAAAACCTGAGGACGAGTCAAAATTCACTCCGAGTGGTCCAACTGGTTAGTTCAGTGTTGAAAAGCATCCCTATTTTATTTAAAATATGAACTTGTAAAAAAAAGGTGATGGACTACTGCTGGCCAGTCACTAGCAAAAGTTAAGGGCAAACCCTTTTCCATTAAGTTTAAGTGTACCAGCCACCTGTTATTCACAATGAACTGTAAATATTAATTTCTTCCTCTTGTAGTGCCCATGCCTTTGTTTGTCAGCATGTTTTTTTAATTGCCACTTCCTGTGGACAGTTATACAGATGAGTTCTATAGCTCAACCATCATAATTCTCAATCATAGACTGATATTACACGTACATGTAGCTGCCTAGATACAATGTGCTGTTGTGTCTATTGACTCCTTGTAAATGACGTCGCACCCGGCTAGTGTCTGCCATTTTGCAGTGTTCTCCAACTTTGAAAATTAAAGGTTGGTGCTTGGTGTGGTGAAAACTGCAAGGGGTATGACAATGCGAGCGCGAAGCGAGCCCCTACGTGGGGTTCGGGGCCCGCTGAAGGGCCCCGAGAAAATTGTTGATCCTAGATGCTCTGTGGTGCATTCTAAGGTGAATCCTGGCCACTTTCCTCAGACTTTTTTGAGGAAATATTTTTACAGTTTTTAAGAACACAAAGTAAAATACTGGTTTTCTAAACACTTATTTGAAATAAAAACCAATTTAATTTATTTAATGGTACCAATTTATCTTAGGCACCCACTAGAGGAAACGTATGTGTCCGGTAGCCCGACCGCATTTCTTTTTCTTACCTTGTAATTCCGTGTTACTAGTGTGCTCAAAAAAAAAAAAAAAAAAAAAAAAAAAAAACATGCAAAGAACAATAGAATCAGGCATAAGATAAGTCAGTTAATTTTCTCTTCCATTGTCTCTCAGTTGTTTGTTTTTTCATTAAAAGACTTGAAGTTGTTGTGATCTGTACCTATAAATTAGCACCAATTGAGCTGAAATTTAAGAAGTTATTAGCTTGAAATTGACACAAATGTACATGGAATACAATAAGATAAAATTGTGCAATGCACTAGTGGATTTGTTTTGGGGGAACCAACTGGGGGATGTTGTGACAACCGCATACATTGTATACTTCATTTATGTACTGTGAAACTTCAATCAATCAATCAATCAATCATCAATCATCATTGGCCTTTTCCGAGGCACTTAGCAAAGTGAAGACAAATTTAAGACAAGAGAGTTCACAGAATTTCATGTGAAGATGACAAGTGCAATGAACTAAATGTTAGCAGATTCAAAGAGACGAGTCTTCAAATGAAATTTTAGCAAGTACATTAAAAATAAGAAAATTGTACATTATCTGCATTTTAAAGATCTTTACACCTTTGAATAAAACACCCACCATTTTTAGTTGCAAATGTGTGCAATTTATGCATGGCCAAGTTGGAGAGAATTTAAGTTTGGGGTATTTAACTCCAACACACAAATGCAAACATTTTTTATAACATTCTGTGGCAGATAACCAGGGATGGCCCTTGAATTGATGAATGGTAAAATGTAGTACACTTGTGCTGTAACTCGAACAACTGGAGAAATAATTAAGGACTTAAAAGCTAAGGAAAGGTTGCATTTACTAGGAGTTGGTCATCGTATTGAAACACGCAAGTCATGCCAACTCTGAAATGTCACATTGCTATACTTGTAACAGATTCAAAGAAACTCCAGTGACTCATGTTATTGTTGCTCTGGAAGAAGATTTGACTTATTTAATCATTCATTCAACTGTTCAAAGACAAATGAAGGAGTACATTTATAAGAACCTTTGTGGTTATTTCATGAGGGAATTTAATTTAGGGAAAAACAAGTTCAAGGAAGATAATCATTCAGATTTCAAAATATCAGATTTCTGAGCAGTGGACAATGTGAAATATCATTATTCACTAACAATTATTTGTCTTCTGCAATTTTGTTTCATTCCCTTTGTTTTTATTATTGCCCGTTTGTGAGAATGTCAGATGTCTGATGTTGCATTTGTACTCGTCAATTTAAAATTCAACGTCGCCAGAAAGGAGAAACGCCAAGATCTCAAAAGGGCAAAGACAATTTGCAGCCCTTTGCATGTTCAGCAGGATAACATTTCTAGCAGCTGGTTATGATTGCCGTCCCATTTCTCACTGCATCATTGGGCTGGCCTTAAGCCAATAATTATACTCCACATGTTTTTACAAGGATCTGCTTGGCTTGTGTCGCTAGTAGCAATCTTTTCTTATTGTGTTTTGGAAAAACACACGGTCCTTGTCTGACTGGATGTACTAGTCTTGGAGTAAGACGTTGTATACGTTATTGTAAGCGACTCAACGCTGCATACGCGGGACAACTATTTCACTGATAGAGGGCGTTGCTAGTAGCCACGAACCAGTCAAAAAGAATATGCAAATTGAGGTCACAATTGTTACTCACGTGAGGTGAGACTAAACGTCCAAGACATTGTTTTACGTGTGGTGGTTGATGGAATAATTCAAGTTTTCGTGACAGCGCCTGCTGTCATGCAATGGTTTTTGTATTATATTGTGTCTTCAATGGTTGGTGTATTATATACATAGTGTCTTCAATGGTTGTTGTGTTATATAGTGTGTGTCGATAGAGGGGAACTGTGATAGGTACGCTAGCTTGTACATGGAGAGAACCCTGAATAATACAAGAAAATTTTCAGGGATCACCCAACAATTGATATCACATCAATTTGACGAAAAGAAAATAACAACATTTACACAAAATCTGTGACAAAATGTTACTTGGTGTTTTTACTGACAATGTGACCACTTGTTTGTATGAAAACTAGTGGATTGGAATTAAATTGCTTTTGCCAAACATACGATGGATCATACATGTACCTTTGAAGTTACACTTAAGTTGTGTTAATTTACATCGTAAGAAACATTGGAAATACATGTAATCAACATCACAAAAACACTAGTTCACTGTGAGATTAAACTGTCACACACAAGATCCTGAATAAGTCAGTACTTGAAGATTATGTACAATGTACATTAAAAGCCGCCTCAGTTTGACATGTGACTTGCTTAACGGAACCGTCGGCGTCAAGCTGAAAATTCACGCTCGTACTAAGTACATGTATACTCCTTTACTCCAGAATTGAAAGGTATTTTATCAGACTCAAAGTCAACATTTGAAGGTGATTTGTTTTTGTTCAAGACATTACACAGTGAGGTATTATTAGTCCATTGCATAAAACAAGACTGCTGGACTTGTCAGGTCATGAGTTTACTGGCCTGACACTAAAGCTACTGGCCTTGGGCCTGTGGTGCAGTGTAAAATTGGAGCCCTGAAGTACATAAGTATTGATGAGGGAATTTCCTCTACATGTGTTTATAGTTCAAAGCCTGCAATGTTTTTTTCCCCAGTGGATCTCAGCATACCTGACCTTGTGTAGTTGACCTACTCTGTGAGTGAATCATAACAGATCGTTTTGTACTGCTGATAAAGAACCAAAGTATTTAACCTCTTCTTGGTTTGTGCAGACTCCTTTTGAATTCCCCAGTTATAAGGAGTTTGATAATAGCCAGGATGCAGGATGAACACGAGGGAGGATGGCTTATTTTCTGATGTGGCATAAATTTGGCTCAAACAATGATATTATACAAATATTGACTGCTTCGAGTGCTGTGGTTAAAACCATGACTCCCTCGGTGATCCCCAGGGTTTTCAATTTTCAATTTTCCCTCTGCGAAAATAGACATCTCTAGTTACTACGAACCTGTTGTTGCTATGGGTATAGTACACTGGTTGCTATGGGTATAGTGCTTGGTTGCTATGGTTATAATTCGTCGCTCAGCATTCTAGTAAAAATAAGACGTATCTAAACCAATCACAAGGCAGAATCTATGGAGTGTTATAAAAACCAATACCCTCCACCTGCATGGATTCATTTGATTACTGACTTGCCTGGTTGAATGAACCATGAAACTTTCAAGACTGAATTGCTGGAGTCCACATGGAGGCGGTCAGATGCTAGAGGCATGGTGAAGGTGGATGGGTTTTTTATTCTACTGTGTCATAGGTTTGGCTCTGTACCAACAATGATAACTGATATCATCCCATGACCACTTAAATGATTCGGATGATTTTCTTGGTTGAAAGAACCGTGGAATGTTTGGACTTGATTGCAGGAGTGCAGAGTTGGGAAGAGGATAGATTTTTATTCTGCTGTGTCATCAGTTTGGCTTTTTACCAATGTAAAGCTAAGCACAAAACAATGTTGCTTCCCACTAAAAGGTCACTTTACCAGCCGAAAAAACTATGTCATATGCACCATTTGTGACTGGTGTCCTGCTAATTTTTGCTTAGCTGCAAAATTTAAGCAACATTTTCTGCTAAGGGCCTCTATGAACTTTGGCCATGTTTGGCAAAAATATTGCTTAAGAAATATATTAGCTTAGCAAAAAGTTTTGTAGGGAACCATTCTCAAGCATAGTATTTTAAAATCTGGGCCCAATTTCGTAAAGCATGTAAGCACAAAAACTTGCTAAGCACAGAAAACTCTTGCTTAGGAAAAATAGGTTACCAGCCACAATACCTTACAGTTATGTGTCTGGTACCCCGCTCATTTCTTGTTTAGCAAATAAATTTGCTAAGCAGATTTTTCTGCTAAACAGCTTTATGAAATTGGGCCATGTTTAGCAAGATTCTAGTTTGCAGATTATTTGCTAGGCATAAATTACTGATGGAAGCAGCAATTGTACAAAGTAATGTACATTGCAATTGAATATAAAAGGATTGACTTCTTACATGTATACTGTACTGTTACATGCACTGCTCAAACTTAAACCATTATTTTATACACATAACATTTACATGGACATACCTGTAATAATAAATATTAAATTTATAAAGTGCCTATTGACTCCTTGCCAATTGTCACACACAGCTACTGTCTGCCAAGCTCACCATTTGGGGATTTATATTGCACTTAAAAATTGCAGTTAAAAAGCGTATAAAAGCAACAGGGTTCATCGATTCCCAAAATGGCGCAACCAGCTTATTGTGATGATGACGTCAGGTGAATTGGGTTAATACACAGACAATTCAGTGTTCTGCACATATGTGCACACTGACTCAAGTCCAATTTTCGAAGAAGTGAGCCCTTGCACATCCTATATTGCAACTATCCTTTGAATCTTACTATGGCCTTTTTTCGAAACTACGGTGTGTGGGCTAGGGCTCCGGCTGAGGCTCCATCATTTTATTTTATTTTTTATTTTTGAAAAAGAGTGCTTTCAGTACAGGGCTTCAAACAGTTGGGCGGAGCCCAAGCCGGAGTCCAAGACCAAGCCGTAGTTTAGAAAAGGGCCTTTTTATTTATTGAGTGATATTGACCAAAAATGTCCATTTCAACCAGTATTGCAACTTAGACTCTAATAACAATTGTCTTTTCTTGTGTGTACTTTTTAGGAAGTTGAGTTAATAGAGGAGCCAGAATGCTGTGATGTCTTTCCAGCCTTTCTCAAGTTTCTATACAGCTGTCACATTGTTCTTACTGTTGAGAACACCCTCCCCATCCTCATGCTTGCCGATAAGTACAACGTAGGTGACCTGCGCCAGGTGTGTATCAACTTTGCCACCAAAAGCATCATCCCAAAGCTGCCACTGAAGGACGTGTTTCATGTGTGGTATCAATATGCCACAAAATGCTACCACCACTGTTTGATCACATCCTGTATCGCGTCTCTCTCACCTAAAGCCGATGACATTATGTCCCTACCAGAGTGGAATCTAGAGTGGTTAGCCCTTGACACAGAGCAGTTGATTCAGTTCTTGAAGAGCTCGGATCTGACGATCAGGAATGAGTTGACTTTGTTCAGAGCTCTTGTCAAGTGGATAGAATCGCCAAAGCACCCCGAACGACAGAGTAAGCAGAAGGAGTTTCTCCAACAGATGATCAGTTACATCCGCTTCCCGATGATGACTCCGGAGCAGTTGGAGCAGCTGGAGCATCATCGCATGGTAGAGCTCCACCCTAGTCTGTTCATCCCTTACCTGTTGCAGGCCTACAAATACAACGCCATCTCCCTGGAGGCCCGATGCAACAACAAAGATTTCACAGCCTCAAATTTTCTACTGCGGAATTACACTGATCTACGCTGGGACAAACGTATCGTTCTATCTGGATATTCTTGCTTTGGGAGACTCTCTGAAGTCATGCCGCGGTTTTCAACACGATCATCCTCATACCCACACACCAGCTGGGACTGGGATTTGAAGATTTACCCCAAGGGTTCGTCCACAAATAATGAGGATTTCCGAGTTGTTCTCTACTCAAATGTTGTCTTGGATTTGCCACGCCCAATGGAATACATGATCGCAATGGTGAATAGTGAAAATGTGCTGGTATCCGTCACCGGGAAAAAGAACTTCACAAAGTCACGATACACAGCAGACTCGGATCTGGACAAAAAAGTATCGGTGGGCGAGTTGTCGGCACCGAACTCTCGCTTCCTGGTGAATGATAATGCCATCCTACAGGTCATGATCAAACCATTACAGTGACGGATTTACTCCGGAAAAGAATAACATACCTCTACGGAAAACAGAATGAGCCAAATCAACAGATAACCAAAGTACATTTAGGCATTTACAGAGTGTCAGTTTATAAACTTCCTTCATTGTTGGAAGTCTGTGTTGTTAAAACTGTCTTTAGTTGATGAGGTTTATAACCCTGGCCTTCACTCTGACTATTTGAGAAGTGTTGCCAAAAAATTTTGCCGGGAGTAGTGCAAGTAAACAATAGATTTAACTATTAAAATGGACAGTTGTGCAAGAATGTACCACTCATCTGCATGAAGCTATTTGTATAAGTGACCAAAGTTTTCATTGACACTAATCGTGTGAAGTCAAGAAGTGATTGCATGAAGCCGAAACTAACAGAACAATCAAAACAACATGTGGTTTTTTCAAACTGTAGCATCACATCTTGCCAAAGGAATCTTTCATTAACTTGAGACAGGTGATAATCATGAAGTAAACGAACTACGAGTTTCATGTGGAGATTTTGAATGAGCACGTCTTCTTCGAGTGTCGCCATGTGAACATGTGTGTGTGTGTGTGTGTCCATGCATGCCTTTCACAAAACTCAGGAAATTTGTGTGAGGGTAAAGTGGATATTGTGAAAAGCATGTGATTCCATGTTGCATGTCGGCAGCTAATACATTGTAGGCCTAGTGATCTATTTTTGTATTTTGACGTAAAGAGTATTCAAGCATTGTTTGTTGTCACTTATCCAAAACCAGTGCAGTTTAAAAATATGATAATGCACAGCTTTTATATAGCACTTTATCATACCCGAGGGTGTCTCAAAGCGCTCTTTTTTGTTTACAAGGTATGCAGAGCCAACACTCCCACAAAAGAGTTTTTACACATGGTTGTACCCGCAAGTCTACTATTTATTTTAGTTTGTCCACACCACGCAAAGCTTCTAACAACACTTGTTGTATGCAGAGCTATGTTTGAAATATAAGACCCATTTATTTACATAGCACCATGTATTGTGCTATGAGATGCAATTTGCAGCCAACCATACCAGAAATCACTGGAGTGAACCCCTTTCTCTTAACGATAAGTGTAGTGAGGTTTTTTTACGTACATTTTTAATACACAACACACAGGACCTACGGCTTTATGTCCCATCCGAAGGATGATGTAATTATGGTTCAGTGTCTTCCTTAAGAACTCAAGGGTCAAGTCGGGACTCGAACCCACACTCTGCTGATCAGAAATTCCAGAGCTTGAGTCCAGTGAGCTTGACCGCACGGCCACAACACGCCATCAAGAAGTTTTTCAATGTTTGTTAACAAAACTGCATGTTATATGGCCGTGAGATGAAATGTGACATGTGTAGTGTTGGGAACTGGGACATAAATACTGTATATAAATTTAAAATGGAATCAAAATGCAATTTTTCAAATTACATGTGTACACTTTAAAGTTTATACTTTATTCCTTTCATCACCAATCCCAGAGTGCAACCAACATAGCCTTAAATTCCAATACTTTGAACACATCTCAGATTGAAGATGCTTCATGTATCTCATCACATTTTCCATGAGTGATTCAGTTCCCTAATACTAGACCCAGCTGTGTATTTATTATGAGCTCTGCGAAAGACTGCATGCACCATCATCTCACCAAGTTTGGCTCCATTTTACATAATGTAGGTAGTGGGCCTTGTAAGGTCCTGTAAAAATGATGGTTTTTCCTGAAGGCTACCTGTACAATGTAGGAACATAAAAAAGATGTAGGATATTTACGGTTAATGACACCAAAATGAGCTTTTAATAGTAATAATAATAACAATAGTAATATTAATAATAATAGTGCCATCTACAGTTGTATCTAGTAGGGGCCAAGACTATGTTGGGGTGCTGGTGGTACTTCCATGGTTAAAAAAAATGGTAGACGGCTCAACACAAGTACATTTTGTTGTATCCTCAAAAACATGAATTGAAGCCCTTATTCTGTTTACATGTAAAGTTATTTGAATGATGAAATGAAATTATAAACTTTAATTAAGTCTCATAGGGATTCACCATAGTATTCCCAACATGTCTCCAATGGGCCTTCAAGTAGGCTGTGTCCAGGGCCCAATTTCATAAAGCATGTAAGCACAAAAATTTGCTAAGCACAGAAAACTTTTGCTTAGGTTACCAGCCAAAATACCATACAGTTACCATTGCTGTGACTGGTACCCCACTCATTTCTTGCTTAGCAAAGAAATTTGCTGAGCAGAATTTTCTGCTAAACAGCTTTATGAGATTTGGCCCTTTAGCTGGTTTTCACATATTGATTTGCATTGTGACATCACATTTTGCTTAGCAATTTATGATTGATACACAACTTTAGATCAATCTTAGCTCTTTGTGAAATCTAGTCCAGGCCTGATACTTGGTTCTTGTGAGGGCAAGGCAATTTGTCTGGCAAAGGGCACATCTATGAGGTAAATAAACAGTTGTTTTGGAATCTTTCAAAGGGCATCAAGGCAATGACTTGTGGCAATTGTCTCCACAGCCTCCATGAAGTACCAGTGGGGCTGATTTCACAAAGAGATAAGACTAGTCTTTTGAAGTTAGGACCAGTAAATGGTCTTAACTTAAGACTAGTCCTATCTCTTAGCATTGCCTAGGACTAGTCCTAAGTTATGAAGAGTTTTGTGAAATTGACCCCTGGCCTGTTGTGAGCTAAACAAAGTCGTTTGCTTTGCTTAGACAAGCATCTGTCAATACTTTCAATATTAATGCCAATCGTAGTCAAAGACGCTCAATTGAGACACGGCTCTAAATTCTCCCTTTTTTAAAGTGGCAATACACATTTGTTATTTCCATCTTCTTTTTGTTGAAAGCTTTTCAAGGGAAAATCCATGGCTAGGCCCAAGAGAATGACGGGAGACCTCCAATCGTTGGATTTAGTAAAAAACCAATGGATTTAACATACAATGAATACAAAATAGTATTTAGTCAACTTGATTGTACTCATGTATAAAGTACTTAAGAACTAAATGTCAGTGAGCTGCAGCCGCAATAGGCTTGAAGAAACTTCAGCAAAATATTTCAGAACTGTCGTTCAAAACCCATTTACACCCAATACACATTATGCATGGAGGGAAAACAAATTATCGTAAGTTAATCCCTGCTTTGAGTTAATCTTATAGACCTTTATCAATGTGCGGCCATCTTGATTTTCTCCCATTCAAATCAATGTAACCAAACCGAGGCTGGATGGAGAAACAGTCTGGTTCCTTTTTGTACAATTAATTTTATTGTTTATTGCTGGTATCGGATACAAGAACATGACCGAGATGGTGGCAGCATGATAAAGGTGTATTGAGGTAATTCTTGTATCCCTTCGGTGATATTCAAAGTATTGAATTGAACCATTAGTTACCCCCTGACAGTTTACTAATGGAGTTTCCTCACCCTCAGGCACCCTACCCCAGCCAACTTTCCCAGGGTTCTCCCCATGCACAAGCTAGCGTGTCGGGCCGATTTGCGCAAATTTCGACCAATACGCTAACAAAAATACATACAGAATGCTCCAGATTGCACAGTAGGGCTTTGAAAACCAAGAAAAACACCAAGTAGAAAACATTCCGAAGACCTTGTTTCAATTCAGGTCTCTTCGGCCAAACATCCCAAAATTCTGGCCCAGAATGCCCCACAGTTTTTTTTAAAAACCTTGGGAGAACCTTGTTTCCCCTACCCCAGTCATCTTTGTTAACTTATAACCAGCAAGTGCAATTTCAGTAAGGTGTAGTAAAGTATTGTAGCCTTAATGCAAAAATAGTCTCATAGAGTATACTTTTAAGTTGTATTGCCATTTATAAGTTAAGTGTTTCTTCAAAGGTAACTTGAAACGTATCCACTTTATACGTAGATGGAATGTTTAGATGCACTATTGCGATACTTGACTTTTTAAATTCAGTATTCAGCAACAAATTGGGGCTTAAGCAGCTTAATCTTGATGAACCGTTTGTCCCCTTTTTGAACATCATATTTTAGTCAAAACTATTTTTTAAAGGTAGGGTCATAGATTGGTTTTTGTCAACGTATTGCTGATTTATAGGCAAAATTATCAAGAAAGACACAATAACAGTCACCTGTGAAAGTTTCAGCTGAATACAGTGTCTACTACTTGTTGAGAAAGCAGGGAAAAGCTGTCAAGGTATTTTCATCAAGAACGTTGAATTTATCCTCATTTAGCAGAGTGACAGACAGCGGGTGCCAACCGTATCTCTGGCCGTAGCATTCACAAATGGACATCACATAAACTTGAATTTCAAAAACTCTCCCTGAGGTGAGTTTTGTTGATCCAAATTTTCCGACATACTTTTATTGATTTCTTTGTTCGGGTGTCAGTTAGAAACCATACAACTGTTAGCTGCTGTGTAGCAAGGGATTACACCCAAGTTTACGATACAACCGGGGAAACATCTAGTAATGTTTCTTTGTTCAACCCACAATCATTAAAATTTTACTCGGTCAGTTTTCCTTGTTTCTATAACTGGATAATATACCATTAAGTTTTCTACTGTCTCATCTATATTCAATACCTTTTCAAAAAGGTATGTGTCAATTTGGTGTAATCTTGAACTAGAATAAACCAAGGCATAGGCTATACTATCAACAATATTTTTGTCTTTGATTAGATGTGATGCATCAGCAGAACACCATGTTTTTTGTTTATTCGGGGGATTGGGGGGGGGGGTTGTTGTTGTTGGGTTTTTTTTTAATTGTTGGGGTTGGTGGGTTTTGGGGGGGTTTTTTTTGGGGGGGGGGGTTAGGGGGAGTTTTAGGGGTTGCTTGTCGTTGTTCAGTGCTACGACTTTTCATAATGTAGATAATTTACATGCCTGATCTTGAAATTTATTACATATACATTGGAATATGTAGTAAAATTAGTACAATGACTGCAATTTCTTGAGGCTTGAAGTTGTTTGGTATTTGAACATAATTGAATAAACTGATTTATGTCTGTGTAAAGTAGTTTTATTTGGCTGTTGCCCAGGTGTTGCCCTATGGACATAATTTATTTGATATCTTTCTTATATTTCCTTGATTCATCTCATTCTAGAAACTCATAAATGTGTGTGTTTTATTTACCACAAACAAAATTATATGAAATTGTAAAAACATACAAACATTAAACTAGCATAAAGAATTTATTTTTTGCAAGATAGCTAAGGTGTGAGGCAATAGGGGCTGGCTAGCACCATGACTAGCAATGACAGGATTCTCAAAGTTGTGGTAAACTTTGCTTCTGGTCGACTTATAGAATGGTTAGAAATAAAAAGCCTATTTATTGGCAATATATTAAGACAATTAACATACCGGTTGGTTTTTATTTTTCGGCAACAGGAACACCCCACTCTCAATAGCACTCTTCACTAATGCTAAAAATAGAAGCTGGTTTTCAGACAAATGTGTCAAATTTCACTAACATACTGTACGTACGCACACATGTCCAAGTTTTATGGTTACTCCCGTATACTGACTATGCTACTTGTGCAGTTTGGCGCGTGGATGATGCGGTGATCGCGTAAGTAGTGAAATGTTTGTCTGACAGTCGGGCATTTTGAGCAAAAGTGACGTCGTTAGTGCAGAGTGCTATTCATTTAGATTTTGTGCTACTTTTATTTTGTAAGTTGTAGACCCATAGTCACACGCACACAAAAAGTGGCCAAAATTAATGGTGGGCATGCACAACATTGAAAGAACAACAGGACTGGCATACCATTTTTTCTGGATAACTTTGTGTGGCTTTTTGTAGTAGTTACATGTCTATTACTTGAGATTTTCTCTTGTGTCTCTTCAATCAGATCCAGTGCCTCTAGATAATGACAGATTGATTCTTATTGGTGCTGATTGGCTTTGTTGCTATGGCAAATGTAATAAATGGCTAACTTATTGAATGCAAACAACCCCAGGTGTCTCTGTGCTGCTTTGTTTAGGATTGATTTGTAAAGAATAGTGTTTATTTGTTTCGCAATGCATTTTTCATAATTATGCTTTGAAGGGATTGGTTTGACATTGCTAAGAACATTGAAGCATCTTGAACCTGTTCTTACTCCCAGGGCCCACGTTTCTTCAGGTGACCAACATTCTCTTAACTTCTTCCACTCTATGGTCACTCACAATGCCAACATGTTTGGACTTAGATAAGGTTGGTACATATTGCCTGGTCCAGTGACAAGCAATTGTTATTTTGGCATACGATCCTCAATCCTCTACAATCGGAAAACATCCTGAATATAGAATTTGAGAGGGTTAGATAGGTGTTCCTTGTCCACAAGTCTACTCTTTCTGTTTCAATCTTCATTGTCCATTAAAAGACAAAAGATTGGGCTACAATAAACCAAATTTATGCTTAAAGGCACTGGACACAATTGGATTACTCAAAATAATTGTTAGCATAAAAACTTACTTGGTAATGATCAATGGAGAGCTGTTGATAGTATACAACATTGTGAGAAACGGCTCCCTCTGAAGTAACATCGTTTTTGAGAAAAAAGTAATTTCTCAGTAAAATATTTGAATTCATTTCGAGCTCGAAATCAAGCATCTGAAAGCACACAACTTTGTGTGACAAGGGTGTTTTTTCTTCCATTATTATCTCGGAACTTCGATGACCAATTGAGTTCAAATTTTCACAGGTTTATTATTTTGTGCATATGTTGAGATACACCAAGTGAGAAGACTGGTCTTTGACAATTACCAAAGGTGTCCAGGTGTCTTTAACTTATAAGTGATTTGGCGTTGTTCTCAACTCCAAATTAATTCAAATCCCAATCAGTGAAGTTGTGGTTTACTTAATAATTTATAAGTGTTTAAACTTGTATACAGAATTTTGTTCTGCTTGTGGAAGAAGTAATTTAAGATGCTACATACTACTGCCGTTCAAAGATAATACTGACAATAAAAAAGAGAGCACTTGACTTATTTTTGTGAGCACGGTGGATGTGTTTCTCTTAAAATCAAAAGTTATTTGCCTTGTGATTTGTGAGGTGGTCCTTTTGAATCCAAAAACATTATTTTACAAAGTTTTTCAATTTTTTTGCCGGCAGGGGGTCAGTAGGAGGTAAAAAACATTCTACCGCGGTGCTCAAACTGTTAGTTACATTACTGAGCACCCGAATTATAATTGTCACAATTACTGTTAGCCTTGATAAGTTTTTTGTTTTTTGTTAAGGTCCAGAAATCCTTGAGGATGCACCACACTAGATAGGCCAAAATTAATGCGCCAAGCTGATTATCATAATTTGTAAACCCACAGTTACTTTTGAATTGTAACGTTTTGGGGGTCATGCAATTAATAGATTGTGTAATTATAAGAGTCTATCACAACCTGGGATTCTGTGTTTCAAAGTTTGAGAAGATTTGATTTAGTTTAGGCTTTAAAGTTGGTCCTATTTAGCTTGGGAATTGGAGGAGTGCCTCATGAAAACTGGCAGCATGTCGGTTTGAGAAAAAAGCACATTTCGGGGGTGTTTTCTTCTGGGGTAATTAGCAAAAATTCCAAACGGCTGACCTGCCTAAAATTGAAAAGAAATCTGAAGTTTAGTTGTCTGAAAATATATTTGATTGGTTTTCAAGATGCTGAGAGACTTTGAAATATTTGTTGCTTATTTTTGAATATTTAGCATTCAGCATTGGTTGCATGTGAATTTATTTAGTGTGGTGCACCCTTGAAGAATTTTTATTTTAAGAATGGTAAAGGGCGCCATCTGTTGACACCATCTGTTGGCTCAGCTGTGTGAGTGGTCATTTTCCGGCCATCCATCCATGCATTGCATGTAAACAACACCGGCGCGGTACAAACGTGTCAAACACTCACGACACTAGCGCGCCAGCTCGCTCGATTTGTACTGCAACTCTTTTCTATTTTGTTTCTAAATGGCTAGATTTCGAACCAAAAGATGTGTCCTTTTCGTTACCGTTACTGTGGTGGTAATTTTTTTGTTGAGGACGTTTTTAATGGCTGGTGAGATGTCGGGGAATGCCAATGAAAGTAAGAACAACCAGCCAAATCAGGCAAACAAACTGGTAAGTTAAAGAATTTCTACTCAATAACAGGCATTTCCGCACTGCACTGCACTGACTGCACTCAATCAGTGAGCACAGCAAGTGCCTGGATGTGTTTATACTACACTACTTACACCACCAACGACTTAACCAATGTTTACTGCAGAGTTCAGGATCATACATGTACATGTACAACTACAACGCACTACTGCACCATGCACTGGTTGCAAAACTGGGCTTGAATTGTAAATTGTAAGTTCAAATACAAATTGCAATCTGGTCTTTTTGTGTTAATTGCAAAGTTTTATATTTGTTTACTATTATTAAGTTTGATGAGTTTAATAATATTATTTATAATAATATAAGTTTTATGACAGTACAGGACAGTATAATAATAATGTGCTAGCCCTGGTGGTAGGGCGTAGGGGTCCGGACGTAGTGTCTTTTGCACTGCACTGACGTCCTGGGTATAAAGTTTCTCTACAATGACAACAACATTTCAACTAATGTTTTTTCATATTTTTACCTCATTTTAAGAAGCTAAAATTTTGTTCATATATTCTTGGTGTCGTGATTTACACTTTCGATGGGTCCAAAGAAAACAAATAATCCATGACTGATATTATTCCAAAAAATAACTCTCAGATCCACGCTTCTGTTTTAGAAATCATGGACCAATTGACGTGTGAGTACGTGTGTGCGCATGCATAAAATGCATTATTAGAAGCAAATTCGATCGACTTCCGCGTCAACTTTACGAACTGCACGACGAACGAGTGTAGTCTTATTACGTGCAAGACTTTCTTGTTTTGTATTGTCACATTTTTGTTCCGATCATCCGAGCGGTTCTTGGATGATGGCAACCTCTCACAGGGAAAATGATTACAAATCAAAACGATAAGGTCTTGCACCAAAACTAGAACGAGTGTGACGAACTTGCTATACTGTAATTGTGGGCGCGCCTGCTTGCAAATCTTCACATACTGAGTCAGTACAGAAACTTACAACAGAGATGCCAATAATTTTATTTTCAAAAATAATTTCATCCAAGGATAAAATTAACATTTCTGAACCGAGTCGCAGGTGGTAACGATATGTACTTTTTGAAGTGATTTCTGAGACAACTCACCCTATCTCCGACCAGGGTAGCCCCATAAATAGTGCCAATAGTAATACACTGGACTCCCTAGCCTACTTCTGCACGCCCACACACATAGCATCAGGAGGTGAGAAAAAATTTTGAATAGAAACACGCAGTTTTTTGCCGACATTTTCCCCCAGTTGTCACATTGCTTAATTGTGGAGAGCACATTAAAACAAAAATGTGCAAGTGCTTTTTGGAGTAATTTTATGAAAAATCTCTGAGCTGCCAATCACTTGATTAAAGGCCCTGTACACTATTGGTAAGATCGAAAAACTCAAATGTTCACAGATTCACACAGAACTTACAAAATTTAAAGTTAGTAATGGTTGAAAGGGTTCCTTAAAATATTTCTGCCTAAAATGCTATCGTTTCTGAGAAATGAGTAAAACAATAGTTTTTATCACGCGCGATATTTTGAAAAAACAGAAAACACATAAGGTCTCTTTTCACTATTTTCTTGTGATCTTGATGACCAATTGAGCTCAAACTTTCACAGGTTTGTTTGTTCATGCATATGTTGAATCACACTGATTGTTGAATGTGGAATGTAGACACTGATTTTGAGCTGTTACCAAAAGTGTACAATACCTTTAAACATTGCATAAAGTACCTCATTTGGCAGAAATTATGAGGCTGAAATGTAAATTTCAAATAGGCTTGTTTTCATGAACCAACATGGTTGAGGTTGACTTTGTGTGTCAGTGCCCCAAAAAGTTGTCAAAAATTGCCAAAAAGCGGTCAACTAAACTACATGTAAAACAAAACACTAGCAACTCAGCACCGCTCAGGCAGTTTGGAGACATTGAAAATGAAATGGCTGACAGGAATGTGAAAAACATTTACAACCTCACAAAAAACGGAAATTCTGGATATAATCTTGTTTTCAGCTAGTTTTGTTTTAAAACCGGTCCTGTTGGGTGTTGTTGCCTCACGAACTGATGTAAGGGAAAAACAAAAATAATGTTCTTTATTCCCAATGTACAATTGTACATGTAGATATTAGATCAATCAAGTTGTTTGCTGTACCCGCTGGATTCATAGTGGCCTCTCATCCAGGCTATGTACATCTGTTCTAGAAAGCAGAGGTGTGGAATCAAACTCACCTGAGTAGCTCCTTCTATAGGCCCTAATGGTTTTTGTTCTGCAGAACTAATGTAGGAAACAGTGATAAATACAATGCTTATCACCAATCCATAAAACCAAAACAAAATAAATAAATCAAATTATCCCTGATGCAACTTTTACACAGGTGTGTGATTTTGCAGGATTTTTCATGATTTCAGGATTTTCTTTAATTCTCCTTGAGCCTTTTAACTTTCTTGAATGTCGTAAATCAGTCACCAAAGGGAGAAAAAATAGTCTACATTGTGTCCAAACCTGTAGTTTTGTATTTCTGGTGTGCATGGAGTCTGTAAACTTCCTAAATTGTAATATCTGGGAGGTTCTGGGCCTAGAGTAAGGGGAAACCCAGGCTAGCATACCATTTTGGGGGAATTATCACATTCATCAAATCTCATCCCTGTAGGCCTATTACATCAATTAAATTTGCATGTTGTAAACATTCCACACCGTTCAACTGCATCATGGTTTGTGTATGGTGGAACAACTTTGCGCACATTACATATAGGCCTAACCGTGTACTACATGTATGAAGATAAATTACCCACATCCGATTGCAGGCTGGCACAGTACATCTATCTTTCAAAACCATGTGGATGAATGATCTTAAATGGTCAGACAGTAAGGGGGTTCAAACAAAATTATGCCTCTAAAGGTTCAACCATGATTAACGTCAAAGTTTTCCTTTTATGGAGCATCTTAAAAGCAGTTCAATTTGACAGTGAAGCCAGTGCCACCACAATGCAGACACCTGCCTCTTTGAATCTCTGCTAAGAAATATCGAGAGTAAGCTTATAAGGATCCTGCTCAGATCACTCTTTCTGGACCGTCCTGTAAGTGGAGAAGCCCCTTGAGGCGGTAGTTACACCATGCAAGATGATGTCTTCATGTAAATTATACGTGAAACTTGCAGTCAATTTATATCAGGATCTTGACCATCACTCAGTCTACATCAGGTACTACTATTAATTATGACAAGCATGGAATACTGCAGAAACGTTCGTTCATTATACCAGATTATGTACGTTTTTATCTCAGTCTGCACCAAAACATTTTTGAATTAGTCTTAAAAGTACCTGTCCACCACTGGACACAATTTAAATGCATTTGGTGCCTGCCAGTTGTATGAAAAAGCAAGAAACCAAAGTGTTACATATGTGTGTGCACTGTAATTTGTATTTTATGTAATAATTATATGTTTAAAGGGAAAGTATACGTTTGGTAATTGGAACCCACTGTTTGTTTCAGTCCTATGTAGATATATACCATAAAACTAACCTGTGAAAATTTCATTTCAAAAGATGGTAGCATTTTTGAGATATTGCCAAAAATCTGGAGTGGTTATGTCCACGCAGGAAGAATAATCTGCGATTGGAATGTACACTGTCTGAGAAACGTTACTACAGTATGCCTAACGCTTCTCAGATTCAAATTTGTGGGGATAAAAAGTGATATATTTTTCCTTTACCGCAGTACTTCAAAGTGAAAAGTTTCTCAAAATACATTATACTATCCAAAGCGCGCAGCTGTACTTATTACCAAGTAAGTTTTTATTGCCATTAATTTTCAGAGTCATTACCAAACGTAGACAGACCCTTTAATACATTGTATTTTACATTTTCAAGCACTTTTAGATATGGACACATTTGAGTGAAAATGTTGCTTTCTTTTTAAAACTCAATCATCTGAGAAGAGTAGAGGCTATAAAACGGTTTGCATAAATTTTGGTGAAACTGTACTTCATGTACGATGAATTTACCCTTTAAAGTAATTTTCTCTTTATTGCACATTACTGAACCTAATCAAGTTGGAACCTTTAATGTGGTTATTGAAGCCAAAGTAGGGAATTGAAGCAAAGTAATTTTTTACGTTTTAATGGTTTGGACTTACCTTGGAAAAATGGTCTCTAAATACATGTCAATGTAAATTGAAAGATTTATAGCCTATAATATGTCAAATTTTCTGCTATATTAAATGCCAGATACCTAGACATGTAATATGTAGAACAGTGTGTAAAAACCTTAATTCATAGAGTGCCTAGGTAGAAGTTGATGTAATTGTTGTCTGCACTCCCATGCTGTCTAAACCCATTGACCTTGCACACTTTTTGTCTAGCACAGCACAGAGCCTTGGGACTCTGTCGCAAAGCACAATTTATATCCAATGTAAAAATAATTGGTTTTATAGATTTGCCAACTTTTTTTGTTGACCCTGCTTTAGAACAAAATTTTCTTTACGATCTTACAGGTTTCAATATAGGATTTAAGGCATTGCATGGTGATGTGGCATTGCATGTGTGTATCTACTTGCCAGGTAGAGTTTGTTCTTAGAGAACGGTCTTGCTTAATTCTACTACCGCGGAGTAGATTGTTCGGGTGTTCGGGAGACTTCTCAGTTCTGAAAAGAACTGTCCTGCTTATTAACTATTACCTATTACCTATTACCTGGGCGGATGGTATAGATGGTATAGAAATAGGTTGGGACTACTACTTTAGCTTATAGGATCGTAATTAACTGTACTACCGCGGAGTCAGTTCTTGGATTGGTCTCAACGTTTCGACTAGCTTGCTCTAGTCATCGTCATCTTACAGGTTATTAAAGTTGCATGGCCTGATTTTTTCCAAAAGAATTTTTTTTAGGAACATTTCTCTGAAATTTTTTTGACAGATGATGCTGTTTCAAAACGAAAAACATACACAAACTTTCGCATCCTGGACAATGCACAAAATAATGTAACATGCAATGCATTTTTGCTCATGTAATTGAGTTGGCACTAATATGGAAGAAGAAGAAGAAAATATTGTTCAAGTACATGTACAAGGCTGGTGGATGTGAGATAATGTCAGAACCCTGAGAATTCATCATCAATTTTGCAGATTTTTTCGTGCAATAACTTAACTGAAAGCTTATAACTTTCTGGAATCTATACAAATATCTACATAAGTACGTAAAAGTTAAATAAAAAATTTCAGGTCAAATCGGCCAAAAATCAGACTTAAAGAACGAGTAAATATTATGTACTCAGACACAAGTTGTAAAATAGGACAATTGAATATTTGTACACATTTGCTTGGACACAAAATGTTCATTGGAATTTTATTAACTCCCAACAGGTTTTTCAACATTTTGTACAAAATCCAATGATTTAATACCACAGGTCCTCTGAGAGGTGTTCAGTGTCAGGCACCATTTAGAGACAATAATTAAACATTTTGATTTGGTTTTCTCTTAAAATGTAGGTGGGTCACAGAAAGTAATCGGAAACCTAAATTTGTTTTGCAAAAATAAGCAAATAATATGTAAAACAAAAACATTATACGACATTTTATTTTGAAAATGGAGTGGGTTCAACAATTTTGACCAACAAAAAATCAAAATTTATAAACATTAATAAAATTAAATTCCCCCTCAGATCATCTTTTTTATTTATGAATTCTAAAACAAAATTCAGATCCATTTCTTTATTATAGGTTTTCCTTGCAAATTTCAACAAAATGTCAATCAATTTAAGTTCCGGCTTGTTCAATTTCGTTTGAAAATTAATGCTCCGTTGCATCAGCATTCAACAGTCAAAAGTAGTAATTAAATTTAAACAGTTTAGCATTGTCTCGTCAAATTCATTACATGGCATAGATCATGTTCAATCTCACAAAGCCACACTCAGCAAGAGGCTGGTCAATCATTAATTTAAAATGGGTAGTAGAAATTCAACTGGAGAATGGTGAAAAGGTAGTCTTGATTCGTAAATGTCCATAAATGAAAAAGAATGGCTTAAAGGTATTGTACACTTTTGGTAACAGCTCAAAATCAGTGCCCATATTTTTTGTGATTCAACATATGCATGAACAAACAAACCTGTGAAAATTTGAGCTCAATATTGGTCATAGAGGTCACGAGAAAATGGTGAAAAGAGACCTTATGTGTTTTCTGTTTTTTCAAACATTGAGTTTTTATCGCGCGTGATGAAAACTATTGTTTTACTCATTTCTCAGAAACGATAGCATTTTAGGCAGAAATATTTTAAGGAACCCTTTCTACCATTACTTACTTTAAATCATGTAAGTTATGTGTGAATCTGTGAACATTTGTGTTTTTCGATCTTACCAATAGTGTACAGGGCCTTCAAAGGTATTGTACACTTTTGGTAACAGCTCAAAATCAGTGTCTACATTTTGTGTGATTCAACATATGCATGAACAAACAAACCTGTGAAAGTTTGAGCTCAATTGGTCATCGAGATCACGAGAAAATAGTGAAAAGAGACCTAATGTGTTTTTTGTTTTTTTTCAAAATATCGTGCGTGATAAAAACTATTGTTTTACTCATTTCTCAGAAACGATAGCATTTTAGGCAGAATTATTTTAAGGAACCCTTTCTGCCATTACTTACTTTAAAATCATGTAAGTTATGTGTGAATCTGTGAACATTTGTGTTTTTCGATCTTACCAATGGTGTACAGGGCCTTCAAAGGTATTGTACACTTTTGGTAACAGCTCAAAATCAGTGTCCACATTTTGTGTGATTCAAGAGATGCATGAACAAACAAACCTGTGAAAGTTTGAGCTCAATTGGTCATCGAGATCACGAGAAAATAGTGAAAAGAGACCTTATGTGTTTTCTGTTTTTTTCAAAATATCGTGCGTGATAAAAACTATTGTTTTACTCATTTCTCAGAAACGATAGCATTTTAGGCAGAATTATTTTAAGGAACCCTTTCTGCCATTACTTACTTTAAATCATGTAAGTTGTGTGTGAATCTGTGAACATTTGTGTTTTTCGATCTTACTTATTGTGTACAGGGCCTTTAAATGAACCTGAATTAGAAGAACGATTTTTATTTTGCACGAATACGAAATTGAATGGAATAATAGCTTTAAGGGAAATCCTAGTGTGATTTAACAAGGGAAAAATTGTGAATTTGAATGCATGTTAATGAAATTAAAAAAATTCTTGCTTAAATTGACCGGGAAAACCTATAGTAATAAAAAAAAAATTGTCAATCAAAAGTGTTTAACATCATTTTATGGTGTAATGACCAGGGTACTAATGTAAAGCGCATTGAGATGTTTATTGTAAAATGCGCTATATAAGAACTTGTTATTATTATTATTATTATTATTATTAGTGATGACTACAAAAAAACCTTTAAATAATTACAATATTAAACACAGTGCAATGCTTTTAGCCAATATTTTCAGTGGATGGTGCAATGAAGCTCAGATTATGAACCCTCTCTCTCAGTGCCTGAAGGGAGTTTCGCTTAAAGAATATTTTCTCTGAACGAATTTTGGCAGGTGTAGCTGTTTCAAACGGAAAACATACAAGAAATTTTGATTATGACACGGACAATGCACAAAATTCATGTAACTTGAAAAATTGTAGAGTACATCGCTGATGGACGTGAGATAATGTCAGGATCCCGAAAATAATGTATTTCTAGTTTTTAATTAACTAAATTCATTGGCAGTTTTTTGTCTGCAATACTGTAAATGAAAGCAATCACTTCCTCGAATCTATACACAAAATAGCTATTTAAAATTTAAATCTAAATTTTCAGGGTCAAATTGGCAAAAACTTGGACCTAGCATCCTCAATGTAAATTCTTGACTTGCACTTTCACTAATGACCTTTGCCTAATTGTGGGCTCAGGCAACAAAGTTTGTGGACCTCGGCACTAATTACTGAACAGGGCTAGAATTTGGGAGAAAAATCCACAAGGCCGTAGAGTTTGTAGTTCAGTATGTCTACTGGACTAGGCATTTTTGTACACAACCAAAATCAGAATGAGAAAAAAATTCCTGAGTCATGACAACAGGAATTTAACAAATTTTATTTGAATAAAAATTGCACTAAGATGTAAGAGAAGATTTATCTCATTTGTCTTTTTTTGGTATTTAATACTTTATTACTCAATACTGAGAATTGAATGGTATCAGACTCAAAGTCAACATTTGAACATAATTTGTTTCTGTTCAAGATATTACACAGTGTGAGGTATGAATTGATACTCATTTGAAAAACACAAGACCCGCGTGCGGTCCAGTGTAAAATTCAAGCCCTGCTGAAGCTACATGGTCAGTGTCACATTACTGCATGACTGCACACTAACATCATGTACATTGTAACGTGGAGGTAAGGCCTTGAAGTAAAAAAAATACCATCAGTTGATTGTCCACGCCCTCATCCTTTTTTGAAGCCGAATCCTTTTTTTTCTTCTTCGTTTTCCCAGAAGACTTAATTTTGACATGTCCTTTCGCTTCATCTTGGCACATACTATTCTTTCGATGATTGATTTAATTTACCCATATTTTAGACCTCTTAGTTCCTTTAAAGCCAGCAAATTTTCAGTCATGCTTTTGAAACAAAAATTATAAAATGAAAAATCAAAAAGTCCTCATCCTCCTCTTACTGAAAATACCAGGAGGACCAATTCGTCTGCTTAGGGATACATGTATAAAAGATCTTTAGTCCAATTTGTATGGATTTCATAAAATTGCTTTGTACATTTTGGAGCTCCTGGTATTGGTAAATCAAGTCTATTGATCAAGAGTGGTCTTCAAAGTATTTGTATTGCAAAATGAAACACTCTTTGTCTAAGTAAAACATTTGTTTGTTGATTTTGATTTATTTTGTTAAAATGTAATACACATTTTTCATTTAATGACCTTTTGATCATTACAAATATGAAATTGCTGTTAATTACCATATAGCTCTGAGCCAACAAAAAAGTGTATATTTTTACTGGGCATAATGTAGACGTTAAATTGTGTACAGTTTAACTGAGCTGCTTTTCAACATCTCAGAAATGTTTACATTTGAGTGAAATGTCTTAAAACTTCATCCAGACCAGTGCAAGTTTTTTGGCCAGTGTTTTTTATGCCAGAATTGTGTCGGTTTCTGGTCATGGGCACCAAACACACCCCTGAAGGGTTTTGGACGACAGAAAATAGCCTTGAAATTGCTTGATTCATGTTCCTCCATGCTTTTGAATCAACCAGTCTTGTCTGGCCATAGTAAAATTAAGCGAAGCTCCAGCTACGTGTACATGTATGTTAGAAAGAAAAAACCCAATTTGTGTTATAGATTGCTCCAACGGTTTCCAGCTCATTGGGTGTAACGTTAATAGGGTGTAATGTTAATTGGGTGTGTAATACAAAATGTTTGTACATAGACAGACAGGTCTTGTTACCCCAATGCATTGCATGCATAATTACTGAATTAATGAGGGTGTATTGGTTGGAATGATGGTCATGATGTTAACATTTAAAAAAATAATTAGACACTGCTACACTCCTGTTCTTCTTTGGTTCTAGTCATATCTTTCCGATAGACAAAGTAAGGTTTCCATTCATAACAACTAACTCTGATACAGTGGAGTATGGACTACCGCAAGGGTCCATTTTGGGTCCCTTGAATTTTTGAATTTACACATCACCATAACTTAGACTTTCTCTTACATGGGGCAGCTGTATGCTGATGATACTAAGCTCTATTATTCCTTCGACCCTAGAATACCTGGTGCTTAGCAAGTTGCCATGGAGAAGCTGCAGCTGTGTATTACTGATGTTCAACATTGGATGACTTACATTAAGTTAAAGCTAAACGGAAAAAAACTGAGTTCATTGTGCTTGGTACTCTCCAAGGTATATATTTGCATATTGGTGATGCACGCATTGACCCAACGGATTCTGTCTGCAATTTAGGAATCATGCTTGATTCACATATGACAATGAGCAAACAAGTTTCTCGCCTCTGCTAATCAACCAATTTCCAATTACCAAACAGAATCAAAAGGTACCTTGACAAGGATACTCTCCATCATGTTGTCAGAGCTTTAGTCCTCTCTTGTATTGACTATGGCAGTCTTCTTTCATTTGGTGGTATGTCATATGAATTGGACAGAGTTCAAAGATTACAAAATAGTGCAACTCATTTTGATGTATGTTCCACACCATTGAGAGAATATATTACCCCATCACTCAAAGAACTTCATTGCTACCAATTAGAAAAGGGATTCATTTTAAACTTGCTCTTTTTATTTATAAATGCTTGAACAAAACTGCTCCAAGATATATTTCCAAATTACTGTCATACACTCCTACACATTTTTTTCGGTCAACACTTGACAAATGCTTGACATCTCTCACTTGAATATCCCCCCCCCTTGCAAACAAAGTTCTAGGTCAAAAAGCTTTCAGTGTAGCTTGACTAATGATTTGGAACAATCTTCCTCCTGTCTTTAAGGAATCTGGGGTCGATTTCACAAAACTCTTCCTAACTTAGGACTAGTCCTAGGCAATGCTAAGAGATAGGTCTAGTCTTAAGTTAAGACCAGTTACTGGTCCTAACTTCGGATAAGACTATAGATAAATCTCTTTGTGAAATCGGCCCCTGTTAGTTTATCTGTATTTTGTAAAGCTCTTTCATGTAAGAATCACCTCTATCCATGTTAATTTCTATCATTTGGGCTATAATATTAATGGAATAGCGCCTTGTAAATTGTAATTGTTATGTTGTTTGTGTGTCTGCCAAATACCAGCTTCTACCATTTACAGGATGTTTGTTTGTTGAGCTTGAAAGTGCTTAGTGTACACTGCACTGCACAGCAGAGTCTGGACAGGTTTTTTAACTGATATAGTGTGTACAACTAACCTGCCTGTGTTCAGTATCCTGTCTGGATTAACAAATCAATAGCTCACAGTGAGATAATTGCTGAATAAAAATTGAATAAATTGCAGCTGTCACCACAGCTGTGAGGCGTGAGCCTGTTGGTTCATCCTCTATGTGTGCGCATGATGCACATTGTAAAGGCACTGAACACGTCTGTGGTAATTGTCAAAGACCAGTGTTCTCACTTGGTGTATTATCGCAACATATGCCTAAAATAACAAGCCTGTGAAAATTTGGGCTCAATTGGTAATCGAAGTTGCAAGAAAATGATGAAAGAAAAAACACCCTTGTTGTACAAATTTGTGTGCTTTCAGATAGGAATAAAAAATTCTTGCAAGAAGTTTTTATTATTTTAGTGAGAAATTACCTCTTTCTCAAAAACTACATTACTTCAGAGGGAGTCGTTTCCTACAATGTTTTTACTATCAACAGCTCTCCGTTGCTTGTTACCAAGTAAGTTTTTATGCTAATATTTGTTTTGAGTCATTACCAAACGTGTACGATTCCTTTAAGGACCCATGTCGGTAAATCCAATATCCCAGTCTTCGTCATCCACAATGTCTTACTTAGATTTCAAATGCAAATCACATCTAGGTATAAATAGTTCGGTTGAAAGTCTGTTTTCATAGGCACACCACCTGTGTTTTGGGTGGAAATCTTCTTCGGTCTTTCTCTCTTTTATCTGGAATTAGTTTCGCTGAAGAACTTGATAAGAAGGGACAATTTTTAAATGTAAAGTCAAAGTATAGTTGGTTATCATCAACGGAATAGCTTTGTTTTGGTAGTTTCCACCTGAAAGCAATTTTATTTCAAAGTGCATACACGTACTAGTAACAATCATGCAGAGAAATAGTTCCATCAGAAATATTGTCTGAGTCAAATAATGGCCTTTTAACATTGAAGACCCCCAAATCACTGTTGTCTATTTGAATTGCCGCAATCGAAATAAGTCTGATTTGAAAGCGCACAAAATTCCTGACAAAACATGATGAAAATTGAAATGTTCACATTATTATATATTTCATGTAATGAAACCCAGGATGCCTCATACATGTCATAAGTGAACTTAATCACCAGCGTTCTCCCTTTACACTGGTCCGCTGGCCAAATGCAAGTTAAAGCACCTGAGGACCAGTCAAAATTCTCTTCAACTCATCGGCTGGCTAGTTCAGTGTTTAAATGCATCCCTATTGAATATAAAGTACGGAATAGTGAAAAAGCTGATGAACTAGTGAAATGCCAAGCTTACTGGCCCTGCTGGCTAGTCACTGAGAAAGTTAAGGGTAAACCCTGTTCACTGTAGCTCACCTGTAAACAAAGGTGCTTGCTATGTGAACCAGGAACACCAGGGTTAATCCCTACTCTTTCACGATAAGTGTTCTGGGTTCTTTTCCGTGCAATACCAATCCTAGTACACAGGACCTATGGCTTACATGGCTTACTGTCCCATCCAAAGGCTGATCAGAAACACCAGAGCGAGTCCGATGCCCTTAACTGCTTGGCCACACACGTCACAAAAAACAAGAAACTAAAAATTATGTTGGTTGTAAGGGGTAATTATTACAAACTAGAGGATGGGAATTAATTTATTCCTCCAAAAACCAAAGATATTCTTTCCCTTAAATTAACTCTTTCACTGCCACCCCCCCCCCCATAATCAACTATACATGACGCCTCAAAAGTTTTCTTGAAACTTGTCTTTGAATACTTGTTTCTCACTCGTCACAGAGAAAAGCTTTTAAACTGACAACGTTTTTAAGCGTTTTGAACATCTTGAGTGCCTTCCGGTTTTAAAACTGTTTTCTTTGCTTGTCCTTCAAAAAAAAAATCTCCATGATCCATTTAAAATATCATCAAAATGTTTGTAGCGGTCGCACTATGTTCTCATCTCATGAATTACTTGCACACGGTTACCTGTTTGATTTCACTCTTCCCTCTATAAACAGTGAATTGCTGCACAACTGCCTGTTGAAACAGCTTGATAGTCAAGTTATTGGGTGTGAGTGTGAACTCGGGGGAGGCTATTTTCAGATGTGAAAACACCAAGTGACAGGGGAAATGGAAAGCTCATTTGATTTGGCGAGTGAAAGAAAACTAATACATTTTAGGAAACACTTTAGATTCGAGGTCTGAGCCTAATAAAAAATAGGCTGCTCACAAATGTTTTAAGATGGTACTGGCTTCCTAATCATGAACTTATTGATCGTCAAGTTGTTAGTCATTGCGTATAAATGCACTCCTTCTTTATCTCACTTGACTTGTTAACAACATGCCAGCCAAATGGTACACTCCATTCCAGCTCAGATACCAGAATTCTCACAAAACCTCAAACCAGGTTTTCTTCATCAGCCAAAGGATTTTATGCAGCTGCACAAAACCTTTGGAATAATCTTCCTTATGAAATCCGTCATTCCATATCTCTTACTGAATTCAAAACATCGCTCAAAACTCACCTTTTCCAGACTTACATGTATTGTTTTACTTTGGTTGTTTATTTTCTTCTGTTAATTGATACAAAGTGGTGTGATACCTTTTGTGTAAGACACTAAATAAGTGCTGGGATTATTATAAGTATTAAGGAAAAGAGATGAATGTATTAGATACTGTAAATCCAGATTGTGTGAAAAATAATCTTCTTCACAACATCAGAAAATCCACTTCAATCCAAGTTCAAATCTCCTGTACAGTAAAGCCCTTCCTAGTCTCAAGAGCTTATTGTATGATGCTGTGAGCAACGATTAAATAAGTTACATTTGGTTGATTGATTGATTAAACTGTCAAAAATAATTGACATTTTCTTGTTATCACACTATCAGCTTTAAGTTATTGATTTCATTTTCTGAGTACGTCGTATGTTGGTTCTTTGTATCTGTGTATGCGAGTCCTTACTCCAATGTGAGATCAGTCAACAGGAATGGACATTTTTTGCTTTCCACAACAAATAATTCAACTTTTATGAAAACATGTGGCGTGTCGTGGCCCAGCGGTGAAGCGCACTGGACTCAAGCTCTGGCGATTCTGACCAGCAGAGTGTGGGTTCGAGTCCTAGTCTTGACACTTGTATCCTTGAGCAAGGCTCTTGACCATTATTGCTTTGTCTTTCGGATGGGACATAAAGTCAATGGTCCCGTGTATTGTGTAATGCAACCCAGTACACTTAGTGTTAAGAGCTTATGGGTTTGCCCTGGTGTTTTCTGGTATGGTTGGCTGATGATTATACCACATCACCCTGTAAACCGTAACATGGTGCTTTGTCAACAAATGGGTCTTATATTCAAACATAGCTCTGCAAACCGTGTAGAAAAAATAATGATTGCTTTGAGACACCCTCTGGTGTGATAAAGTGCTATATACAAACTGCGTATTATTATTGTTATTATTATTATTTTGTGGTGTTCTTTGCAATGACATGTATATGTGTGATTGGTTAAAGTGATAGTTTAGGTTCAGAATTTTTTTTTTTTATTACAGAAAATTGCCGACCTGGCCCATGATTCCCAAGCAGTGGGTATCGATCGCCCACCCGTGCACAAAGAAGCCCACAGCTTTGAGTTACCAGCTCATCAAGGGTCCTCATTGAAGAATATACCTGGGAATTACGAGCCTGACATGCCCCCTCCCCGCGATGGACCAGGCGAGAATGGGGTACCGGTCAGGACCGGTCCAAACGAGAAAGAAGCGGTCGAGAGAGGTATAAGAGAGTACGGTTTTAATCAATATGTCAGTGATAAGATATCATTGGACCGGAACATACCAGATCTAAGAAATGCCCAGTAAGTATTTCGTCATAAAATAAGATATATCACAAAGTAGAAAGAAACCAAACACTTAAACAGGAATATATCTCTAAAGATGTTTGTTTCTCATGAAGGACAAACGCAATAAACATCCAGTGGGAATTACAAAACACAGTTTGCATCCCATCAATATTAAGAGTTGGAAAATAACAGACACTGTGCATCATGCAAGAGATTTAATTTAAAGATTGTTTGAAGTCCCCACAGGTAAATTCTGCCTCTGGTGACGAAGCCTTCAAAAACCACCGGGGAAGTGAGAAAGAAAAACATACCAACTGAATGGAAAACTTGCATGATTAATTCCCTAATGCCTTTCATCATGCATGAGTACAGATCCTTTGGGTATTTGGAAACATGTTATATGTTTTGACAACTTAATACTTTTTCCTCTCCATCAGTGTCGGACATTTTTATTTTGGCATAAACTCCTTGACACCCCTTAGCGGTGTTTATGCATGAATTTAGTTTTTAAGAAATAAGATACAGCTACGTGTGGGTGTAAGGATGGAGTGGCTTGTAGGCTCGGGTGTTTAATAGTGTTTTGATAAGAAAGGTAACCTTATCCTGGCCGGGTGTCTCAATCTATATATTCAGCTAAATGTAATTAGCTGTTGGAAGATTACTTTTACACTGTTGGGACCATTAAAGGTGTAATGGGAAATTCCACATTGAACACACCTAACAGTAATCTTGCTCTCTGAATGGTCATCTTTAAATAAAAATATAAATTGCAAGTTCGCCCCAAACAAGGCTAAAAGCCACTCGTGGTGAGGGGCTACAAGAAGAAAATATTTACGATGAAAATATCTCTGAAGGTAGGAATTGATATTCCTCTTAAAAGAGCACCGGACTCAGGCTCTGGTGTTTCTGTTCAGCAGAGTGTGGGTTCGAATCCTGGTCGTGACACTTGTGTCCTTAAGCAAGACACTTGACCATTATTGGTAGGTCCTTCGGATGGGACATAAAGCGTGTGTTGTGTAATGCACGTAAAAGAACCCAGTGCACTTATCGTAAAGTGAAGGGGTTCGCCCCGGTATTCCTGGTTTGATCGGCAGCATATTGCGCCACAGCACCTTCACCCCGGTATTCCTGGTTTGATCGGCAGCATATTGCGCCACAGCACCTCATAAACCATTACATGGTGCTATGTAAAGGAATTGGTCTCATACTTCAAAAATGTAGCTCCAAAATACCTTGCGGGAAAATACTGATTGTTGAAGTGCCTTGAGCATCACTGAGTGACGGATATGAGCGCTGTATAAGAAGCCACTGTTATTAAAACAGTCTACATTGTAGGATGGAGAGGGTTCCAAAGAGATGCAGTACATGGAATAAAGCTGTTGGAATGGCTCTTTGTTCTACGTCTCAACAAAGCAAGAGTGTATGGGTGAGAAGAAGTAGAAAGCCTGGTTTCACACTCAAACATCCTGATAGGAGGAACCACGTCGGACACACTGGTGGCACATTTACCATAAAAATATGTGGAGAAAAGACAGAAGCTGATATTGATAATAATAATTTCAGCATATCAAGTCATTAAAATAAATAAGAAAAACAAATTTCTGATACATGTGGTCAGGGTACATATAACGCAAGTCACATTGGAATCACCCTAATGTGCACCCCTAGAGAAGTACCTCAGTTAAACCATGGTCATTCAGGTTGGCTCAGTGGTTCCTTCCCTGCCTTTCACCTCTGTAACCCCGGTTTGCATTCCGGACCGGAGCCTTGCATGTGGATTGGGTTTTCAGCCCCAACCTGATTGCATGTGTTTTTCCCCTAGTTAGGGTTTTCCTCCCACATCTAAAACTGGCGTTTCTTCACCGTCTTCTCTACACTACACATCTTCAGGGCTATAGGTCACGGTGCTAGTCACTTTTGAGGGTCAGATCCCTTGGTTTCATTACCAGAAAGACTTATTATAATAAATTCAGCACACACATGTCTCTTAAAAGAAGATTGTACTGCGTCGTTAACAACTTCAATGAGAACATTCGATACCAGCTCACTATGGTACGTGTACAACCGTAGTTTCACGCTAACAGCTGTGTCAATCTCCATGAGATATGTAAGGCAAAAAAAAAAAAACATGTTAAGCGCCCTGCCTTTTTAAAAAAAGGAAGAAGGAGGGCCCTCTTTTTTTTTTTTTAGATGGCCGCCCGACACTTTTTTAAGACAACCGGCTGGGCTGTTTTTCAAGATGGTTGCCAGCTTTTTCAAAATGGCCGCCACTTGGACTCAGGAAATGACATTGGCTTCTTATGGGCAAGATGCAACAGAAAATGAGACCAAAATAATGAGATTGTTAAAATTTATTGTGGGTTTTTTTTTCGTTTAAATTTATTTATTTTTAAAGTTAAAGCAGGCGGCCTCTAAAAAGGAAGCAGGCGGGGACGCTAAACATGGATTTTTTTTATTTCGCCTAACAGCTTCAAAAGCTGTCTTCTTTGGGAAAATGTTAATGTAATGTGCCAAATGAAACGCGTTTTCCTGCAAAACAATTATGTGAAGTAATTGGTTTGTTGTGTTTAAAACAGAGTTTAGCTCAAAGATGGCTGTGTTTTTTGTGCACAAAATAGGTAATGGCCTGACATTTCAACACTAACAGAGTCTTTCTCAAAGGCTAAACGACAACACATACACAAAACAAGTATACTGGTGTAACTGAAGCAGTCAAGTGGAAAGAAAAGAGAGAGGCAGAAAAGCACTCAGAAAAAGCAAGGGATGAACAATGAAGAAGAAGACAAAGTGTGTGTGGGGGGGGGGTTCAGAGGGAAGGGGCTGGCTTAACCACAAGAGGTTGAAAACACAAAATACAAAAATCAAAGGTAGGAAGAGGGACAAAAAGTAATAAATTAGCGAATGAGACAGACTAAAAAGGGGGAATATCTGTGGAAAAAGGAGAATGCAAAAACAAAAAGTTTCAAGTCATTTTCATCTTGGATGTTCAGACCATGAAGTTGAATGGTCTGGAGGCACCTTATCCACAGTTTCTCCCTACTCAGATGAGCTACCTAGTGCCTCAATGGCCTGTAAAACCATGTCAGAAATGGAGTGATTAGGGAGATTGAAGTGATGTCCTAAAAGTGTATCCATCTTTTGGGTGTTGACTGTGGATCTATGGCCATAGAAACGCCTCTTGAGTGTAGTTCTTGTTTCACCTATATATTGAACACCACAAACTTTGCAAGATATGAGATAGATGAGATTAGTGGTGGTGGCAGGTGACATGACCCCTTGTCTTATGGGTGGTACCACTGGTATGGCTGGTGAAGGAATCTGATTCTACAGACAATGCATTGGGAGTGTTGGAGCACCTGAACAGTTCCTGGGGCATAGGGGGATTAACAGTATCATTAATGGGGGGGGGGACAGCGACTTCTGCCTGGACAATGAGATCCCCGGGACTGGGTGGGCGCCTGTAGGCAACTGTTGGCTCTTCCTGTACTGCACATTGAAGATGATCTGATGTGTGAAGAATATGATGGTTAGAACTGGTTATTGTTGTGAATGGGATGAAGTGAGGGGTGGAAAGTGACAACAGAGGGAACTTTCCCCAAGGAACTCTGTTGTTGCTTGGGTTCTTTGGCAAGTACCGACTCCTTAGAATGATCCTTGACTTTCTGGATCGCTTGATGGACTGCTAGGGAGCTATGACCCTGGGAAAGAAAGTGTTTCTTAAGTTCCTGTGAGTGGTGGATAAAATCAGAATCATTGGAACAGATTCGACAGAGTCTGTGGGCCTGACTGTAGGCTATGCTGGTTTTGCAGTGTCGGGGGTGACAGCTGGTGGAGTGGAGGTATTGATGTTTATCTGTGGGTTTAACAAAGAGATCTCTGATTAAGCCACCATCTGTCTTTAGAACCTTGACATCCAGATCTCTGGTTGAGTATTTGGTCATGAATTTGATGGTCCTGTGGAAGGATTTTATGTGGTTAATGAACACTGTGAGGCTTGCTTCATCACTGGCCCAGCGCTTGCTTTATCACTTGTTGTTTTTTGTTACAAATGTTCATTTTTAGATATTACAAAAAGTAATGCAGTTTGCTGGCACAATTTGCCTGCAAATTGCATCATAGTACCTGGAAATTTTCATTAAATTAAATCACTGTCAGGCTGTGTGGTCCTGGATGTGGCACGTTTGCCCTCCAACAAGACACTTGACCGTAATTGCTTCCTTCTTCAGATGGGACTTGAAGCTGTAAGGTCTGTGTGGTGTGTGTTCATTAATGCACGGTGAAGAATCTAGTTGTGGGAGATATTCTGCCTCTGGTATAGAATTGCACCATAGCAACTTGTAAGCCTTACAAGGGGTGATATAAATGGGTCACACATGCAATAAAGTATTCATTACCTATTGAAACAAATTTGACTACTTTGAAATGCCAAAGTGCCATACATGTATCAATTTATAAAATAATACTCATCATCATGACATAATTGAATTTGTGGTGATATTATCAGGCATAATATTTTTCTTACTTTAATCTAATTTCCGATTTGTTTTTGCCCTCAGAAAAATCAGCAAAATTTAAAGTCTATAAAAGCATGTACCTTGTGCACATGTAGGTTTAGCCTTTGTACCTTTGCCCTTGAAAATTTTTCTTCTTTTTTCTGAGGACCAAACATCATGCATGTATTATAAAGTTGTGTATTCTTTACTGTCTTGTGATGACCCAGATGCAAGTATTGGCATTATCCTGAGAAGCTACCAACCACCAGCGTCATTATAGTATTTCACAACGAGGGCTGGTCTACGCTACTCAGAACTGTACATAGTGTGCTCAATCGATCTCCACCACAACTCCTTCATGAAATCATACTAGTAGATGATGCCAGCACAAAAGGTAATTAGTATCCCTGTGTAAAGGGTTGGATTTTCTAGAAACGTATGAAAATAGCCTGTATTCAAGAAAACTGTATAACATTATATTGTCTGCATTTTCACGAAGTTGTATGTCCGTCTGAAATAAAAAGAATTTGTATATGATTTTTGTGCACAACTTCTTCAAAGATTCGTTGCTGTTTTTATTTTAACCAAGTTTCAGGATCTAACTTTACACTAAATAGCATAAACGGGAATCACTAGACTTGCCATTTTGTTTGTTCACGTAGAGGCAAATCTTGATTTGCCACTTTTTGCATTGAAATACATTCATGTAGCACTAGCACAGTGCCTTCATGCGTAGTATGACTTTTGCGTGTTTACGCAGTGGCGAAACCTGTGACCTATATAAGTTCAGTGCTTCCACGAAGTGACAAATCCTAGTGTGTATTGTTTTGTAAACAGCACTCTGCAGGCAGGTCTCATTTCAGGTTTTCATGAAGAGGCAAACAAGTTTTGGAATTAATAACTCAATAAAACAGTTGCAAGAAACATTGCCAGTTCTGTATGATTTTTAGAAGTCACTTTTATTGTAAGTTCAGTTAGCAGTAACTGAAACAGCAGTTTCATAAATAGTTTTATATGGGGTTTACTCTACTCATGGTATTTTTCGGTTTCGGTGGTTTAATTCTCCAAACCTTGGCAATCGAATTCAATGACAATTTCACAGGTTAGTTGTATGGTGTGTTTATTGAATTAATATACTCTTGTTACTCTTCCAAACACCAATCATGTACTTTCCCTTTGATTTGAAGCCATTTGCACACTTTTAGGAGGAAGTGTTTAAATTAAAGACTGCTCTTCCCTGAAAAATGGGGAAGGACCTTGCTTGACAGTATGACTACTGGCGGCTGGTCCATATCATTTTTCATTTGCATTTGGCATGCAGACCTCTGTTAAGGGCGAACACTGGTTTTGTGAAGTGTGCATGATCAAAGTTATCACACAAGGGCGAGTAGAACACGGAAAAATATAGCGCTTCTGCGTCCCATATCCAACAAGGCCGAAGGCCGAGTTGGATATGGGACGCAGACGCGCTATATTTTTCTGTATTCCATGAGCGCGCGTGTGATAACGAATTTATCTTCATGCATTGGACGCAAACGCGCCACTTTTGAATTTTTGAACTTCTTATAAAAAGCGCAACACACAAGACGCAGGGTGTGATATGGGCTGTGCGATATAAGTTTATATCACACTCCTTGTTGCTATAGATCGACCAATCAAAATCGAGGATCCAAGCCTGCTTGAAGATAATAACAATTGTTGCACACTGTGATGTGGTCCACGGTGTTTTGCACACCGAGGTGGCAAATGGCCATTTGCCCCCGTTGAATGTACAAAACCCATAAACATCATCACAGCTTGCAACAGTTGTTTTGTTATACCATGGAAATAGATAGCAGGAAGGGGAAACAAACATTATGAATTGAAATAAATTGCTTTATTTTTCTGTATTTCTTTTTTTTCTTAATTTATTGTTGAACATTTCATTTTGTTGTTTAGTTGAATTTTGCTTCACTGTTCCCTACAGCATTTCACACAGGAACATAAATCAATTTACCTAGTAACATACCAGGGTAATACAACCTCATACTTGGGGCTATTTATAATTGTACTAGGCGGTGGAAGCAACCAACTGGTGCTGGGCACGATCAAGGTAATGTACCCCGTGGGGTACATCACTCATGTTCCCCTGAGGCATGTACATGCGTCTTTGTAACACATCAAGTGATTGGTTCTTGAACAATAAAATAGACTTTGAAATTTTTTACTGGAAAAGTTCTTTGCAAAATTAAAAATTCTTGACCCCATACAAGATTCCAGACCTGACGGATTAAACCTGTATAATCTGCTTACTGAAACACAGAGTACATGCGCAGGATACAGAAAACTTTGTTGAATATATTATTTTATTTATTTTAGTTTTGTTTGTGGGAGAGACCTGGACAAGTTTGAATGATTTTGAGCGAGTGTTTTATTTATATTTGGTTGAGACAGAGCATGTGAAAAAGAAGCTAGACGATTATGCCCTGTCTGCACGGTTCAGTGGTAAACTGAAAATTCTTCGGAATGAGAAGCGGGAAGGGTTGATCCGGACACGCATCAACGGAGCCAAAGCGGCAACGGGGGATGTTCTGCTATGGTTGGATGCACACTGCGAGGTCGGAATTAACTGGTTAGCCCCACTGCTCACCCCAATAGCACTGAATAGGTAAGATGACATTTCTCGAGTAGAGTTAAAGGGATTTCCTGGACCTGATGTGTGTGGTAACACTATGGAAATTAGTAGGATTTGAATATAAATAACTATTCAAGTCTTGAAAATAATCACTTTGAGAGTTGTAGAGTCTCTAAACAATCTCTCACATCATCTTACAGTAGAAATCCTACGTACATGTAGGAGTTTTTCAAAAGATACTGATCAAAGATTGGAAAGTAAGGTATGAAAAAGTGTGGTTAACTAGAGAAACTTTTCAATTGTGATATCTTGTAATGTAATGATACCCATTTCAGGATTTTGTTCTATTGGTCATAATTATACTGTTCAATGTACATGTGTATGTATACTGTATGCTGTGCGTTACATCCATACATATGTATCTTCCTGCACTTTTTTTACCAAAATGGAAGTATTTCATAGAAAAAAAACTCTTCTTTTTTTCTGAGACTCTGGTCTCAAAGAATCATATATAAATGGCTTTGTTGTTGTCTATTGCATGAGCCTCCAGCATTAAACCATGTTATCTACACATACTATGGTACTATGTACATCTTCATGGATATGCATCTGCATAATAAACAGTTATATGCCCTAAGTCCACACAGTTTGTTCGTCCTTCTGCCATGCATTTTGTGTCAGTGCACATTTCTTATGCAGTCATGTGTAACAGTGGTTATGGACAGTTGCACACAGACACAAAGTGTAATGACTAGTTAATTATCTCCAACATGAGATATATCCGTGTAATTTTGGAGTCTTCAATAAAGGTATCATGGAGTAGCGATAGCACTCCACACTGATGACGTCACTTCATGCTCAAAATACCCGGCTGTCAGACAACCATTCCACTACTTACGCAATCACCGTATCATCAACGCACCAAACTGCAGTAGTTATATATAAATGTAGTCAGTAAACATGGAACTTGGACATGTACGCACGCTACGTTAGTGAAATTTGACACGTTTGTCTTAGATCCAGGTACTTAGCTTTTTTTTTAAAACATTAGTGCGGAGTGCTATTACTGTGTCAGTCGGCTCAACAAAAGTGACACCTGTATTAAAAGACAAATTTTCACAGTTCTCACATTAGGGAAAAGATTGCCACCTCTTGACAGCTCTCTTGTGAGCAGCCCTGTCCTTGTTTAGAGGGGAAGCCATGCCAGAAGTAAATTTCTGCACCATTTAACATAGGCTGCGGATGCTCCGAGCATATAGCTGATTGTGTTTATGTAGCAACGGCTGAGGTGGATGAGGGGGTGGGTCGAGCACGTGGAGGAATCACTGACGAGAATGATCAAGCCTGGCTTTAAACTCGGGAGATATTGATTTTAAAGAGGCAGAGTTCGCTCTATTTACCCTTTGGAAATTGACTTCAATCAATAACTGTTTGAGGGAATAAAACTGTATTCTCTTTCAATATAAATGTGTGCAAAAATCGTGGCCCAATTTCATAGAGCTGCTTAAGAAGAAAATATTGCTTAACAATTGTCTGCTTAGCAGAAATGAGCAAGATACCAGTCACAATATTGTACATGTGACATAGCAGTTTGGCTGGTAATCTTTTCTGGAAGCATAATTTTGTTGCGCTTGGCTACTTTTTGTGCTTAAATGCAATGAACACGTTTGGTGATTGTCAAAGACCAGTATTCTGACTTGGTGTATCCCAACATATGCATAACATAACAAGCCTATGAAAATTTGGGCTCAATTGGTCATCGAAGTTGCAAGAAGATGTTGAAAGAAAAAACACCCTTGTTGTACAAATTTGTGTGCTTTCAGATAGGAATAAAAGGCTTCTTGCAAGAAGTCTTTTATCATTTTAGTGAGAAATTACCTCTTTCTCAAAAACTACGTTACCTAGAGGGAGTCGTTTCTCACAATGTTTGATACTATCAACAGCTCTCTGATGCTCGTTACCAAGTCAGTTTTTATGTTAATATATATTTGGAGTAATTACCAAACGTGTACAGTGCCTTTAAGCAGCTCTATGAAATTGGGCCCTGGCTTTAAACTTGGGGAGAGATGATGGGAGATATTGATTTTAAAGAGGCAGAGTTCGCTCTATTTACTCTTTGGAAATTGACTTCAATCAATAAATGTTTGAGGGGATAAAATTGTATTCTCTTTCAACATAAATGTGTGCAAAAAACAAATTCAAATGACAGTTAGTAAAACAGATAAAATGGAAGGGCCATTTGTAAACAATATAAACATTTAAAATTTGTTCGTCTCCTTGGAGGACTATTTGTTGAATTCTAGGATATAAGGTGATCAGTTGACCCTTTTCCTTGCAGATTATTGACTCGATGTACATGTAGTGGCCCCTTGCACTGATTTCACGCGCAACTACTATCGGCCCACGGTCTGCCATTTAGGGAATCTTTTGGGACGTCTGCCCAATGGTCTGACATTGTTTATGTTTAAAAACTGGGTTTTTAAATGATATTTAAATTATTCATTTGGTGTGGGGTTTTGGGGGTGTTTTTTTTTTTTTTGGGGGGGGGGGGGTCTTCTGTATGCAAGCAAATTACCCTTATGGGACATAATTAAGATGAATTGAAATGAATTGAGTCAAATTGCATGTAAAGATATGGTGAGTGTGTAAACAAGTGCATCTCCGAAAATGCGAAGTACACAGTATATTGCACAGGGTTCATTGATTCCCAAAATGGTGCAACCAAGATTATTGTGATGATGATGTCAGGTGAATTGGGCCTGCACACGTAATGTACTCAACACTGTCTGAGGGTAGTCAAACAAAAAGCGTTGATGACTTCCTTTGAGATTTGATGGAGCGTGAAAATAAGGATTTAACATCAATGGTAAATTGCAAAAAATTCCCATAGGGCAACCATATTTTATAAATTGAAACATGTCTACTCTGCCCCTTCTCAAGTTTTGTACACTGTGTGTACATATTGTAATTTTGGTCCTAAAAAAAAGCTCTTATAAGGCCCCCCCCCAAAAAAAAACAAAAAAAAATTGAGCGTCCTTTTCCTGGGGGGGGGGGGGGGTTGGGGTGGGGTTTGTTTTTGGGGGGTTTTCAAGTTTTGTTGACATGGCAAAATATGAAATAAAGAATAAAGAAATCATCACAATCACTATAAAACAGAGGGGTAGTGTGAACTTGATGTTTTTAATTGTTTTGTTAAACCCATTTAACTCCTATATGACATTTTCTGTAAACAATTTTAAAAAACTAAGACGCAGTGTAGCCTAAGTTTGTATTTATGTATTTATTTATTTATTTATTTATTTATTTATTTATTTATTTTTATTTGAAAATAAATCAGGCAACATTACAGCGAACAATAAAATTACATCAAAATTCATTTAGGAAAATATTGAATAGGGAAAAAAAACAGGAGAAAAAACATTCAGACATTGAATAGACAAACAGACCTGGAAACGAGATACACATGAGCAAAAAGACAAACACAGACGCACAACTGAAACCGAGATGCAGGCCTGAGGGATTGCCCAAAAAGCTGCCCCCATCAAAGAACTTATCTCGAGGCTCTCCCACTGCACCCACTCAGTGGAGAAAAAAATAAAAAATAAAAAAATCCCAAGACAAAACACACAAAAAAGAAGACAAAGACAAACACAACAAAAAAGAACAGGGGATGCAAAGGGGCAAGACAAAGCAAACAAGTCTGACAAAATTGAAACAGTAGGGGTTTTTTTCACACCTATTTGATGAACTTCTCACAAGTTAGTTGGATTGTATAACAAAAATTGCAACTAATTTCATGACATCGCACATGTCTGCGCACATATTTGTGATTAATTTCACGACATTGCATACATATGCACACATATTTGCAATATGCGATGTCCCTTTAGGGCCACCATAAATAGAAGTTACTCCTTCAAAAACCCATGATAGCACTGCATACCTTTAAAGGAGAAGGCGTCTGTTATTCAAGTGTAAATGTCCGTGTAGAATGAAAGCACTGCCCTGTAGGAGTGATGTTATTCGATGTATTTAATATCAGCACCAAGGAGGAGAAGTTTTAATAAAACAACACGTTAAGAGTGTTGCAGGTGTTGGCTACAGAGCTTGTTTTGCTTCTAAACAAAAGGTCTGATGGAATGTTTTCTCTGGACAGTAATGTTAGATTATTAAAGGTCAGTGTGGAGTGTTGATCTGTGTATGTTACAAACACTGGCCCACCACCTCTAAGAAGCATGTAGCACCAAACACATGACCTTCAATCACTCTCACAATCTTGTCATCAATATTTAGGGAACATGATAAAGGAATGTAATTTAATATAAAGGGAAATCTAAGGGGTTTTTTTTGACAGTGACTTCTTTTCCTGAATCCTTCAGGAAAGAGAAATGGATATTTCTTGAAAACAGTAATGAGCGTGATCCAAAACTGGTAAACATTTGATGAAAATTTGAGAATTTCTCAAATTAATCAAAACAGTACTTCAAATAGCAGAGAAAGGTCCATATTTTACTAAACTAAAAAAAAAAAATTAAAAAAGAATTTGGGTAGGCACACCGTGTCGTCGAAATTGCATGTACGTTTTTCCAGCGTGAGGGACGGACAAAAAGAACATAAAATATAATTAACTTTTGAACGTGAAAAGTTAACTATGCACCCTTGATGGTTTTCATATATTTTACACATTGAAAGTATAAACCCTTTTAATATTTTATGATATTCTCATTCAATGTCATTTTTTTAACAGGGGTCTTGAAACCCAAAATGGTGTAATTTTGTCCGTCCCTCACGGACCAAATACAACTTTTTTTTCTCCAAGTTACTCAACTAATTTTTTTGTTTTTAAGAAGTACCCTATCTATCGACAGACTACATCAACTTTCCAGAAATTAATATCACAAGTCACTGATACCTTGTGGGTCCTAGTTATTTCACTTTTTAAAAGTGAGGGACGGACATTTCCGTCCCTCACATTACCCCAAAAACAGATAAAACAGGGTCTTACATCTCAAATTTATCAAATTTATAAATTATTTTGCTATAATCTTGTTACTTATAGGACAAAGATTATCCCAATTGACTCCAATTATTTTCATAAAATGTTGAACATGTTTTATGACAATATGCAGTTCAGCATGTAATGTGATGGTAAGCACTTGTCCGTCCCTCACGTCCGTCCCTCACGTCCGTCCCTCACTTAAAAAAGGGGTCATACATCTCAAACAAACCCGTTTTTACCCTCTTTTTTTGCTCAAATCATATTATTTACACATGTAAATTTCAAAAATTATGTTCAAAGATAAACTTTATAAATATTGTTGATTTTATAAATTAGTCTCAATGTGTCCGTCCCTCACAGGATATTTTGTCCGTCTATCACACATTTTTGAACAGCTCCCTCCACTTTCCTGAGTGTAACCGACTTGTAATTTTTGACATTTCATGAAGTGTTGCTATTCATTGTTCATAATTACTGAGAAAACTTGATGACATTTTTCAAGTTTCAATAAAATATTTGAAATTGTATAGAATGGTAGGGTTTGTCAATTCTATTGATGTTCGTCCCTCACGCATTAAAAACGACCCCTGCTTAAAATCTTAAAGTGAATTTCGCTAAATAATACATTGAGAGTGTGTATTAACATCATTAGCAAGTAAACATAAAGGTTCCATTCAGTTTTAATCTGCTATATTCACTAGGGAAAGGCATTTGTCTATTGATTTCCATTCCTCACGTGAGGGACGGAATTGGATCACGCTCTAATGCATGCCAATAGTTTAGTGAAGTTAACATGTAACTTAAACATGTATTTTAATTCTTCATTCTTTCTAGTTGTTGCTGTTTAATGACTAGAATGAATATGTCCAGGAGGAATGTTTAATTTTGCTAAATTTCGTGAAACTGAAAACGAAAGCATAAAAGCACAATGCAGTGACGTAACCAGAGAACCCTTGCACCCCCCCCCATGAGATCAAAATAATGCACAAATGAATGGTTCGATACATTAATTAGGCCCCCCAAAAAAAAAATAAAAAAAGTTTAAAAAAATACACTCATTAACAAAGAAAAACTTTAAAAAATAATAATTTATGTCTTTGCCCCCCCCAAAAAAAAACCCAAACAAACAACCCAAATGAAAATGTCTGGTCATGCCAGTGGCACAATGGCATTTCATAACAGAACAAGAAGACTCAGTTGTTTAGCATGTTCACAGTGGATTGGCATTGTTGTATCTCTCTTCTACCTGTCTAGTGGCACAGCCAAATGAAATGCTAGCACTAGCAGTGAGCATACTGTATAAGAAGAAAGACATTTTGCTACTTGTAGTTATGTAAGCAAACATGTCCCAGTGAAGTCGCGGCCAGAGATTGTACGGGTTAATACTTCTAGAAATATTACAAAAATGAGCTTTGGACATCATGTTCATATCTTGTATGTCCACCATGCAAAGTTTCAAATCCTCAGGGGTGTGACTTATCAGGATTTTCTCATAATCCCTTGAGCATTAAAATTGTCTTGAAAGGAGTAAAGCAGTCACCAAAGGGAGAAGAAAATAGTCCACATTGTGCCCAAACCTGTAGTTTTGTATTTCTAATGATGCACAGAGTCCTTAAACCTGTAGACATTTGGGAGGTACATGAACAGGGTCTATAATAATGGGCACCCAGGCCTACAAGCCATTTTTAAGAATGTTCACAATCATCCACTCTCATCCATGAATCCTACTTATACCATAAATCTTACCACGTTCTCTTTAACCTAATCCGTCAGAAATTCATTAAACTGTTGCGACAGGTTTCAGCTTCATTGTGATCAATGCATAGCCACTTGAGTCACGCTTTGCTAGAGGGTCCGCATGCAAAACTCAAAGAGTTTCTGGTCAACACAACAACAAGTTTGCTGAGCTGAAATGGGTCACCAGCTGATTCTCATTTGATGTTTATTGTTGTTCCCCGTTAATTTGTGCAAAGGTATTTTGTTGACTGATAATTTCTGCAAGCAACTATTTTAAATTTGGTCCCAGAAAACAGAAATTAATTCAGGGCGATTCACACTTGTAGGCTTTAGAGTGGCAGTTCAGAACCTGGCCCCAATTTGCGAGTTAGATGTTGAATAATATCTCGTACAATGACTTGATTGGTCACAAGTGAATTCTTAAATTGGATTCTCGGTACTAAAGACAGTGTTGCTACGTCAGATGGTTTCGGAGCAAGCTTTTGTATAGCAACCCCCAGATTGGCAAAGCCTGGTACCATTGTGCCATACACATTCATTCAGAATTGGGTATGGGTGTTTGTTGCTCTTACGTAACTACCTAAAAGTTTTCCCCGAACCATGTGACATAGCAACTGTGTCTTGGGGAGTTCAAATTTAAGCGGTAACTTGTGACTAAGCAAGTCATTGTAGCAGACATTGTTTTAAAAATGGCTTATTTCATAGAGCTGCTTCAGTGGAAAATTTTGCTTGATGATTTTATGCTAAGCACAAATTAGAAGAAAACCCAGTCACAGACATTACATGTGGAGTGGTGGTAAGCAAAATTGTTTTGTGTGGAGCTACATTTTGTGCTTCAGTAGCTCAACAAAATTGAGCTCTACACATATCTTTGTTTTATTTGGATTTGGTATTAAGGCTTCAATTTGATTTTTATGGAAAAGACATCTCACCTTAAAATTTTACAGTTCGAAAATTGACTATGTCAGTTGTCAAGGTGACATTAAAAAATTCAAATACAGGGTTTGTCAAGGTGTGAAATCCAGATTTTGACCTCTATAATATGTGACAAAATCATTGCAATCAATTCCATTTTAAAAACGCACTAGTGCATCGCTTGTTTGTACTACGTACATCGTTCACTCTTTGACAATATTACACCTCAAAGTCACCTAGATGTGTTTATTCACTTTTGGTTTATTCACCGTTTCAATCTCGTTGTTTCACAGGACAACAGCTGTGTGTCCCGTCATCGACGTTATCGACAACCAGAATTACAAAGTCTATCCACAAGGCACGGGAGATCAAGATAGGGGAGGCTTTGACTGGAGTCTGTACTGGAAACACTTTCCCATCCCAGAGTTTGAGCGAAAGAGAAGACGGTATGAGACGGAACCGTACAGGTGAGTTCAACACTTCTTAGCAGTCGTTTTTTCTCAGATGGTGTTTGTACTTTTCTTGACAAGACTTCTTTTGGCTTTGCTGTCGAATGCGAAAGTGAGAAAAACAAGTTTGTTGATGTTTTGATGTTATGTGGCCTCAACACCACTTTATTAAAATTGAATTTAAAGGTAGGGTCATAGATTGGTAAATACTCCAAAAATGAATGACCATAAAAACTTACTTGGTGAGAAGCACTGCAGCTGTTGATGGTATAACTATTTGGAGAAAGGATTCCCTTCGAAGTAGTATGGTTTGGATAATTTTTCACCCAAAAACATTTGAATATGAGAAGCGATTCATGCATAAATCGTTTCTCAGATTTCTGAGGGTTAGTGTCCATTCGCGCCAGTGGTGCGATTGGTACCCAGTAAACATGGATGGAATTGAAAATACCATGACAGTTTTTTGCTGTTTTCTCAGCAAGTGGACACTAATCAGCTGAAACTTTCACATGTGGCTGTTATTGTATCTTTCTTTATAATCTTGCCTATAAATCAGCAATACGGTGATAAAACCAATCAATGACCCTACCTTTAAAGAAGAAAGTCCTGTTTCTTCACAACCAATCTTAATAATGCCAGACGACGACAGGTAAGTCTATTGTTCTCGGGAATTAGCGCATGCTCAGAACTACGTAAACAATGGAAATTTACCTGAAATGTCTGCTGCCACCTAGTGTTCCAAAGTGTCTCTTGTGTGTTGTTGTCTCTGGAAAGAAGCAGAGATGTAACTTTGGAATGTTTCAGATGTTTCACTGCTCAGAATGTACTGATCACAGCATCGGAAGATGTTACACTACCAGTACTTATCAGAGCAGGCATGATGTTCTTCCTAAAGTCTGATTTCTGATTTGTTGGGCCCTCAGAAAGATTAGCAAAATTGTTATGAAATAGCCTGAAATTCTATTAAACTTTAAAGCCTATACCGTGTGTACATGTATGTCAGCCCTTGTACTCAATCAAATTTGCTTACTTTTTTTTCCAAGGGCCAGATATCCTGCCTGTCAGAGCCAACTAAATGCAAAAGATGTTACCGTTTGGTTTTTTTTTTGCACCCCCCCCCCTGATAGATTGCTATCATGCAAAGTTTAAAAACCTTTCTTTTTTGGTGTTTTGATATTGTTGTCGCTTGAAATACCAAATAATAATTTGCTGAAATTGTGATTTCCAAATGTTATACTCCCAGATCACCAGCTATGGCCGGCGGTCTGTTTGCCATGGACAGAGAGTTCTTCTTTGAGCTTGGAGCCTACGATGATGGCCTGGAAATCTGGGGCGGGGAAAACTTTGAACTTTCTTTCAAGGTATTGTAGACTCGACCATCCTGATGTTATTGGCCCATCAGGTTTCTATTATAGGGCTTGCTCTCATAGGCCGGCTTATTAACTGAGGTTGAAAATATCCTTAAGTACTGCTCACGATAGACCTTATGCACATGACATCATCTGAGTAGGGCGCCCTCGTTTAGAGGTCAAAAGAAGGTTGCTCTTTGGCCCATCTGTTGTGCCGTGCGTACAAAGATGTGGATAAAAAGTCTTATCCCCTTAAGGTGATCCCCTTGCTGCCACTTCCCAGGGTGTATCGTAAACTTGGGTGTGATCCCTGGCTACACGGCAGTTTGTGGTTGAATGGCTTCTGACTGGGACCCCCCGAACAAAGATATTGACAAAATAGGGAGACCGCCAACATAGGGCTAGATAGCTCAGTTGGTAGAGCGCTGGCACGTTAATCCAAAGGTTGTTGGTTCAAAACCTCACTCTAGTCAACTTTTTTTTGTTCAACCCCAAATCAGATGTGGATTTGCACGTTTCATCATCATTTTACCTCTAAGATGGCGGCGTAGTGATGTCATTGCATAAGGTCCATTGCCGACACTCTTGCAAAAACATGACCTACATGTACATTGTACATTCCATGGTGGATTACTGTTAACTGCCTCCGTCCATTACAGTCCAAAAGCATATCTCAAAACCCAAACCTAGTTGGTGACATACAAGGTCCCAACTTCATAGAGCTGCTTAATCGGAAAATGTAACTAAGCACAAAAACAATTTTGCTCACCAGAATAACACCTCAGAGAGAAAACAAATATCATTCTGTTTTTTTGTCTCCAGGGCAACATTGCATGTTATGGTAATAATAGTATGATCATTTTGATGTATGAAAAATATTTCAAAGTGCTTGTATTATTCTTCAACAGGTTTTGAATGGTTTGTAGAATGCAGGCTTGAAACCTCACAGAGGCAACAGAAGCACTTGTCTCTATGCCCCTGGTCATTGCCTTGGTGCCCCTTGGAATGTTAAAGTAGAATGTGTACATTTCTTTCATAGAGGTGCCCCTAAAAACAATGCAAGGCAGTATTCGAACTGGCGGCTACAGCTATGGCTGAGACTGTTGCTAAGGGTGTTGCTAAGGATGTACTATACTTCAACGCATGATGACGCGGATATCTAGCCGTAGCTGTAGCCGCCAATTCAGACATGGCCTTAAACTGCCTTGCCCTTAAAGGAACCAAGGATCAGGCCCGTGAGTGAGACCTGTTGGGTTACAAGGTGCTGTGGCGAAATCCAAACCATACTGTACCAGAAACGCCAGTTACAAGTCACCTTGATTACATTTCTTACATTCAGTATTTGACTATTTTGCTATTTATACCTGTTTACATGTGTTGTGTTGTCATTTAGCCTTCGAGAAAGACTCTGCTAAGGTCGAAACATCAGGCCACTAACTATTTTTGACATTTATACCATAGATACTTTGGGTTGGTAAGCAGTTTGCAACAGCTAATTCTATTTTCTTAGTCAGTACTTTAGTTAAATTCCTATCCTTCAGATCTGGATGTGTGGTGGATCCCTCATCTGGGTCCCTTGCTCCCGTGTGGGACATATCTATAGAATCCTCGGCAGGGTACCGTACTCAGCTCCAAACGGGAACATGGCAGTATTAAGTGAAATGGTAAGATAGTGAATTCCTAATGTTCAGGGTGTAATCTAACCGGTGATGTTTTTTTGTTTTGTTTTTATCTTTGTTCATTCCATGCGGTCAGCTGTGGATGTGTGGGGGATCCCTTTTGTGGATACCGTGTTCCCGTGTTGGTCACGTGTATCGGATTCACGGTAAGGTACCCTATTCAGCTCCTGGTGGAAGCATGATGATGCTTAGCGAGAGGGTAAGATGGTCCCCACTCTCAGTGGGTCGATTTCTCTCTCCTCTGGTGGATGGATTTCTCTAACCCTTCCTCCTACTTGGTTTAAGTTTCCCGGAGTGTTAGTTTTTGTTTTTTCATCTTTTTCCTGGATTTCTTCCTGCTGTGCTAGAAATAATGACGATCTAATTCCGAAGATTGTGCCTGCCGTACTTTTTGTTTATGAGATGATTGTTTGGTTCAGATGTGATGATCATTCCAACTCTAATAACAATCCTGGTCAAATCTCGCTGCCCCCCGCAACTCACCAGGTCCCCCCACCCCTGGTTTCCCCCACTCCCATCAGTGTTGGTTCTCTCATCAACATTGTGGGGGAGCGGGGGAACGTGGAGGGTATTTTTTTTTTTTTTCAGTTGTGCCAATCATTTTTGTTGTGAATGTCTGAATTTTCTTTTAGTTTATTTTTAAAGCCTGGATTGAATTTTTTGACAAACTCAGGAGTGGGGGGTGTGTGTTTATTGCTGCGTGTTCCAACCATTTAGGACCAAATTGTAGGTATGGGAAAGTTTGACGGAAGACTTGAAGACACTGGATGGAAGAAATCTCACTGGGTTATTTTTCTTGGTAATTCTGGGCATGGGCAGAATGGATTATACCTGGTTAGTCTGCAGCCACGTTGTATCCCCAAAAAGTCTCTCTTTTAAACATTTCTAGTTTGCTCAAAAAATTTTTTTAAAAAATGTCCGAGCAGCTTAACATCCCCATTTCAAGTGATGCCCTTTGTTGGTGAATTCTCACAAATGTTTATGTTAGATTATTGGACTATTTGCTACTAATTCTGAACACTCCTTATAGCATCTGCTGAGGGACATTTGCTTTTTCGTTTTGGTGTGTGTGTTGAATGGCTGTTTATATTGCTAATTCTGTACAGTTGATTCCTGGTTAAACTGCGGAGCTTAACTATCTCTGTTTGAACCCTAACTGCTACACATAGTCACTTTCCCTCCGTTTGATTTTTTTAACTCAACTTGCTTGAAATCATTTAAAATTGATTTGGCTGTTATCAAATCTTACATTTGATAACGTCACCCACGCTTCTCACTATTCAAGTCCATTATTTATGATTAATTACTGTTGTGTGAATTTAAATTGTTATGGTGTCCTCATTTTTTTCTTCCAAGATGTCAAAGCATGTACCCTATTTGTGAATGATTTTCCTTTTTTATTAATGAACTCATACAGCCACAAATGTAGAAGGTTTCCAACAACCTCATTCCCAGGGGTGATCGGGTCCAGTGCGCTTGACCGCTCGCCCACAACAGCTACCTTATGCATAGCACACATTATTCTGATATTACTTACTGTCCTTTTCAATGTGTAGTGTAGTTAACACATGAGATCTGGAGTTCCTTTTTCATTGTGTAGTTAACACATGAGATCTGGAGTTCCTTTTTCATTGTGTAGTTAACAATTGAGATCTGGAGTTCCTTTTTCATTGTGTAGTTAACACATATGATCTGGAGTTCCTTTTTCATTGTGTAGTTAACACATATGATCTGGAGTTCCTTTTTCATTGTGTAGTTAACACATATGATCTGGAGTTCCTTTTTCATTGTGTAGTTAACACATATGATCTGGAGTTCCTTTTTCATTGTGTAGTTAACACATATGATGTGGAGTTCCTTTTTCATTGTGTAGTTAACACATGAGATCTGGAGTTCCTTTTTCATTGTGTAGTTAACACATGAGATCTGGAGTTCCTTTTTCATTGTGTAGTTAACACATGAGATCTGGAGTTCCTTTTTCATTGTGTAGTTAACACATGAGATCTGAAGTTCCTTTTTCATTGTGTAGTTAACACATGAGATCTGAAGTTCCTTTTTCATTGTGTAGTTAACACATGAGATCTGGAGTTCCTTTTTCATTGTGTAGTTAACACATGAGATCTGAAGTTCCTTTTTCATTGTTTAGTTAACAAATGAGATCAGGAGTTCAGAGATGCCAACATACACGATTTGGGCGTAGAAAATACGATTTTGAGCCGTGAATACGCCGCTACGATAATCTTCAATTAAATACGATAAACAAGCCGCCCAGTGTAAATGTAGTTACAATGTATCATGATAAAAACTAAAACTAAAAGTATAAAATGAAAAAACTATAAAAAATGTTGACTGCTGCCGCGTGGTTAAAAGTGATGAGCGGCGCCGAATTCACACGCGGTTTGGTGCTTATTTAGGAGGTACCAATCCCATAAACTATCGCATTCAGGATTTGCCTCCCTGACACACGCGTAGCACAGAGCACACACTGAGCCTCAAGTCTCCTTGTACAGCATACATTCTACAGTCGCTTTTGTAGAGACTGGTTCCGCAGTTTTTCTAACGCTTTACGACTGTGGGATGCGGCGTTAAACAGACACTAGTGTGATAACTTTTATCTAAAATGCAATTCGCAAGTTCAGCGCGCGCCGTCGTGGACGGTTTGTTTGAAACATCGCGATCGCTGCAGTGATCAACTAAAATACCGGTGACAACAAGAAAATATTTCATCGATTGCAATCGAGGCCAAGATCTGATGAAAACTGTCGATAAAAAAGTTGTTAAGAATGCAGTGGGTGGAAATGGAATTGGTTGGAAAGGCCAATTGACGAAATTGCTCTTGCTGAAGTCGTTTGAAGACTTGACTGGCCTGCTGTGGTCAGGTGGTGTGACGTATTTTTTTACTATTTTGCTGTACAAACGTGAGCATTATTTATTTTAATAAACAATGGGACAGAAAAACAAAGCATTTTGTTGAGTTTAATTGGAAAGGGTTCTCTTCATGCACAAGCTAGTGCAAATTGCGGTCCGATAAGAAAAATAAAATTAAAAAAAATACTTTTTTTTTTTTTTTTAAATCAAGCCTGAGAATACAATTCATAATTGTTTGACCTCTAGAGCAGGCCGCTTTGCAATAAGTGATTTTCGCTGAAAGTGTTAGTTTATATCATAAATGTCATAATTTTCCTCTTTTTACGGCTCGGTGAGTTTTATGCTTGACTTGAAACTTAAGTGCTCGGCGGTGCTACTCTTTTTGGGAATTCAATGTTGGCATCTCTGGGAGTTCCTTTTTCATTGTGTAGTTAACACATGAGATCTGGAGTTCCTTTTTCATTGTGTAGTTAACACATGAAATGTCAAGGTCTTGGTCTCTCTCCTTATTCAGTCATGGGATTTGCAGATCTTGCCTTTGGACTAGTTCTCTTTCTGTGGCTTGCTCTTTAGTTTTGCGACAGAACAGAACTGAATTTCAATGCTAGCTGTGCAAAAGTGAAGACTCCTTAGTCATGCAGGCATAGATAAAACTCATAAAAAGCATGTAAGCACAAAAACTTGCTAAGCACAGAAAACTCTTGCACAAGAAAAATAAGTTACCAGCCAAAATACCATAGTTACCATTGCTGTGACTGGTACCCCACTCATTTCTTGCTTGGCAAATAAATTTGCTGAGCAGAATTTTCTGCTAAACAGCTTTATGAAATTGGGCCCAGTAAGTAACATTTTGCTCTGGTCTAGGTCTCATGCACCGTCCTCCGAAGTCTCAAATCCCATCCTTCTCTTGGGCACCCCAGTCTCAACTACGTCAACCAATTGAAACTTCTCCCTTTTTTATTGTTTCAGAATCTGAAGCGTGTTGTAGAAGTCTGGTTTGACGAGTACAAAGAATATTTCTACCGCAGTAAGCCAGAGGCCATGCTGGTCTCTGCAGGAAATCTAGACAAGCAGCTGGAGTTCCGTCGTCAGAAGAAGTGTCGATCGTTCTCTTGGTATATGAGTGAGATTGCGCCAGATATTGTGGATAAGTTTCCTCTACCTGCAGCTAATGTACAGTGGGGCGAGGTGAGTGCAGATACTCAGTGAAGCCTTTTTAAATTGAGAAAATTTGGGGTCGAACAAAGACAAGTTAACTAGAACGGGACTTGAGCCTGCGACCTCCAGATTAACGTACTCTACCAAAGAGCTATCTAGCCCTAATGTTGGCAGTCTCCTTATTTTGTCAATATCTTTGTTCGGGGTGCTAGTCATGAGCTATTCAACCTATAACTGCCGTGTAGCCAGAGATCACACCCAAGTTTATGGGTCACAGGTTGAATGGCTTCTGACTGGCACCCCCGAACAATTGATATTGACCGCCAACATTAGGGCTAGATATCTCAGTTGGTGGAGTGCCGGCACGTTAATCAGGAGGTCGCAGGTTCAAAGCGTTCCAGTCAATTTTTCTTTGTTCAACCCAAAATTATTTAAAATTTACCCAGTCAGTTTCCCTTGTGATTTATTATTTGATATCTAAAAGTAACAACATTGATTTGCAGTCAGTCAAGGAACAGCAACCCTGGAGATAATTCTATGTATTAATGCTCCCTAGGCCTTTTTGCCTACAGGCAACCTCAATCCATCAATGTCCAATGTCACTCAACACTCAACTTTTTACGTATTCTGGATAAATAAATCAACTTTATGGAATTGTGTTTTAGGTGAGAGTAGCCGGAGATCATGTCTGTGTGGATTCAATGGGTCAGAAGGATGGTGGTAAGGTCGGTATGTCGTACTGCCATGGTGCTGGCGGGAATCAGCTCTTTAGAGTAACACAAGACGGACAGTTTCGCATTCATGATCAATGTGCCTATAAATCCTCATCTGACGTCAGGTTACGACGGTGTGACACTACGAGGTATCAGTGGGTTTATAATTTGGTGAGTTTGATTCCTAGAAAATCATAATTCATAATCAATTCTGATTCATGCTTCCATGTTGATCCATAGGCTTCTTCAGTGTTGTTGACTCGAGTCGGTGACTTGGACTCGACTCAGACTCGAGTCGTCAATTTCATTGACTTGTAAATTGACTTGACTTGGGGAAAAATGACTTGTGACTTGACTTGACTTGAGGGAGAATGACTTGAGACTTGACTTGACTTGACTTGAGGGAAAATGACTTGGTTACAACACTGGGGGGGGGGCTAGCATATTATATGTCCCCCCTTTTCATTGCCCATTTAAAATATGCTAAATATAATAACAAATACACAGCATTTCGGTGAAAGAGAATATTTGTTACAACTGTTGTTAACAAAACTTTAACTGATAACGCTGGAATTGTGAAATGGTTTTGTTTTGATTATTACCCTATGGGCTTGCCAGTGCATACAAAGATGTACCACACACAGAATGCTATTTGTGGCTATTTCCGGTGTGTCAGGAGATTCTTTCCCCCTAGATTGGCTAGGAAATTGTGTCTCCCAAGACGGACTCTCCAAGGAACTAGATTCTTTCCCACCATGCAAAGTTTCAAGTCCTAGCTTTTTTTTAAACAAAGATCACTTGTGATCCTACTAACTTTTTGTTTGTTTTGTTTTTTGTATTTCTTTACCACATGTATTGTATTCTGTATTTCTTCTTAGCTTTAGGCTTACGTTTCCATTTTGATTATTGTACATGTATATGTTATTGTTTGTATTAGCGCCATGAGCACTTTTGTGGATTTGTGCGCTTTATAAGTTTTCATTATTATTATTATTATTATTATTATTACCATTGGTTGCTTGTATTGTATGTACAACATTATATATAAAGTTCTTGCATTTTTTCTGTCCTTCCTTTGCAGAACACACAAACATTATACTTAGAGGATCTACATGAATGTCTCGATCACAGACCAGCCACCAAAGAGCTTTTTATGACAGCGTGTGTACCAGACAAAAAAACACAACGGTGGGAAATATCGTCAAAGGGACTAAAACATCATTGACATATCATCTTCATTTATTTTGTTTTTCTTAAATTGGTCTTAAATTTTATATCCAAACCAAAGACATCTTGGAGGTAAACTTTTGTGTAAATATCGTATTTAAACAGGACAGTGTCAAGGTTTGGGGACCGTAACCAAGGGCCCAATTTCATAGAGCTGCTTTAGCACAAAAAGTAGCTAAGAACAACAAAATGATGCTTACTAGAATCATGGAGGTAGAAACCAGCCAACGACCATTTTACATGTGTGACTGGTATCCTGCTCATTTTTGCTTAGCAGAAATTGTTAAGCAATATTTACTGCTTAAGCAGCTCTATGAAATTGAGCACAGTACTAAGACGTCCATAACGGCATTTTTTGAACATGCATTAAAAGAGATGAAACAGCATTAGTGTTACTAACAGCAACAACATAGTCAAAGTTTAAAGCTCATACATGCCCTTAAGGTTACTTGGGTGTGATATCTGGCTATATGGCAGTTAACAGGTTGAATGGCTTCTGAATGGCACCTCGAACAAAGATATTGACAAAATAGGGAGACTGCCAACATTAGGGCTAGATGGCTCAAATGGTAGAGCTTGGCTCGTTAATCCGGAGGTCGCAGGTTCAAATCCCGCTCAGTCATATTTTCTTTGTTCAACTCAAAATTAAAGGAAAGTTGGTACAATTTCTAGTCACCCTGAAAATGTTTACATTTGAAATGTTCTTATGTCGTGGTTGAGCGGTCTAGCGCATCAGATTCAAGTTCTGAATGATCGAAGTGTGGGTTTGAATCCCGGTCACGACATTTGTGTCCTTGAGCAAGACAATTACCATAATTGCTCCTCTTCACCCAGGTGTATAAATAAGAACCACCAAGGGGTGAGATAAAAGCAGCTTGGTGTTGTATGCCCCCGGGAGTTGAGAAAGTTTGAGGAATGGTCTAAGTATGCTAGATGAACAGGGCTAATAATGTTGTAAAGCGCCTTGATGTAACTACTAGGATATGTGTGCTCAGTATTATTATCATTTTATTATCTATACCTGGTGGCATGTTCTGGTGACCCCTGACCAGAAATAAGTTTCTGACATCAGCTTCACTGCAGACCAAAACAACATTCGTACATTCTTTAGGAAGTATTAACAATGTTGGGTCATCATGCTGCAGTGGTTGTTGTTGTCGTTGTTGTTGTGGGGTTTTTGTTTTTTGGGGGGGAATGTGCCTTTTTGAGACCAAGCCAATACAACTTCAAATTGAAAACATTTTCAACAAGGTAACTTTCAGAGTCATCCATAAAGGTGACAAAATAGAACATTCAAAATGAATGCAAACCTTGTATTGAGAATATGGACCTTGCTCTTGGTCTGTACCTGTACTTTGTTGTAAAACTGGAAGTGCTGACATGCTCAGTACTTGATACATATCAACATCAGTCAAGAGCAAACCGCTATCTCTATAAAATAACAACTTGCTATCATCTACTCTGGTAAGGTTTATGTAAACCTGACGGAAACAATTTCCCTAATGAGTTGTGATGGTTCTGAATAGCAATTGGTGAGACTCCGTAGAGTTATATAAGAGAACTAGTGGAGGCACTCGATATTAAATTGTACACATACGTAACCGCGCTGCCTCACCATGGGCGGTTGGGTTGGCATAGTGGTATCTTTCCTCGCCTTCCGTCTCTGGGACCCCAGTTCGAATCTCGCTGGGGGCACTATGTCCTAACTGATTGCGTGGATTTTCCCAACAATAATTCTCTGGGGTTTTCCTCGCACAACTAAAACTGAAACTTCCTTCCTTTTCGTCTCTCCATTGGGTTCTTGGCTAGTTTTGTGTTTAAGTTCGCTTTTCTGAGAGTCCTTGGTTTCACAACCAGAAAAAAATTAAAGAAATGAAATGAAGCCAAACCATGGGCACAAATCCCTATTGGTAAATTACATTTAGATGTCCACTTAAAAAAACATTGGTTGTGTGAACTGGTGCGTGACCCGTGTTATATGATGGGACAGCACCATTTTCTCAACGGCCAAAAAATGTTTATTGTTGGGCCATGTCACATGGCTTTGTATACCCTCTAGTTCTGTAATAAAGCTATATTATTTCCATGGTATTATTTTAGCTTCATCTAGATTGTATCATTTTGAATCCTACTAACCTTCTATCGGGTTTTTTTCTCAGAAAAAAGTGAGAATCAATTGTGGTTGAGCATTGTGTTGTACAGTACACACGAGAGCTACATGTATTCACGTTAAGAACTGCTATTTAAATTTCAAGATGTAACCAAAGATTATAGAGCGCCGAAGGCGCAAGATGCGGAACTCGGGCTGAAATGTGAAATCCCACTGGACACCATTTCGGCAAGTAACTCTTTTGATACAACAATAGATCAGTGCTGATCAGCGCAGACAATGACCATTCCTATCAATGGGAAACAAAACATTTACTTGCTGAAATGGCGCCCATGCGTATTTCACGTTTAACAATAGATAAAGCTTCAGTTCCCTATCTTGCGCCTTCGGCGCTCTATAATCTTTGATGTAACCTAGTTCCTTTATTTTCTATTTTACTTCATTCTATTTTAACAACATACACAAGTAGAGATCCATCAAACACAGGATCAGAGTTAAATAAGAATATTATATTTTTTTAAATATAAAGTTATAAGTTAACATTTAGTTTTTTGGGGTAGTAAGTACAATGTGCTAGTAGACAATCTATGGTTTGGAATAAAGTCGGCATAGAATTTAGAATTCTTAGTTTGTTAAAAAAGATGTTTTGCATTTTAATAGGTCACAGAGTATGTCCATGTGGCAGACAAATTTTTCATTAGTTGTCTGAAGTTGAAATGACTTTCTACTTTGTACATCGCTCGTAGATGCATTATGGCATTTTGCTGTATTAGCAGGCTTAAGTTCATTTATATTGTAACTCTTAAGCAGTTAGCATTTGTACACCATACACGATATAGACCATCTAACCTTGACATCACATGTTTACAAAAGAGTCACAGAGCTCGGACTTCCTGCAGGCAAGATTTGTACACAGCCCAATAGAAGAAAACATAAAATCTTACATTTCGTGGAGATAGCACAGTACGTTTTTTTATCAACTTTCGATGTGAAGAAAGGGGGCACATCTCAAAACTTGTTCAGCTGTGATTTTTTATAACCCTTGAATTTATATGGAAATTATGACACAAAATGTAAAACTTCCCATATGACCAGTGCAGTATCTCGCCTGCCAGGAAATGACCTGGAATGTACAAAGTCACTCTTTTTGTAAACAAAGTATACATGGTCTATAGCTGTTATAGTTTATTGGTTTGATCTGGAACCACAAAATAGTACATTATTTGGTTCTTGGCCCATGAAACCTCTGGGTTAATGTGAAGCAAGTCAGATACTGGTAATGGCCCTCGTGTGTGGAGTTTACCTTTGCTTGGATACGCTTTTGAAAGTTTTGTATACTGTATACATTATTTATAGAAAGTGTGACATAAGAATACTTTAAACAAACCACTGTGTAAATATTATCTTGGGAATGTTAAAGATATTTGTAAATATTAAATATTTTGTATACAGTGAAAGATGTTTTCTGCTAATTCCCTAATTTGTCAAAACGAAATCTTTGTATTTTAGTACACGTCAGTTTTTTCAATTGATAAATTGTGAATGATTACGTTCAACATTTGGTCTTTATACAGAAAGAAAGACTGCAATTGAATTCAAATAAACTCAAATGACAGGTAACAAGATTGCGTTTTTAATAAATATTTATTTATTTTCACATACATGTGTGTATATAAGTTAATAGAGGAAAGCAACAAACTTCAGATGACTGGAAAATATATTTTTTACAAAGATCTAAATTAGTAATTGACACTATATGTAATTTAGAGATGTTAATGAGCTCGCTTACGGACAAAATCAAACCAAAAAACTGCTTTGTGGATGACAAAGCAATAATCTCATCCAAGACAAATTCTTGGTTCTGAGAAGAACCAGCGGTGAGACATGCCGTGACATTTGAAACATTTAGCTCTGTTTATCTTTAAAATTAAACTCATAGATTATTGGTGTAATTTATTTTTACTGAAGTTACAATAATTTTATCTTTTGGGGTTTGTGGTAACACACCAAGGTGTGATACTTGTTCTTTACTTCAACATGTTTTACCCAGATAGCTTTTTTATTCAGAGGCCATGTAGTTATTTCCAACAGACTTCTTGCATGGCAAAACGGAGGAAAAACGCACATGTGTATGCGCCGTGCACATTATTGTCAGCTAACGATCAACTAACAAATTATTGATCACAGCAGGACACAATTCCATGAAACTGCTTACCAAGGAACTCTGCGCTTACAACCCTTCACAGGCCAAAGAATCATTCCCTATACAGGGCGCCATAAGCATTGATTTCGCTGCACCATGAAATTCAGACCAGATGTGTTGATATTGTAAAACAAACAAAAAAGTGCCAATACTGCACCATCACTTGCCTCCACTGATAACTACATTAATGATTTAAATACAAAAATTGATCAATTATCAAACTGAAGAATATATGCTAAACATGACTAAAATAGTACCAAATTTATTATTTACAATGACATATAATTTAATTTGTAACTAACTGTCCATTAATTGTTTTTAAAAATGTCAATGGTACTAAACTTTTCAGAGTAATAGCATTGAAGTTTTGAAACAACAAATTTTGGGTTGGGTCGTTATGCGAAAGGCATGCACAAACCGTCTCTTTTCAATTCAGATGTTTGACATTCATGCAAATGGTTTGCAAAGTCTGTTTTAATTTAGACGAATGACTTGTACATCTGCTACTCTGTTGTGTGTCAAATGTGTTTCATAAGACCAAACAAAAGCAAAATGTATTCCCTCCTCTATGATTTCAATTGATGGATCCATATGAATGGACTTTACAATATTTAGGGCTGAATTTGTTTCATGGGTTTCACTTCAGGCATGCCTAAAAACTATTCCTACTCCATGGGAGTTTGCAACCATGGTCGACATGTGCATGAAGCAATCAATCACCCCAGTTACACCAGACTAGGTAACTCCACATTTGGTCAACCTGGGGGCCCCCAAACTTGAGTCCACTGTGGACCTTGGGACCCCCAAACTTGAGTCCACTGGGGATCATAAGATACCAGAAAAACCATGTCCAGATAAATTCAATTTTGAAAAAAGAACCTAATGTCTTTTGCTATATACAATATTCATGTCAATACATCAGGCACAATCATATAATACATGTGAAATAATGGTTAGCAGGTAATCTACTTAAACTCGGATATTGCATTATTATCAAATTAAAATTTTAAAAAACATTAAAAGAAAGTGGCCCTTTTCCTGCAATACCAAACTAAATCATTGTAGAAGTTTTCATAAAATTAAGGTAATGCAGAACAGAATGGAAAGTTCCATTACATGATTTGTGTTTTAACTTTCACAACAATCAACGAAAACAACATTAGCAGCGTATGACACATCACAACTATAGCTGAGTTTTACAAGTAAATCTTGCGGGTACAACCATGTGTAAATCTCTTTTGGGAGGAGAGTTAGCTCAGAGAAGAGCCAATGGTTTGGTATTGATCTTTCTTAACAGTGTACTCCGCTTATCTTCAGAAGAATGCTCATCTCTAGCATCAGCAGCAGTCGGGCAATCTACTGTTCAAAACGTTTTAAATGGCCCTTTAAGACTGAGTCACTACTCTTTAATTCCCATTTTTGTAGGAAAATCTGTCAAACGTGTCTGTAAATTTTCAATTCCTGTCACTTCCTCGGTCTCCATTTCACGAAGGGTCAAAATGCATTTGACGCTCATAGATTGTGCGTACGCGTCCGTACTAATAGATTTTACTATGAGTACCGGTCTGTATTGATTGCATTACACATAAATTAGCGCCCGCGTAAGCTTGTGCACCAACACGCATACTATGTTTAATCAATTTTTACCATGTCTATACTACACATTTAAACATGGCCAAGTGATCTCATCTCGACCAATCAGAATGGATAAACTGTCTCTAATTTCATCTCTAAGAGGGCAAGGCCTTTTTCATTTTGCAAAGGGCACTTCCATTGGAAAATCTTAAAGTTAATGGGTAACTTTTGAAGAGGCCAAGACCAAGAATAGGGGCAACCGAGGCCATGGCCTTTGGGCCTCCATGTAATTCCAGGCCTGTACTTTTTGTGGTACTTTATTGATATATATATTTACAGCGTTGGTCAGAATTCCTATAGAGCATCAATCTTTTCTGCAAAGAGCTTTATGTGTTTCTCTATCTCTTTGGCCATATCATCCTGAGATGCACGTGGGTTCTTCTGGACGTAGTCAACAATAGCCAATATAGTTTGTACCTGGTTTGAAATAAAGATACAGAAACACTTCATTACTAACATGTAACCACACCACATTCATCTCTTACTTTTCCTGGAATTTGACAGGTAACACTGGATTCCCAAAGTGCCACTTGTTAGCAAGAGGTCAGACAAACCAAACTTAGTCCGAGTACAGAGTGTAGAAATTTGGGTCTTGAGTTAAAAAAGAAGAGGACAGGTATTTTGAATGCTGAAAAAATAATTCCTAAACATTCACTAATATCATCTGATCTTAATCAATCATCTTAAAAATTGTAACTTCCTTAGCATTTTTACACTGGGACCTGCCTACATTGATTAGAATCAAACCGCTGACAAACTCAACATCTAAACTAGCAGCCTCGGATGATTCCATCACGAAGAGCTAAGATTCACCTCAAGATGAGTAGTCAAGGGTTGTCACCATTGCCATAGTAACATAATTATGACATCACAGTTTGCTTATTATTATTATATATTTCTGGTAATGAACCAAAGATGCCTCATAAGTGAACTTAGTAACTGTAGCTTGCAAGCCTGGGGAAACCTGTAAACAAGGGTGCTTGCTATGTGAATCAGAAACACAGGGATTGACCCCTTCTCTTCCATGATAGGTGTTCTGTTTTCTTTGACGTGCACTACCAATCCTAGTACATGGGACCTACGGCTTTATGTCCCATCCGAAAGACAAGTCAATTATTGTACAGTATCTTGCTCAAGGACACAAGTGCCACGACCAAAACTCGAACCCACATTCTGCTGATTAGAATTGCCAGAGCTCAAGTCGGGTGCTCTTAACTGCTCGGCCACGACATGCCACAAAGAAGTTAAGATCGACCCATCTTAAGATGATGCATAGGTTCTTGAAATCGATCCCTTGATTCATGCCAAGCGTTCACAATTTAGCTTTGCAGTTCAGAATCCAATAAAGTAGGGCAAAAACTTGGGAGTGCATCGTAGTAGGAGGGCATCGTATCAACCAAGCTTAGTAAATCACTATTTTGCAGGTTTCCCCCCGAGTCAAAACAAAAAGAAAAGCCACGTTTGTACTTGCCTTGGCTGCATCTATCTCCTCCGTGTTACTTATCCGTTGGTACATCTCATACCAGATTCTGGCTGTTGTTATCAACTTATAGAACTCTTCACCTTCTTCAGATTTGTTCAAATAAGCCAATAACGCCACCTACAGGATATAGTGTGAGAATTAAGATTTGAGAGAAGACAAATCAACATGTTACAGAACCTGCATTCACGGCATTCTTGGGAAAGTCGATCGTTCTCAAGATCTGGCCCATCACTTTGAAACAGACTCCCTACTGAACTCAGAAAAGAAACCTCATGTACACAATTCAAAATTCAGTTAAAAACCTACCTTTTCCGTAGTTCCTAACTAATCAGTCAGATTATTGTTTTTCGTTCACGCAATTCTGCCCTTTGCTCTCAGTCGCGCCAGGAGTGTCAAGTCTGACAGACGTGGCGCGTTATGAATGTTCACTTATTATTATTATTATTATTACAACTGTGAGCATGGCGATTCTTATGATTACCTAATCATAGAACAATTCTCATATAAAAAAAGTTATTTTTTATTTTTTATGTTAAAACCAGTAATTTTAATGTTACCTTTCTTCTAAAAACACCCTTCTATACACACACAGGTACCACTGACTGCCACAAAGTACCACACCCTCTAGGCTCTTACTCTAGGCTAGTATTGGGTGCATGGGTTTCTTCTGGCTGTACAGCTGGTATTATGTGGAATCCTAATGTCGTGTGCGCTGTGGACTTGATCTCCACAGTCCTGTGGTATTTTGGGGAAAGAGCCAGTTGGGCAGGAGAGTGCACTGATAGGGTTTTAATATATTCTAAACTTTTTGGTAATTTTGGCAGTAATAAACATGAACCTTATGATTTTGGTGACAATTTTACAATAGGCTCTAGCATAAACTTTGTATTGGATATGATTTGCTATAACCGGCCCAAACCCATCATAATCCAACAGCATGTTTTGTTTGATTCTGTTGGACTGAGGACTGACAGACTGCATGAGTAAACTGATTATGCTTTACATGGAATCAGGCATACCACCACCAAGTGTTATCGAATGGATTGGTAGCCCTGTGTTTTACATGTTACATTAGTCACTAGCTAAAGTCACTGGCCTCCCTCCAATTCCTGAGTTGGTGTTGCAAGCATGTAATTTCATCGTTGAGAGAACAACACCATTTTCATTTTATTGGAAGATTTTAGAGTCTTTGGGAAATTTTTGAGAGGGACATCAAGGCCAAGACGAGGGCAACAGAGGCCATGGCCTCCGTGTAATTCCAGGACTGTTGAGCACAAGGTAGTAAACCACAAGTTTAAAACTTGTCCACACAAAATTTTAACTTAAACTTATGCGTTTCAAATTTGCCCTCAACATTGGCACTAATTTGATCAGAGACCTGTGAGGGCACACTGTATGGTGAGGATTACAATCATTGCAACAAACTTAATAAACCTCCGAGGACAATGCAGTACACAGACAACCCTAGTCAGTGCTACAAATTTACAGTGATTGACACTTGAAATTGTTCAATTTTGTTCATACCTGCTGTATCAATTCTGGTGTTCCCAATCTCCATGATTCACTTTGTTGGGCACTCATACTGACAACACCAAAAGAGTTTGCTTGAAATTCGTGCAAGATTTGTTCCTGAAGTCAGAAGAACAGTTTTGTTAACAATCAATGAATTATAAATTAATAATTATTATAGTATACCATAATAAAAGGTTCATTCGATCATGGATGGAAGAAGGAAATACTAAAGTCATGAAGTGGCAATTAAAATGTTATGCTGTGTATATTTAGCTGGCCCTCACTTTCTTTTAACGTTAGTAAAACGTTAAAAAGCTGTAAAGACATTGAAAATGTGTGCAGTGACTGTTTGGGAACTTAGAAATGTTACCGTGACAAATTTTAGTCTGGTTCAGTGTGAACATTGTCATTATGATTTTGTATTTAATCCAACAGACGGGATTCAGGCCAATTACAATGTTAAGACTTTATTTCACCTTTTTTTTCAATCCTTAGTAGCCACAATTAAAAATAAAAATAAAAACAAGTTAGTACTTTCCATTTACATGCAGGGGTAAATTTTTAGTAATATAAAAGGAGAATATTCTTATTTTGGGGGGAAGAAAAAATAAAATTTGAAAAAAACAGCAAGGCTTGATCCTGAGTGGCACGCAAGTTGAAACAATGAAAGGCAGGAACGTTCAACTTTCTATAAAGTTTAATCTAGGCTAAGATGCATATCTAGCAGTGGACAAAATTTCTGGTAAATTAAAACCTGATCTGATGTTGACTACCCGTGTGCGCGTCAAATAGGGCCCTATACGTTCTGCCGGCTTAATAATGTTTGCCAGCAAGATATCCACTACACAGTAAGCCTTTACTTTATTTTGTCAGTTTGTGAGCTGTGTAAAAAAAGTCATGAAGTGAACTGTGTACTAACTAACTAAGAAATATAGTAAGTTGCTGCAATTCAGCAGAGGAAAGCTAAGACAAAATCAACAAAATAAACAATTATTTAAAATCAAATGTTATCACTCTTTGCACTCTTATATGTATTATAATTAATGAACAAAGAAACCTAAAAACACTCACGAAATTCACAATCTAGCCACAATTACGCCTCTCAAGTCACAAGCACAAACACAGCAGTCTGTCAATCCCTGGCTAAAATGAGTCACTTTGTATTTGCTCTACTGTTTGTATACTCTCTCGACTCTAGATCTAATGAGGGCGCTACCCTAAAAATTTGGGCTCACCAAAATAACTTCACGAAATATTATTTATTTCGTTAATTGTAATAGCAAATAAACAACATTTTATTTCCAATAATAAATTTTAATTACAACTTTAATATAATGTTTATGTAAAAATTTAAGAAACTATTAAACTTTATCAGTCCTTTACTATAACTTGAAAAATCTTTGTGGCTGTGGTTCTCAGAGTTCAAGATGGCGGCGCCCATGGAAAACATCAAAAAGAAAGTTACTTTGGGGTTCGTGAATGAAAATGCCGAAAGTTGGAAGCTTTCCAGGAAATATTTCCCCAGCAAAGTAGGTGGAAAGCCTGCCTGGCTATCGATGAAAGATATCCCAAATTCTGAAAGGCTCAAGTGTCCAAATTGTGGTAAAGTGTGCATTTTTCTGATACAAGTTTACTGCCCCGTTGTGGAATTGGAAACGTGCTTTCATCGGACATTGTTTATTTTCGTCTGTAAAGATCCGTCTTGCCATTCCCAAGACACTGCAGCTTATGTGGTTTTGCGAAGCCAGCTCCTAAGAGCAAATGAGTTTTACGATTATGAACCACCTGACGAAGATAATCCAGTTGAAGACTGTGGGAGCGAAAGCCTTGTTGGTCTGTGTGCAGTGTGCGGTTGTCATGGAGGAAAGAGATGCTCAAAATGTCGTGTAAAAATCTACTGTTGTCGAGAGCATCAGAAAGTCGATTGGAAATCGGGACATAAAGTGAGCTGTGGAGTGGAAGGTATATTACTAACAGACACTGACGTCTTACCAGGGCTAATGATATTAGTATTAATATTTGGTAGTTCCAATAATCGTAAGAGCTTCATCCTCCCGACAGTCGCAGACCTTCTTTTCAGGAGGATGGAGGGTTTACGATTATCGCAGATCTACATAAACATGTTAAATATGTGTTGTTAACAATAATAAAATGTAGGTATCTTTCTAAGGAGCCATATACAAACGCCCTACTGCTGTAGTTTTTTATAAACAGTTTTGAACTTCACTCCAGTGTCTAGTTTACCTGTTGACGGATTTATCAGTTTTCTTATTTTTGAGATATGGTTGTTTGACTGAGTTACGAAAATCACTACTGATTAATGATTGTACAATGTTAACGTAGCTGTATAATCTTGGCTCTTGTCTGGTCTTGGTCGTGTCAGTTAGACTTCGACCATCGTGGTCAAGTGGTTAGACTGCAGGACTTGAAACCACAAAGGGTGTGGGTTCAAATCCTACCAAGCTAATCGCTGATTTCACAATGACTAGAATAAATATTGTCGTCTCGTTACTGAATCACAATTTATTGGTTTTTGCAAATGATAATCGGGGACGTTAAACCAATGTTTGTATGAGAGAGATTGGCTGTTGCCAGCTTGGTGTTTATATTGCCTTGTGGGGGAGTTTGCCGAGTTTCCTTGATGGGAAGATCATCTCAACAAACATGGGGAGGATCGAGGGTTATGATTATTGCAACTATACTATAGTATGTGAACCAGCAGTATGCAAAAACTTGAGACTTTATATTACTGTACAGCAACTTCCAAGTGAAATTGTAAATTTCAATGTAAAGACTACTTTGTTCTTTGTTTCATTCATAAGACATTGTTCATTGTATGGTTGAATGTTTTTTTCATATTCTGTAATTTGTCTTGACGGTCATTGAAGATTTGGTTAAGTGCTGTTTTATCATATATGAACTAGGTGTTTTGAAAAATGCAAAAACAAGGTTCGTTTTCCGACCAAATATGGCACATTACCTTTTAATATGATATAGCGGATTATCAGTGGTGTAACGCACTAGGGGCAGTGGGTGAAATAATGGAAAATCCATAAATGTATGAATTCAGTATTTCAGTACATCTGGGCCCAATTTCATAGAGCTGCTTAAGCACAAACAAATAGCTAAGCACAACAAAATGATGCTTACCAGAACAGGGTTACCAGCCAAAATACTATGTCACATGTACAATTTGTGAGTGGTATCCTGCTCATTTCTGCTAAGCAGAAAATTGTTTTATTAAGCAATATTTTCTGCTTAAGCAGCTCTATGAAATTGGGCCCTGATCATAACATAGGCTTATGTCTTGCACTTCTTGGAAATGTTTTATCTTGGTAAAATATATAGCCCCCTCCCCTCACAAATTACAAACTCACCAGAATGAATATTTCTATTCCCACCCCTTTCCCATTATATCCCCAATAAGAAAAGAAAAAAAAGAAAAAAGGAAAATGTCTAGTTATGCCACCAAGGATTATCTAAACCTTAAACTGTTCCACAGATTCTACAAGCAATGGTGACAATGACATCCTATTTCCCGAGTTTGAATTAGTGACAGAACCAGAGGACTATGATCAATCAGATGAGAAAGAGTCTGATGCAACAGAGCACCAAGAAACCAAAGAGACAACAGAGGAGGATGAAGAACTCGATGTGGATGAGTTGGAGACGATGGCCTTGGCTGAGAGTCAAGATGACAGACAATTTGCTAAATTCAAGAACCGCATCCAACATGAGCCAGATCAGGTACAGTACTTGTAGATGTTTAAAGGCACTGAACACGTTTGGAAATTGTCAAAGACCAGTATTCTCACTTGGTGTATCCCAACATATGCATAAAATAACAAACTTGTTAAAATATTGGGCTCAATTGGTCATCAAAGTTGCAAGAAAATAATGAAAGAAAAAACACCCTTGTTGCACAAATCTGTGTGCTTTCAGATGCCTGAGAAAGGCTTTAGGCCTGAAGTCTTTTTCAGATTCAAATATTTTAGTGAGAAATTACCTCTTTCTCAAAAACTGTGTTACTTCAGAGGGAGTCGTTTCTCACAATGTTTTATACTATCAACAGCTCTCCGTTGCTCCTGCCAAGTAAGTTTTTATGGTAACATATATTTTGAGTAATTACCAAATGTGTCCAGTGCCTTTAAAGAGTCGTTTATTCTCATTTCAAATTATACAGTATAAAAAATGCATAAATAAAAAAATGTCTTCTTTGGATTTCAGTAAAACAGTGTCTTAGTAAAACTTGGTAAGATAAATTGTAAAAACATATTCACTTAATTTAACAAATAAATACAGCTAACAAAATCATTAATTTCATTTAACTATTCCTTCTACATGAAATATTGTTTTAAAAAGTTGAAGTAATTATTGTTAGCATACTATTATTATTATATATTTCTGGTAATAAAACCTAGGATGCCTCATAAATGAACTTAATCACTGTAGCTCGCAAGCCTGAGGAAACCTGTAAACAAGGGTGCTTTCATGATTCTACAAGTTGAAATTCAGGCACAAGGTTAAAACAGATATCTCAAACAGTGAACACACAATGCTTAGTGATCGTTGCATTGATTTGAATAGTGCTTAACTGCTTTTACCACCAACAGTACAACTTTAAAAAAATCAAGTAATGTTTTAATGAGTAGAAAATTAAATTGTAATTCCTCTCTTTTTTGCTCATGGGAGTTTTCGCTCTAAACCAAAAATGTTGTTTACATATACATGTAAAAGACAAAATTTAGAACTGATTGCAGGGATTTTTATTCAAAATAATGATAATGGCATTCTATTGTACTTGATGTCACAAAATATCATTATCGTTCGCTTTATCTGTGCTGGATTGTAGGTGATACGATATGACCGTGGAGGACAGCCGCTTCTTATATCAAGAGAGAAGCGACCTCAGAAAAGCCAGATCCCATCGTGTGGCAACTGTGGCTCAGCAAGACAGTTTGAGTTTCAGGTAAAATGTACAGAGAATCTCTCTCTCTCTTTCTCTCTCTGACGAGGTGTCGCTTGTCGCACATATCAAAACTGGATCCTACTGAGCAGCAGCATACCGACATTTCTATCTCCAGGGGCCAATTTCATAGTGCTGCTTAACGGTAATGAAATTTCGTGCTAAATTTTGTGCTAAGCAGAAAATTTTGCTTAAGTGTAACAAATATTTCACAGGTTAGCAAGAAAATTAGGCAGACAGTTGCGCGTTTGCCATGGATTTGCATTTTTACGGCATTCATTCTCATACAGTAAGTACCGGAAGGTTAGCATGCCTTTTCGTGTGCTTACGGTTAGCAGCGCTATGAAATGGAAACTCGCGCAGTAAGCACAAAATCAGCCATTAAGCAGCTCTATGAAATTGGGCCCAGATAAAGCAGCACTCTTACCAAACTTAGAGTAAACCAACACAGTTCTTCTAAAGGATATGCCCCAAAATTCCAACCCAGTAGTAGTATCACTTACATAATTTATTATAAAAATCTCATTTACTTATTCTAAACAAAACTGTATGGTTACTACAAATAAGGCACTATGTCAGCTACTCAGCTAGCCACGATAATCATATCTCGTAGTCATGTTCCGGAGAGTTTTTGCCCAAAAATTCAAATTTACCCATTTCAGTTTATGTAAAACTTTGAAAAAGGTTCAAAACATTTTGCCAAATTTGAACCTATTGTAACCCTTCGGTCCATGACCTCAGGAGGATTGAGGTTTACGATCATCACAACTATTTGTCAGCCTGCATTATGATTTCATGGAGGTGATTACAAATTTAAATAGATGATAAAAAACTACCTTAAAACCCTCGAGCGAGGCACCTTTTTGGGTGCAAGTTGCTTCTGGTAGGTTGTCAGCACATGCTTCCAAGCTTATACAGGTTAAGAGGGTTTGTTTTGCTTTTTTTTCAACAATGTTTGTTTTAAGTATGTTGTTTACATGTCCAGGTATTGCCTTGGTTAGTTTAAGCCTATTTGTTTGCTTAATTAAAGGCATCGTACATGTTTGGAAATTGTCAAAGACCAGTGTTCTCACTTGGTGTATCCCAACATATGCATAAAATAACAAGCCTGTGAAAATTTGGGCTCAATTGGTCATCGAAGTTGCAAGAAAATGATGAAGAAAAAACACCCTTGTTGTACAATTGTGTGCTTTCAGATAGGAATAAAAGGCTTCTTGCAAGAAGTTTTTATTATTTTAGTGAGAAATTACCTCTTTCTCAAAAACTACGTTACTTCAGAGGGAGTCATTTCCTTCAATGTTTTATAATATTAACAGCTCTCCATTGCTTGTTACCAAGTAACTTTTTATGCTAATATTTGTTTTGAGTCATTACCAAACATGTACGATACCTTTAACTAGTTATAACACATATAACATCCCCACATTGCTTTGTTTTGCTGGTCTAGGTTACACCTCAACTGCTCATTCATCTCGGTGTTGACAGTCTGGAGAACAGCATTGATTGGGGCACCCTCATCGTTTACACTTGCACCAAGAGTTGTGATGAAGGACCACCTTATAAGCAAGAATTCTTGTGGAAGCAGGTCGTTGTAGAAACCAAGAAGTAATCTGAGATGGCATCTCATCCACCAACATCAATTGTTTTCCGTTTTAGAATCATTTTTAAAGCACATGTTAATGGGCGGTAGATTCTTAAATTTTTGTATTCATTCAAATCATCTACATCTTTCATGTAATCACATCAGATTATTGTGTTTTATCTTAGACAGCATTAAATATAGGGTCATAGATTTGGTAAATACTCTAAAAATGAATGACCATAAAAACTAACTTGGTGACAAGCACTGCAGCTGTTGATAGTAAAAAACTATTTTGAGAAAGGATTCCCTTCGTAGTGATATGGTTTGGATAATTTTTCACCCAACAGCATTTGAATCTGAGAAACCATTCATGCAGGAATCATTTCTCAGATTGATGAGGGTTTGTGTCCGTTCTCGAATGCTGCGGCCAGAGATGCAGTTGGTACCTACCCGCTGTCACCTCGCTAAACATGGATGTACTCGATGTTCTTGTGAAAATACCATGACAGTCATTTGCTGTTTTCTCAGCAAGTAGACACTGTATTCAGCTGAAACTTTCACATGTGACTTTTATTTATCTTTCTTGATAATTTTGCCTATAAATAAGCAGTATGTTCACAAAAAAACAATCTATGACCCTGCCTTCTAACCATGAGCTGTTCAGTATTGTATGCAAAGTAAAAAAGTTGACATATTATGCAGGTATTGTTCATAATTTGGCATAATCATATGTTGTATTATTCTTTAAAACATAGGAGCATTCCAAGCAAGTGTATTTCAGACACTCTTGGTGATGAATTATGAAGTTATCTGATGTTACGAATACTGCTACATCTCGTTAAACCTGAGAATTCCATAGAGAAACTTTGGTTTCACCGTACTAGATAGAGTCACACAGCTTTTCCATCGCTAAATATCAAACAACCTGAAATCGACAATAAACAAAATGTAAAGAGTTAAACTTCAACTCGTGTTATCAGTCTTAATAAAATGCTCACTCTCTGACTTGGTTCTACTTCTTGAAGATGGTCTTGTAGAGCAACTTTACAAAAATTACTTTTGACGCTTGTGAATGCTCTAGACCATGTGCCCTTTGTTTACAACTAAACAGCCCTCTATTGAAATTCCCAGGCAGTGTGCGCGCAATTCTTGTTTTGCATAAATTTGGTTACAGAGTGACATCAAAGGTTACATGATTAATTGGCAAAATGTGTTGAACTATTTACGGAAATTTTTCAACTTACGTGGACGTGTTTTAATGACTTGCTTGAAGTACTGTGGATTTATAAAACCATTTGCATCCCCTGGACACAAAATCACTCCATTTTTGGACACTTGAAATGAGAGCCCGTCTGCAAATATACAAACCAACCATTAGGTTTTTAAATTTTATATTTTAAGTATCAAACCACAAGGGAAACTGACCGAGTATGTTTTAAAAAATTGGGGGTTGAACAAAGAAAAAATTGACTAATGGGCTTCTGACTGGCAACACGAACAAAATAGGGAGACCGCCAACATTAGGACTAAATAGCTTCGTTGGTAGAGGCCGGCACATTAATCCAGCAGGTTCAAGTCCTGCTATAGTCAATTTTTCTTTGTTCAACCCAAAATTCCTTTTTATTTTAGTGCATTATACTTCTTCAGAGTTTACTCTTAACCCTCCTCTTAAAAGCAAGCTTTGACCAACACTCTTTGGGTCTGCCTGCATCATTCGTTACAGTGGTATGGTGTACAGTAGACTGAAGTGGCAAGGGTACACTACTCACTAATTAGACAATCTGTACAATGTGCAATGTGCACATCCTCAAAACTGTGTTGTGGTTATTACTCAAAGGGGTAGGATTGTCGATTGACAAAATTCAAACTGTTGAATATCCACTATTGGGTTTTTATATACTTGCATATCGAGCAATGACTACTCAAGTAATGACATCAAAAATGGATAGCAAGGTTTTTTAACAAGACTATTCCATCAGCCCTTTTGTGACCCGATCACCTTGACACTGATCTGGTATTACATAAGCCATTTTGAGATATGGTGGACACATTACGATGGCACTATTGTTTGAGTAGTTTTTCTGTACACCCGAACCCAACACTGCACTCCTTATAGTGTCCACCATCTCAAAAAGGCTAGTTATGAGGACCCCGTCGCATGCATGTTCTAAACGTTTAATGTTTATTTATTCTCAACACTGAATGCTTTTTCTTACCATTTAATGCTTTTTCAAGATTCAAGAAGATCATCACTTCACAGGAGCGCCTCATCCCTAGAAAGGGAAAGCAAATAAGTTGCTAACTGATTAGTAAAGTTTCGTGACTGATTCTATCCCAACAGCTTTTTGAATAAACCAAAAGGCTTTATTTAACCTTGATATTCAGTTTGCAGTAACATCATGTGTATATACTTTGCTGTGTATTCGGTAGACTACTTAGTTCTGAAAAGAACTACTGTATCTTGCTTATTTAGTACTACCTGGGGGAGGGGGAGGTAGGAAATCGGCTGGGACTACTACTTTCATTTAGAAGATCAAGGGAACTTCTCGTTATTAACTTCACTCCCGCAGAGTGAGTTCTTAATTGGTCTCACCGTTTCAATGTTTCAACACAGCAGCCGTTTAGCAAGATTTGACCTTTCCTCCACTCAGCTAATAAGGTTTAAGAAAAGGTCATGTCCTGAACGACCTTTTCAAATGTTTTCCACGTCAACATGGTATCTACATTTGAAAAACAGACTCAAATTTCTGTTTCATTTTATTCTGATTAAACTCCCAAGATGCCATTGCCAGTGGACATTTCAATTTATCCGATGGTAGTCCCTCTTACCCTCTTACCAAAGAAAACATGTTGTAAAAAAAAATAAATAATAACAATAACCTCAAGGTTGGATTTCAGTTTAATTATTAGTCATTATAAAAGACTGTTGGTAAATGTTTGAACTGATTCAATGGCATGGCTTTATGACCTCTGGATAAGGCACTTTAAAGTAGAGGAACCCAAATAATTTCATTCATCTCGTCAAAGTTTTTAAGCAAAGCTGTCATCTGTCAGTTCTTATGGTTTTTTAATGTACTGTACACTAATATTATAAACAACAGACACTACCACAAACATAAATCGAACCGATTCAAACCATAACATCAAAAATGTTAACCAAAGGTGATGAAATAAATCCAGCAAGACTTATACTCTTACCACTTATCACATTACTTTCTCCTGGTTCACCCTGAGCAAAGTGAACATGCGTTCGATTCATTCGACTTAAGCCCTGAAAAAAACCAAAAAAAAACATCAAATTGACATTTATTCAAATGCTATAAGTATGGTAGATTATCTTAAACTAATTTTGTAAATAGAGTTTACTCGGATTGTTGGCAGATACATTTTCACTACACATTACCATCTGACCTCCGCATAACTGGTTGAAAAACGTACATATTTCTTGGAAGTGTTGTAGCTGCCCCAGCACTTTTTCACTTTGTCACTGAAGAATTTACATAACAGTCGGTCTTTGTCAGGTAAATCATCTAACAGACAGGACGATATCCTTAAGTCAATTGCTCCATAAATATTTTACAAATTGTCTTTGTAACAATTTTCATGATGTGTTACATTCTAACCTGGTTTTTTATGGAAGCCCAAAACTTGAGATACGTGCCGTGGACCACCGTTGGATATTGAGATGCATCTGTGATGGGTGTCAGCTCCAAGTCTGGCAACTAAGGTTGGAATTGGAAAGACAGATCTATGTAAATATCGATACAATTAGCGTATTAAACTAATGTCATTATTGCATCGGACTAGTGGTTAAAACATCTGCCCTAGAACGCAGGTGGTCATGGATTCCAATTCATCTCAAAATTGCTTTGGTATTTTTCAGTAGGACGGAAGGGGGAGGGGGGGGGGAGTACCGAGTTTTCAGTACTCAATAATACCTCGGAGTAGAGCATAAACTAAAATTATATCAGTACAGAAAGAACAGGAGCCTTAACAGAGCATGTACATCTGCCTCTCTTTAATAATAATAAACCGTTCTTTCTTATAAAGCGCATATTACAATGAAGTCTCTCCGCACTTGAGTGGGTAAACAGGTGTGTTTTAAGTTGCAACTTAAATTGTTCCAGGGTGGGGCAGTTTTTGATGTGGTGTGGAAGGTTGTTCCATTGTGATTCTTTTTAAAGCATTATCTTAAGGGTCATTTTAATAAACTTGAAGGAACATTCAGGACAAATACCTTCTGCCTCTATATTTATGCCTGACGTTTTCAGTCAACCAAACAAGATTCAAAACTTTGCTGCAACCCAGGACTTCAACTCAATGTCCAATTAACACATTTTCACTTTCCGTTCTAAAGAAATGAAAGCATTTAAATTAGTTTACTCCAATAATTATTGTCTTTTTGTACTGCATCACAATCAAACCAGCTGTGAATAATTTGATAAACGAAGTGTCGTAATAGGAACTGCAGGTAATAAACCACAAGGGAAACTGACTGGGAAATATACATCAATTTTTAGGTGAACATAGACAAATTTACTAGAGCGGGATTTGAACCTGTGACCTCCAGGTTGACATGCCAGTGCTATACCAACTGAGCTAACAAGCCCGCTCAAAATTACTTAACCTAAATTGAGAGCACACTTACCACAAAAGAATGTCCTTGATTGGCACCTATTTGAAATTTTTCTGAGGAGGGACATTTCCTTAATGAGAAGCGTTGCTTGTCGCTATTAGCAACCGCTTCCTTGATGTCTTCCAGAGTGTACTGACGAAACAAAGAATGTGAAAGGAGATCATCTACATCAACGTAACCACCTGAATTCAACAAAATAAAACAATTTTGTTTTACTATAATTACAAAAAGCAATGTACAAAATAACCCGTAAGGATAATAACTTGACCAGCAAAAGAGCTTTCTGAATTTTGTTTTGCCTTTCAATTGCTTTTTTATTTATTTAAGAAGGAACTATTTCCCTAGCCTGAACATCTGACGTAACCCTTTGAAGCTCGTGATTAACACCAGATACCTGCCTTGAGCCCCTGGCCGGATCCTGCCAGATGTAGGCCTACCTTTGACCTCGCATCCATTTCACATGGACATTTACACACAATTACATGTGAATAAAACAACATTACACTGCGTAGTACCTACATGATGCACACGCTGCATGCAGAAGATCAAAAGTGCAAGCTGACAAACTACATCACTGCGGACGAATCATAACACAGATGGAAAGCTTACGTCACTGCACGTTTATCCAATGAAATCATTGTATCCAATGAAATAATTGGGTCTGTATTAAGACCAGTGCCTGTCTTTATCCTTGCGGATAAAGACAGGGGACCAGTGTGCTATTTTCCCAGCTCTGGGCTTCTTCGCTTGCATTTTCATACAGCATAAACAAAAGGGTCTTAAAATCAAAAATTTGCTATATGCAAATGAACGTCTTCCAGACAAAATCTTTTTTTTAAATTTGTAAACCAAAAGATTATCACCAATAAACTGAAGGAGCTCCAAGAAAATGCAAACATAATTTTATAAGATTCAAACAAGTTTATTTGTTTTATTTATTTTATTTATTCATTCAGGCCATAAAAAAGTAGAAAACATACACAAGCCCTTTTTCAATCAGGCACTGGCATAACGAGAGATTGACAAAAATGCACAAATGAATGGTTTGATGCATAAAAAGCCCCCCCCCCCCCAAAAAAAAAAAAAATGTTTAGTTATGCTAACCTGCAATCAGACCCAAAATTATGAACGGCCTAGGGATTGCCCAAAATACCAAATTACCATCCAAAGGGTCATTCCCCCATAATTGTCTTGATTGTAATAGCAGGCCTACTCGAGTCATCTCCTGGGTACTTGCTAGCCTTAAGTCAAGGTGCTCGCGGCTTCCCAGATGGTATACAACAGTTCGACCACTGCTAATATGAAAAAAAGACTAGTGTGTGCGGTAGGCGCTTGCAGTATACAACAGAATCACCATACAACACAAACATCACGACCACTGCTAACACGAAAAAGACTAGTGCAAGCCGCTTGCACCAGTTTTTTTCCTGTTTAGCAGTGGTGGCGATGTTCGTTTTGTATACTATCCGGGCAGCTGTAAGCGAATTTGAGTTAAGGCTAGGTACTTGCCTGAATTTATATTGAATCCAAGCTCAACAGCCTTGTGTCTTAACACGTAGGTCAGTGTCTTGGACAAATGAACATCCTTTCTTCCATTCCAACCCTGCTGAGCCAAATCAAAAATAATTCTATGTGACTGTGTTTTTCATTTCAAAAGCCACTGGATTAGGTCTTTATAGGAAGAAAAACTGTTTTTAATGTGCAATCTCTAAATGTTTGGTCTAATGTGTAAAGTTGTATCAATCGTCAATCAATGGAAAAATCGTACATTTTATTTCAACAAAAAATTTGCCATTCACAACGTATGATGTTAAAACCAAGGTGGCTGTCCTGTGGTTCGAATGCACATCTCATGTGATTCAAGTGCAGATCTCACATGGCCCACAGCCCTAGTTCTCAACCCTCACATAATTGTTTTGAACTGTCACAGCGGTCACAGCTAGCTCCCCTACCCTCACCCCCACCCCTCTACTCTACTAATAGCGTAAACAGGGGGAGAGGTGGATAGCCCCCCCCCCACTCAGAACCCTTGACTTCAGGCCAAAAATAGCCCCTAAAACAATAAATGCTCCTATGACTGAGTATTACTAGTACGACATGGATGGTTGTACGTTGTTAATAATAAGCTTCATATCTCATGGGACATGTTGGTAAACATCGAGTACAAAATACGGTCGTCCGTCGATCGAAGTACAGCGCCCTATTTCCTTCCTCCATAGTCTATGAGAAAGGCCCTTCTCTATGTCTATGCTTCCTCCATGCACTGACACCGCGGTGTTACTGACCATACTCCATAGTTTCTACGCCTAACTTTACCTTTCCACTTGATGCCATGATCACGGGTATTCTTAATCCTAAGTCTATCCAGTTTCCCTTTGCCACAAGAAAGACCGATCACTACAGTAAGTAGGCGTTTAAATTTCAATGGACTTGATGGTCCGCTTCTGTTTACAAAAATGCTTCACTCGAAATTGATCAATTCTGACTACAGGTGGCGCTATTTACCTATATATTTCGGTTCGCTTGCGCTTTCTGACTTTCGTCTAACATGGGTTCACAAGGGTCCAGACCGAAAATCATGCAGGTACATGTATTTAAAACCCTGCTTAGTACAAGGAAGATCTACTGCTTTTTACAGTAGGTTTTTGCAGTTTTTAAAATAATTCTGCCCAGGAATTTTCAAAAGAAATTAGTTTTTTGGGGGTATACCCCTTTAAGACATGTAAAAACAGATGGAAGAAGTAATTGTCACTGGGAGAATTCAGTCACCTTGAAAATTCCATTTGACTTCTGTGGTCAAAAGGGCTTGCCATTACTTTGTACACGTAAACCTCAGCAAATCCTCAAAAATCAAAGGGTAGCCTTGATTGAAAATAATCATCAATCGTCCTTATCCAGAGCAGCTTGTCCCTGTCAGAAAAGACTGTGGGAGACTTGTTTGACAGGTGAAGATTTTGTATCAGGGTTTACACTTTACTTAAACAAACATCCACTTGTGGGGGGGGGGCGGAGGGGGGGGGGTTGTTAGTAAGGCCATGGAGGAGGGAAACACAAGGAACTGTAATCCTGCCGGTGTCAGATGCAATTGTGTCCGCCATGCAATACTGTCCGCTCTGGACACTTTTGCATATGCAATCGTGTCCGGGGCTATGCAAAACCGTCCGGCGGACATGCGTGAGCGAGCGTGGGCTGACGGAAGGCCGGCATTTGTGGGGTCCTGACAACAATAGAACAAAGGACACTACAAGGTCTTTTCAATAGGAACAATGGTTGCCCTCCACAGGCGGTTTTGTCCGGGCACTGCGCCCGTCCAAAATGCGCCCGGACAAAAAATGAAGCGCGGCCCGGGGACAGAATCGTCGTGCGCCCGGACAAAAATGTCGAAAAATACTTACGACGAACACAAACCACCGTTTCAATGCGCTAGTAGATGGTCGATCTTTTTGTCAATTGCTGCAAGATCTGCGGAAAAAAATACAAGACATGTATCGTGTAGGACTCCTACATCATACACCATTGAAACGTGTACAAAACCACAGAGCTACATCTTACACCATTGAAACGTGTACAAACCAAACTCAACACATTAGGTGTAGGACTTTTTCAATCTCCTACCCTTTTTTTTCATTATTTTCTTGCAACTTCGATGACCAATTGAGCCCAAATTTTCACAGGCTTATTATTTTATGCATATGTTGGGATACACCAAGTGAGAACACTGGTCTTTGACAATTACCAAACAATTACTTTGCAATTCCTACGTACGTTTAGGGTTTTCGTTAAAAGGCAATAGATTGGGATAGGTTACATACCATCTTTTACATTATAACATTGTCAGTATGAAAAACCTAATTTTTTTCATCGCGACGTCATCAGGTGTCAAGTTACGGTTATTCAATGGTTATTACTTTAACAAATCATATCTCCTCAACCACATGTCATTGTTCTGTCTTGTAGCTAACAGCACTTGTGACATTTCATTCAAAAGGTTGACCCACTTTGAACTTTACTTAGGGTCCAAACAGGAAGCTTCAACAACAAAACAAAAATATATCTCCTGAACCAGATGTCACAAATTCGTAAGATTTGTGCTGTTTTGTAAGTTACAACACCTTTGACATTTCATTCACAAGAATAACCCCACTTTGACCTTTCTTCCGGTCCAAATTAGTTTAAGAGTCAGTATCAGAAAGAAGATCAGGATTAGGTTTTTAGGCACACTTGAAGTCAAAATAAGGGCCTGTCAAAGGTGAAAGGTCTTCTATCTCAAAGTCAGACTAACTTTAAAATATTATTATTATTTATTTGGCAATTTCACATAAAAATACAAAAAGACAAGTATTTTATACGAATAGGATAAAACTCTTAAAAACATCGTAAACGTTGTATTATTATATAGTTTGTATGGGCGAAATATTCATGGTTATACCATCAATTTGAATAGTTCAAACAGCTGGTTGTAATGGTTTCTATTGTCATTTATTAGCTAACAACTATTAGTCAATTGTTTGACAACACCATCAATGTTAGCTTATAATTTAATTGTCTTTCTCGATTTTTATGAATAAAATAACCACCCCATCTTTGCCGTCATAAGGCATATAGAGTAGTTTTAACAAAACGAAGTAGGTTTGTTTTTACCTATAGGCCTACACGTTGTGAAATTGTATTTTAGTTTGATTACAAGAGTATATATATTCAGTATTTTGTTTTGACATCACATCGTCAACGTTAGTTTGTATGGGCGAATTATTCATTTTTAGACCATCAATTTGAATAGTTAAAACAGATGGTTGTGATGGTTTCTATTGTCATTTATTACCTAACAAGTCAAATGTTTGACAGCACAATCAATGACAGCTCAAAATTGAATTGTCTATCTCGATTTTCATGAATAAAATAGCCACCCCAGAAGCTTTGCCGCCATAAAGCATAGTGTAGTTTTAAAGGCACTGTACACGTTTGGTAATGACTCAAAATATAGGCCTATATTAACATAAAAACTGACTTAGTAACGAGCAACGGAGAGCTGTTGATAGTATAACAAATTGTGAGAAACGACTCCCTCTAAAGTAACGTAGTTTTTGAGAAAGGGGTAATTTCTCACTAAAATAATAAAATACTTTTTGCAAGAAGCCTTTTATTCCTATCTGAAAGCACACAAATTTGTACAACAAGGGTGTTTTTTCTTTCATCTTTTTCTTGCAACTTCGATGACCAATTGATCCCAAATTTTTACAGGCTTGTTATTTTATGCATATGTTGGGATACACCAAGTGAGAACACTGGTCTTTGACAATAACCAAACGTGTTCAGTGCCTTTAACACAACGAAGTATGTTTGTTTTTACCTTCACGTTGTGAAATTGTATTTTAGTTTGATTACAAAGTACATTACAGTATTTTGTTTTGACATCACATCGTTAACGTTGTATTTAGTTTGTATGGGCGAATTATTCATTTTTAGACCATCAATTTGAATAGTTCAAACAGCTGGTTGTGATGGTTTCTATTGTCATTTATTAGCTAACAACTATTAGTCAAATGTTTGACAACACAATCAATGATAGCTCACAATTGAATTGTCTATCTCGATATTCATGAATAAAACAGCCACCCCATGAGCTTTGCGGTCATAAGGCCCATATAGTCTAGTTATTAGCTAGTCGGAACAGCTATGTTTTCGTCAATATTTGTATTTGTTTTTTAGCTGTTCCGACTTAGTAGTCGGAACAGCTATTGTTTTCGTCAGGATTTGTATTTGTTTGTATTATTATTAGCTGTTCCGACATAGTAGTCGGAACAGCTATTGTTTTCGTCAGGATTTGTTTTTCTTCTTATTATTATTATTCTTTCGCTCTGTCGAAAATCCCATAGGATTTGTACATGCATCTTGTCACCAAAGGTCCAACTTGGCTTAGTATAAAAGAGTCAGATCCTATATCATATGAAACGTATAGTTGATGATACCGAGTCGTAAGTACTGGTATAATAATACATAATTTTGTCATGAGCATCGATGTTTTTTTGTCAGATATAGTTTACAAAGAAATGTTTGAACACAATCTTGCTTTCTCATACTTTAAAGGCAAGACAAAAAACTAACCGTGAAAACGTATACAACCTGAGCAAAATATTAATGAAATGTATTTTTGTTAAAATATAATAAATTATTCGGGCTTTGCACGCGATGGTTAGGGACAGCACCTGCATTGGCTTTAGGCCATTGATTTTTAATTACTTTGATTACGGATTTCACAGCTGCAAAAAATGAGCGAGGAGCGGAAAAAGAAAGAAAGAAAAAAAGCCGGGTTACAGAATTTCCAGCTCACAAAACTGGGCGGGCGGAAAAAAACGAAGGCACGCGGACGGCTTCTAAAAACGCATGTAAACTATATGCCTACATAGAAAAATCTATAACATGTGCATTTACGGTTATTTTTGTAAACGTATAACTGTTTTGTAGGGCCAAGTGTGTCTATTTCTCTGTTTTTAGGCACACGGAGGCTTGATTTTTCACCCAATCAAAATGCCAAAAGCTAGAGCTTCCGGGGCTTTGCCCCCTCGACCCCCACCAAGGCTTCGCCCCTGAACCCAACCATCGATGTTACCGAAAATTTTTCCAGTAAATATAGAAGATTAATATGGATCTGAAGTAATTAAAAAGTTTGTATATTTCTCTGTTTTTAGGCACACCCAAAACAATTGTTTACCTAAGTTTTGTGATCGGAGGTGAGCACAAAGTTCTTATTTTTTTGCAGTAACCGGAAGCTGAGGTCAAGTTTAATTCTCGGGTTTTCCTCGTTATATTGTTGAAGTTATTTTATTTTTATATTTTGTATCACTAAGTATTACATTCCCAACAACATAAATAATTTTCTTGGTCATAAACTACGTTAAACTAAAATAATTGACCAAACAAATCTCGCCCACGTAAAACTCCATATGGGTTGGACCATTGATCTATTTTTTTAGAGATCAATGATTGGGACCGACCACAATATTGTCCCGGCCCGGAAGTTCGAATGCGCGCGAGACTTGCACAGTCTAACGTAACGAAGTACCAAAAACGTCAATCCCTAGCTTCGCCATATATTGGAGCATTTAATGTGCCTCGGTTTTGATTGCCGAGCCTACACGCAACGCCTTCATTGACCAGCTAATTATTAGACCAAGAGAACCCCTTCATTGGCTGTGTCAATGTTGGGGTCTAAAGTATACACTGGGGCTCCTTTTAAGATATTGAGACTGGGTTGAACACCCTTGTATCAATAACATTCTTAAATTATTACAGTAGGGAAAGATTATTTAGGTTTCATGACGGGTAAGGATTAGGGTTGGGTTTTAGGGTTAGGGTCAGGATGATGGTCAATGTTCTACCAGGACTCGGTTAGAATCAGTGTAAGAGTCAGGGTTAGAGTCAGGGTCAGGTTCAAAATCATCTTTATGGTAGGGTCCTGTGAAAGTTTAAGTCAAGGGTCCGTGTTAGGTTAAGGGTCATTATGGTTTTCTGCTTCGATTTTTGCGTCAGGTTCAGGGTCTGGATCATGTAATCATTGTGAAATAAAACCAGAACAGCTTCGTATTCGTCTAGAGGACAAACACCCAATGTCTTCTTTATCATCTGTTGATTGTTATTGTTTGCTATCGTTTAATTTAATAGGTTAATTTTTGTCATCTGAGATCATCGTGCTTTTCATGTTGTTTTAATCATGCAGAAAAATGTCGAGGATGTTGCTTACATTGCGGTCCTCAATTTTCCCCGCCTTAGTGGTTTTAAATGTGTTCATGGCGTTCGTTTTTTTTTCCTGACAGTGACAGGTATGTACTGACCGAGAACATTACGATAGAAATTACACCCGTTGACAAATCAAGGCATCCGCCTTAGACTAACCAAAGGAATTTCTCTTTTCGTAGTATAAATACTGCACACTCGGCCCCAGACTGGAAGGGTCTGCCGCAAGGTGGACATTTTTGGTGCCTCTATGTTGAAATCTTACCATTGACAAGCCCCTTTATAGTTATTTCACCCCAACTGGAACATCCCTTTGCCGAAAACATTCATTTGGGCACCGGGTGCAGTCGGCGTTAACAAACGGGGGAGCCCCCGGTGTGGAACCCTCCCCCCTCTTGCCCACCAGTCAGGTTGAAAAATGCTCATTATGACCTTTGTATCATGCTTGCCCACATGTACAAGATTCGAACACAGCGGCCGTTTGAGACTTCTTCGACGAGTCCATTTTATCTGAGGGTGTTGTGAACACTAAATTTTTACACGAGAGAACATTCGTGAACGACATGTGACGTTGCCTCACATAATTAACATTTCCTACGGCAAATGTTCCCGTCCGTCAACAGACGAAAAACATTGCGATCGATACATGCACATCCTACTAGCTAGCTCGGTCGGGTAGTAGCGCGGCGCAAAGAAGAATGAATAAATACATAAATATATATATGAAAACAAAACTACAACGCCTTGGGCAAGGCTAGGAGCGCACAGACAAAAAATATGGTATGCTGAGTACAAAAAACTGAGCATTATTTTGATCATATTGATAAAATTAATTATTTCTAATTCCTACACCGATGTGTGACAAGCACCGTACTCGGTGCCGTGCTTTACCACTTTGGTGCTCGATGATGTGGCATGTATGTCTTCATTGTGTACTGGGAATCTCAGAGATTCTTTAGAGGATTTGAGGGGGGTAACCCATGTTGGACTCCTCCGTTGCATACAACGCAGTGGGGGGGGGGGGGGTGGTAGAGAAAGGACAGTCCTTTTCAAATAGGCTTATTCTGATCCAAGGAATTTAGATCGCTTGCACCAGGAAGCAGTTACTATGCTAAAGCACCGATGCATGTATGTTTATTGTGCGGGTCTGTGCTTTACATTGTCATTTTGATAACAATAGGCATAACGGACCCAGTTCATTAGGACGTCGGTCGCCATTTGCTTATTTGCTCCTTGGCGTTAAATTCACAAGGCAATGTCGAGGGGTAGAGGATAGGGAATACGATGGGCCAACTCAAGAGGAATCAACTAGCAGACAAACTTTTAAGAAACACCACCCGGAGGAATGTACCCAACAAGTCAATCTCGAGAAATCATTCCAACATGTTCTACGCCAAAGTTCTGTTGGTTTTTCTTTGCTCCATGCAGCTGGTGATCTGTATACGTTTTGCATCAGTGGACAGAATCATACCCACTTCGCTTGCACCATTACTGACATCAGGTAAAAAGAAGACATTAGCAGTACAAACCTGTCGATTTCAAATGTTTAATATGGAAACAAATTCGCTGTGCAAACGTATGCGAATGGCTACGTTGTAAATGATAGGGTCTACCTGTAGCCTAGGCCTATATTATAGACACTCCTATAAAAAATAAAATAATAATAATAATAATAAAACGAAACAATAATAATAATATTACATAGCAGAAAGTGAATGTCGACGTTAAATATTTTAAATTATTATACATTCGTTGTATGTACAAAGCAAAGTGAATGTTCAAAGTCCATGTCAAAATAATGCACACAAAAAAAGGTTTGTCGGAGAAGCCGGCTCTTAGCCAGATTCCTGCCGTGAACCGTGCATGAACTACGGCATGCTGCTGGCGCACCCACTGCGTTTTGTTTTTGACACCTTATCTTGGATGAAAGTAGACATTCGCTGTTCAAACCTTGAACATTCAATGTCTACCTTTGAAATGATAGACATTTGCAGTACAAGGCAAAGTGATGTCCAAAGTCCATGTCCAAACAAAATAATTTTTGTGAGTATCAGGCTCTAAGCTCGCCTCCTGCCGCGAACTATACGGCATGACGCTGACGCACCTGGGTTCGATTTCACAAAGCACTACAGATGAGTTAACAGTATTACCATAGTAATTTTGTATTGCGACATCACACTTTGCTTAATAGCAATTAAGATCGATTTGCACTTAAGATCAATCTTAACTTGGCTTAACGTCCTGACAGGGATCCTGCCGAGTTATCCACGTAAACGTAAACGTTAACTCTTTGTGAAATCGAGCCCTGCTGCGTTTTATTTTGGCACCTTATCGAATGAAAGTCGACATTCGCTGTACAAACGTAAGCGAATGTCTACGTTTGAGAAGATACTATCATTTCAACACTATGGTGTTCTGTAAAGGACACTTACACGGAGACTTTTTTTTTTCAAGCGGCGACTTTTTTTTTTGGCGGCGCCTTTTTTTTTCAAGCGGCGACTTTTTTTTTTGGCGGCGCCTTTTTTTTTCAAGCGGCGCCTTTTTTTGGCGGCTCCTTTTTTTCAAGCGGCGACTTTTTTCACGCGGCGACTTTTTTTTCACGCGGCGACTTTTTTTTTGGCGGCGCCTTTTTCGAGCGGCGACTTTTTTTGGGGGCGCCTTTTTTTTTTCAAGCGGCGACTTTTTTTTTCACGCGGCGACTTTTTTTTTTTTCACGCGGCGACTTTTTTTTTTTGGAGGCGCCTTTTTACGGAGCCCCTAAAGGGACATCAAAAAAAAACAAATTTATCTCGTGCGCACGACATATTATCTCGTGCGCACGACATATTATCTCGTGCGCACGACATATTATCTCGTGCGCACGACATATTATCTCGTGCGCACGACATATTATCTCGTGCGCACGACATATTATCTCGTGCGCACGACATATTATCTCGTGCGCACGACATATTATCTCGTGCGCACGACATATTATCTCGTGCGCACGACATATTATCTCGTGCGCACGACATATTATCTCGTGCGCACGACATATTATCTCGTGCGCACGACATATTATCTCGTGCGCACGACATATTATCTCGTGCGCACGACTTATTATCTCGTGCGCACGACATATTATCTCGTGCGCACGACATAATTCGGGATTCTTGGAAGCAGCCAGTCGTCACGCCGCCATTGTTATCACACACGTGAAACACACAACACAGACATAACAAGGTTAAGGAGATCGAAAGATTGGAAAGACAACTGTTTAAAGAAGCCTGTATTAATCACCGTGTACTGTGTAAAGTTTTACCAGGCATAGTTTTGAGTAAGTTAATGTAGTTTTTCTGTGTTTATTTTCGTTAACATTGTACTTGAAGTTGTAGTTCAGTGTAGTCAATGATTAGATGGAGTTCTCCGACTAGTGTAGTGCAGTGCAGTGCGGTGCATGCAGCAGAGTAGAGGGGCCTGGCGACGCTATAGCACGGTATACGAGGCGACTCTGCCTGCCCTGATTTTACAGGCCCCCGGGAGTTGCGACTATTTGTTTGTTTGTTTTTGCCTACTTTCACTTTAAGTAGAGCTTCACAAAGAGACTAATCTCAGTTGTAAAGAATGTGTTTAGTGATGCTGCACTACACTAGTCGGAGTAATTAACTCCATCTTATCATGGAGAAGACGATCTAATTGACTACAACTTCAAGTACAATGTTAAAGAAAATAAACACAGAAAAACTACATTAACTCAAAACTATGCCTGGCAAAACTATGGTGGCCCTGAAGGGACATCAAACATACATATTTATGTGAATATTTACGTAAATATTCGAGGTTTTTGCCCCAATTCGCAAATATTTACGTGAATATTCACGATTTGTGCCCCAATCGCAAATGTTCACGTGAATATTTACGTGAATACTCACGATTTGTGCCCTAATCGCAAATATTCGTGAATATTTACGTAAACGTGACTCGCGATTTGTGCCCCAATCGTAAATACTTACGTAAATATTTGCGATTTGTGCACCCAAACGCAAATATTTACGTGAATATTTACGTAATATTCACGGTTTGTGCCCAAAGTCTCAAACCCAGTCATCCGTGAACCGTGAATATTGAAGCTAGCCGCGTATTGGGCCAGAATTTCCATCCGCGGATTTTGCTTATTCAGTAGTTCCATGTAGTTCAAGGCGGTAACATTTCTGTCTCCCCCTTAATTCTTTTTAATTTGAGCGATTTTTATAATCTTTCTTTATTAGTGTAATTGTTTTCAGAATTCTGAAAAAAACATAGATCACTGAGCATACTTGGCTGACCAATTAGTGAGTAATTATCCGCCACAATTAAGACCTCACCACAGACCAACATACAACTGTTGAAAAACTTGCATTCGCCTGAAAGTAAATGTACCCTTCATGTTGCAAAAAAAATGAAATTTCATTCCATAATCTTATATACCCTACCACTGGGCGCACTTAATTTTGGAGGTGGTTAATTCGCATCACTAATTAAT